>CM062922.1:1042494-1759994 GCA_031878705.1 Tapirus indicus
AACGCATATCCTGCAATTATATTTCAATTATAGTATTTGATATGTAATCCAATTTTAAATTCCCTAAGTACTGTGAATATAGCTTCCTCCAAATATAGAAGTAATTTAATAATATTTGAAGATTGGCCAATTTAATTTATAATGTTTTCAAAATAATACCTGTTAGAATCACACTTATTTGAAGAGCGTATGTAAAAAGATGACCCTCACTCTCTGTTTAATGAGATTGCTGTTATTATGGAGGAAGAGGTGCTGTGTGGTATAAATGAAATTACTGTGGAATTGGGACATTTCTACACCTTAATCTCAGGGCTTTTATTTCTTTCTGTTTCCTGCTTTCAGAAAGATAATTTGCAGCAGTTCCACACTGTGCATTTGTAGATGTGGAAGGAAATCCTACTTTCCTAAGCAGAGAAGAAAGGAATTTAAGTTTAAAGAGGGCTCTGATAAAAACTTACTTTTAAAAATTCAGATAGGTCTCTATTTTAAGAATAAATAGCCCTTCTGTGGACGCTTAGAATTCATTGTAAAAGCTATGCATTATGAAGAATGTTAGAAACCCAAACTTGATTTTTTGTAAGACACAGACCAAAAAGTAAAGATAAAAAATAGTAGATTTTAAAAATTGGCATCCGGAAAGGGTTAATATTTTTATTACTTGAAATTTGATATAAAATTGTGGCAACCCATAACATGGTTTGGAGTCCTCGATTCTTCTTTTCTCAATACATAAGAGTGGCGTACAGTTAATTTCAGCACTGTAATTGAGCAGAGCATTCTGGGAAGTTGAAAAGCGCTGTCAGATGAGGAAATGTTTTAGGGACTAATCATGAGAAGAAAGGAGCCTTTCATAGCCCCTATGATGCTGTTGTCAGAGCTAAAGGCAGATAATGATTCGGTAATAATGGCACATTGTGAATATTTAAGCTGAAAAGATTTGGGCAAAATGAACAGACATTGTTGGTTTGTTAAAACTGAACAGTTGGTCTTTGGGCTTCAAAAGCACTCTGAACTCAATACAAAATTTTTACTCAAAAATTTCCCTAAAACAAGACACACTTTTGAAAGTTATATCAAACACCATCACTATAAGAAGTTTTAAAATGATCTACTTGTTCAATTTTTACTCTAGAAATTAATAGTGTGGGCTCTTTTTCGTTACAGAGAAGTTTAAAAGTTTCGTGTGTTTCTTCTGTCTTTTTAACTTAGTTGACAGAAGCAACACCTTCAAAGAAGGTTATTGTAGCGGTGATGTGAAATATTAACTATAGAACCCGGCAGTCAGATGGTGAAGAAAGTGAAGTGATTTGCCTCTGAGGGTCCTCTGCGCTCGGAGGAGTCTTAGGGTGGGCTTCTCTGTGCCTCATCTCCTTGTTAGTATGTTTCCAACCTGTTTGTTTTTATCCTCGAAACATCTGTTCAATGCAAGTTTATACAGGTCTAGTTTGCATTTTGGGGGGACCGTTACCAGAAGCTTCAGATTTGAGGCCTTGTAGCCTTCCTTTAAGTTAGGACGAGATAGGACGAGAAGAGAACTGAACCTGGAACCGAGAGCAGTGTATTTTAAAACTGACTAACTTCAGTGGTGGGTTTTTAGAGTCAGTAGCACATCTGGTAAAAAGCTTGACGCCGTTTTGCTAAAGTATAGGTAACACACTGTTACATTGAAACAATGCTTTTTAAAACTTTAAAATCTGATTCAATTAGAAAAGAAAACTTTTTAGAATAAGTTTTAGGACAGAATTCGACCTTTATGTATGTAAGATCTGTATAAATCCAGTGAGCTCTCATTTATTGTATATATGCTGCAATGACATAAATAATTCCAACTCTGGTATTTCTTTTATAAATATACTTTTCGTGTGCAGTTTTACACAAAGACTGAAATGAAACAGATTTCTGAGGCTACACAAATGTTTTTTCTTGAGTAAAAAGATTACTTATTAGAAATGCCTTCACAATTTAAACCAAAATAACTTTTTTGGGGGGGGGGGTTCTTTGAGATTTTTTTGAAGGGAAAAAATGTTGCCGTGTGTTTACACCAACATTCATTTTTACCCATCTGTTTTAAATCTGTGTATTTGTTTAACCAAAATTGTTTATTTTTAGAACTGTTTAATTTTTCTTTTTAACTGGGATTTTTAAACAGCAGTTCTTTTAAAATTAAGTTAAATAAAATGATACTATTTAAAGGACATTTTCTTCAGGAGTTTGGACCTGAAGAAGAAATAAATCCTTTATTACCATTAGGTGAGACTAGTCTTTGAGCAGGAAATAGGCAGAGTCCAGAAGCAAAAATAAAACAGAACACATGTTTACCAGGAAAATGTGCTGTGATCCAAGCAGATTCTTATATCACTTTTTTGAAGTAGCTTTTATGAAGGTCCCCCATGCAGCAAAGCAGAAGAGCCTTTCCCTGTGCTTCTGCACAGAAACACAGGTTGGATTTTGACGCTGTACCTATACAAACCTACACTTCTTCAAGTTTGATAACGGGAATTGAGAATATAAAATGAGATTGTTTACTTGGAAACTCTATTAAAATTTAATTTTAGAATGCAGACATTTCAAATTGTATCTTAAAAAACGTTTCTATACTCACTTATTGACTTTTTCTTGGGTTCCATGTAATTTCAGAATTGTTTGTTCTATTTTTTTTGTCTGAGAGCATGGATTTCTCATTTGATAGTAAGCAATAGTTTCATTTAGAATGATAGTAATTATCCCCTGCCCCTTCCTCTGTATTTCTACTTGTTCAAATTTACATTTTTTTAAATTAGACAACTCTATGGCTGAAATCGAGGGAGTCACAGGCACGAAACTCTATGCATGTTGTCTCTGAGGTTTTCTGAGGACATTGACTAAACCTCCAGCAGAGGAAGCTTCCAGGAAAACTAACCTTAGATTTTGTTATAAATAATTTAATTCCTATATTCAGAAACCAGCCTGTTTGAAAACCGGGCTCTCCACTTAGAAGCTACTGTGTGGTTCTTGCCTGGTGGGAAGAGAAAGCCTGGGTCAGAGCTTTCGTGGGCAGGGGGAGGGATGTTTACTGCTGATAGAATGGTGTTTTATTTATTAAGTTTTCAGCTTAAGTAAGATCAGCTAGACAATGTGTTTAAAATAGAGAAATTACTAAAGAATTTCAGTTAGTTTTTGAAAAAGATTTTGAACTAGTTTATTGTCTTGAATTCAGCTTTTAAATTTAATTTTAAACAATTTTACTTAAATCTAACTTTTAAAAGCCTCAAGTTTATACTAACCAAAATACATTTTTAAATACTTGCATCTTATGACATGCTCTATGGAAAAAGGGGTGGTTTTTTTTTTGGTGAGATACATTTGAAATATAAGTGCATTCTGTTGTCCCTTTTGAAGTGTCACACTGCACAATATATTGAAGGATCTGAGAACTTTGGTTAACCTGGCAGCTACCAGATTTATTTGTCAGTGGAACCCTGTTTGCTTGTAACCTCTATTAACCCCCTAAAACATACTTTGTGAAATTATGGCCTTAGTCTTTTCTGTGCATTTGAGTGAAGAAACATAGGATTTTGGTCCTTTTTGGTATAAAAAATCATCTTCCTGCTGACCCTTCTGCTCAGCTAGAGCTCTTAAAAGTGAGTATGTTCCAGTCTCCATTTGGGTACCAAGTGCCCCCTGGAGGGGACTTTATCTCAGAAGCAATGCTACTTGATTCAGTTGTCCCGCCTTCTCTACCCCTCCATCCAGCCCATTGCAATTTACTTTAAGTACTTTGGACTGTGTCCTTGGACGACAGATTTGCTTGGAAATATTCCAAGTTGGTAAAGGGGTGTTCTAATAAACCTGTAAGTGGTACTGCTTGCTGATCAAGAGGAGAGAGGGTAAGGGTGTGACAGTGTGATGCCACAGAGGTCATTTCATATGACTCTGAAGTCCATTTTTAAAAGGTCTTCTTTCCTTTCACCGCATAATTTTGAGTATTGGAAAGATATGTTAATGCAGCCCTCTTTTATTCTGTTATGCCTACAAAGAAACAGACTTTAAAAAATTATTTTCAACATTCATGATGTAGGAATTCATTGAACACTTCTGCTTTAATTTGCCCCATTCCTCAAAAAATGTTTTATCACTTCTGGTTGTTTTTGAAAAAAGTCTATCAGAAGGAAAGGAATTTGAAGGTTTTAACCTAAAACTCAGTACATATTCACTGTAAAACTGTTAGACGGATTTGTTAGATACTCAGTGTCTTTTTGCATGGGAAAGATGTAGAGCAACTGTAGCAGGAAATTTTATTTTTTATTACTAAATAGAAGTTTGCTGTTCTCATTTAGATTGACATCTTCAGTATTTGCTGAATAAGCACAAATGATTCTTTTTCTATCATAATATATGTGTTTGCGTCTACCTAAGAGATTTTACATTTGTTAGTATCCGAGGCCCTCATTAGTAGGAGAGATTAATTTATTTCAGTGTTTGAGCTGTTACCAAACTAAAAATCTTTAAAAAAATCAAAAAAACAGCCACATAATGCAACACCAACTCTATAGTCTTCTTACCAAATAGACTGTAGTAATTCCAGAGGATTTAACACAGTTTATTAGATAAATGACTTGCAATTTTAAGAGACCATAAACATATATTTTAAAATTATTATAAGTGAAACAGAATCTTGATAATAATTCATATAATCTAATTAGCTCATAATGTATCGGTTGTTAGAACTTTTAAGATATGCATTAAACTAAAATGAAATGTTGGCCACCTCAGCAAACGTGTGACAGAAGAAAATCCAACTCCAGAAGGATAACAGTATTTGTGGAATATTGAGTGTGGTACTCTGGTAGTGTTACAGGAGGTTAGTGACCAGCTGGGCTTGTTACACCTCCAGGTTGCCTCATGCTATCGACACTAGGCGGCCACTTGGTACAGCCCGGAAAGGAACATGTGCCTCAGCAGTTAGCGCTTAGAGGCTGTGTTTTAACAAGTCTCCAGATATGGATTCACATGATAGACCGTCCTGACACCTGGTCATGTTGTCTGTCAATCAAGGTTTAATAATGTTCCTGGGTGAAATGTTCTGGGTGTTCATTTCCATTAAGTTACCCTACTGATTTTGTATTTTTATGAATTCATGGAGAGCCCATGGTCACCTGATGTCTTGGCAGCCTTCTGCAAACTTCACATTAACCCTACCTCCTAGGGACTGCAGGGGCCATTTTAACCCCTTTGAGACAGAAAGGTCCAAATAATTGAGTTCAAAGACTGTTGAGAAGAGATCTGCAGAGTCTCCCCCCAGAAAAGAAATGCTTTAGTCTATGGGTTTGGCGACCACCTCCTCCCATCTTTTTATCTTTGTTTTTTGTAAAAGGATCTTACGTCAGACAGATATTATTAAAAGACTTCATTTAGCACTCAGATGCACTTTGTTCTACAACGAAAGCTTGCTCAAGAGTCGAAGGAGGCTCTACAGGAAGAGCGACGCCGTCTGAGCCATATGTATCGGGCAGCTTGCCAGTTGTTTGCCAATATGCCCACGCCACCTGGCTGTGCATTCAGCCAAGTGTGCCATTCCGACCAGCCAGCTTCCACCTCCCGGCTGCCTTTCAGAGCTCAGGAAGCTCCAGAGGCCTGGGAGCCGCACTTCATTTCTCCCGTGCCGATGGTTTCCACTCACACAAGCCACACTGACCGGTAACTCACAAACGTCCATTTTGAATGAGCTCTCCTTTGTGTAGAGTGCCATTCACCGCTATTGAAGCAATGCCATGAGATGAGTGGAGATAGCAGGCTGAAACCTTTACCCATATGCCACAGACAGACACTGACTGACAAGCAGCGTCTACCCCAAGCCTGCAGCCACGGGGTTCTGGGTACCGTTTGCTGAGATTCAGGTTGACTTTATTTGCCGCCGGTTTCAATTTTTATTTTCAGTGCTTCTAACTTTCAGATGTTGGGAAATGTTTGTTCATTTGGTTTTCCCTTTTTGTTTAGTTTAGAAATTGGTTGTGCTGTTTCATAATTTATTTATCAAGCCTGATTTCATAATCTTTGGCAGTCTCTAGACCAGGAATTGTGCAGAACAGGCAACCTTAAAGTTGTTCATGGAATCTTGAAGATTGACTTGTTCTCTTCAAAAGTCACAATAGCAAAAGTTTTACTCCTAAAAGGTGGTATTCTTTCTTTTATCAGATCATAAGAATTATACGTCTTGTTTCCTTTTTTGCCTTGGCTCCTAAGAAGCTCAGATAAATTTAATTCTTAACCTCAGGAAATATGTCAGCCTAGGCTTTGGCCCCCATAACGTCTGTTCTTTAACCCCTGTTGTGTTTGGGGTTTTTTTCTTTCTGGTCCTAAATTTGCATGTGTGTGTGTGCATTTGATATATATTTGTGAACCTCTCAAATCATTTTTGAAAGGTAGGTGTGATAACTGATAAGTAAATGTAAGTTCAGTGTAGAAACTTTATTCTTAATTAAAATTTTTAAATGGATTTCTCTTGTATAATAAGCAGGTATCTCAGATTAATTATCTCATATTTTAAATAAAGGGAGCAGTGATGATTTAGGCTAAGAACTTTCGTTATTATGAATTTCTGTGCTAGCCTTTGGACTAGCCAGTTTATTATTTCCCATCAATACTGTGGTGTGTACATTCTCAGTGGATGCTGTTTCCCTCTTCCTGGCTCAATGACCACTATCTCTCAGATCTTGAAGATCTGTTTTGGCTTGGTTCCAATTTAATCAGTCTGAATGGATCCTATTGAGTAACTTGACTCATTCACCCTGCTAAAGAGAGTTTGAATACACTATCTCTGAGGGTTTACGAAGAAAAAAAAACTATTATAATGTTCTTTTTGATTAGAATTGTCAGTCATTTCAGGAAAAACATGTGATCTATGAGTGTGTGTGTATTTTGGGAGCCCATTTTTCATTCCATTAATAGGATTTGTTTGGGTTGTAATGTTTTGGCCAAAGTCCTTTGACACACTCAACAAAGCCCTGAGCAAGGTGGAGTTGCACCAGCTCACAAGATGGATAGACAGAGCAGGGGAGTTCCCAGAGGGTTTTGCAGCCTGTCAGAGGGGCCGCAGCTGTAACCACCCATCTGTGCATCCTTGGCTTAGATTGGGCTTCGGTGTTGAACACTTAGCCTGAAGGAAGATGTTCAAAAGGAGTGGATGGTGTGGTTCAAATAATAATAACCACTATGGGACAGGGCTAATGTTTGAAGAGGAAAACTAGTATATTCCACAAATTGTAGGATTTAGCCTTTTGGTGTTTCTAAAATTCTAAAATTTCTGTAGTATTCATTCCATTTCTTGTTTTTCTGGATCCTATTAGAAAGAAGTACTGAGCTTTCAGTTTATTTTTTCACGTGTCCTTGGAGATTTTCAGCATAATGCTAAATCCGAAAGAATCCCGACGACTGTGTTCACAGCATCCCCCGATTCCTGTTTGTCTGTGAGTTAGGCTTTCTCCATGCCCTCTCCTATTTCTCTGCTCCTGAGCACTTACTGTCTCCTCATTCATTGTGAAATACAGATTTTTCTTTTGAAAACATTTATGTGCAACATTAAGCTCAGTGATTCTGGACAAAGAAAAGGCTCTTAATTATTTGCACTTTTTAAGGTTCTTTATAAGAATCTATAAAAACCCATTAATAACCAAGAATGCACATATTCCCCCAAAATAAAACAAAAGTTTTCCCCCACTTTTTGATATAGGCAAATGGTATATATATATATCATTTATATTTATGACATTTTTATATATGTTTGATATAGGCAAATGAATATGTTTCATCTGAATCGTCTAAAATAAGTCATTAATAGAGTCGGAGTAAAAAAAACTGGACAAGATTCTTTCCTTTATTGGATCAAAATTTCATAATTCCTCTTTACAAGTCAGATTGAATTAAAGAGGTGAATTAAAAAGCGTATCACTTGTTTAAACCAACACGACCTCAATAAAATAATTAAAAACTTGGAAAAGAAAAGCATATCACTTAAAAGTTATTCTTGGAAAAATAAATTACTATGCCTTTTCCCCCAATGTAACTCCCCAAACCAATTACTCAGTCAAATATTCTTAAGGAAAAGAAATAGCTTTTGTATTTATGCTTCAAAATTTGTTATGCATTTACAGTGCAGTGAAATTTATATCCCATCTCTTAAATATTTTCCCATATCAGAGGCCTCCAAAGCATCATGGCTGCCCTGGGCAAGATCCTCAGGCAGTGTTTTTTAACAAGTCCCTTTATTTGATTTCACTAAACTAGATGAGCTGATCAAGCAAAAATGGAATGTTAAACCAGACATCATCTCAATGGGAAGTCATTTACGGGTTTACTCATTGAAGACCTACTATGCCAAGTGCTGGAAACCCTGCCTCGCCCTGTGGGAGATCCGAGTCTGGTCAGGTCAGGGGCAGTGTGCCTTTCCTTCCTCCCCAACACTCATTTATTAGGTTCTCAACCTGATTTTCTTGAAAAATGTTGAATTTTCTATTAAAACTTAGGGTAAAGGTGCAAAAACTCTATTAAAAATCATTTTGGGCAAAAAGGATTTGATAAAATTCAACACTGATTCCAAACCTTTAGAAACTCTTTGATGACCAGTGACGAAGAAGAACCGCGTTCTTAATGTGATGACACTGTCTGTCATATCAACGGGAGGACTCATGCTGAATGATGAGATACGGGAGTCATCCCCACTAAAGCCAGAGACAAGAAAGATGACTGCTATCGCATCAGTGTTTAATGTTCTTCTAGATGTTTTGGCCAATGTAATAGTATAGGAATCAGAAATAAGAGTTACAACTATTGGGAAAGAGGAGGCAAAATTATCACTATTTGCAAATGGTGGAATTGTCACTTAGACAAAGGGTTCAGCCAAAAACATGTGGAATTAATAAGAAAATTTAGTGGAATATCTGATTAAAAGATAAATTCTCCCAGAGCAATAAATTTTCGTCATACAGTCGTCTCCAGTAAGAAGCTATGATGGAAAAAGGGTCTCATTCAGGAAAGTGATAAAAAACACAAAATATGTAGGAATAACCTTAAAAGTAATTTGGCAGTGGTTTGATGAAGAGGCCTGCTATGAAGTTGGTGTTCTGAACCATAAGAGTAATGGGAATGGGAAAGAATGGCATCTAATGGGATTACCCTGTATCTGTTTCCTCAAATCACAACCTGCAAGTTTCTTGATCTTCTTTCATGCCTCATGTCTAAGCAGCCCCCAGGTTCTGCCAAGTGTGCCTTATTAGCGTGCAAGCCAACTCCCATCTTACCCCTTGCTTCCTTTAGTCTTAGACCCTTATTATTTCTAGCCTGGACTGTCTCTGTACCCTCCTCTCTTGGCTCCCATCTCCTTATCATCCATCCCTTCCCTCCATTCATTATCTTACTACCAGAATGATCTTTCCAAAAAAAAAATTGTCACTCCTTTGTTGACATCCCTTCGATGGCTCCCATCACCTGCTATAAAAATTCCACATTTCTGAGCATTGCACACAAGATTCTTTCTGCGCCGGCCCTTCCTCTCCCCTCTGGTGTCATTGCTCCACCCTCCCTTCACACTCGGGTACACCATGCTCCGGCTCTCTGATCCGGCTCTGTTGAAATGCCTGCAGTTCACCAAGGTTCTGAGCTCGGTCAGTGCCTCAGTACTGTGCCTTCAGCATGTGCCACCGCACATTCTAGTTCCTAGACTGAGAATGCTCTCCATCCGGATGGCTCCACAGCCTGGAAAACTCCAGGTCCTCTTGCAGCACTCAGCATAAGCATTGTATCATTCGGAAAACCATTGCAGACACCTTCTTGCAAAGTTAGAGACTGACTTTTCCTGTTCCCTTAGCATTGTTGTATACTCTGGCCTTGCACTTACTCCACAATGCTGTGGCCACCAGTAACCCCCATCAGAGTATGAAGCTCACTGCATCTCTCACCTCTAGCACAGTGGCTAGAACATAACAGGTGCCCAATGTTGTTTGTTGAAATGAATATCAAAAAGTCTGTTAAGTTTGAAATTCATGAAGTTCTATATTTCTGAGATAATTTTATAGTTATATAATTGTTTTCTGGAACAGTTGCTTTAACATTTCTTAGTTTTTTGGCATCTTGGAACCAAACAATGACTGGACATAGAATATAAATACATATTTTATATCACAGCTAAAGTTTGACAGATGTTTAATGTTTTTTCAGGAATAAATAATAAAGTTTTATGAATTAGGCTATAATTTGTGTTTATGTTGTCAGTGTTAAGCATTTCTTCATTAGATGCCTAGGTTAAGGTCATTAGCTTATTTGCTGACATTTGCAATCATACAATGATGTTTTATTTAAACTAATAAATGACAATCATGGACACGTAAAATTTGGATCCATTCAAAATATTTATTTGGATTCTTTTTTATGCTTAGGACTGAACTTGGTGCTATATTGCATTTCAGAAAGGTATAAAACAGCTCAGTCTTGAAGAAGGTTGTATAGAAGATAAAACCTGCTTATCTGACAGCGAGACCAAGATAAAAACAAGAGTATTGCATTCTGAGAAGCCACTTGTCATCATCCCTGTTTCATAGATAAGGAAACTGAGTTTCAAAGAAGTTCAGTGACTTTACTAGCATTACACCCAGCTATTAGTAATGAGTTTGAGGCTGGGACCTAGATTTTTAGTCTACTGATGAAGGGCTCGAAACACAGTTTAATATGCTAGAAAGGAATTTGATGAATTAGGAAAATGTAAAGCAAATCCACAGAGATCAAGAAACTGAATAGTGATTCATGATTTTTCTAATTGTTTCCCCCTAATTTACTTATGCATTTATAGAAGTAAATATTGAGTAGGTTATATCTGAATAATAAAGCATGGCATTTGGGTGGCTCTTGTATTTTGTAGGCATTCCAGAAACACTAATTAATCTAAGTTCACAAATATTCCCCTGAGTGATTGGGCTATACCCATTTTAACTAAAAGGGAAGTGAAACCATATCTATTATGTATGTACATATTTATGTAAAGCAGAGTGAAGCAATATTACATTAAAGTTTTATTGCCATGAGTTTGGGATGACATGTTATAAGTGGCAGAGCCACAACTGAGTTATGCAGGTCATCCTAACTAAATGCCAATAAAATGTTTTTACTGTACCACATCATCCGGAATTCTGCCTATGCTACAAATTTAAAGAGAACCAATTTTACAAATTTCCAGAGTTGTAAAAGTTTTTATTGGCACTGTATTTCAAACTTCCTGGCTTGTAAATATTAGTTCCATTAATTGTGGCAAAAATTAATGCACAGAGATTTAAAAAATACACTCGTGATAGGGGTCTTTTCTTAAAACATGTTTTTTTTCAAGTTAAGTTTTTCCTGTTCTAAGTGTAAATATGTTCTTTCTTCTCTCTTCCCTTTTTATGTAAATCTTTTTCTGTTTCAAAAGCCGGCTCAAGCCCCTTCTCCAACGAGCTCCCCCCAGTAGTTACCGTCACCCCTGAGTTTGGTCTCATTTTTCTGAATGCTTGCTTTCATTTATTGCCCATAAATTCATTTGGCAAATGTTTTTTATAGCTTTTTAACCACTCTTATAGTTGTGGTTTATTGTTAAACTATTAATTTAAAGTTTATCATTATTAAGCTGTTAATTGAGAATATACTGTCTTCCCCAAATAAATTATAAGCTCCTGGAGAGTGTAGTCGATGCTTTACGTGTCCCTGAGCTCTGGACACTGTTTCTGTTTGTTTGTTTGCTTGCTTTTGATGTCCCTTCTTTTTTCCTTCCCTCTCTTCCTTCCACAGACATTGATTGAGTGCCTACTGTTTTCATGTCTAAGCTGTGCAGTGGATATTGGAAATGAAAGGCTGCCTAGAAAAGAGCTTACAGAAATGATTCTCAAACTATTGTGTGCATAACAGTCCCTTGGAGGGAAGTGTTGAGGAAGTATATTCCCCGGCCTCCCAGCCAGAGTCAGGGCTGGGAGGTGAAGATCTATACTTCACGAAGTGAAGTGGTTCACGAAGTGAACCACGAAGTGGTTCAGATGCAGAGCCCCAGACTTTGAGAAGCCCCAGTGTGCAGGTGAGAGAAGATTCCATGAGCTGATCATCGCAATGCTACGTATTTAAAAGTCCTATGATAGCAACATGCTTCAGGCATTTAAGGAGCCCAGTGGAGAGGCTGCTACTGAAACTGGAGAAGTCAGAGGAGCAGTGCCATAGTCGATGCTTAACTCTTGCTCTGTGGATGGAGAGTGAATATTTGAGTTTAGAATTGGATTGCAGTTGTTGAAACCCGGGACTTTATGACCCTGAGCAAGTTCTTTCACTTCTCTGAGCCTGAGTAGAGTGACCGCGGGTCAGTATATGCTCAACGCTGCTTCCGTTAAATTGGTTTCAATAGTTTCTTGGTATAATTTATTATTTCCTACTGAGAATCCACCGGTCAGTGCAGAGAGCTGTGAAATGATCTTTGAACTCTTTTACACCATGTGGACAGAGAGGAAGGGGAGCTGCCCTCATTCCCAGTGCGTCTCAGGGCCTGTCTCACGGGGGCGTAATGTAAAAGTGGCTCCTCAGACCCTAACCCTAGTTTTGCAGTTGAGTGCTTGGTGCTGACTCGTGGCTGCGTTGCGTGGGAACGTCTGCCTCCTTTGTCCTCTGGTTGCTGGCTCTTCTGTGAGCTGGAATGTCTGTTCTCGTCTTTGTCTCTCCACACCTGCCATGCTACTTTGTCCTTAGTGACTCCTTCAAAAAGGCTGGCATGTAAATGAAGCGAACCCCTCAGCGAGGCCCCTGGTAGCTAGCTGTCAGCCCGGTAGTGGAGGCAGTACCCAACCACTCTAGGCAAAAGAGGTTGTGCTTCTCGTTACCATAAAACTGCCAAGATTCCCACTTTTGTAGCTGTACTGTTTTAGTGGTCAGAGATCTAATGATTTAACAAGTTAACTCAAGAAGAATGAATGTGCATTTTGACTTCTGGCGCTTTCAGAATGGGATTTTTATTAAAAGACAAGAAGAAATACATTTTGTTACAATATTTTTATCTTTTTTGCTTTTAAAGATGACAACTGGGTTATTTCCTGGAAGTACAACCATAATTGGATAGCCATGCTAGTTTCTACAGCTGTGAAGGCTGTGACGTCTGTCTTTGGTTCCCTGGCTCCATGTGTAGTGCCTCCCTCTCCCTGGTGGGGCCTGTCCTGAACGGAGTTAAGCCTTTATCCCCTTATCAGACTCTACTCTCGAGAAAGAAGCTATTCCCACAAAAGGAAGTTACAGCTGTGATAAAGGACGTGGCAGACAGGAGGACCAGTGTCTGTTGAGTGAATAAAGGAATGAAACTATGACATCGCAAGCAATTTAAAAAAGTGAAAAAGAGTTGGTTTATCATTTAATTGTAATGATAAGTTGTAATTATTTATATATCATTTCATTGTAATTTCATTTGTAAGAAAGAGGACTAAGTGCCCCCCTCAATTGAAGATTGCTTTGCTGTTACGTAGAGTCATCGTTTTTTTAGGTTAGTGTCTGGCAGTGTAGATTATAGACCAGTGCGGAATGATACTCTTATTCATGCGGTTTCTGAACTTCCATTCCTCCTACCTTAGCCTCTACCATGCGACAGAACACTGGGACTGCTCTTATGTTCTAGTGCTGATTCAGAACACATCAAAAAGCCCTGATGGGCCAGCCTGGTGGCGTAGTGGTTAAGTTCGCATGCTCCACTTCAGCAGCCTGGGGTTTGCAGGTTCGGATCCCTGGCACGGACCGACGCACCACTTGTCAAGCCATGCTGTGGCAGGCGTCCCACCTGTAAAGTAGAGGAAGATGGGCACGGATGTTAGCCCAGGGCCAATCTTCCTCAGCAAAAAGAGGATTGGCAATAGAGGTTAGCTCAGGGCTAATCTTTCTCACACATACACACAAAAAACTCTTGAAATGGGCAGTTCGTCTGCATCCAATTCAGGGTACACTTATTTCAGAAAAGATCCATCTTTTAAAAAATGGTGAGGAAAAGGGGCAGAGAGAAGTAATTTTCTCTAGATCAGTGTCAGCGCAGTCATCATTTGAGAGCATTCTTCATCTAAATAGGTGTGAACTGGAGGGTGTATTTTGAGTGTACTGCTAGTGAGAGTCCCAAAACATGTGGCACAAGGTAGCCTTGAGGAAATACCACAGTGTGTGCTCTGTAATTTTAAGGTGGGTGTTGTATATAATGTTTACATTTTACATTATTTCTTGGGTGTGAGCTGTCACAATGTACTTTCTCATGTCAAACCAGGAACTGTGACCCTCCCCTATAAAAAACATTGTGTAGACAAAGAAGCAGAGAAGCCTGGAGCTGTAGGTTCACAAACACCTTCCAAGCCACACCTTGGCTACTAGTCTCACTTGGATGAGTTTTTAATTGTTCCCAGATAAAGGACCTCTTTCCTGTTTCTGATCATTCCATTTGTTTATTTTTGTGACTTCTTTTTTCTGTTGTCAGTGAGTTTAAAATGACTCAGGGATTCCTCCGTGGTGTTGACGTGTGAAGGGCACAGCCATGCTCTGGGTGCTTTCCGGTCCATGGGCAGATGCAGTCCATTTCTCTGCTTAAGTCCCGCCCAGAGAGCCATGGCAATCCCTATTCTCTTTTCACCAGTGAGAAAACCTTCAGAAAATTAACCTTTGGAAAAAGAAAACAAAACGAAGAACTCTTTGAAGCCATAGCCAGTGACTTTTCTCACGTGTTTATCTCAGCACCTAAGGTGTTGAATCATCGCTGCCTGGATGGGTTCGTATACGTCTGGAGTCTTTTCTCAACTCCAGTCTGTCCTGAGCTCCCAGAGGGCAGGGGGCTTTGTCTCTGTTCCCTGCTTCGTGTGCAGCTCCTGCAGCAGCACCTGCATGCTGCACGGGGCGTGGTAGATGCCCTTGCCTCACCATCCCCAGTGTCCAGTGAGTGAGTGAGTGGATGACTTCAAAGTGCTGCTGAACCCTCCACACAGTCAATGGTGTGGTAATTTCTACTTCATATTATGCTATTGTTGAGAACCTCAGACTTACCTCAGTCATGTTTCCAGTAAAAGCATTCTCATAATTCTGCAAAATATATACTTACTTTTATAATTTCCAAGTAGTTTTATTAAACCAGAGATAATGAGAACTTCATGTTTGTTGGGTTATATTAGCAGTAGAAGAATTAATTATTTTGACAATCAACTGATAAATGCTTAAGTCTCTATGGTTGGCAAAATATTGTGCTTAAGTATATTAGAAATGATATTCAGAATATTCACAAACTACTTTTCCTCCACATGGGCAGAATAGGTAAAAGCTAATATACAAAAAACCCGTTGTTTGATTTTGTTTTTTGTAGCAACAAAATCAGCAGGAGATAAGCCAGATTGCTTTTTCATTACCTGCGTAAGTTTTTCTTTTTCCTCTCTTGTTACTGTCTTCAGATGTAAATTCTGTAAGTTCCCACATTCTTATTTTCATCCTTGGGTTTGCTCCAGGGTCTTGGTTTGCCCTTACCACTTGGCTGTGCCTCCACTTTCCCAGGTGTAAACTTGGCCTAACAATGCTCGTCTGCTAGCAAGGAGGGCAGGAGACTTAATTAGCAAACAGCTGGAAAACCCCTTGAGAGAGTTTTGTGAGTCAGAATGGAAGTGCATTGTTATTAATCATTATTATTATTGTTATTATTTTTAAATGGCTCAGAGCCATCTCTAAATTTAGTAGTAAAATGAATGCATCTAATAGTTCTTTCCGTGTACATGATCTGTGGTCCTGCATTTCACAAATTAAATGGTGGGATACAAGTAGGTTGTGATTATAATGATGCAAGTGAGTGACCCTCAGCCATTTCAGAATTATGTGAGTAAGACCCCAAGGAGCTCAAGCAAGCGTTTGCTTTGTTACTTTCAGCTTCTTGAATAACCCGTTTTGTGTTAATTTATGTGAAAGGGGAAAATTAGCTTTTTTTTTTTTATTAAGTTGGACTTTTCTGTGTAATTGGGATTTGGGGAATGGGTGGGCCACTCCCTAATTTCCAAATAAATCTAAATTGTTTCAAATACGATTGGATTAGCCTCCCATCAGTTACTGAGTCAAGTGTAATTTGTGAACTTTCCAAGTCGGATATCTTCAAATATCATCTGAAAAGATAATCGTATGTCTTATTTTTCCAGCTGTTCCCTTGTCTACTCCTCTACCCTTCTGTCAAGAAATGCTTTGGGGTTTGAGTTAGGTTTTGTTGCAAGACAGTGGAGAATCGGCTTCCACTGCAGATCATATGCCCTTAGCTTGTATTATCTCAGGCAGACATCCTGGCTGGCTGCAGTGCAAGACTCGGGGCTCAACCTGACAACACCCAAGATTGGCCGCCCACTAGGTTGGGAATGAGGAAAGAAAAGGGAAATTCTATCTTCTCTGGTGCTTTTCCCCTCTTGGTCTTCCCACTGAAAATCAATAGCATGATCAATAGTTGGTTTTGAGTTGTTCACTACATGCTGGAGTTTTTCTGATGTAAACCTTTGGTGTCTGGGCTTCAGACATCGTAATATGTGAGGGAAGGTTTGATAGCGGCCACAGCCCTCCCTGGCTGCATTTTATTCCCGTGACAGCCTTTGTAATGCGAGAGGGGAAGTACAGATCAATTTTACACCATTTAGTTGTTGGGGGATATTTTTTTCTGCAAATTGATTGTTCTTTTAAAAATTTACCATATTTATATATTTTTCATCTAAACAGCAGAAGCTAATAAAATGAGGGCTTTTCATTAAAGGATATTTTAAAATAAAAAGCAGTTCAAGCTATGCTCTAAATTGTTAAGACCCGGTTGTATCCTGTTCAGAATTTCTCAAATTCCTTTTTCATGACTTGGACTGACACTTTTAATTTTAAATGTATCCATTTGGGAAAACCTGGTGTCCTTTCTTAGCAATCCTCTGGAATGGTGTTATCAAGAAGAAGATGGCATCAGCCAGAATGCATGTGTGGTTTTAATACAGGTATTGGTGTCTTTGAAACTATATGGTGGCTTTTATGGGTATTAAATAATTATGGATAATGAGTAATCATTATAAATGATGTCTGTTAAAATTTTAATTTTCATTTGAGTCCTTTCTATTAAATCTCTTGCTATCTGGATTAGCAAATCATTAAATTTTCTCTTCTAAAAATAATATTTTAAATTCCTTTCCTATTTTCTCTTTCATCTAATATTTATTCTTCGTCAACATAATAACTCATCAGAATTATCCTTAAAAAGCTTAAGCTCTGTCTGAGACGTTCTTTGAATACAAGATGATAAAGTTGTGTTTGTTAGATGTCTTCAAGTTTTGAAAGATAAATTTCCTAAATGGAATGAAAATGTTTTTGCAAAATTGTGTTGAAACAACATATTAGAGAGGGGCAAATACTGTGTCTTTAAAATACTAATTACATTTATTTGAAATAATTGTCAAATATTTGAACAATAATATTTAAGCAAGAACACTGGAATCAAGCCTCTTCAGACAGTGTTAGATATCCATCATGCTGTATTAATTGAAAGGATTTGGTATAATCCCATAAAAAAACAGGCAAAGTCTGAACTTTCCTCTCTAGTAAAAATATCATTCGTGTCTTCCATTACCGTGCTGTAATTACGGTGAGTGAAGCAGAGCGGGACCGATAGAGCAGTTTATCAACGCATCCCAAACTCTTCTAGCACCATTTACGTCATCTGCTGCAGGTCCTCTCGTTCAATAAAGAGATGTCTGCTGGTAGTAGGCTTTGAACTGATCCATTTCAGCCTGATGTTTTCCTGTGTAATGTTTTCATTTTGATCATGGTTTAATTAATTATTTCACTCTGTATGATATTATGTGAAATAAAATATTTCCTGAATTGAATTTCAGTAGAAATTTAAAAATTCAGTCTTTGAGTTTAAATAGCACTGCAATATTATAAGCATTGTAAATAGTGCTTGGACTTAGCCTTTTTTGATACCATTAAGAATTATATCACAGTCGGAACTAGAATACAAGCCAGGTATTCATCATGCCTCAAGAAGCATTAAAATTTAAATAACAAATATTTGGCTAGGGATATTATTTAATGACGCCAAATTTTTGTCTTTTAACATCACAAGATTCAGAATTCTTTAGGCTTATCATCATGTTTATGATTTGACTATAATAGTAGATTCATAGAAAGATGAGTTCATTCAGATTTTTTTTCATAAAACCATTAACAATATGGTCTTTTTACCATAAACCATCCCCCTATACTAATATGATAGTAAATATCATAGCATCAAAGGGAAATTACTAAATTGTACTTTAAAATGTTATTTATTTCAGTATGGAAAAAGATATTTCAGATGATCAGATTGTTATTTTCCTTTTCCATATGGTGGTAAAATTATCATCCAGTGTCATTTTAGTTAATCCAACCTTCTAAAAAACTATATTCAGTTTGGTAATGATGCCGGAGTCACACCAGTGCAAAATTATCATTTGTAGTTTAGATTTATAGACATCAAGAAATGTTTTTAAGGACAGAACTTATTTTTGATTGAGTTAGAAACATTGAAACTTAAGGAGAAAGAGTGAGGTTGAATATAACAGCATTGTCAGAAAACATTTATAACTTGATTTTGGAAAGATGTCCTTATGTACAAGTTTTTCCTTTTTGTTTTCTTTTAGACTGGTTCTTAAGATTACATCTTTTTCTTTTTTTTTTTTAAGGTAATTTTCTTATGTATAGAAGAGTTCTGTACTACATGGCTCCTTAAGATAGTTTCCATGAGCTCATACAACATTAAGTGGGACACACTCTGAAATTTTGGGATCATTTTCTAGAATTATACTCCATAGAATGTGATGGCAGCACTGCTCCCTTCTGTTTTATATCTTGAATTTGAATGGGCTTGTGAATGTTTTTCGCCATCTCTTTCATTCTTTATATCTTCCTACCTTCCTATTCGCTGGTGCCTCTCCAGTGTTGATTTTTAAAAACTTGTCTGCTAAAAGGTTGAGGAGTCAGATTTTAAGCTGCTTTAGTGCGATGTATTTAAGAAAATTGGGATGTCATTTACCTTGGTGAAGATGTTATAAATTGTTTTGTTGGCAAGATTTATGGAGGGTTATTCTCCCTGATATCACATTGTATTGTTTAATGTGAACTATTTTTAACTAGCATTCTATTGAAACAGTGTCAGTGAATTCTGAGAGCTTGCCAAACAAATTCTCAAAATGGTTGCCAAGCTGAAGATGGCTGCCAAGGCCTGAGCAATGAGCAGGTTCCACCTTCCCAGGATGTGTGGTCAGACTCCCCACTGCCACCTCCCCACAGACACATACACACACACACACACACACACAAGTACCACCCAAAAAGGAAGGGAAAAACCCAAAGATGCAAGACTTGGCACAACTCCTTGGCTGAGTGGCTGTGGTGTCATCCAGAGATTCAATCAATCACCATGGACTCTTGTTTCATGTACTTGGCAGAGACAGGTCAGGGGACGATGTGAGGTGAAAACACCACCCTGAATTGCATGGCCATTTTCTCTGCCTGATCCAGTATGCACCAGATAATTCTTCAGAAAGGGTCGGGGGAGGCCAGAGAAGGCAATGCTTTCAAGGAGCTTTCCACATGAGATCAGAGAGCAGTGACAGAGACTTGGTGCTGTGCCTTTCTGTGCTGCTTGCCTGAAGTGGCACAAACTTTATATACAACAGGTTTAAGATTTATTTTAGTTTTGCATTTGTTTACTTAAGTTTATAGCAATTGCTTTCTGGCAGTTGTGCTACTTAGCAGATTGAAATGAAATCATAGGGTGAATTAAAACATACTGCTGTTAGTGCTGATTAGAATTTTAGCTTAGTGTAAATACCGGATGCAGGGTCCAACTTTTCAGACACTTGGCGTGGGCTCAATAGGATCTCCAGGCTACACAGGAGACAGTGTGTGTACTTGGATGCTTTTAAAATCCTTGGGTAGGTGGAGCACACTCCTTCTGCTGGCGTGTTAGTTCATTGTGCTGGCTGCATAATGTGCTTGGGTTCCAAGGTAGATGGAGAAGCTGGGGAAATGATAATGAGGGAAAATTGTTTGAACTTAAAAAACAAAACCTAGAAAAAAGGATTTTAATTAAACCCTGTGCAGTTTTTAGTGTGTGTTTTGGTTATTATATATAAATAAATAATACTAAACTGACTTGAAGAACTGTAGGGTTTGTGGTATTTTGCAGAATGATCTAATAGCAAATATATTTTTATAACTTGTTAAAATTTTTCTCTGTGTGACACTGTTAAAAATATACTGGTGAATTAACTTCTCCAGGGAGTCAGTTTACTCAGTGAATTCCTTAAATAGGTCTTCTGTTTAATGTCAGCAGTGAACTAGGTTTTATATTCTGATTGAAACCTGAATTCCTGAAGATCATTTTTAATTGATAGAGCATTTTACTTAAGACTTAAGTAGCAATTCACAAAAGCTGGTTGTCGTGCAGGTGTTTTGTTTTATGTCAATAGGTAGTGGACGCAGCTAGTGATAATATGGTAGTGATAGAATTTATGGAGTTTGGGCTTTTGGAAATCTACAGTTTTAGGGTTTGTTGAGTCATGGAGCCCTTAGGTGGTGTGTGATCAGTGTATGCTTTGTTGTAAGAGGTAGCCAAAAAAATGTGACTCTTTATTTCTTTTTCACTGATTATCTCTTGCTGTTTAGTCAACAACATTTGTAGCTAAGACTCTTGTAAGTTTATTTCCAGTCTTTTCTCTCGTAGTTGGCAATTGTCAACCAGGGCCCAATGATTCAATAGGTAAAGCCAAATGTTATTGACAGTGCAGAAATTTGAACTCTGCGTCCTTCAGTGTAAAAGATCGATGCCCATTAGGATGCTTCAGCTCTGGAAATTTCAACATAGAGCCACAGGGGCATTTAGAGGTCGATTGGGCAAATGTGATATGAAAGTTGCACGACAGGCCCTAACTATTTACAGAGCACGTTGTGATGTTACGTGGTATGACAAATGGAAAGTAGTTGAATTAAAAGTCTTCCTTGCTAATTCTCATATATCTTACTGTGAGTTAGTGACAAGGAACTTGGATAAAACTTTTCTTTTTAGATTAAAAATCAGGAGTCCATGCCTCTTTATAATAAATCACAGTACATTTTTAATCTTCACATTAGGAACGTGTGAGTAGCACTGATCATTACCTGTCAATTTTTTCTTTTCTGTTCTATTACGTATTATTCACTGGCAGTTTATTTAGGTGAATAATACTGTTGTAGCAAAGGTAAAAATTAAATCATTTAAGAATATACTCTTTTTACCTTGTTCATAATGGATTATGTTCATGAATATGTAAGCAAGTGGAATTTTTTCAAATTGCCTGGAGCATGAGATAATTCTAAATTTTATAGTATAAAATGTCAATCGGGCAATGTTTAGGGAGGGTAGACTAAGGCATATTTTTGCAAATTCCCAAAGAATTCATCAACATTCTTGCTTCTATGAAAAGCACAGTACTTTTCAGGAAAATTTTGTTGTGCCATGTTAGACGTAGTCCATATATTTAGGTCAGTAAATTACAAAATATTTTCTTCAGGACATTTTTCTGTTAGTCCTTCCAAAGTGAGTATTTTAATATAAAAGAGTTGTTCGTGTTTTAAATTTATGTTGTGTATTTGGCATTTTATATTTTTCTACATAGTGCACACGTATAATTAGTACGTGGGGTGTGTGTTTAGGCTCGTGTCTACCCAAGTATGTATAGAGAGATGAAATTCACTTTCTATATTGTAGCTTTCCACATCGGGCAACCCAAACAGCTGTTATTCCTTTTATAGCTTCTTTAATCTATGTGCCAACAAGTCAGTTTACAAAATCTGTTTTGTTGATGACTGCTGCGATAATAATTGTGGTGTTTTGTGGCTTGGCAAAAGGCTGGGGTCTCCTCTGAGGACTCTTTCCAAAGGCTTTGAAGGGGTTGAGGTGGATTCACTGCCAGAATGAGTCACCACTCTCTATTTTATTTAGTGTCCTTCTGCCAAGGCCTGAGACACTTTCTGTTTTCATTCTTCTGTAGGTTATCCTCCCCACATTGTGGTTTTCTTCACAGCCAGAGCCCCAGGTCTGCCAGGATAGGTGAGAGGAGCTGGCTGCCCTTCACTGAGCACCAGTGTGTGGTGGGACGAGGGGCTGAGGTTTAGCTGTTGTGCACCTTGAATGAATATGAGTTTAATTATGCAGTTATGGAGTATAAATAAAATGATGGACTTAGATAATCTAGTATACCTCAGTTACCTGGATTTGGGTCAGAAATTTTCAGGAGAGTAGTTATTATTTACATTTAAGGAGCGTTCAAATAATGGGACAGTGTTTTAGTGCTTTTCATAATTGGTTGTTTATAATCCTTAGATTATTCGTGAGTTCTGGCTATAGGCCCAAATCTTGAATTTTTCCTTAAACAAAAGAGTACCATCCCCCTTCTTTTAAATGCTGTGATATTTTTGCCTCACGAAAACTATTTTCTACACACACCTAGCAGTTTTCAAAGAATAATCCTAAAGATTTTATTTCTACCCTTCTTGATTTAAATTGTCATCAGTAAGTGGACTCGGATATGAATTGCTAGTCTATTGTCCAAAATACAGTAGAGATTTAAATACTTTTTCTTCATTAAATACTTTCAGTAGATTGAAATAAGTTGGAATAAATATACTTTTGCTAGGTTCTTCCAACTCAAATACACATTATATATATAGAAAGATGGCTGAGATAAATTTGAATCTTCACAATATAAGCAGAAATGGCATTTCATACATTAATATGAGGAGGACTCAGTCGAACCTTTGATAACTCCGACCCCATAAATTCAGATGGCTTTTTCTTAGTGAAAGTTATGACAACATCCTAAAATCTAATAAACTATGCAGAATTAAACTGAGGCATGTTTTTGTTTTAAGTACCCATTCATTGTGTTAGATCTTTAAACATGGTCTACACAGTAAAACGTCATAATAACATCCCCTGGAAACATTTCCATAAATACAGACTATATTTTTCAAAGTTCAAAGTCCTAACTGGGGCACCAAAATATGTTCCACACAGTATGGTCCAAGCTTTTGTCCCTCAGGAAGAAAATGCCATGGAAATGATTTTATTTAACACGTTCTTTAAAAAATAAATGCGGTTAATATTTGATTATTATTGCTCATAAATATTTCAGTTAGAAAATGTATATATACGTAGGTGAAGAGTCTGTAATGATATTAGGATAAAAATTGATCTATCCTACAAAGGTCAGTGCTTAGCATTCAGATAAGTTAATGTATGTGAAAGCCCTTTGTAAACTGTAAACTAGCATATAAATATCAAGATGTTTAAGTTTTTATTTTCGTAAACTTCAGATTATCAAACTCTTCTTTCTGTGTATCTACTTCATGGTTTTCATTTAAAATAGTAAAAAAATACCAAAACAGAAACAGTTACTGAAAACCTGTAGTCACTTGGTGATATAAATTCATTCAGAATTTAAATACTTAAGAGTTCACAGCAAGATTCCAAGACAGAAACTCTTTTGGGTGATCTATAAACCACTCAGTCCCTGGTTAATGCTCAAACATGTGAAAAGTTCCAGGTGAACTTCACTTTGAGCCTTGTCTGAACCCCATAAACTGAGTCCTGTAAACCTTATGTGAACCCCAAAGAATCAAAATAACTAAACTTGGTCCATCTAATTAAAACCCACTGTTCTCTAGTGGCTGCTTTATGTGTCCAAAATTTAAAGACAAACTTTGCATTTGGAAGTGAGCTGTTTTATTTTGGAAGGTATGAATCATAAGCTATTTAGTATTTAAATATAGTTATCCTATTGTGAAGATCTGTTAATAATGCTGTTTCAGAAGAGGAACGGAAACCTCCTTACAAGAATTAATATTCCCAGGATCTTTCATAAAGTCAGCAAGACGTATATATATAGTAGTAGTAATGGTTGTTTTAGTGATGTATTAATAGTAGAGATCTTCCCCAACATTATTTTGAAATAGTAACGTTATCTTGAATTTATGCCAAATACTTAAGACTCTTGATATATCATTTATTGTGATAGTGTGAATTGATAGGAGCTAGGTATTATTGGTCCCTTCATGCAAAAAGTGAAACAATCACTGATCAGTTAAGTCACTTGGCTTCCAACTAGTTGCATGACTTCAGATGTAAGTATATTAATCTTTCGGGGCATCAGTTTCCTCTTCTGGAAAATAAGGAGACTGAACTAAAATGACTTCTTAGATTCCTTTGAACTCTTAAAAAAGATCTGGGAATTCTATTGCTGTAGGTTTAGAAAGCCTGTCTCCAGAATCAACAGCCTTTGTGTCATTGTTCATTATATCCCTTTTGAAGATGACGTGACTGATCTGTGGAGGACGCATTGTAAATCACTAGCCTAACTTTCCTTATTAATCACCTAATCAGAAGTACAGTCCTAGTTAACACGTACTGAGTGCTTGCTCTGTTTTAGGCATCGTGTGCTGGGCACTTTCCGTGAATTAGCTCACTAGTCCTCTAGTTCTTCATTAGGAGCTTTAGCATCTTACCATATCAATGATCTTGTTAAGCTGACTAAGCATTTTGCATGACTGTTTTTACAGGCCAGTGTCCTGGAGTGTTCAGGAGTCCCGAAATCATTCCTTTGCCTCCAAATGTTGATAGGTAACCAAAAAGAGGATTCTCTTTCAATCTCTTAACCATGTTGCTTTTTTGACTGTTTGTCTCATGATAAGTTTTGTAAGGATTAAGTCATTTTCATACATCCATCCACTCACTTGTGTACATGCAGCCTTTTGTGCAGTGGAGAAAACTAAATGAGCAAGAAATGCTCCTTATCTTCAACAGTTTACAACTCCCAAATTACAGGTCCACCATGAAAAGAATGTTAAGACACACCTTACATTCATCACCTGAGTGGCACGGATCAGTATCTTTAGATGGGTAAAATGTTGAGCTGACAGTGAGTGAAGTGTGTGCTTCACAGATTTTAGTGTTTCATTTCCACATAGGAGGTGACGCTCGAAGAACTGGGCTTTCAGAATTTGTGTTTCGCCCAGTTCTAGGTGCTGAAGAAAGTAGATAGTTGCTGAAATAGTCCTCTTCAAGCTGTGAACAGTATCTTTGAAGCAGCCACTACATACACAGCACCCATTCTAGGCTGTCTGTTGTACGGTCAGCTCATTAAAGCGACTTTCTGGGTCTTTGTTAATGTCATGCAGACCTTTGTGGCAGGTGTTACAGCTGCCAGCCTGGCACAGTCCACTGGGGCATGCTGTAATTGCTCTCGATGCCACCCTAAATGGGAGGGGGAAGAAGGGAGTGTCATGGGGGAGGGAGGTGAGAGGATGCCCTCAGGCCGTTGTGGACATCTGGTCTCCGCTGTGTCTGTTTGGAGCCTACAAATGGGGGACCTTTGAATTGGGTTTGCTGCCCCCACTGCATTCCTCACAGCTATCGTTGTTGCACAGCTGGGCAATGATCTTAGCTTGGAAAAGGGGTGTGTATCTCAGGGCCAGAAACAGCCTACTGCCAACACGACCCTGGGAACTTTCTTATGTGTATTAAATGAGAGAATAAGTATCCTCATGACCTCCTTTTTTAAGTGTTTCCTGGTTTTGAACTTTTTGTTTTTTTGTGAGAATGTTATCTTTCATTATTTCTGAACCCTTAAAGGACTAAATTTCCTCTTCAAGAGTTTCAAATATTTCTTGTATGTATGTAGGGTGATAAGCAAACATTGATCTGAGAAAGTTCTGAAAAATCTTACCCAGCCCACGTTTACCAAGGCCTGTGTGTCAGCACTGAGCTAGAGCAGGGAAAACAGGCCTGACCTTCCCCAGCCTTTACTCCAGCCAGAGGGACAGACCTGTGCACAGTTAACCATGACACCGGGCAGACTGTGATTCAGGTGGAAATGAAGTAAAATGTGTGACAATGTGAGTACAGTTATGACCTGTGTGCACAATAATGAAAGATAGTGCTTTTAACTAAAAGCTTGAGTGAGATGGATTTTGGAAAACTTCATGCACAAAACATCTCATTAGATGGCTTCCTAGTATTAAAACACTCTTGAGAGGGAGAGTTTCAGGCTGTCTGGAATCCCCAAATTTGTTTGCCTGGTCTGGTCAAGTTGCGTAGGAAAGCTCCGAGACTATTAATGAAGGGGATTTAGCCATTTATTTAAAAATAGTCCCAAAGTTTTTCTTTGCAGAAGATGCCCTTTCTGCAGTCCTAACTTAATACCAACTTAAACAAGAAACTTCCACTTTAGGTGTGCTCAATAAATATTCAGTGGCCATTTCTGGGGTATTATAAGACACTTTTAAGCCGCTTAATTATAAAGATATTAGTAACTAAAAAATTGCCAATTAAAACCCTCCTCCCCCAGTGCCCTCCCTCTGTGCACACCCACTCTGAGTGCTTGCGGAAAAACTAAGGCTCCATTCCGACCTGAGTGACTTTACAAGCGTAAAGGCAGCATTTCATGGTCCCTGAAGTGATATGTTGGAAGAACATTCAGACAATTTTGTTTTAATTGATTCTAACTCTTAAGTAAGCAACCGATCTGTGTATATCTCCTTTTAATTATTTATCGGAGCTGTGAGAGAGAAGTAGGCAGTCATTTGGTGATCCATTCAAATATCTTAAAAGAAAGACATCCGTCTTTTTTATGACATACATACTGAAACACATAAAACAATATATATGTTGTTTTTATAATTTTACATAAATGTGAAATTTTATAATTTCATTAATATTGTGTATAGTACAAACCATTAACACAACTTATACAAGATGCTCGATAAATACTTTCGATTGAAAAAAAGTCCACGAGATTTAAATTTATGAAATTAAGTGAGGAAAAAAGTCAAATATAAGAACATGACAAATGAATAAATTTTCAGAAGGAAACCAAATGTTAGGACAAACAACAAAATAATCCCACTATAAGAAAATTAATTCAGCCAATACATTTATTGTCTTCTGTGTGCTTAATATAGGAAGTGTGACTGGGGGAAGTGGGAGAAATGTATCAGAGTGCATAATATTCATTACCGTGTTCCTGCTGAGAAGTGTGAGTACACAAGATGCACTAGTGAAATAGTGAATTCAAGGAAGCAAGCACCATACAGGTTGAAGCATCATGGATGGATACTTACTAAAAGAGGCAGAAAAAAGTATACAATTCATTTCCTAGGAAAATGTTTGTAAATTAGGCTTGTTTAATACAAGTACACAGAAAGCATATGGAAGTTTTCCATCTATTTTCTGTAGAGTTTGTGAGATGCTGGGTACATACAAGTCCTTGTCCTGGTCCTCTACGCTGAAAGTGTTCATTTTAATTGGATTGCTTCTTTGGAAACAAGACAAAGAGTACATTGCTAAAAGCTTCTAGAGGCCATTTTCAATATTTGTAATAATATAAGTGCTAGAAATGCGCTTCCATTTGTATGCCTTCTGTAAGCGTACAGTCTCTATAAGACTTTTATAATGTCTATTTAAATGCAAGCAGACAAAAATTATTTAAACTCAGGTTAGAGAACCAACTCCATCTTTCTCCTTTGCAACTTTTTGGCCACACTTTCTGTTTCTACTCCCAAGAGCAATTTAAAAGTCGCTTTTTGTTTTGCTAAAAAGAGAATGTTTATTTCTGTAAGTACCATGTCAGTTCCATATGATCTGGATGGTGTGTGTCATAAATATAATTTCTATATGATTGGCTGAATTTTTCACATTTAGTTAATATGTCTGCTGTAGCCTAAAACTTGGGAATGTTTGTGTTGAGAAGTAACTTAGAATTTATTACCTTCCTTTTACGAGTCCCACTGATAATATAGATTTAACAGTTCAGTTATAAAGTTCTGTCATCTCTATATAGGTATACACATGAAATAGGTTTAGAAATTAGAATAGTCTATACCATATAATACATATTTCTTTTCTTGATTTGAATTTAAACTTTTACAATGTTATATACATGACCAGACAAAAATTGAAGTGATCAGAAAACCGTGGGCTGGTTTGGTGCCTGTTGAGATGTACACTGGGATGTTGAGATGTCCTGTGGAGCATTGTGAGCGTGAAGTGAGAGGCCCTCTTGATCTCTTCTCTGAAGCCACGTCACAGGTTTTGCTTTCATAGCGTGCCGCTGAAAAAGATACTATGAAAGTATTTTTAAAAATCTTACCTTGAAATTTTTTTCTTGCAAGTAAGGAATTATGTTTAAAATTAAGGCTCTTACTACAGGATAATTGTGTTTAACATAGAAAAACTCATTGAAAAATCTGTGTGGATTTGGTTCATCTGAACTATAGATTGGTTAAACTTATTTTAATTTTGGGTATTCCATAAATTCCAGACATCTCTTTTTGTCTTTCCTATGTATGAGAAATCATACACAATAGAGGAAGGATGGAAAAGATGGAGAGCTTGCATTTCCCTTATTTTCACTGTTGTTCTGTCCCTCTCTGCTTGTTCTTTGTTTAAATAAACTTTTCTGCTATGTCTTTCACACATCATCGCTTCTTGCTTCAAAGATTTCTTTTCATGACTTAGCCCTGGCTCACTTTTCTTTTGCATATGAAATTGATTTAACTAAAGTGTGTGTGTGTGTGTGTGTGTGTGTGTGTGTACGCCAACATGCACACACACACATCTGTGCAAATAAAAATTTTACTGCAAAGGAAAGTCTGTGATCTCTGGTTTCCTTCACTCACACACACACACACGCGCGCGCGCGCGTTGAAGTGACGAAGTCTAAGCTTGGAGTCAATCTGTTTTTGAGATCCAGATTTTTAGTGCTGTCTCAATTTCCTCAACCTGAAATAAAGATAATAATATTTACTTTGCACAAGTACAGGGAAAGGTACATGTGTGTCAATCGCTCAGCTCCCAGTGCTGGCCGTTTCTCCTGTTTTCAGTCGGTTAGCAAATGCATCACCATCATCATTATCACGTGTGTATATAAGTAAGTAATACATTTATTTGAAGCTGATAATAAGTAAATAAACTGATAAAATAAGTTAACTGATAATAAGCAGAAGGTTGAGATCAAGGCTTTTTGTTGCTAAAAAATTGATCTTAGGTACACTCACAGGAAAAGTGATAGTTAACCTGAAAATGACAAAATATTTTAAAAAATCATGACAGTATTATCTGTGATTGTTTTCGATTGTCAAACCAACTGATGTTAAAATGGGAATTAATTTTTCCATGTAAAAAATGTTTCACCAATCACAAATTTCAATCAAAACAGAAGTAATGATATTCTGATAGTTGTAAAAAACAGCAAAAATGAAAATATAGTTTAGAATTTGAAAACACTATATTGGGAGCTAAGCCGTCCAGTTATTTTTCTTGTTCTTTAAATGCATTCAGATCAATTTAAATATCAGCTCCTATAGCAGGTGGATAGAGATCATTCAGTTACCATTTTAAATACAGTAATTCTGAGAAGTTCTTCTAGTTATTTCTTACATTACTAGAAATTAGAGCTGTATCAGAATTCTTGGGAAGATGTCTTTTTCAGTATTGTCCCACATCAAGCATCAGTACCTCTCCGCTCAGTGGCTGTTTGAGCTTCATGTTCTTTGGGTAGACTCACAGTAGAAGCTCTATTAACCAGCTTGCAAGATAACTGAGACTTGTTATTTTCTTTGTAACATCCTGGCTGATGGCTGTGGCGTGTGGAGCACTCACAGTCAGTGGTTACCTCCTGGCACGTCTTAGCACTTGTGTTTTTACTGGTTGTGTGCTTACCGAAAGGCAGTTGTGTTATTCCCAGACCTGTGTATACGAGTATTATTGGTGTTATTATTATATAATTTAATTAAATTTATGTGAACTGATCACATACAACTTCAAAATGAAGAAGAAAGTTTCATTTCTATGAAACAAAGCCAGTGCTTTGGAGAGACTCACTAAAGGTGAATTACAAAAGTTTGTCAGATTAAGTGTGGGTGAGATGTCTCACCTGTACATGGAAATTTGTGAAAATACAAAAGGATTCTGTGTTCAGATTATTCTTAGAAATATCTTTCGATTCTCCCTGTACTTTACAAAATAGAACTGGAGATCTCATAATGACACAGTATAGGTGTGATTTCTTTAAGAAAGATGCTGCAGTGAACGGATGTTACAGCTAAAGCCTTGTCCCTGCACAGCAAGATTGGCCAAGGAATGTACATCCATTTGTTTAAAGTTGCAGTGTTTAAGGTGTGTATGTCTCATAACAAAATTATCTTTCTCCAGTTTTTTAAACTAACTGATGGCCCCTTGATCTCGGATAAGAGAGCTTCTACTTTATTTCTTGTTCACATTCTCTTCAGAGCTTCAGAGATGTTCTGTTTCCTTCCTACAAGGGAAAGAAGAGGGAACTGGCAGATGGGATTCTCATCTTGGGATATGAGACTCATGAAGGGCCATGACCTGAAATGCTTATGTGGGAGTTGATACTCTAAGGTTGCTCTAGTTTTGAAGTTCCATAAAAAAATTCAGCCCAGCCAGAAGGGGTTCCAGATGGTCTGATTATAGATATTGGGTGGTAGCTTACTGGGGTAGTGGACAACATGGAGGTCTAAGTGGCAGAAGGTGAGTGTTCCCAAATTAGGCAGAACCGAGAAACAGAGGACGTGGGCAGGTAACACTCACCCAGGCAGTGGTTAGCATCAGAGCGATCTGTCACAGCCAGCAGGGCTCCGGTGCTGCCTGACAGTGCTAGCCTGGGGTTCAGTGCTCTGTGTCTGTCTGTGTGAAGACAAAATCCAGTAGCCAAAAGACTGACAGTTTTCCCAAAGACAGTGGAAGATGCATCTGCTTCCTGTCTTAGGTTAACCATATCTGAATAAGATAAACTCTCTTTTGTTGGTGGTGGTGGTGGTTGGTGGTTTTGCTCCTGACATCTACTATTTACCTGGCACCAAAAAAAGCAATGAATAATTGTTGGCTAATTTGACCCATCTTGATGGTATTTGTAATACTGATACATCCTTCATTAAAGCAAGTTAGGCATTATAATGTTTTTTTAAAAAATCCACTTACTGTTTTTGTAAATTTGGATTTCTGTTTTGTTTGACTATTTGGTTGTTGCTGGTGGTGTTTTGTAGTGGGGCCTACCTGTGGCTCAACTAAGGTGTTCGAGTCAGGCTTCATAAATATAAAAGTACTTGGCATGGGTTTGTTTCATGTGTCTCATCTTACATCATTTATGGCACTGAAAGTGAGATTGTAATTCTCAGAGCATTGGGACAGTTCATTCAAAGGTTAGCCCACCTATGTTTATAGTAGTTCTCTGTAATATAATTGTAACTAATTTCCACTGTTGTTTTTGGAGAAAACTGTAGACTATAATTATGTGTTAGCATTTTTTAAACAGCTCCCTGCATTGTCATATTATTTTAAATGGTCTCTGTTTTAAAATAACCTTTCATGTTTTGATTGCAAGAATATAGCTTACACAGGTCTGTAGTTAGCAAAATACAAGGGTCTAGTAAATGAGGGAGCGTTGACATAGGTCTACAAGCATTTGTTGAACATCTCTAGCACTGCCCTAGTTTTAGAGAAGAGGGTATGGGGGAAGTAGAAATTCTTTGTTGTTTGACAGTTGATCAGCCCTGTTGGAGAGGCAAGATATTACATAGAATAGCTAAGCCCCCATGTGAAAAAGGAAAAAAACACAATAGTTTTACAAATGTAAAAATGCTACACATGAAGCCTATTGTGTTTCATGTTTGTGGTGCACTCATAGGAAGTCTCAGGACAGAGTAAGATTAAAGTCCCCTCTCCCAGAATTAAGAGCAGCAGTACCATTTTATCTTTTTGCAAATCTTACCCATACCTTCCCCAAATGACAGGTATCTGCATGTAGTCAGTCATCTGGACACACCCTTCCCTGCTACATTTCATTGCCATATTAGTAATAGAATTTTAGTGTTGACTTAAAAGACAGTCTGCCTTAAACCAGATTGCATAGTTTGCACACTGTGAATTGTAATTAAAGTGTAAGGGGTGCTTATTATGTCAACAACTGGCATGAGGACCCCCGAGCAGCAGGTGACCCTGAGTGTGTGACGTTTGTGACAGCTAGGATCCTCTTTTCACTGGTTTAGCAATCTGAAAGTCCAAATTGAAAGAAGCCCAGAGGCTGTATATTTCATTAGATCCCAGGGGAAGTACAGGATTCGGCTTCCTTCTGTTTTCCTGGGAGGTCGCCAGAAAGTTTGTAGAGCTCTGCTTCTGTCAGAGGCTCAAAAGAGAAAAGAAAAAGCAGACACAAAACAAAACAAAACACCATACACACCACAAAACGATCCACCAATCACCCCCGGACCATAAATCTGACATTTCCCACAGTCTCTCTGAGACCACAGTGTTGCTGTGTCAGCGATATGCCCCTTGCTTTGAGTTGTGTGAAAGGAAGGCTCAGTGTTCCAGCATTTAAAAAATATTTCATCATGCATATGCAGTGATTCTTTTGGTATAAAACCATGAAAAATTATCAAGTACAGATATCGTATGATTTGCTTTAAATACTTGTACATTATGCATTACATTCTCCTCACCTTCTAGAATGGGGTAGAAGTCTGAATTTGGAAAAATGAAACCCTGTGAATAATAAAGGAAACAGACCAAGGAGACATGCCACATGTGTTTCAGTTCTTATCGTGGTGGGTAAACCATTTGAAATGTGGTTGCATTAAAGGTGTGCTACTTTAAGAGGCTCAGAACCTTGTAAGAGTAGATTTTGATTGTATTCCGTTGTGAGCGTAGACCCCACGAAGGTTCTGGTTTTGGTCTCAGTCGTCTGGGAACCTGACCAGCAGTTGCAGGAGTGTCTTCCTTGGCGCCTCCCACTGGACCATAGGCTCTTCCTGTCACAGTTTCTGTATCACAGAAATGGGAATTGTGATACTTTACTGCTTAAATTTGGAAATACAGATCTTTTGGTAGTTGGTTTTGAATCTGAGACTCAAGCTTTCCTCATGAACTGCCATGGCCGCTGCTAGTCTGCCCTCAGGAAGACCAAACTGAAGCCCAGTAGGGAGTATTTCCAGCCCCACACATACCTAGCAAACTTTTAGTCCCTAAGTGGTGTTAAATTTAAATCAGAAAATGAGAATTCTCTGAACCCAGACTCCAATTCTATTGTGTTTTATTCTTTGGTCAAGAGGGAAGCGGAGAAAGGAGGGTCACAGCCGTGGTTGGTGCCCCGTGCGGCTGTGTGTGCTGTTGTGGCCCCGGCAGAGAATCGCCAGGCTTCAGAGAAGGATGCGCCATTTTATAAGTTTGGTAAATAAATTAAAACCTTCCAACTTTAGAGCAACATTCAAGTGTTATTAAGGGACTACCAGTTGTTGTTTATTATAGTTCACCTATTTTAGCAAATTTGCAATTAGTTAATTTCTTTTCCTTTATATTTTTCAAGGTCAGTTCCTCTGTTCAACCAAAGGGAAACTCGATATCCTTAGCAGAATTCTACCTGTTACGCAGAGAGATTAGAGTAGTGTAGGTTGGGGGGATGTGACAGACATTTGTCTGTCTGTGCTGCCCCAGGTTAGCTGACTGATCATCAATTTCTGTAGTGATGTGAGCGTGCAGAGGTGAAAAATTGTACCAGGTCATGAATTTTCCTTTTTTCACTTAGCTCCTAAGTGAAGCTTTGTTTTACTCTCAGTGTGTTATCTGAATACTACTTCTCTAATCTTTATTCTTAGTCCATCGTCCCTTACCATATGTCCTTACCTGCCTTGGAAATATGTATTATATTGTTTTATCATCTATACAAAATCATATCACTTCATGGATATTCTCAGTATATAGTCTGTTAATAAATAGCACCTAATAAAATGTGAATTTATAAAAATATAAGCCATTTTCAGGACTTTTGGCTAATTTTGGAAATAGCATTCTCAACCTTAGGCCAGGATTTAAAAAAAAGATTTTAAGAGTTTCTGAGATTGTGCCTACATCAAGCCAAAGGTGAAAGATATTCTGTTGAGTGAAATAGGGTGTGGCCAACAGGCTACATATCACAGTTGGTCTCCAGCCTAACAACAGTTTCGATATCCATCTTCTGAAAGTCATGCTAGAATGAATATAAAAACAGAGTTTTTTATATCTTATTTTCATTTATCTAAATGTAACTTCTGGTGCCTTTTTGTTGTCGTTGCTGTTCTCTTCTCAGTGCCAGCAGCTTTACTGATACACTAGTCCAAACATGGTTGTGTCACTCCTCCTCATACTTAATAAAGTTTTCTTGCTCTCTGGTATGTATCAAGGGGTCTTCAGGAATTGTGAAACCAGAAATGCAGAAGCCCATCATCACATACTGCAGGAATTTTCTGCAGTAAGGACCTAAAAGGATTTATGTTTGACAAAATTTGTGAGCTTAACCTTATTTCTTCTACTATAGAAAACAGGAAATGTTTTTTAAAATTCTTGTCCCAAAATATTTGCAAAGAGTTGTCAGCATTGTCCCATGGTGTGAGTAATCCACTTCCCTTTTAGATTCTAATTTATTGGTGTGTGAGCACTAGACAACAGATTTGCCTGTCTCTGATAGAAGGAACTTACTCCTCTATGTGTGGCTGTTCATTTTAGCCTTAATTGAAAAATCCAGCGTGTTCTCTAACTGGACTTTATTTCTGCTGGAAACAGAAGAGTCTGCATGCCATCTCTGGAGTAGCCCTTGCCTTAATGTCCTGCCCAGACTGGCCTCTTCCCCCATTTCTCTGTTCAGGATCACTTACTGAGCATTTACTAGGGACAAACCACTTCTCTAGGCAGGTAGGAGCTTTGTGCCCTCAAGGGCTTACAGCTTGTTGGGGAGGCAGATGGGGATTGTACACGTGGAGAAATTACATAGGAGCTGAGCCCCATCCTTAGTAACCAGGTTGGAAGGAGCCAGAGGAATAGTTTATGACAAATTTTCTAAAATTATTTCAGATGTATCAGTGACATCTGAAGCCCCCTTTACTGTTTTCCAATCATTAGTTTCTTGGGACATATAATTCTTAGGAAAACATGATTTAGACTTAAAGAATTTAGGAATTTCATGGGAAATCTAGAGCTCATCTACTTTAACAGCCTTAAACATGAGGTAAATGAGACCCAGGTTTACTGAGCTTTTCACAGTCAATTCTGGATCCCAGATTTCCTGATTCTGAACCTGGTGTTCTTTTTTTGGATATTAAGCCAAATACCATAAAGCTCCTCCTCTCTGTTGCTCTCACTTGGATCTCTCATTGTGAACACTTCAGACCAAACAGGGAATCATGCAGGGCTCCAGCAGAGGAGCTTGGAGGTGAGCCTCGGGAGGGAATGTTGCAGGCCCACCTCCAGGCGGTGCGGCCAGCAAAAAAGCGAGCAGACAGTCTGCCTTCCATGCAAAGGTTATTTTTCTTATTACAACAAAACTAATTAGTGGATTTTCCAGTGTAAGAAAATGTTGCCGTTAGTAAAAGTTTCCTCAGTGTGCCAGAAAGCAGATGGTGCACCGAGCAGTGTTTTCTTTTGCCAGGCTTTGTATATGCTTTCTAAACCTGCAAGAGATTCTACTTTTCCAGATTCAGATTTCTGATCTTTTTTATTTTTTAACAGAAATAGAAACTCATATTTAAATGTACTTGCATCATGTGGCCTGTTTGACATATCATGGTTCCTTGCAGATGCTGAGCAACATCTGATGTTCTCTGTATGAATTTCTTCTCTAAGAGTCTCAGGACTTTTTTTCCGTTGTTCTCTAATTTCTCTCCTCAGAAATCAAGAGTTTGTGCCTTGAGATAGCCACAGTAGGGAGTTTTACTGGGATTATGAAAAACAGTGTTTATGATTTTCTTTGTGTGGAAATCTTTTTTATTTTGTGTTTGACGCCTCCAGTTACTGTGTAAACCGGCTCTCCTCGGTCAGGTTCCTTTGAGCTTGCCTCTCTTCCCTGTGACGTCAGTGTCGGCATACAATTTTGAACAATTCATTTCCCCATCTACTGCTCGTGAGATGTTACTCTCTTGCTGTTAATTTAGAATTTTCTTTTTGCCTGATTTTTTTTTTATGAAATTCATTCCAAATATGTTTGTTTAAAGTCTTCCCTTGTGAAGTCTAAGCATGTCCATACAATACCAACATGGCAGTATTTAAACAAAGTGCTTTCTGATTTTACAGCCAGTTGGGAGAATGTGTTAACTGCGAGGGTGTAGACATGAGGCTGTTCTGTGTGGTCAAGACTGACAGCTTTGTTGACTAAGACTTGAAATATTTTCCCTTTTTCTACAGGACCTCTATTTAGAGGAGAAGAGGAAATCGTTAAATCATTAGATGAATTGTTAAAGTATAAAATAAAAATGAAAACCTACTCTGATTTTTTTGGGAAATCATTTGGGTAAATATAGCAAGAGAGAATTGTCCCGAAGTTACTAAATAGAAAAGTCTCATGAAATTACATGCTGTTTTGGGAGGTGATAGCCAGAATCAAAGGCAGTGAGAGAAGCGCCTTCATGCCTTCCTGCACGCCTGCCTGTGTAGGCTCTGCTGCTGTTCCATCCATCCCAGCGTAGCCTGATGGTTCGGAGACACCGTGCCGGCTCTTAGTTCACCTTTAATTCCTGAAGAAACTCTGATTTCCTGCTTGTAGCTTTTCTCATGTCTGTTGCAAATAAAATTTCCCATTTGAAGAATTGCTATTTCCAACTCTGTTCAGATGATACAACTTCTTTTGTTACCGGGTTCTTTTTTCTGTTTCTTCTTTTTCTTTGTTTTTCCCACATATAATTTGTTTTTTATCTTCTTTTCTAGTAACAAAAATAAAACAATACCAGGTTTAGAAAGGACACTCATAAATTTCAACCAAAAATGATTTAGTCACTGTTTATTCTTTGCTTATCTTAACACTGTAGATCTGAAAAGACAGAGGTGATACTGAAATCAGTCTGGACCACAGGTTAGGGCCTTGGCTGTGCGAAGGCTGCAGGGGCATAAACATTGCTCCAGGAAGCCCAGCAGGGATGGGGTGCGGGGTGAGGTTGCTTGAAAATGGCGTGATTGGCAGGTAGGACTGCTCGCTTGTGATGCCCCAGCTTCCCTATAAGCTTCTGCTTGTCATAGTTCACCATGGCAGAAAAATTGGAAAAACCATGGAGCCCAGAGATTTGTCATTTTTGTTGAATATAAAGCAAACAGATGAGCCATTTCCTCTTTATAGAAATCTCTACCTCCACTATCCTCCCCTGACAGACTTTGGAAGGGTTTTTGTGTGTATGTGTGAGGAAGACCGGCCCTGAGCTAACATCCATCGCCAATCCTCCTCTTTTTGCTGAGGAAGACTGGCCCTGGGCTAACATCCGTGCCCGTCTTCCTCCACTTTATATGGGACGCCGCCACAGCATGGCTGACAAGCAGTGCGTCGGCCGGCGCCGAGGATCCGAACTCGCGAACTTAACCCCTATGCCACTGGGCCAGCCCCTGGAAGGGGTTCTAATTTAGAGAAACTCCATGGTCCCACCACCAGTGGAGATAGGGGAAGTAGCTAGTCTTAAACAACAAGGAACATGCACTTTTACAAATGATGCAGAGTTGAATGAGTTTATGAGGTACCTCAGGACTGAATAAAAGCTCACAATGCTTGCACACAATAGGTGATCAATAAATGTTTCATGGACTGAAATAAATAAGCTTCTTCCTCCTGAGAATGATTTAGAGTGATAATGGTTTTTGAAAAGTGAATCAGAGGAAAGTTCCAATCACCCGCTTAAACTTTTTGATGAAGAGAAGCTGTTGAAATAACACGTATATTAGAGACTTCCCAGAAAAAATGATTTTTTTAAATTAAAATAAATCCAGGTGACAAATAAGAAGCTTTTTTTTTTTTTTAAAGCACGTGCTGAAGATACTTCATTTAGCTAATCCTACCCAAACTATTGCTAGGCATTGTATGGAAGACAGTTTAATTTTAGGATTATTACTAAGCAAATTCCTCATCCATACTGTGTTACTGAAATGGAAAATACTTATCTCCTCCCAACGTAACCACAGAAAAGAATGTAGATTGCATCCTAAAATGAAAACAGAAATGTCAGTTGAAGTGAACCTTATGTGAAGGTGAGAGCACATAAGCCCAGCCGGGTCTAGGTGGGTAGGACCCCACTACCTGTGATGGATTTCGGAAAGCTTTTCCGGATCTCAAAAGCTACATAAGCAAATTCATGTGTTTTTAATTATCGGGGTTTGTTTTTTCCTTGTTATGTAGGGTGTTTGCAGTTTTCTCATTTGTATCAACTCACATATTTTTGAAATCTTACAATCCAGTATAATTTTGGGTGTAGATTAAAGTTCACTGACTAATCTTTTTAGCGTGTTCAGCTGCTCCATGGGATGAAGATACACAGAGCTTAATGACTTACAAGTGTGGCTCAAACATCCACAGCACTTGAGATTAGCACCCTGTGAAGACATTTTAAATATTGTACTGCAATTAATTTTAAATAACTTAGCACTGCATATGTCAGGGAAAAAGCCATGATGGGATCCAAATGGAAACTCCTAAAAATGAAATGATTCAGTACATTGAAATCATTTTATCTGTCTTAAAAGACATAGAAGCAAAACTTATATGACTGTTTCTACTTGCAGAAGGCTTAGGTGACTTTCTGGAAAATCAGATCACTTGAACTTTGGTAATATGAGAAGTCTGAGAACCATTTTTTGATTGGCCAAATAAGTGATAACTCCCTGTAATCAGGCATTTTTGTTAGAGGTTCAGAAACCAAGTTATTAAGGAAAAGTTAGTCAACGTGGAAATTGAAAGCACATTTATTTCAAAGATTTATAAGAGAAGGTATATCTGAAGTTTTTTTTTAAAGTATTGTTCTAAATCCTAGGACCTAGGACCTAGACTAAATTCTTTAAGGATACCTCATTCAGTAGCTCCTAAAACACAAAGTTTTCTGGTGTTCTGGATGACAGAGTGGATCAAGCTATAAAGAGAAAACATTGTTTATGGGATTCTGTAGTTAGCGTTGGCCAAGTTACTGAAGATAAACATTTGCAACTCTTAGTGGGCTATTTGCAGTCAGATATAAAGTAAAGAAGAGACAATCTTTGGCTTATAATGATTATTGCACTCATGTTATTTCTGATTGCACTTATGATAAACAGCAAATAAGAAGATATCACCCAGTCCCTTTTGATGAAATAGGAGTCCCAGCCTTGAATGCAGCCAGAAGACCAACACCTGGATTAGTAATAATCTGTTTCAAATTAGAACTCTAGGGCTGGAAAGAACCTCTACAGGATCCCTCACAGCCCTCATTCTGGTCCCGAATTGAGGACCAGAAAGCAGGCCTTTTGACTCTGTAGGTCTCTCCTCACTGCATGGAACATTCCACCATCCAGTCATGCAGTCTCCCCAAAGCCAGAAAATCTACCCCAAAACATTTGTTGACATCTCCCAAGATAGGCCCTTTTGTATTTCTTGGCCCAAAAGAGCTATTTTTTCACCTTCTGATTTCAGTTCCGTTTCAGCAGATGTCTATTAGTACCTATATGCTCCAGATACTGTGCAATAGAATGATGAGGCAGGAAATAAAAGTAAGCAAGTCAGTGTGATTCTTCAGCCAGTCTAGATTCTGTAGAAAACCTGCTTTGGTGCCCGGTGCAGGTAGCTCCTGTATTTACATGGCATTTAAATCATGCCATTCAGGCCTCATAATTCTGAAAGGCAGGCATTCGGAAGATGGAGGGGCTTGTCTGATTCCGTGAAGCTGATATAAACAGCCAGAAAGGGGCTCGAAGCCAGGTTCTCTGATTGAAGCCCTTGGCCTTTCCACTGTTCCACCGCCGCCTCTGTTAGAGCTGACTTTGCTGTTAGAGGGAAGACACCAGGCCTGATCTGAAATAACATCCTGCACTGTCTAGGGACTTGTTCCCAAAGGGAAAAAATACGATAGTTAAAAACCGTTTTGATATTTTATACTATTCTGAACAATGCTAATTTTGTGGTGATAGCTCTGTATTCCAGTTGGAAGGACTCGGCCTAAACCTCTCTGTCTTACTAGGAAAGCTTATCCCAACTGTTACCACCAGTTAGTGTCCAGGCCACTGTAAATGCTGTTACCAGGCCACAGTCAGCGGTCCTGATTGCTGCTAACAGTAAGAGACTAAAAGCGCACAACAACATGCTGTCCGTTGATTTCCTCAGGAGGCAGGCCTTCATCAGGAGGGGGCTGATCGTGACCCTGACTGACAGAGCAGAGACCTTGCCTTTTCAAGTTTCCTGTCTCCAGGTGTACTGGGTGAAAGTCGCAGAGTAGATGCATTAATGAATGCAATGAATTAATGAATGGAATGAGTAGACCCACAGACAAGGAGATTAAAAGGAAGTAGTGCTGTTTCAGGAGAATGTTCCAGTGTCATTTTCCCTTTCAGTTAGGAGTAATGGTGTGAAGATTTTAACACTGCTGAATCCCAGACTCGTCCAGAATCTCTCGTTATGACCCTCGGCAGGGTGGAGCTCACGAACACACTGATGACTGTCCTGTCTTCTCAAATGCTTCAGGAAAAATACCAAAAAAAAAAAGAAACAAAAACCCCGAACTTCCTGATTTACCCAACCACAGAATCTTCAACCTTCTCATTAAGGCGTCTGCATTTTTTAGGCAAATTGTTACTCTGCCATCCTCATTCCTGTTCTTTTACAGAATTATTTTCTGGTGATGGACATCGCAGGATCCAGCCATTTGATTTTTGAGAGTTGGGTCGTTTAGTCAGTGGACTTACATCTCTTCCACCAGGTTTTCTCCTTCCTCCCTCCCCCCCCCCCACCAAGTCTTAATTCCCTTTCCTCCTTTTTTCCTTTCCAAGCAGGAAAGTGTCACAGTAAACCCCCACCTTGTCTTCCAGAATTCCATGGGAGCTTAGCTCTGGGGTCTTCTTCTTGAGGCCTTAACCTTACTTTTAGACAGTCGTCATTATCTTTGTCTAAAGGTCATCGCTAAATTGAATAAAAGGAAAGCTGTGTGTTCCTGTCGATGCACAAAGGCTGTATTGACTTCCCTAATCCAGTTTGCTGAGGGGTGAGAGAATTAAATTAGATATCTAAGCACAGAAATTGAGAGCCTTTGAAAACAAAGATAAGGAGACAAGACTGTATGTTCCCTCTTCCTGGGAGCTCTGGGCTCAAGAGTTTGCAGGTGTGTCATCTGATCCACGGCCTCCATCGACCTGAGCGGTGCCAATGCATATTTAATTAGCAAGGGGACCCTGGATGCATTAGAGCCATCATCCCTATATTGAATGGACTGTCAGACTTTCTGCACACTTCTCCACCCCCACCCCTCGCCGGGGCCCCCTCCCTCCCTCTCCTCCTTGTTTGGGAAGCTTCTGCATTTTGTCTGAGCAGCTAAAAAGTTTCTTTGTTTTTAGCCGCTGATGCATTCAGCACCACTGAGGAGAATACAAACAAGTAGAGTCCTAAAGTGTTTATTTTGTCTAGGAAGACAAGCTAAACCAATTCGATTCCTTTGGTAAGATTTTCAAACCCTGTAGAAAACCAACAAGAAAAATGAAACAGAAAGAAGTATACTGTTCAACTCTTAATGTGTAGATTTTTTTAAAAGAGCCAGTTATATTAGGATTCAAAAAAAAAGAGGATCCCAGGATAAATACTTTAGTAATAGAATTAAAGAATAAATACTTTGCTAACAAAGTATTCTCCTTTAAAAACTCCTTGTTTTTGATCATTGGATACGGCATGTTAGCAAATTTTTTATTTATCAGTCCAATTTGAGTGGTAAAAGTCACCATTCTGTCCTGAGTCTGTCATGCCATTGGGGAATCCAATGCATGTAGAAAAGTCATTTAAGATACAAGGTGGGCTAAAAGAGTTGAACTTTTTTTTTTTTTTTTTAAGTTTCAAAAGTTTCTTAGGAGCTTCTGTTGGTGGGGATTGTTAAAGTGACAGGAGTTCTGGAGTTTTGCCTCAGACAGGTTATTTCACAGGATTACGGTCACCGTTGGTTCTCACACAGGTTACAAAGCCTGAATACCCAGACAAGAGTGTTGTCTGATAACCAGATGTAATGCACCAAGTCTGTGTAGAATAAAGAGCAGCAGACTGTGAGCATATGCTTAGGACTCGTTTAAACTCATCAGCATAGCTAGCTCAGAGTTCTCTGTCTCCAGTCTACTTTTGAGGTAGCTTCTTGCTAGTGAAGTAACAAGGAACTTGTTTTCTTGCTACAATTTGCTGCAGAGACTCATGGGAAACTCATTTGCATACATCTTGTTACAAAGACTGACTACTTCCTGGCTTAGACAAAGTGTTGCCTGATAAACAGATTTAACACACAAATGTCTGTCTGGAATAAACAACGGCAAGCTGAGATTTACATTTCCAATATCAGAGATAATCTCTTTTCCAGTATATGGGAATTAAGGACCTTTTCTTTAAAACCAGGTCTTTGATGCTGATTTTTATACCAGAATCATGTCATGTGTGAGTTGGGGTTGATTTTTTAAAAGAAACAAAAAACTTGTTTGGATGGGAAGATTTATATTACAGAGGTAAAAGTACACTTCTTTTTTTAGCACCTTATAGTTTTAAAACCAGGTTTTCTTGCATTCTTTTATTTATCCACACAATTCTGTTAAGTTAGGCAAAATAGTCATTAGTGTCCTCATTTTACAGATAAAGAAACCGAGATCCAGAGCAGTTAAATTATATAGCTGTCCTATTTTTAGGACACCATCTTTTTACCATTTCATGCTCCTTTCAATAGTGAAATATGAATGCAAAAAAAGTTAATACTTAGAGTACTACCTGACCCTAAATAGCATGGTTACCCTTAACAGAGGGCATTTTATTTTAATAAATTTCTTTACAGATATCCAGATACATGAAAATAATATATATAGGCTATAACTTAATTATGCATCATTTTCATTTGATACATTTGCTTTTATAACATGAAAGTTTACGGGGAAATTTTCTACTTTAAGTTGTATAGATGACTATATGAGTAATCTTCAAGCATATATTCTTTTAAGAACTCCCAAGAACTTACTGTTATAATTCATATTGTTTCTGAAAAAGTGACTAAAAAGGGGAAATTGAACACAATTCTGATATGCAATAATGTTATATAGTGATGGCTTTTTAAGTAGGTCTTTGTCTACACATGAGTGGGTAGGTGACCAGGTTGACTCAGTAACTTGAGTTCTGAAATGATCAACAGGTCACTACCACATGTCAACACAGCTCCTGTTATGGGAAAAACAACATTCAAAGTGATTACCTGTTATTATTACCTAAATTAGTTTATTTTAGTCTTAGACCCTTTTCCAAGAAAATATGAGAAATTATAAATTTAGTTTAAGTATCATGTTTGGATGTCTTTTATAGTCACCATATTTTTGACACTGACTTCATTTATAACTTCACTGAAAAGCTGATATTACTTGAAATCAGCCCCATGCAAAGATTGAAGGTTTAAAGATCGAGTCATTTTGTCATTACTTTCAGAGTGACTGAATTTGTAATTTTTAAAGCTTAGAAATGATTCTCCTCACTGTCATAACACAACAATAGTTATGCCATTTAATTTTTTTTCTCAGCGTGTTAAAACTCTGTATCATTCCGCAACCTCCTTGTGCACATAGAGAAATAACACATTTATGAGTAGGTGATAAGACAGTTGAATCACTTCAACCTAAACAGTCTCGTCATCATCCCTGGTCCCGACTAAGCAGATGGGCCTTGAATACCAGCATTAACGCCAAAAATTCTATTTCCTGCAAATTTAATATTTCACAAATTCTTCTTCAGAAAGGCATTTTTAAAAAGTTTCAAGAAAGAAAATGACAGAAACCTAGATTATATGACACTCTTAAGTACGCCCTGCAAATGTGATAGGCGAGAGTGGCTAGGAGGTGGATCCCCTGAGCAGCTGGCAGCTCCTGGGTGGTCTGGTGGAGTCCTTCCAAGGCACCGTGCGTGAACACGGCCTCCCCACTCCTCTGAATCGGGATTGGGGGGACGGGGACCAGCGTGTGCAAACCAGCCTGGTCCTTTGGAACAAGTCCTCTTCATCTGCCACGTCTCCCCATCTCCCTTCTGGGGAGGAGGAGCTGCTGTGCATGCTTCGATCACTGCGGTTATTATGGGCACACATATCCATGCAAACACTGAATTCTGGCTTACTGGGACAGTTATATGGGTCAAATTTTGTATTTTAAATACAATAAAGATAAGACTTGCCATTTAAAGAACCGTGGAGTGTTTCCATTTTCAAAGCTATGAAGACTTTTATGGTGTGACTCACCTCATAATTTATCTGTTTTAAAAACTAGGTTATTGTATGTTAATTTTTCACGTGAGCCACAGTTGTGTATGTTAATTGACATTAAGTATTGGTTATTCACTGAGCTTAAAGGATGTTATGCATTCTCTGGAAATGCTAATAACTGAATATTTTTACTGGTCCAAATTTAATGATAGTATTGCAAATTTCTGTTTGTTCTTTTCAAGACCATGATGGATTGTATTTAACTGATGGTATTGTATTCATTGGTGTTTACACATAAGCTACAAATTGTATATATACATGTACGCACCTGTACACTGACATTCTACATTCTCAAAGGTTTTTAAAATATTTCCTCATATTTCAGTCTTTATGATCAAGGTGATACTGGAAAAAATAGACAATATTTCTAAATATTTTAAAGTATTACAGTAATGTTTCTCTTAAGCAAAATGTGGCTATCATAGCCATTTGATTTTCTTGATTTCCTTACTGTAATAAACATGTTACAAGACTGGATGGTCAAAATAGAGTAATTCTAAACCTTATACTACCAACCAGAAATAGGATTATTTTCTATTATAACATATGGATGTAGAAAAATTAATCTTGTATTCTTTGGCCCAACTCATCTTTCCAAACCATAAGAAGCCAAAACTTACCTAAATTCTGAACATCTTTAAGGGCTACTTCTAGAGGGTAACTGTTTATTATATTCAGAGTATAATCACCCGTATTTCTTATTTTCCTTTGCCCCAGGAATGCTCCTCGCTCTTCATTTATTTGCAGGAAAGTATTCATTCCCGTCTTTGCCTTTTCTTTTTCACACTGTAAACAACTCTGTTAGGCGGCATTTCACTGCATCTCTTTCACTTGGCTAACTCGTTGCTTCTGGATGCCTTACAGTTTCTTCCTGTCGCCTTTTAATTTGTAGGATTTAAAACTGGACAAAAAATTCTAACAGGCTTTTCAAACTTCATCTTCAGCCAAAGCATTATGCATGTAGGGAGGTTGAAATTTAGGGCAAATTATTTTTCAAGTGGAACCAGAATTTGTACTTTTATGGTCCACAGACTTTTGTTGACATCACGTTGACTGAATAGGAATTACACTGGGTTTTTTGAGGGCAGGAAGGGCTCTTCACCATGGCCTGTTTTTCCTTTATCAGCTGCTCACAACCGCAGTTAGGATTCTGTGGCACCTTGGGGCATCAGATATGTCAGATTTCTCTTATCTTTGCAGTTTTCGAATATGTGAAATATTCCTTTGTTGTCCATCACGTTGGCCTGCGCACATTTCTGGGGCGCCTCCTCTGTGTCCGAGTCTTCAGCTCTCCTCATTCTGAGGTAGCCTCTTGTGGTGTGTTGGCCAAGGGATGATTGTCTGCAACTTCTAACCCATGAACCAGAGGGACGTGCCTCTCTCCCTCGCCAGGCCCACGAAGGGGGCCGTCAAGCAGAAAAAAAGGCCTTTTCTGCCTCTTTTTTCATTTTGTAAGTCCCAGTCCCCTTTTAGTGTGAACTGAGTATATTTTTCAGTCACTGGCAGTGGCTCGGTGTTAGAAAGCCAGACAGGTGAAAATTCATCTCCTTAGTTGAGCAGTTATTGGATCCTTGGCTGGGCCCGGCACCCTTGGAAGGTCCAGGGGGCAGGACAAGAGACAGAAGGAGACTCTTTTCTTACGGAGCCCAGATTCTCATGGGAGATCACTTAAAATCACCGTGGTGCGGTATAATATGTCATACTGTAAGAGAGAGATGTACAGTGAAAGCAGGACTGGAGAGGAGAAAGTTTAATTCTAGGTGTAGAGCACAGAGAAGATTTAACAACCTTCCATCTTTGCTTCATGCCGAAAGAACATAAAATACTTGGAAGTGATATCTATATTTCTGTCTGATCAGTTTCACCATATTGACTTGTTTCTGTCATTTTTCACCTTCCCTAGAGGAATATTCTCTGAGGTTCCATGCTGAAGGGGAGCAGAATTGAGGTTGGGGGAACTGTATACCAGATAAGCAGCAAATCCCCGTCCAAGGTTTCTGTTCTTCCATCGCACCACCTTATGGAAGCAGAGACTAACATGTGGGCATTAGTCTTTATTTTATTCTTTTCCCTAGTGGTTCTGTTGATAGTGAAATGTCTTTGTCTGAGTATTCCAGCAATATAGCTGTAGGCGCCACAAAAATGCACAGATAGATGGCCACCAGTTCAATTAGGAGGTCTCAACTCAGCCTCCTATATGTAAACCCTGTCTATTTTAGGTTTAAATTTCTCCTCATAAATTTTTTAAAAACCAAAAGAAACATTGCTTTTCAAGGTTAGGTTGAAGTCTAAGCTTCCTTAAACAAAAAGCAAATCCCTAGATGGGAAAAAAAATTGATAACCCTAATGTACTTCCTCACAATCGCATTTCCAAATCCATCATTTAAACACACTTTAAATAATATTCTCTTCTTTGTAATGTACAAATCTTTCTAGCTTTCAACCAGGGAACCAGAGAAAGTCCTTGTCAGATACAAGATATGAGATATGGCATCCAATTCTATGCAGTTGAATTTGTTTTCTGGGGCCTCTGAATATTTCAGGTGGTGGGAATCAGCTGACCATGTGATAATTGTCCAAAACAGTAAGACATAAAGTTACAAGTATAAAAATGAGAAAAGTAAATTAATTGTTAACTTTCATGATAGTGTTTTAATGCAAATGCTTAAGAAAGAGATCTTTCATTTGTATCAATTATGTATGGGTAGCAATTAATTTGTAATTCTGGTCATCTGGTTGGCTCCATACGGAACGGCATTGGTGACCTTGTGCGATACCAGAGAAAGTGTCCATGTGTCCTCAGCATAGAATAGCTCCGCGACTGGGTAGTTTTGTTCCTTGTTGGTTCAAAACAGAAACGGCATTAAACGGCCGTGGTAGAAGGTAAATTAGCTCGAAGATTTTAGCTCGTTTAAATTTTCTGGTAGATCTTAGGCTTTGCCTATCCATTCCCAGGATGGTGTATTTTAGTATGCAGTCTTTGAATGGATAACAGTGTCTCCGGCTTTCGAATAAAACTGGAGAAATTAAATCCCGTTTTCAGTTTGGCTAGATGCCTCCTGCAGTGTCTGCACTGAGCTCTCACAGGAGCGGCCCCTCAGACCAGCTCTGAGCCTGTTCCCGCCACTCCTTGTTGGCCGCTTGCTTCTTTTTCTGCGGCTTCCACTTTTAAACTTTTTTGAACATACCTGGAGGCATCTTTTGTTGCCGTTCGTGTTTTCTGTATTCATATTACATTTCTATAAAGATGGGTAGTGAGTCAAATGTAAAGAAAAGTAAAAAGAACAGAGTCCACTTTAGTTTTTTTTTTTAGAATTTTTTGGATCTCATTATCCTTAATCTTAATGGATAAGTATCAGAAAAGAAATTGGCTATTGTATATTTAAATTAATTGGGATAAATGTTTTCCCATTTGTTAATGAAGAAGTGATTCATCGTACAGATATTACACCTAGGAGAACGTCAGCTAAGCTACCATATAGAAAGTTAGGTTTGCTAGTATTACTACTCCAAAGAAAATGTTCTATTTGGCAAAATTTTATGTATCTATTTTGGGACATGATCAGGAAGAATTTAACTTTGCCTAAAACAAAATTAGGTATTTTCTTTAACTTTAATTATGCATGTTAACGGTTTAAAATTTTCCAGGACAAAAATAATGAAGGTATGCCTTTTTCCTAAAACATATTTAATTACTTCTCAGAATATTTAGTTTGTAATTTTTAATGGCAAAATTACAGGACCTTTCCTTAGAAAAAGAGGTAGTCATGCCATATTTTAAAATTATTTGCCATAAAAGTAATATTAACTTATGGAGTTAAAATTTCAAATATGGTCCAGTATAAATTTGCATTTCAAACTTTTAGTGCAGGCTTTGTGTTTAATTTTGTGGTTCATTCTGAAGGATTTTTCTAAAGTTTTTTGACCTATAATGCTTTTTGTTTGTGTCTTCACTGTGGCAGTTGTTACAAGATGATAAGAGCTATCACTTTGCCAGACTTAAATAAAAATTCACGTTTTTACATTTTTTGCTATTTGAACCTTTGAGTCAACGTAGAATTTTTTCTATAGTCCCCAGGTTAAGATCATCTAAAAATTTAAAAATAGACATTTTCTTAATAGTACTTCCCTGTAATTAAAATCTTCATTTGCTTAAAAGCAGGGAGCTTTTCTAAAGTAATAAATAAGCATTTCTCGACCTGGGGTCACTAGTGGGGCTGGTTCTTTTTGCAATATCTCCAAGAAAGAGAATGATAATGCTCTAACTCTGTTGAAATAGAAGTAATATTTTCAATTTAATCACAGTTAAGTGTCATGACCTTTTGATCTTGCAGTGAACTTCTTGCTGAAATGTGGTCACATTTCAGACAACCAATTCTACCTTTGTGAAGTGCAAGTTCCGATCCAGGATTTCCAGAGATATAGAGGTTTTTCTAAAAACAAATTTTTTTTTTAGATACTGTTTTAAGTCCCAGAAAAATGTTTTACGTCAAAAAGTTTTCCTCTTGAAATATTTTGCCTGATTTTTGTCTCCTAGTCCCCCAAAATGTATCATAAGTATGCTTACTTTTAATTCTGTGAAATTCTTTTGATCCAACTTAATTTTATCTCGTTTTAAAGTTAAATGTCATTTTATTTTAAATTATCCCATTTAGAAGTTAAATTAATTGAATTTTTTTTAGTTTGAAAATGATTGTATTTTTTAAATAAAAAATAAATGGAGTTCAATAAAAGTGTGCAAGAACCTATTTTTGTTAACAAGCCCTTTTAGGATCTCCCAAATGCATTAGACCAGGAGAAAAATAATGCTTATAAAGTGGAACGGTGTACCTTTCCAAAAGACGTCTTTGAGTTATCCTGTTATTCCAAGTAAATGCGCTAGAATATTAGCACTCCTGTATGTCGTGGTCGTGGTGTCCGTCTCGTAGTCTGTTGCTGTAACTCAGCTAAATACCAACAGAACTTGTTACTGTTGTTTGGGTTACTTTTATATACCAGCTTCAAAATATGTTTTGACACTTTATTATGTTCTGAATCAAGCCTCAGATGTGTGTAATGAGGAATGAAGTCTTTGTCAGGCTCTCATGTGTAAATAATGGAGAAGAGCAGTTTGGAAATGGCCTCTGCAGAACGGTTTCTGCCGAGTTTCAGGTTAGGATCCTGTACAAGCCAGCCACCCCAGAGGTGTGAGCAGAACCCGGTGTCCTCTCCAGAGACACAGGCTGCTGCTGGGTGTTGTCCCTCTTTCTTTGCTCTTTTCCTTTCCTTTTTCCTTCATCGTGTCATTTCTGTAACATTCTCATTCCTTGTTTATATGCTGGACTTCTTGAGAAAGTCTGGCACCTCTGGTCCACTTTCTCTCACAGACCCTGTAATTTTTGGCTGTATTTTTATGTTTTTCAGATTCAAGTCAATCTGAAAGTCCCAGCCAGCCAAGTGACGCTGACATTAAGGACCAGCCAGAAAATGGTAAGTTTAGTTTGGGGCTCTAGCTGCTGCTCTGCGAGTCCACAGTGGCCAGCGACCAGCCAAGTACAAGTTTCCACAGCAGGAGCGACTTGGAGGACTCAACTAGTTCTCTGGACACTCTAGCAGACCCAGACCCTCCCACGAAACACTGGCCCGTACCCAAGAGAACCTAGGTTCCAGGAAAGTTGATTGCTGTGAGAGAATCAGAATCTTTCCAACCTAAGTGAGGAGTGTGGCCTTTTCATTTTAGTTCCTTTTAAAGTGGCAAATGCTCCACAGTCTTCTTCACTAGTGATTTGAGATTGTTGACTGACAAGTATTTTTGAGGCTTTTCAGGAGTTCAACTCTTTGCTAATTGCTTTAAGAAAATGATCTCTAGCTTTGAAGGATTTTCCACTTTAAATTGTCTAAAATAAAACCATAAGGGTACGTGGCAGTATTAAATTCCTCAATTGCATAAATATATAAACTATCTGTTGCAGAAACTCGATTAAAATAGAATGCATACTTTATATATGAATATAGTAGTACCTGTAAAATACTGAATTTGTGGTATGCACTCCAAGTGCGAAAAAGATTGTCATAGGTTGGAATTTAAGGTTGAGTGAAACTATTAGTTTCAGTTAAAAACCGAGAAGTGAACTAGCTATCGATCGTATGCTGAACGTACTACCTACTTTCACAGATATTGTCTCGTGAAATCCCACGGGCTCGTCCTCGTGGTAGAACAGGGGCGCTAATGGGGATGCTTGACTCTGAGGGGCCTGTGAGGGGACCATGGTGTGGTGGTTAAAAGCTCAGTCTGTTGTCAGACCTGGGTTCAAATTCAGCCTCCACTATTTCTTACTTTGTAATGTCAAAGAGGTTATTGAACCTCTCAAGGTGTAGCTTTATTCCTTGTCTTTACAATAGTGTGGTAGTAATATTACCTACCTGCTGAAGAGTTAAATAAAATAACATGTACATATTCATGTAGTTTATACTAAAACATTGTTGGCTGTTCAATATTACTCGTTATATTTCTTGACAGTATAATCCACCATAATGTTTTTCACCTACTTAGAAGAACCTCATTCCTCGGGGCTCTCTTCCTGTTATTTTTCTCTACGTCTTTTCCATTTTGTTCCCCTGATCTTTTGGAATAGTTAGGTAAAACTGAATTATGTCAGTATTGTGGGATAGAGGATTGAGCTTACCAGTTAGATATCTTCTCATTAATTTCTCAGGATTTGTTTCATTTCCTGAGCCTGGGAAATTCTTTATAACGTTGCTGGGCTCTGTCTGGCTGTTCCTCACCTCATCTTGGTGTGTTAGTGGTATTTTCCTTATTGACGTTGTCTTTTCAAAGCAGTCGTAAAGAGATTTCTGAAGGTTTGTTTTAGTGTCATAAACTACATCTTATTTTTGCGAACATTTTAAAGTGATATTTATAGACTAGCTCCATTCTTCATTTCCCACCTGACTTACAGCTGATGCCTAAATGTTCCGTTTTTTCATATATTATATTTATATATAATCTGCCTGAAGTTGTGTCCAGAGATATTCATTTTATTTTCATTTTTAGAAGTTTGCGAATGGTAGGATATGTGGTTCCGTATTTAGGCCTGGCCGCCCCTTCAGCTGGCCTGCGATTTGTCGTCTTCATGAAGCGGCCAACAGGCAGTTCACATACAGATGTAAACTGAGGGCACGAGAGTTTGGCATGCCCTCTGTGCCTGTGATACCGATGGTGTGCGTTTCCTATCCCAAAAAGCAACCAGGATGGAGCCTGGATTTTTCAGCCAAAGGCACAGAGATACTAGCCAAGTTCACTTTTAACCCCGGATTACTTTGTGCCGCCTCAAGGATTCCTGGTACCATTTTGGGGAGTGATCGTGTGAGTTCAAAGAAATAAAGTATTAATATCTAGGAGAGAAAGTAATAAGCTCCCATGTTTCAAATTTCTATTTATTTCAAAGAAAAAGCAGCTTCTAGAGGAACATCATCAGCCTGTTCAGTTTCCTCTATCTGCCTTTTGTTAATCTCAGATGAAGTTATACTGAAGGAAAAACGATTCTCTCCTCCCTAGAGACATAGAATCTCCAAAGGCAAATGAAGGAAGATTTCAGGACGAGGTATTTACGTGCATTAGATCACTTTCTGGTGTTGCTTGATCAAGACTACTCTTTCTTTCTCATTACCAAGGTTATGGAAGATGAGTTCCTGGAAGGTTTTCATGTGTTTGTTTCATTTTTGTTTTTAAAGAGGGAACTTTCATCAATAAAACTCTAAGAACATTTGGAATCTTGGTGGATGAAGAAGGGACAGGCTCTGGTCTTCAAATAAGTGGGAACTCATTCCTCCTTCTTTATGGATATGCAAGGGGAAATAATATTCTTTTTATCCCAGCTCTTGAGGAGAAAGGTAATGGGAAACGAATGGTATTTTCCCAGTAAACCATGAAAATGGATAGACAAATGGTAACATGCTGTTTCATCCACAACCATAAACAAGGCTGTGTAACTTTACCTAAAGTGAATGCAGCTGTTTCTCCCCTGCCCAATGAGGCTGTTTTTTCCTGTGGAATTTTTGCTTTATTTTCTTGTACTCCTTAAGACTCAACTCCAAAGGAAAACAAATCTTTGTCCAATTAGAGTATTAGATGGGAATTTTGAAGGAATTATCTGAAGCCCAGAGATAAAATACTGGAATCTCTGAAACTCAAAATTGGTGTAATAAAATGATTAAAAACTCTGCCTCTCGAGTCAGACAGACCTGAGTTCAAGTGAAATAATGGCTGGTGACTTTGAATCAAGTATTGCCCCAACCTCGGTTTTCTTATCAGTAAAATAGGAAAACTAAAAGAACATACCCCGTGACCATTAAAATGAGAACATGCATATGAAACAGCATCATGCCTGGTTCATGGGAAGGACTCAAAGAAAGGTGACATAGTTCTCGCTGGCTCCGGCGCACACCTGTGATGAGTACACACAGTTGAGATGTTGAAAGCTAGGTGCCTTGGAGTGGGAGGGCATCAGAAATAAACAAGACTTGTAGAGCATCCTTTGTAGACACCTACTCTGTTCTGAATTGTCAGACACAGTCTGCTCAGATCTGTCCATGAGCCCCACAGGACCACATCTCTCTTACTGTTCAGGTCTGTTCCTTTCATCCTGTTACTTCCCAGGAGTTGAGAACTACAAAGGCCATTCATAGTTGCTAGAACCTTCAGAATGAGTCCTCAGGGTGAAGGTGATTCTGGAAAGAAGGATCTCCACCTAGATGTCTTTAATCTTAGCTCAGTTTTTCCTTCACAAAAACCAAATAGAATCTGGCTTATTAAAAACTATAAGCTGATTAAGGATAGGATTCGTGACAAATTCCTTTTAAAACAACCTTGCACGGCATGTAGCTCTGTGCCTTGAAGTTAGTAGGCCCCCAGGATTTATTTGCGTAATAAATAAAATTAATAAGTAGATGAATATGTTGTTATCCCCAAGTATTTTTTGAGCGTCTGCTCACTGCTGATTTACCAAGAGGTTTTTAAGGAAAAAAAAATTAATTAAAAGAAACCCCTGGAGAAGCTGAAAATCTGATTTGGGTGTGGGGGGAAGTTGTATGCAGACACATGGACATGCGTACACAGATACGACTAATAGCACTAGGAAGCCAAAGCTAGGGACTGTGCTAATGGCCACAGTAGATCAAGTTGTCCCTCCGCCCCTGCCCCTGCAATGAGCAGATATGAAAATGTATGAAATTCCCTTATGTTAGCTTGTGCTTGATTACCCTGGGGAATGCATTCCTGACCAAGTTCTCAGTCTGACTGGTATTACTCATTTCATCCTTTTGCATATAGCTGAAACCCCCTTTCTGGATTTTCAAGCGCTCCTGAAGGTTTTAAGCCTTATTTGTCGGACTTTGACTTAGAACTTCTACTCAGACCACCTTTGTGTATTCCCATGATGTTCTTTGGCTACTGTTAAGAGCAGTTATAGGACAGGTCATTTGAAGTGCCTGCTCGGTATTTACAGGGTCTGTGGACAGTCCTCCAAAGCGTGAGTTCTCTGGTGCGTCAGGGCAGGCATTAATGAGAGGGAAAAGCTCATGTGAGAGCCCTCCTACTTAATTCAAGGCACACTTCTGTAGGGCCACATGGAATCAGTGTCTGAGGGAATAGCACAGTCCAACACTGGCACTCTGAAAGCACGCTCCCCATGGGGACTCACTGTGAAGCACTCTTAACGGAAAAAGGAAAATGTGAGGTTCCCTTTTCAGAAAAGAAAAGCGTTCACGTTTTTTTTTTTTTTCCTCTTTTCTCTGTCCCATTGCCTGCCCAGCCTGCTGATGATAATAACCTCATCTTAGTGGTTTTTAAAATGTGATATTTATAACAGGAAATCAAAGTTGGTATTTGGATTATTTTCTGTAGGTTTAATCGTGGTAGTTCCCTCATTTATCTGGTGGTTGCAATATGTTGGTGGCATCAACCTGAGATGGGCCTTTGCAATCAGTGGAAGGCCATTCTTGCCCTAGATTTTGAAAATTTCAAGCTCTGCCTGCCAATTTAAAAATCACCTGGAGTGTTGGTTGAATCTGGTTCTTATGCTCACCATCTTCTCCCATGCCCTTGCCGTCTTATGTCATTAAACTGGATATCATCGCTGAATGTTAATAGATGAACAAGGGGTGTGCTTTTCTTCAACCACAATTGTCAGTATCATTATTATCAGTTAACTCATTTCTGTGAGTATTTTGAATATTTCAATATTTATGAAATAACTTCCAAGGTTACTGGCTTCCTGATTTAAGATTTATATATAGGATTCACTTTGTAATTTAGGGGTGAGATAAGAGAACTATAAATCTCTATTTCTCTTTTGGATAAATGTTCTTTTATCTGATAATATTCTCTTAAAAAATTGCAGGCCCTCTGCTTCAACTTTTTTTTTTCCTACTTCTCAAATATATAGTAGATATATTGCAATATTAATACATAGTGGTAAGGCAAAATAAAATTCATGATTCCAAACTCTAAGGATTGTCTCTTACTACTGGATGGACTGCTTGTTTTAGGAACTGTTTTGATTAATGTGTCATTTTTGTTGGGTCATTTTAAGAATTTTGGAGACAGTGCAGCCTTACAGTTTGCATTTTATTGGGAAAGCAAGAACATTCTAGCACCATTGACTTGTGAGTACAGTTTATCAATATGTCATAACTTACATGACTCTCAGTTATCTAGCTACTGTTATTCTCTGCCGTGTTCTTTCACAAGACCCTGCAGAGACAGACACAGGAGACTGACCACCAGAACAGCAGCAATAACAGTAATGGTCAATGTTTTAAAATACATAAAGGTCTTGACTCGGAGACGTTAAAACCTAAATGCCTTCTGGTTTTCATATCTGTCTAATTAAATTCTGACGATGAATTTTCAGCAATGCGTTGGAGCTGGTCTCTTTTCTTTATGAGACTAGGGAACTAGAATTTGGTTTGCTTTAAAATTTCTGTCTGAGACCAGGTGAATTCTTTCTTAAATATTGTTAGCAGATGTGACCCATCATTGTTTGCAGAGGCTCTTTAGAAATGCCTCCAGACAAAGAAAACCCTTGGATCTTTGCTTGTGAAAGATGAGGTACCAGGTGAGGCTGGGGGCTCCCCCACATGCATCCTGTAGTGCTGAGCTTTGCTGCAGGACCCAGCGTAGTTAAGAAGCCTTTTCAACTGAAAAATAGGGAGGAAATTTGTAGTCATTTTAAAGAAGTAGTTTTACCTCACACGTTATGGGTATTTTATTGTCTACATACAGAGGATAATTGGATGAATAGACTTTAAGTGGTTGGCCAGTAGCCAAAACAGGGAATGTTTTAGACCCTATTCCTCTCATTTCCAAATTCTAAAATGGACTGGCTGGGTGGTCTATTTCAGACACTCCCCACCCCCCAACCCTTCACACACAAATAGTTTACAGAGGAAAGAAGAAATAAAGAGGTTTCTTTCTGTTCCTCCAATTCATTTGTTCCTGGACTCTTGTCTTAGGAAAGATAACCATTCCAGTGTCCATTGGATGTACCGTTCCCGGTAGAAAAGCATTTTTAAGTGTTTGTTTATAATTTATATGGGATTGTGTAAATATATCCATAGATGTCAATTCTAAAACTAGGAAGCAATACGATTCCTGTAGTATTTGAATTGGGCTCAGAAAAGGCGTCGTGGAGGGGCCGTCATCCAGTCTCCCAGGACGGGAGGAGGTGCACCTGGTGTGTGGCTGCAGCTCCACCTGATATTGCTGTTTCCCTGTAATCTAAGCCTGGATCGACCCTGAGACGACCCTGTGATGGAGAGGTCCTTAGAAGGACCTGCAGTGCACTTGGAATGGTCACTTCCACGTGTCTGTCCACAAACTGAAAATCAGCATGCTGAGCTATCAGGGAGGCTGGTTTGGGTCAGGAGCAGTGTATGAGCTTTCCTTGCCACAAATAATAAGGTCTGATTTGACATCTTAGTGTGAATTTGTTGTTTTAAAGCCTGCATATTGTTTTTTGGAAGGATATATCCATTTATGGATAATATTAGTAAACTGAATGTAATATAAATAATTTATTTGGGGATTTGGAGTCACTAATCCAGATTGATTAGTTGTCTGCTAGAAAAATTCATGTGGCCACAAAGATTTTTGGCACCTGTTCTCCCTACAGCTTCCTCATTCTTTTTCCCTTCTTCAGGTTTTACTCAGCTCCAGGCAACTCTGTTCCCTTGGTATTAGCTTGTCATTAACGAAATCTATGGGAATATCTCAAATAGAGGTGGGGGGAGGGGCAGCATTTCCTGCAGATGACTCTGCCCCATTTCAGTTGTTAATTTCTGTACTCGGTTGATTTTAGCCCAAAGGGAACAAGGTCTCATATGCCTTATCCGCAGGCATCATATGGCGCATATCCAAAGAGAGAAGTGTAAAGGATGTTGTGGCAAGGCAAAATAGGAACAGACTTCCAACAATCTCTCCATGAAGGAAAGTCAGTGTTTTCTTAGATCTCTGTAGGTATTTTGCAACCAGAGAACTTCTCAGCAAGCAGCATTTGTAAACTCAAGAGATGAATAAGGAGAAGCCAAATCATAGCTTCCAAATAGGTCAGACCAGCAAAGGAGAGTTGCCATTACAAGCCTGACACTGAGCATCTGTTAAGGGAAGGTCGGTTGTCAAGGCACTTAAAGACTTGTACCTCAGTCTGCCCATAAGTCATTCAGGAGATCATTATGAAGAAACTGCTGGGTACGTTTGAACTGTGTACTGGTTGTGTTGAGGGCATACAACGATGGATCAGACATCCTGTTTTTGAGGACCCGATAGTCTAGTAAGAGGAAAAGGCTTTATTCATTCAGCAAATATTTATCAGGTGCATTCTAAGAACCACTGAGCAAAACAGACAAAATCTCTTGCCTGGTGGCACTTCTGGGGGAGGAGGAGACATTGAACTAGCTGATATGTATGTAATATGCCAAGTGGTATTAAATATTGTGAAGACAGATAAAGCAAGGTAAGCAGATAAACAGTGGAGGATACGGGGGCTGTTTTACAGAGGGCAGTCAGGGAAGGTCTTTCTGGTCTCTTGACATTTGAGCTAAGACCTGACAAAGGTGAAGAAGGGAACCATGCAGATATTACAGACTGTTTTTTTAGGAGGGAGCAGTACATGTAAAGGCCCCTGAGCATGTTGGAGGAGCAGTAAGGGGGCAGTGGGGCATGAGGGGTGTGAGGGAGGGAGAGAGCAGTTGGAGATGGGGGTAGCAGGAAGTCAAACTATATTGGACCTTGTGGGCCAAGGAAAGGACTTGGCAAATCCTTGATAAGCCATGATGTGCTCTACAGGAGAATGCACCTACCGAATACATTCATTCCTTGATACAGCAGATGTTTCCTGAGCCCCTACGATATGTTAGATGCTTAAAGTTCAGTGGTGAGCAAAGCAAAAAGGCCTATTTCATAGCATTGCAAAGAATGAGACTCTTGTCTGCCATGCCAATATCTTTTAGTGTCGCCAAAGATTTCCCTTAGGATGTGTTACTAAGAGCTGAGTCACTTGCATGGGATCTTTGGCTTCACATGCCCACTCGTGCAAACGGTTCCTTTTCATGTAATGGAGGTCTAAATCTCTGGGACTTCAGCTTAACCCTTATCTCATAACGCCATTCAGATTGTAAGCCCCCAGGTCTCAAGGACATTTACCACAAAGCTTGATTTTTCTCCCTAATAGTTGCCAGATTTAGCAAAAAAAAATACAAGATGTCAAGTTAAATTTGAATTTCAGGTAAATACCAAATAGTTTTTTTAATATTACATGGGGTATACTTATTCAAAAAAACTATTCTTTGTTGATCTAAACCAAGTCCTGTATTTTATCTGACGGCCAGTCCTCACCCTCCACATGCTCCCATGCAGGCTACAAGGTGACAGTAACAGCAGCATTTGAAAAGGTTTAATCAGTCTGTAATGATTTCAGGGATCTCACAGGGTCAAACCAGTGGAATTTAACCTACTGAAAGTGAACCTGGGAAGAGTACCACCAAGTTCTAATGAGCCGACCGGTTAAATTCCATTCCTCCCGCATCTGTTGGTACCTCGCCCAGTAGTTGTCCTGGAACAATGAGCCGCTTGTATGGCACCGTCAATAGGTACAATACAGTGGTTGAGAGCCACTCTCCCTCCACAAGTGAGTGTGTAAGTTTGATTAGTGGGATATGAATTGAGTAAGCTGTTGGGATAGTACGTGAGTCACTTCTTCAAAGCAAACGCAGAGGAAGTATACCTTCTCACAATATCCAGTAATTGGCAGACTGTTGCCTCATGAAAGATGATGAAGGTGGAAAACCAGTCAAATAATAAAGCACTGGGAAATTCCACATTCAGAGGTAAAGTAGAGAAAAGACATTTCAGATAGACTTGAAAACAGAAGGTGCCGTCTTTTGCATGTGCTATATGGGAAACTAAATATATAAGTTTTCATTTGTAATCCAGCACTTGTTTTGCTGAGTCTTGACAAAATTTGCCTCAACATGTTACAGAAGATGGTGAGATCTTTGTGCTCTCCTACTTTATGAAAAAATAATGTTCACGGATTTAAGGAAAGCAGTTTTGGAAAGTAGGGTAAACTCTATTGGCTTTAGAGCCAGATGATGACAAAAATAATGATTTTGGTGATAGTAATCATGATAATAGCTCACGTTCCCGGTGGACTTGCTGTGTGCTGATCTGTTAGTTTGAATCCTCCAAGAAGAATGAGCCCTGATGGGGTTAGATGTGCAGGGGTTTATTGGAGTAAAACCTATGAACCATGCAGGGGGGGGAGAAAGAGTAGTCTGGGAGAGGCTTCAGACTGCAGTACTGATCTGACACCTGTGGAAGGACAAGGGGAAGGAGGGAGGATTGGATGGGAAGAGTCCCAGATGTTGTAAGCTTCCAAGAAAGTTCCATTCAGGCCAAGGGAGATTCTTTGAGCCAAAGTCACCTGTTATAAAAGTTCTTTGTCCTGTAGGAATGGGTCTGCATTAGTGTCCTCCCCCTTAGTCATTGGCTGGGAGCCTGGAGGAAGTGTGGCCTCCGAACTGTTGGGGTGGTGGACCCAGAGGGGAGGCCGCTGGGGTTGTCAGGCAGATATGCTCCTTGCAGCAAGTGATCTGAGTGGCTCACTTTTATGGCCACCACATCAAGGCGCTGTGCTAAGAGTTCTATGTTTGTGATGGTATTTAGTCCTAATACAACCCTATGGAGCTGGGTACTATTGGTGTGCCCATTTTACAGATGAGGAAACTGAGACACAAGGATTTAAATAGCTTGCCCACAGTCAAGAAGGCGGAGAGAGTGTTCAGACTCACTCTAACTCCAGTCTAATTGCTTAACCATTACCTTGTATTATAGAAAGAATAGTATTCAAACTCTGGCTCTGTAACTTATTGATTATGTAAATTGGGGCAAGTGATTTAAACTCTTGGACTTGTATTTCTTCATTTGTAGGGTGGGATGTCATCACCTTCCCAGGAAATGTGTTTTTGTTGCTGTTTTGTTTTGATCTCGAACAATGTTAGTTCTCCCTCCTTCCACGTGTTGTTCTGTCATCTGGGATTGTCGTCTCTTCCTTTGTTCCTTACCTCATCCCCCAGGTATCTGCCTCAGCCTTGTTCAGGCACCACAGGCTCTGTCGTGTCCTCAGAACTAGCAAGACTGTTTCTGTGCAGATTGTCTGTAGGAATGTATGATGTGGATGTGGATGTACATGTGTGTGACGTGACCAGAACTTGTAACAATCCACAGTGGATCCTCAGTGAAGTGTAGCCCACCTTCTCTCTCATCCGCCTCATTGCCTCATGGACAAGGACCATGTGCGAGCAGGCAATCTAGAATATACTTTTTCTTGTTTTCAAATTTTTTGGCAAAATTACATTCTTATTTTTCTTATGAACATTCTTTCCTCTTTCTGCAGTTTCAAGTATTATGAGTATATGCCTCTATAATGGATATTTTTTAATGATGGACTAAATTTTCATTTGATTTTCTACTGGAGGTGGAGAGTATAAAATGAGATTAGTTGTAAGGTATTTATACCAGATGCTATTATGTTTGTTGGATGGCTTAAAACAGTTATGATTGCCAATAAATTTGAAAGTATTTCAGTTGCAAAAGATCTAGGAATGTAGTTTCACTGAAAACATAAAATGTTTATGGAAATTTCCATTTTTTTGTGCAGTACAATAGAAATGTGCATCTCGTCCCTTTGATTTTAGATTTCTGAATTAATTAAAAGAATTGGTGAATTAAGTGAGCCAGACAAAGCTCATTAGGATGTCTGATTCCTAGCATGTCGTCCGTTCACAGATCATGTTGACTCTACAGAGAGGTTTATCTTCTCTCAAAATTGCAAATGTAGTCTAACCTGAAAGCTTTTCAATTGACTGTGTTCCTACAGCTTTGCACTATATGTAGGATCTGTAATGCTGGGCGGGGACAATGAGGCACCTTATTGTCAGAGCATCAGCCAGTTCTAAAAGCCCAGAACATGCATGTCCCTTGAGTTCCAGTGGATTTGTGAATTGATATCCTGAATACATGTTAAGTAAAACTGAGCACACCCTAACACACACTCTTGACCCGGGGTTGCCAACTGGTGGTCCTTGAAGGGGGACGAAGGGAAAACCTTAAAAGAAATTATGCATTTTTTCCCTTCGACAAAGCTACACAAGCTGAAGATTTTTGCTCTTGACTCTGTGTTTGTGAACTCTCTGACATTTACAGAGACTCCATTTGGCAGTTACACTTTAGATGCATTTAATAAAAGGTGGGAGAGAGATGAATTATTTAATAAAGATGATGAATACTTTGAGAAATACGCTCCATGAGAGGAGAACATTACGAGATGTCCTCAATGGTGAAAAGATACAGAAGCCTCTGCTATTGACAGTGGTTAATAATAGCCTTTAACTTTCTCTTAGGGAAGGAGAGGGAAGAGAAAAGCCAGTACTGACCAGTAAGAGCCAGTGAAGACTGGTTGTGCCTGGGGCTGCCCATCATCTCCATAATGTGTCTCCAATTCATTCTTTCAACAGATAAAGTTGAATTCAGTTCTGTCTGAGCAGAACTGATAGTGAGGGTCAATGGGGAAAGCAGCTTAAAGTGGGAGACTCAGACAGCGCTTCTCAGACCAGGAAAACATAGTCTTGGAATATAGGATCTTAACAAAGTTTAGGTAGCCTAATCATACATAACTGTGCAGAATATTTGAGTTCTGGGCTCAGATCTCTTTCTATGTGGATTCTTTCTGTTATGTTATCTTAATTTGGCAAAATCTGAGAGGTAGAGGATGAGAAAAATGAGGTTCAGGGAGGTTGAGGCACACGTCCGTGGTCAGTAATGGGTGAGTTTCAGAGGAAGTGCTTTGTCTTCCTGCAGAGAGCTCTGAGGTTAAACAGAGATGACGGATAATGAGGGGCTTTGGGATGCTTGGAATGCGTTATACTCAGCAACTGTTATAATTGCACGATTAGGTTTTCAATGTATTTTCGCTATGTCCTGTCCCCTCTGCCCAGGGGAATAGTAAACTTGATGTTAGGGAATTACAGGGATGATGATGTACTTGTGGTGGTAGTGGTGGGGGTTAATTAGTTAAAGCTGGATAATCTGTCCTTGTAACGGAACGTGGACAAATGAAAACAGTAATATGTCACAATGTGCTGAAAGTGAAACCTCTGGGAGAGGGTTGGAGAATTCCACACTTCCCTAGGGTACCTTACATACAGAGGGCACAAGTGACCATGTGACAAGGGTTCAAAGTGAGGGAGATAGCATTATTAATAACTAACTCATTATTATTTTTCAGAAGGTGCAAGATAGGTATAAATAGAAGCCCCAGGGTTTTCTTTGGGTCCCCTAACGTGTGTTCTGAGGAGACTGCTCTTCTAGACTGTAGGGTAGAAACTGATGTTTGTGTCGTATTTCAAACATAGTGTCTGGCAATCAGTCAGTATTTTTGGAGTGAATGAATGAGTAAATGAATGAATGGATCTTGTCCTCAGAAGTTTAAAGTCTTTTTTAAAATTGAGATATATTTGACATATAACATCGTGTAGGTTTAGGTATGTGACAGGTTGATTTGAGCCATTTATATTGTGATACGATTGCCGTTGTAGTTAGTGAACGCCTCTATCTTGTCACAGTAATTGTCATTTCTTCTAGTGCTGGGAACAGTTGAGGTCTGGTCTCTTAGCAAGTTTAATGTTTATAATAGAGTTTTGTTGTCTGTATCACTGCACCGTGTATAAGGTCTGCAGGACTTACTTATATACTGTTGTGAGTATGCACTCTTAAGCAACATCTCTCCCATTGCCCCTCCCCCAGCCCCTGGTAACCACCATTTTAGGAGTTTAAAGTCTTTTAAGAGGAAAATAATATATAATTATAGGTAAGTCCTCCTCCTTTCAATTCATCCTTTCTTAGTCATCCATATATTTATTAATATATGAGTTAATCCTTGTGTTAGGTGATGGGAATATAAAAGTAAACGAGATGCAGATCTAATGCTCGTCAAGTAGTATTCTAGCAAAGGAGACAGATATTTTCATAGATATGTGCCTTAAAATGTGACTGTGATCTCCTGAAGGTATTTGGACAGTGTTGGGGCACATGATGGAGGTGGGTTCAAGTGATAAGAGCTATGCAAGAGGCAACAATAGTTAAGTGGAAGAGCTTTATTAAGGATTTGATCTAAATATTGAAGTGTATATATGTTCCTAGATGTTACCTGTTGCCTCCTTGACCCTTAGAATTAGCTCAGAACCCCCATTTCACACTCTGAGGAAGTCTAAAGTCCATCCCGGGATTTCTGCATGTTTCTGGCAGGGCTCTTAGGCTAACATTCTCATCTCGCTCCTGGTTCCTGCACCTGCTGAGTTAGTTTAATTTGTAGATCTTCTCCAAGCCGTGCAATACTCTCTCCTGTGTCGTGTGCCCCAGAGGTGGGCTTCAGCCCCTTCTCTGTATTTCTGTACTTTGCACACATAGAAATTATGTAAGAAGCTGACTTAGGTGAAGTTGTAGAATGATGGGGTTGGGGGTGGAGCACGTAGGTTATGTCTCAGAGCATGCAAACCATTTCACATGGATTTTAAACAAGTCTGTTCTTAACCCACTTAGGCCACTGTGTGAGTTACCATTGCCCTCCCATCTCTCTCTTACCTTTTCCTCTCTGGGCCTCTTCTTGTTTTGGTTAATTCTAAATGCAGAGCAGTTCCACTGTCTCTCACTTCCTTGAGTTTTGCAAATTTGTGTTCTTGGGGGGGTCTTCTTTATTAATAAGAAATGTACCATCAATGTATTTTCCTAATCAGTGAATTCTGGTCCTCGTGATAAAATAATAAATGGGATTCGCAGTTTCTGTATGTGTGAGAGGGAAGGAGCAAGGTCTTTGTTAAGCAAAAGGAGCATTCGACCCCCCATGTAAGCCTCGGTTTGGCTAGGGCACTGTGTTTCTGAACAGTTTCTAAGGCACCAGTCGTATCGTGTTTAAATCTTGGATGGCCAGTCACCCAGCATGTTTTCCTTGGAATGAAGCTTGCTGACTGACTGGCTGACAGATAGAAAGCATCCATAAATGAAAGACGGAAACGACATTAAAATGTGACTTCTTTGGCATCCACCTTTCGAACCTAGGCCTTCAGCACTTTACTCTAATTCAATCTAGTCGATGTTGGATGGAAACTAATACAGTTAAAGAGAACTTCATGTAATCTTACTAACATTCTTAGAACATGATGCTCAAGGTTTTCTGATCAAGGATATTTGCATTTGCATTTATAGAACAGTTAGAGCCAGAATTCTGTGGGTGTGAGAAGTCCTTGCTCTGAGAATGACATTTCCAAGCTGTCAAAGTCTGATGAGCTCAAAGCTAAAACTGAAATTGCCTTTTATTCTGTAAATATTGAAGAAAAGGCTTAGCATGGCACGAGTGAATTTGCTAGCCAAGGTACTAGCCTGCTGGGTTGGAATCAGAGAAAGTCCATTTGTTGAGTTTAAATTATGAAATTCAAGCCTGAGGGATGCAATGAGGAGGTAGTTGAGCAGTCGCAGTCCACATTTTCCTCTAGCCACTTTGACACTGTTTACTCGTGTGGCTTCATTTGGGGTGTAAGCACAATGCGGGAATCTATATGATCTTGGTGTTTACAGTGCACTACAGAAACATTCACACTGATCTTCACATATCCTATTCACTCATTCAACCAGTGTTTATTTAGGAAATATCCACTGTACGCCAGACATTGTTGCAGGCCTTCGTTCCAGGACTGCTGACGCCCAGAGAAGTAGTGTGATGAGCCTGAAACAGCACGTGGGTTAGAGCAAGACCCTGCGGGTCCCATCCCTTGTCCGGCGTTCTTTCTACTGTATTTTGTCTCTGGTTTTCTTAGACTTACTGCTTCTCCCCCCAAAATAAACTGAAGTCAGAAAGTTACTTGAAAGGCTGTTGAAATCATTCTTTTAATTTTCTGACGAGTTGTAAAGTTTATTGAAAGTCATTTGTTTAGAATTTTAAAACCAGCTATCATAGTTTTAATATTACATTTATTTGTGTAATTCTTTGAATAATGTCTGCAGAGGCCAACACTATTATAAAGTGGCTTATAAGCTCCATGGAGGCCAGGGCTGTTTATCCTTTTTCACTCACCATTTTTCCTTAGCACAGTGCCTGCGATGTAGTGTGCGTCGAGAGCCACGTGTTGTAAGTGCAGGACTGAATGAGTCTCTCACGCCGTACGATATCCCTCTTGTCTGGCGTGGTGTGCATGTGGCATAAACTCTCCATCAAAGTCCGCTGCTGGTGAGATTGTAAACAGTGTTGTCCGTGTCCAGTGGGCCTCTGCTTGGAGCAAGTACTTCCCAGCCCATCTCCTGGATTCAGTGCTTAGATGTCCAGCTGAGCAGCTTGCAGTTTGCTTGCTGTATTCTGGTAGGTCCTATGACACCTGGAGGCCCGCAGGCTGCAGACACAGCAGGATGGCTTTGTGGCAGGAAAACTGCTGCCAGTCAGGGAGGAGAGATCCCCCTGGAACCTGGCTGGGACTAGCATGAGCTCAGGCTCCACACTTGATGGTCTTCTCTTCTCACAACCACCACTGTCCTCATCTGGCCACAGCCATCAGCTTCCCTGAGGACAGCACTCAGACAGAAAATTTGGGGTGAGGCAGAACTGGGTGTAACTAGTCAGAGGGTGAGATAAATGCGTGCCACATGGCAAAGCTGACTTTGACATGAAAAGATCTTTGCAACGTGAGGGCTTGAGCAGAGAAAGAAAAGCAAGAAGAAAATAGGAGTGGGTTTTGTGTTAGCATCTGAGCAAGGACATGTGTGAAAAGAAAGGCCAGTGTGTATTATTTTAACCAATACCTTAAACCATACTTCCTGGAAAAGCATGAATATGAGACATGGCGTCTCTCGTTCCCTCTTCTTTCTTGTGATCTTATAGGGTAAAGAGCATGGGTAGAATTTAAGGAAGTGATGAGTTTGCTAGTTTTCTTTTTGGAGGAAGCTTTCTGAGAGGAGGAGTGTGGCCCTCTGACTTGAGCCTTGGGGTGCTCTGGTGAGCGAGGGGCGGGCCTCCTGGGCCTGGGCTTCATCACTTGCCTAGCTGTGAAATGCTCTTAAAACGTGCAGACCCGGACTTCCCCACTTACTAACTGTAACTGACTGGGGGAAAGGTGCTTGACCTCTCGGTGCCTTGGCCTCCTCATCTGTGGAAGGGGTTAGTGACTCTGCCCTTCTTCACTCCCAAGGATTTAGTAAGGACATAATGAGATAATGTGTCTGAAAACACTTTATAAGCAGTCAAGCCGTATATAAAATGAGCTATTGTAATAATTTTAGGTCATCATGAATTCCTTCATTTCCATCCCCGGTCCCCTGAGAAATGCTAGGAGATCAGTGGGTTCACTCCACATCTTTTTCTTTCAACCCAGCAGTGCACATTTTCGAGTGAATATAGTTACAAAGCTGTTGCCAGGGAACTGAATGCTCTCGTCTCGTGGGCAGCCTATATTACCATGGGGCACAACTTCACCCCATGCCTACACGGTCCTAAGGATACTGGGAAGTACTCTTCATATGTTTGCTGTGCCACCACGTTCATCATCTATTCTGAACTAAGCTGGAATTCCAAAATTTTCAAAGATAATTTTTTTTAAATGTAAGCATCCAAAATTACCTCAAATAGCCCAAACAAATAAATAAATGAAGCCCACAATTTCTGGTAATGATCTTCCAGCTGATCCAGGATCCAGTTAAGGAATCTTCAGACTCTGTTACATATCAGTGTTTGACTTCACGTTGACTCAGGTTTATTCATCCTTAAACTCTCTTGAATCCCCAGACTTTTTTCTTATTTGTATTGAGTATATTCACCTCAGTGGCGTTTAGATCCACTTTTTGTTGGCTTTTACTTAAACTTTTCTTCTTCTGGGCCAGTCAGCTCAGAGATAAAACTGGCTCTAACTTTGTGGGTTTGTTGTTTTGGCAAATGGATCGAGGCCACTAGATGCTCAGTGTTACAGGGATACAGTTGTTTCCAGTAATTCTTATGTGTGTTTAGTGGTCTTAAAAGGAAATATTAGTGTCATCTTTCTTAAGCCACTGGTCTGAAAGATTTGTCAAGCATAGAATTTAAATTTCCTGACAAATTATCTCTAAGGTTTTGGAAAGAAGTTTGGAGCACTTTCTGATTCCAACTTCTATCTCTGCTTTTGAGCCTCCATTTCTGCCCATCAAATACTTGTGTCTTCAAGACATCAAAGCTTATTTTACAAAAGAAAAAAAAATAGGGGGCCGCCCGGTGGCGCAGCGGTTTAGTCCGCGCTTGGCAGCCCGGGGTTCGCGAGTTCGGATCCCGGGCGCCCGCCGACGCACTGCCTGTCAGCCATGCCGTGGTGGCGTCCCATATAAAGTAGAGGAAGATGGGCACGGATGTTAGCCCAGGGCCAGTCTTCCTCAGCAAAAAGGGGAGGGTTGGCAACGGATGTTAGCTCAGGGCTGGTCTTCCCCACAAAAAAAAAGAAAAAAAAATAGTTTCATAGAAGGAAAACATCCAATATACATCGAGAGGGCTGTGATTTGTTTGCCTCCTCATTCATTTTTCTGGTTGAACCGAGTTCTTTCACTGCCTCTTGTCAAGAAGGCCTCTGCCTGCCCATGTAGAGACGCAGCAGAATGAGCGAGGTCCAGTCCTTCCCGAGACCACTGTTTGGCTCTGTGGTACCGACCAAGGAGGCTCTTGAGTATAATCTGACATAAGTGACACAAACTGTGAAGAGCCTCCTTTGTTAAATGGTTCATTCATTTCACTGGCCTGATGAAAGTTATATGAACCACAATGAATCACAACAATTACTAGTGTAATTCTTTTTCTACCTGTGTTCATTTAAAAGGTTTGCTCTATAAATATGGGACCTGTGGATAAAAGGTTTCTCTAAAAATCACTCTTTTTTCAAGATGTTTCATTAGTTGATATTCATTTAAGTTGCTTCTCCTCTGCATACCATTAAAGGTGTGTGTAAATGTTTTTATTGGTTTCTTCCCTGTCTTCCACTTTTCTATTTCCTCTGGAAGGGGCAGTGCCATAAACCTTAGCAATGCTGAGTGTGATTATCTTTCGATCAGTCCCATCATTGCAAACCACTGATCCATACCTTGCATTACTTAAACCACTGGTTCCTAACCAGAAAAATAGCCCCATTACCTTCCTTGGAATGGTGATAGGCTGTCTGAAAAATCCTTTCAAAAAGAAGAGTGAGCAAAATTACTCCCTAGTTCCTTTGGGAATAGTCCTTTCTTTGATATAAATGCTGTAGTATTAGAACCTGAGTTTCCTATTTTAACTACACATGAAACATTTATTGAGTGCCTGCTGTGTTGAGGGTGCTGTTTAAGATACGTGGATGATACAAAGATGCTTTGGATGCAGTCCTTCAAGAGACATACATTCTTCTGCAGGTTACAGACATGGGTGCTCCTAATAATAATGCAAGGTAAATATGCTAAGTGCCCTAAGACTGAAACAGACAGAGTGCTCTGAGAATGTAGAAGGGGAGATGCTTTAAGTCAGACTCTAGAGATGGTGAGTAGAAAGGTGGATTTCACCCAACAGAGAAGAGTGAAGAGGGTAGAGGAGGAGGACGCATGTTCCAAATCAATGAAGTAGCCACCAAAGGCACTATGTGGTCTGAAAGTTTATGGTGAGCTTGTAAAAGAGCCAAGTAGTCTGGTCTGACTTGTGCAAGGTAGAATAAGGATGACAGGATGGCATCTACAGTATGGCATCTGTGTTTGAGCCTTCCTTTTAGGTTCTCCTTGCAGCTGAAATCAAAGCTGCTATCAGTTCCCACATGTCGGTGGACTCACTGTCATCAGTGTTTGTCATAACCCCACCTCAGCATTTGACCAGTCAGAGCGTTGGAAAAGGCATTGGATTAGGAGCCCAGAATACTGGGTTCCATTCCTGGCTGAGCCAGTAACTAGCTATGATCTTGGATAGGTAACTGTTCCTCTCTGAGGATTTACTTTTCTGTAAGTTGGAGATGGTAATAATACCTACCTCATGGTTGAGTCTCAAATGAGATAAGGCATAAAAGGTGTTTAGCGTAGCACTCAGCATATAACTAGTGCTCAAAAATGGAAACTACTAATTTTAAATGATATTTTGATACCTCATTGCCCGTCTTAAATGAACTTTATTTTAGTTACTGATAACATAACACACTGGAAAAAAAATCCCTCTGTTCAAAGTGGTTGCATTAATTTGGAAATAAGATCTTGTTTATTTCCTTTGCAATAAAAAATCACTCTAAAAGAATGCTCACTTGTGTATGTAGAACAGCTATTTTGAAAATTTTGAGACATGAGGCTTATGAAATTGTACTTTCATGCATCCCTAAAATAATTATGTAATATAGCTCTTTTCCATTGTTTGACCCTTTCTCCTGAGTGTTCCAGTGAGTTATAGAAGCTAAGAGAAGACGGTCTTCTCTAGGGACACACAGTGCTGAAGTTTTCCCTGTCTTACAGATTCCCGTCTTGTGTCAGAGGCTCTAAAGGTCCCTGAAATCACTGTCAGCATTTACTGCCCTTACAGTAATTTTGCATCTTGATCTTTTCATTAATTAGTATTTTACCTTCCTTTTCCATCTTTTGAACTCTCCTCTGAACTTTGAAGAGACACAAGTGCTTGAAAGTTTGATGTGGATCTATCTTAGGCTGAAGAGAAAAGAGTTTTAACTTATGTTCCCAGAATGGGGCTGCTACCTCTTTAATTTTTTTTTAGTTTAATCTCTGCGTCTGTAGAAGAAAAGTTTTCACTTACAGCACAACCTTTAAGAAAAGCATGTTTGCTAAAGGGAAATCTTAATGGGGAGAACTACAGATAACACGTTGAAGAAAATGTCTGGCAAGCCAGACTTGTGCAAGTTTGAAGCTCTTGGTGAAATCTCAAACAGTCCAAATGGAAAATTACCCGGTCTGTTTCCTCAAGATAGACGTGTTTGTGCAGCTACTCAAAGTTTAAATGCAGAGCAGCAGGCACACACGCTGCCCTTCTACGCTGTGTCTGCATCACAATGCTGTTCTCAACCTCTCTTTACTTTGGAACACAAGCTGGTTAATGTGTCAGTTCTGCGCTTCCTGGATTATTAGTGAATAGCTCAGTTCTATTTAATAACCAAAAAGAAAGGAACAAACAGGCAAATAACTTCACTAAGAATCTTTCTCATTTCTTAGGTTCTTGCTTCTGTTTCATGTAAAGAATATTTAAAAATTAGATATTGAGTCCCATTCTCATGAGATCAAAGAGTTTTCAAATATCTGAGAGTTCTTGAGTATATCCTTATGTTGTAGAGTCCCAGTAAGGGTCTCTGGACCTTATAAAAAACCCAAATCCATGGGCGGGTCCAGTTTTCTCAACGAGCACATGAACTAAGGATGACTTTAAGATTTTTTCTTATTTGTCACGACTCTCTCCAGTTATTCCCATGCTTAGCAGTAGAGTACAGCTCATCTCTGATGATCGTATTTGCGTGCTGTGGGCAATAGCAAGAATAGCTAACATTTGCATTATACTCTGGAGTTTTACAAACTCCTTCCTACACGTGAGCTCATGGGGTGTCTTGCAGATCTTCTTCTGAATATAATTACGTGATATTCAAACAGAACTAAACCCACTTCATTGGGGTATTAAGCATTAAATATTAAGTATTGAGTAATAAGCATATTGAATTTTTAAAAACTGACACCTGTCTGAAATTTTTGAGAATAAGGCCCTTTAGAAATAGATTTCAAGAACTCTAAATCCTCTTTTGTATTAGGTAAGAAAATATTATAGAAAAGGCCATTAAAGGTGATGTAACTATTTCTGTATATTGGTAGAAAGATTTGTTGACTTGTTAAAATAATTCTCTGCAAAGAATAATCCAGTATAACCAATTGTATGTCTGTTTCATGTAACACAACAGTTCTTTCCCATGAAAATATAGTACTAAAATTGTCATCTTTCTAATCACCAAGCTTACAAAGGGTATGTGTGTGTGTATATATATAATTTGTATGTACATAAATCTCCATTTTATAAAGATCAGATGGCTTACAAAGAATAAGTATAGTAAAATGGAAAATATAAACAAGTAGAAAAAATGAGTATTGGGAAATATATAAAGTAGAAAGGTAATATGAAAGAAAAAATTTGAACAAAGATTCTACCATATTCTACATAGTTAATAACATTGAGATATAAGTTTGGTTCTGAGTTTCCTGGCAGCTGAAGGAAAAAGAGAAATATGTGTGATTAATTTTGTGATTCTCGTGACCTGTGAGATGGTACCTACCAGTTCCTCTTTTCCTGGCACTTAATTCTGATATTTTTCCTGTTGAACTTCGGCAGGGGACACTGAGAGATACAGTGGCATTCAGTGTTGTTGAGGTAGATGTGATAGAGGAGTGTAAGAAAGCTTCTTTTAGGGCCCACCAGCTAGAAGCTGAGAACCTAGTGCAGATGTGGACCTCTGAAAACAGTTCTGAACGATCCGTAGTCGTCTAGTCCATCAGGACATTTAGGGGAGCTAGAGAAACTTACATCATGACCTTCACAGAATCCATGGGAGTGGGTAGATCTCATAGTCTTCACGTGATTTTAAATATTGCTCACAGCTGGACTCGATAGCTGGGCCGGAGACCGTCCCCGTGGTGTGTTTTAAGAGCTGACATTTGCTCCGAGACGGGCCCACACTTGACAGCGTGAACAGGCGGGCCGCCTCCCAGGGCAGAGGCTGAGAAGGCTCTTGCTGGGGTACGAGGAGAGCGCGCATTTGCCGTTGTGGTTACTTTTTAAAGGTGTTTTTAAAGATTCCCTCTCAAGTCTCTCCCCAGTTGTGTGAAGATTCCTTTAGCGGTGGATGAGTCTATTCTTGGTTAAAGAGAAGTGGGATTTAGAACGCCGAGCCTTTTGAGAGAGAGTGAGAACATGTTGATTCAATTCTCCGCAAACAGAAATGGTTGCTACCAGATTCTTGTCTGAGCAGAAGGAGCTTTGGGTTCTTCAAGGGGACTGACGACATAGGTTCCATCCGAGCCAGGTCACCCACAGAAGCAGATGCCAGCACTGCTTTCTCCGGCGCCTGTCAGCAGCACGCGGCCCTGCTGGCCTCTCCCTGAGTTTCGTCATCAGTGCTCCTCTGGACAGAACTTTCCCATTCACAGTAGACCGGGACACGCCATTGTTGTTAGGACCAAAGGGGTTGTGGACAGGTGGGATAAAGTGGTGATGTAAGGTATGTGTTGTGACAACTGCTGTTTCCCCTGCAGTGATCAGTTCTCGTTTGACCGTGTTCATTCATCGCAGGGGTGGGGACTGGGACCTGTGTCCTCACTAGTCCTGGGTCCTCGGGATGGGAACTCCAGAGAAGTCTTTGCTCATAGTGGAAACCACATGGGATGCGGTAATGTTAACAGTGGTGAGCTATGTATCGTGATATTATACTGTTAACCATAACAGTATGAAAAGAGGGTTTTGTTCTCCAAATACCTAATTCCTAGCTACAGTTATTTTTTAGCGTGTGACTTCAGATTTATTTCATCAGAGACCCACTGGGAGGTCCCAGGACAGTGACTAAGTGGAATAAGCAGCAATGACGAGTGAAAGCTTAGCTTCTAAGAATCTTGTTTTTGTGGAAATCCCCCTTAGACTAATGACAGAAGAGAAAACATGTGGTGTGTGTTGGGTCGATCAGTCCCCAACAGGATGTTTTATTTTTTGTGTTTAGTCTTCGTCCTTAGTAACAATTATAATGAATGCATCAAAAATAAAGCATGCAGACCTTGTGACCTGTCTTATAATCAGCATAAATTAGTTTTGGGGCAGGAAAATACAGCTGCATATTAGTTTTATTAGATGTTCCCAAACATTTTATTGCAATATTTTGGAAAAAACATCTACAAACAAACCTCAGTTTTCAATGTGTTTCCTATTCAATATGCATTTTGTTTTTGAAGAATAATTAAATTGTATGTTTATAATTCCTTTGTTCTTAATTCATCAAAATTCTGCCATTTGGGACAACAATTTCACCATAGGAAGATTATTCCTTTTCTCAACAACCTGTTCCTAGAAAGGGGAATGCACCTTTAGCCCCCCTGCAAACCCCCCAAATGTTCTCCAAACTTTAAAAATACTTTTAAAAGTTCAAACCATTGCTTTTCGTTTGGTTCTAATGATATTGAAGTAAGTTTTTCTATTCTGAGGGTCACAATTGCTGCTGTTAATTGAGTGGCTGAAATGAGCTGAACACTGAGTTTGCTTTTCATCTTCTTTTTGTGGATGAGGAAACTGAGGCTCAGAGATGTTAAATATATGGTACACGTCACGCGGCTACTAAGTGGCAGAATGTGATCGCCCCTTCCTCCAACATTCAGCAAATATTTATTGAGCACCAGCTTCATGCGGGAGACCCTCTGGCTGCACAGGACACACCAGTGAACAGAGCACGTGAAGTCCTGCCGCCCCACAGAACTCTGTTCTCATCGATGGGGACAGAGAGTTAAAATGTGAATCAGAAAGTTTTACAAGTCCCCATGTAAGCACCTCACAACCAGGATTTCTTCCTCTGCACATCCTGGGCCACGCCCTGTGTGACCTACTCCTCCAGTGGGAAGGAAAGGAGAAGGACAACCTCATCCCTCAGGGCCTGCCCTCTTATTTAATCTTATTTAGGTGGGCGGTATTGGTTCCATTTAGCAGGTGAAGACTCTGAGGTTTGGTTTGTGAATGAGTGTGGCTGAATTCAAACCTGGACCCTGACTCCAAAAAACTGCCTTCCTATGAGCAAGAAAGTGTCTTCTGATTGTTTTCAGGGGCTCGTGATTCTGCCTGTTTGCTTCTCTCTCTTCTCTGGCTCTCTGCCTGCCTTTTGGCCATTTCACTTCTCACCCTCAAACCCTGGAATTGTTCTTGGATAGAAACTGTAGGATTTGGTGTAGAATTTGTTTTTTCTGTCTGCTGTTGTTTTTGGAATGCTTTCTCTCTCTCCCATCTCTCCTTTACCACTTACCATTATTGATTACTAGATTACCCACAAAATGATGCTGGCCCTTGGATCACCTAGTTTGTGAAGGTTCTTCACTAGTACCACCCAACCTCACAAACAGGTAGTGCCCACATTTTGGCCTGTGAGTCCTGGAGGAGTTATTCCATAGGATCAGCAAGTCCATGCACAGTCAAGCATTGTCTGTCCTATCACAACAAGGTAGGCAAAACTCTTAAGACTATATAAGAGGAGTCATTGTCTGCCAAAGTTTAGGGACCGCTCTGCCTTCTGTGTCTTTTGGAGGGCTGTCCTTTTTGAATTCATCTCGCCTTCGTCTACCACATCTAACACGGTACAGTACACACAGAAGTGGTTTGGAAAGTATTGGCTTGATTAATGGAGAGTAGATTACCCATTTTAGACTAAAGCAATGTCTTTAGAAGCAAAACTCGGGTGGGGTAGGATGAGCAGGGAAGGATTTCTGCATTCTACAATAACCACATCGCAAGCCAACACCAGAAAATGTGATTTTTTTTTAACCATAATGAAAATCAGTTGCCTGGAGAAGTATGTTGAGTGATCAAGTGAATCAGCCAGTAATCCATAAAGAATCACGTCCAGCATCCAAGTATGATCATGTTTCCTTTCTTGTTTTATGAAGTTGCTCTGGAGAAATACCAGTGGGAGTGTCCCCCCAGCACAGTGAGGCTGGCAGTTGAGTCACCTGTTTGTGACAGCTGAGCTTCTGTGAGCCTTTAGCAGATCCATTTGCAGGCACCTCTTAAAGACTCCTGAGTTCCCTGAGCCTCCTGTGGTGACAATTGATGCATCAGAAGGAGGACTGGGAGCTGTTTGTCAAGAGTTAGAAAATACAGGCCGTCTTGTCTTCCCAATAAACGTAAGTTGTAGTTGTTGTTGTTTTTGTTATTATGTCAGCAGTAAACTGCTCCCTGGAGAACTGAGACACAGCATCCCAGGGGGAGCGTGCTTTGCTGTGAAAATGGGCAGTAGGGGGAAGATGATATTATCTGCTGGTAATGAATTTACCTTTATGACAGATCATTATCCCCTTCTGTAGCTGAACTGGATGAAGGACAAGTCTAGCAGAATAACCTGGTGGTACCTGGTTATTTATTGGCTTAAAATGTTTAAGCTGGAACAATGCAATAGCAGCAAGCTTATCTCTATATGAGTGTTGCAGAGGAGGACAGAGATGAAGGAAGTCACATTTTCTTCCTGGTCATCGTAGAAAGCAGGTGGTAGTGAAAGTCTTTAAGTAAACAATGAACGCCGTTTCTCACGTGCTTGACCATTTCAGTGTTTGAGTCAAAGGATTAAATGAATGGAAAGAACCCATAGGACATCATCGTCATCCCTGATGATAAAAATTACTTGGGAGTCTCATTGAGTGTTACACTATAGGAAAGAGCAAAGGTTTACTTTTAAAATGAATAAGATGAGATTTCCCTCCCAGGTATGTATCATCCAAGTTAATGCTTTACGATATATGTAAAATAGACCTGTCTTGTATCAATGAGCTGTTGAGGGTAGCAGGTTACAGTTTTGCATGAAGGCAAGCTGTGGTATAATGAGGTAGGTGTCCCTGCAGGAAGAATCCTTGGAATCCTTAAGGTTTCCCTCCTGGCTTTGCCCTTTACTTATGGTGTGACCTCAAACAAATCACTTAAACTTTCTTAGTTTTCTCACTTAGGAAGCAAACAAGCCAACACCCGACTCTCGGATTTTTTTTCTCTGCTTTATTGTCAGGCACCTCGTGAGTCTTCAACAAAGGATCATTGTTGGTGTCCCTGCTGTAGGTGGTGATGGTGTTACTGTCTTGATTCAGGGGCCCTGGCAGGGATATCCACGCTACATTCCAAGCAAGACCCAATCTAGTTTTTTTAAATGGTTGAAAATCAATGTTGACATAAGGCTCCTCAAACCTAGCATTTCTACAGGAGCCATTAGAAACCAGCCCATTATTTAGAGGTTCGTACTGCAGGGCCAGACTCTCAAACCATTTTCCATTTGCACCATCCTCAGAGGAGATAGAGACCAGGTGTTCATTCTGTCTTTGTGAACAGCCTGTCACACTTCTGTCTTCCTCTTCTTTCCTGTCATTTTCCTTACAAGCCCTTCACTGCTTTCCTCTGGGCCCTAGCAATCTGTCCATCATGTGAACTCTGGAGCCCAGCGCCAAACAGTCCGCAGAGAGGGGCTTTATCAGGGTTGATTTGAAGAGAACTCTAAGTCCTGTTCTCTGCAGGTTACTCCTATGAATCTCAGAGTCTTGATCTTCTTCTTCAATAACAGGATTCACTATCTTTCATTTGGGGCAAAATGTGAACCAACCCCCCCCCCCCCCCCACCACAACAGGTCCCTGGCCTGCAGATCCATATGTGATTCTTCCCTACTTAAATCTTTTCATGGTTCTGGGCAAGCTTCTTGCCCTTCTTCCTCCATTTTTGTGTCTCTTGCTTTCAACTGTGAGAGAGAAAAACAGGAAACTTCACACAGAGGTTTGTGTGTGTAAAGACGTGGTCTCAAGTTCTCCTCAGTTCAAGGAGTGAAAGAAAACCTCAAAAGTATAGAAATTTAGGTGGATGTTTTCTTCTTCTTCTCTGTTTTGTAGAATGATTGCATGAATAGAAGCAATTGCTTCCTTTTTACTTTTTAATAAGGTAGAAGTCTGTTTTTAAAACCATTTGCTTTTGAATACATAAGAATGCCTGGAGCACTTTCCCCTGCCAGAGATATTTTACAAAGGAAGACCCATTTGAGTTGCTCACTCAAGATGTGTCTCCGGTGAGATGTTCATCAATTCAGCTCTTCTTTGTGTTTTAGAAATCTCTCTGCTGGGCTGGTGGCCGTTCTGGTCATATAGGTGTGGCATCAATAGTTCATTAATCCATTTAGTAAATACATGTAGAGCTCTCTTCCAGTTATTGGGCTCTGCAGTCTCAACTCTAAATGCTCGAGTATTCTATGAGCATTTACTATTGACAGAGTTTCAGTATTATAAAATAATCCAGGTACCTCTCTGATGCTTGAAGCCTCTCCAGACACGATGAAGAGCCCATTGGAATCACCGTTGAGGTCTTAGGGTCCTGGACATGGCATCAGTGTTAGAAAATCGTGCCTGCTGTGTTGGTCTCCTATGTCTACAGCCTTTGCCAGATACTATACTGGGGGTCTACGCATTGTTTCGTTTAATCCTCACTCCAGCAACAGTATAAGGAATTGAGGCCCAAAGTGGTTACATAGCTTGCTCAAGGTCCTCAGCCATTAGGTAGAGAAGAGCTGGGATCTGACCGCACATCTGCCTGGCAGCGAGGCCTGTGCTCTCTCCTGTGCTGCCTGCCTGCCTCTCAGATGAATCTTCCTGCCTGTGGGGAATAGAGGTTGCCCACTTCTGTTTAGACGTTGGCTGCCTTCAGGGTGTGGAGCCATGTGTTACCTATTCTGTGCAGTAGCACCTGTACTCTTTATGTCACTGGCAACCTAATAAATACTCTGATAATGGGAAGCCTGGCTTTGTAGAATTGTGGGTACACAATTGGCCTGTGCCTTGGGTGTTGGGAAGTCAGTTCATGGAGGTGAACCATGGCCAAGCAAGAGATTTATAACGTCGCTCATCTTTTGTCCATGCCAGACCTTTGTAAGTGCAGTGTTCATATCTCTTAATGGGCTCTCAGATGAAAACATAGGTATCAGCATTGCTCCAAGCTTGTTCTTTATTTTAATTCTTTATTACCTAGCTTGATTGGCAAAGCCAGATGGGTTCTCAAATCGTGATTCCTTGTGGCATTCTGTAATTCACTGCTGACCCCCTCCCCAACATTTTGACTTGAAAAACAATTCAAATTGGGACTTGTTTACAATAAGATTTATTCTATACAGAGTCTCATTTGATAAACAAAACACTAAAACCTTTTTAATAATTCTGTCCCCCAAGTGTTCAGTCACAGCTTCCACTATTAAGTCGGTATAGCTGCAAGCTTGCACATATGAAGAAAAATGCAGTAAATTAAGTGGTAGGCCAAGATGGATCTAAAGCACATGTGTGGGGAAGGGGAGGAGGGAAGTGGTGTTAAGAGGTACAGATTGTTTTGAGAGGTCGTGGTTTTAGTGGTCCTGATATGGAAGAAATAACCTTCCCACAGGGTTGTTCAGTGAGGGACACTTCCCTTTGACGGTAAGGCTGGAGTTTCAATATGGGTAGAATCCACGGTAGTTAGACGTACAGATCAAGGATTTGTGTGTATACATGGGTGACAGTAATGCTCTTGTAATCAAACCTCATGTACTGAGCCCTTTCTCAGAGCCTGGGCCTCTGGAGTGTTCTTCCTATCCATGCAGTTAGGGACAGTGCCACGCCAAGAACATGGCTCTTCATTAGATTGCTTGAGCTGAAATCCCAGCTCTGCCAGTTATTCTCTGGGTGATCTTGACTTATTTGCTGAGACTCTCTGTGCCTCAGTTGTCTCATCTCTAAAATGAGTAAAATAGTAGTACCTACCTCATAGCAGTTTGAAGATTTTGGGAAAAGAACAGATGAAAAGACTGAGACGTAGAGCTGCACGTAGTGAGCACTCAGTAAATATTGGCTGTCGTCACTTTATTGCTGTCATTCCCACAAAGAAGCTGTGCCACTTTGCTCCACTTTGCGGTGCTGATCCTGCTGGGTGTCGGGGACCACTCTTCCAGGAACCCTTCCCAGACTAGTCTAGTGCCCACTCTGTGCTCACAGAGCCTGCGTCCACCACCAGAGCCCTGTGCACATTGTGCTGTGATTGTCCCAGTGTTGGCCTGCGTCCTTGACCAGACTGCAAGTACCTGCAGGTCAGAGATGTACACCCCAGTGCCTACCTAGTGCCTGGGATAGAACAGGTATTCAACAAGTGTGTTCTGGGTAAATTAATGGAAGTTTAACTAACTTACTCAAGGTCACAAAGCTAGTAACTGAATGAGAACCATGTTTGACTTATAAAAATAAGTAATAAGCTATAGAAAATATCCCCATAATAATAAGAATAATACATTAAATTATGATTTAAGACTGACTGTTACTTACAGAATATTGTCCAAATATCTTGGAACTCTCCAAATTTTGGCCCTAACACCTTTTTAGCCCTTTGTCTAGCAATAATACTTGCCTCTCCCTGCCCTGCATGCACACTTGGCTCCCCGGTCACAGGGCTCTCTGAGTTCATCCCCATAAGGTAGACCTACACTTTCTTCTTCTCTCACAGAGTCGTCAGTATTTACGGAGCTCACAATGTGGAGGCCTAAGGATACACAGAGGATCAAAAGATGGTGACGTTTGAATTGGGTGAATCAAGTCCTCCCACTAGCTCTTCTTTGGCAGGTGTTTTTGCTGGACTGTGAGCCCTGAGGACAGGGAACATGTTGATATTTGTTCTGAGTTCATCATCTACACTCAGCTCGCAGGTTGGCATCAACAGATGTTTGTTGAATGAGTAAATCAGGCTAGAGAGAAAATTTTAGGTTTATAATTAAACCACCTAAAAAACAACCAACCACATTTAGCTTCTCCCTCTTTTTTTTCCTTTTACCCTTTTATTTAATTAATTAACTTATTTATTAGCTATTTTTTAACATTGTTTTATAACATTATATAAATTTCGGGTGTACATCATTATATTTAAGTTTCTATGTAGATTACACCGTGTTCACCACCCGGAGACTAATTGCTTTCCATCACCCTGCACCTGGGCCCTGCCACCCCTCTCGCCCTCCTCCCTCCCCCTTCCCCTCTGGTAACCACCAGTCTAATCTCTTTTTCTATGTGTTTGTTGTGATTGTTATTGTTTTCATCTTCTACTCATGAGTGAGATCATGCAGTATTTCCCCAACTCTTTGGATGGTAGTTGGCACCTCAGAAATTGGCCATCAAGCTTACTGACTTGTTCCAAGGATTCACTGTGTAATAGAGCAGAATGGTCTTGGCTTCACCAGCTGTGTCCAGAAGGACCCCGGTTCAAATTAGCCACAAATTGCGTCCCTCATGGCATTGTCGCTGATGGCGACGCTGAGACGAGCAATGCCCATGTTAGTGGAAAATGCTCTATTTCAGGAGCCCCTGATGGTTTACATCTGACGAGAAAGTGCTTTTCTGGGTGTGGATTTTTGAGGGAGTAAATGAAATTAAACACACATACGTGCGTGTCCAGGTGTGCTTGCACACACAGGGCTCACACCTGGTCTGTGACTCTCCTACAACCTGGGCGGATTTTACAGATTGCCTAGTGTTAGGATAGTGCCCCTAGGCGATCACAGAGCAGAAGGACTCCACGCAGCTTGGCACTGGGGAGCTATCCTTGGCTCTTAGGTATTCAGTAAAGCGTCAGAACGCTTTGAGAAGAAAACGAGATCTGGAGGAGCTGCCCTCTTCCTGAACAAGAGTCAGACAGAGGCACTCGGGGCTCCCGGGTGGTGAAGGGCAGGGAGCCTGTTGTTGCTTAGTCTTGTCTCCTGTCTGTTTTCAGAGTGTTGTTGGCTTGGTTTTAGCTGTAGGGACTTGGGTCATTTGGGCATTCTGTCTCTTCTTATTTCACCTACATCCTTGCACTGATAGCAGAGAACAGAATGTGTATTTATTTTCAAGCTTTACATGTTATTTCGTATTTCTGTAGTCTGTGGACTTTCAGGTACAATGATGCTGTCGTGACAAATGAAAAGCTGTCTGTGTGATTCCTGGGAGGTGATTGATGTGAACATGTCCTCTCGGCAGCAAGAGGCAGTTGGGGAGGCTTGGGCAACATGTTCACACACACGTGCAGACCAGTGAACCAGTGTCTGAAGTCATGACTCTTCCAGAAAGTCCAAAATATATGTTTTATATTTATGGACCATATGAATTAGAGCCCCTCCCCCAAAACAAAACAAAACAGATAGTAGTTCAAATATAATCATTTTTTTTCTTTTCTTTTTTTCTGAGGAAGATTTGCCCTGAGCTAACATCTATGCCAAACGTCACCACAGCATGCCTTGACAAGCAGTGTGTAGGTCCATGCCTGGGATTCAGACCTTCAAACCGCAGGCCCCCGAAGTGGAGCATGCAAACTTAACCACTATGCCACTGGGCCAGCCCCAAATATAATCAATTTTTAAAAATCAAGTCCCAACTATAATATTAGAACTAGATGCTTGGGTGAGAGAGAGAGGGCATGACTGAGGATGAAGCGGAATTTCGAAGGAATTGTAATGATCAGTCCCTGGCTTCTGAGAGTTTGCGTTGTAATTAGACACAGTAAGACAGTTCGATAGTGGGCAGACTTACCTGGTGTTAGATACCTAAGGACATCTGCAAGGCAGTGTTGATACACCAGAGGGCGTTTTTCAGCAAGGGACAACGGGGCCCCCCTTGGGGGTGTTCCAAAATGTGTGAGGGGGGCTGGCCCAGTGGCATAGTGGTTAAGTTTGCAGGTTTGAATCCTGGGCACAGACCAATGCTACACTCATCAAGCCATGCTGTGGTGGCGTCCCACATACAAAACAGAGGAAGTTGGGCTTGAATGTTAGCTCGGGGCGAATCTTCCTCAGCGAAAAGAGGAGGATTGGCAACAGATGTTAGCTCAGGGCCAATCTTCCTCACCAAAAAAAAGAGAGAAAAAGAAAAAAAGGATAGGTGAGATTTATATTTAAATCATTTTAGGAACTATAAATAATAATAATTTATAAATATTATAAATAGTAATATTTATTAAAAATAAGATTATATTTAGGAATTAGATTCCCAAAATTTGCACCCAATTTATTTAAAATAATTTGTAGACTGAGTACTATTATATCTCACTATAGAAAAACCTAAGAAATGCCAGAGAATTTGTTTTTAATTGTAAGTTTTGTGTTACTTGCTTTAGAACCTAATTTTATTTTTACTCAAAAATTCACCCAAGTGAAATTATTTTATCAATATATTTATTTATACACAATTTTTATATGAATACTTATGCTATTTACTACTCCACGTCAAAAGAGCATAGTTATTTCTACCTGTTTTTTTAACTCCCTATATGATTCAAGATCTAAGATATAAAGAATGTGTTTATTATTTATTCTAATAGCTGTCATTTTCTGAACACACTGTGTGCTCCAGGTTCTTTGCTAACTAAGCATTTTAAGTGCATTATCTCGTTATTCTTTTCTTTTCTTTCTTCTTTTTTTTTGCAGGGGAAGATTCTCCCTGTGCTAACATCTATTGCCAATCTTCTTCTTTCTTTGCCCCCAAAGCCCCAGCACATAGTCGTGTATAGTTGTAAGTTCTTCTGGTTCTTCTGTGTGAGCCGCCACCACAGCACGGCCACTGACAGATGAATGGTGTGGTTCAGTGCCTGGGAACAGAACCTGGGCTGCCGAAGCGGAGCACACCGAACTTTAACTGCTAGGCCATTAGGGCTGGCTCTCATTATTCTTAACAATAAACTTATGAGGTAGCTACAACCATTAGTGCCATTTTACAGATGAGGAAACTGAGGCTTGGATATTTATGATTCTAATTTTCATAATCCTGCCCCTCCTACTATATAATATGTAAATAATACCTTGAAAATATAATTTTGGAGGACAAGATGAATGAACATGTTGCCATATTGATCCCTTTACAAGAGAAGAGACAGACATGGTGCAGGTTCACCTAGATTTGTATTTGGCCTGGAGTGTTCGGTTTTTCAGATCACAAACGACTAAAAACCATGAAACTTAGTATGTTTGATAGTTACGTATTTTAAATTAGAATGTTTGATAGTTACGTGTTTTAAATTAGATATATAACTTACGTAAATTCAAAAGTAAGTCTGGAGAAGCTTGATCAGTGAGGCAGAATCAGCCTCGTTTTGAGTGAACTTTCACAGGCAACAGTAGGAAGAATGGACACTGGCAGGTTTGAATCCTTGGTTGCAGGCTGACACTTTGAGGGAATGTTCTTAGCAAAATGCTCACTTCAACGGGAATTAGGTCAGACTTCTGAAAGGTTTTCATGTGTACCTGTCACCAGGAAGACCAGTCCTTAAAGTGAGCTGGGATCATAAGCATTGGTCCCTCCTGCTCTGAGCTGCAAAGCGCGCTCTGAACCAATAGTTCCACAAATATGTGAGCTTGGCAGAAACTCCCATAAAACCGAAGCCCACGCCCATATAGTTGCTGTGGGAATTGAATTCCTTAATACTCTGTTTATAGAATTTTGAAACAGCAAATGGATTCGGTCTGTTCTGAAAAACAATCTGTCTCATGACTTGTTTGGAATAACATCTAGAGTTGCTATAGAAGGATGCAGGCAGATGACCCATGTCTGATTTGGAAGTCAGTTTCACCAGCCTCTGCTTGTCCCATGCAGCACAGCCAGCTTGGGTTTTGCCCCACTTGGTATTATTTGCATAAAGGAAAGGCCACCTTTTACTGAAGCTAAGGAGTTGCTGATCTCATATAGAAACTAGAGTGGTTAGCAGAATCCAGAACAGTGGAAGGTAAGATAGAGTGCACGGTAAAACCAAAACAACGTAACGAGTCATAACCTGATGTCCTTTCACTAATCATGTGGCATCATTCTGGTGTTGCAAAGCAATGTCAGCAAGTATGGGGATCCTACATAGGAATTTGAGTATGCATCTGCGTCAGTCTATGTGCATTTCAGGTCAGTGAATGTCAGTCATTTAGAGTCTTATGGAGCGAAATGACCACATTCACCAAACAGTCAAATCTCTCTATCTACTAGGTTAAGTTACCTTATCTTTGAAAGGAAGTAATTACTCATCTTTTTCATGTGTTCTTGTTGGGTAAACACACCTAAAGACTTAAGTAAAAAATTGCTAATGTATGTATGAAATTGGTTGAAGAAAAAGATGAAATTTTATTAAATGTTTGTGTAGGAATCTACCTTTACATCTGAAGAAGAATAAGAATAATAAGTGGATAAGAATAAATGTTTCATTTCTGCATTCGTCATACATATAATGAGGAGCCACCATGTTATACACTGTACGAATGGTGGAATTAAGAAGATGAGAGAGATACAGTCCGCACTTTCACAGAGTTCTCATTTAAGTTGTGTGTGTCTGTGTGTGGCAAATCCTTTAACAAAAAATAATCATACCCCATGTGAGACGCTACAAGAGAGATTATTTGAAAACTCAGGAGAGGAACTCAAGAACTTTAAGAAATTTTGTCTAGGAAAAGTAGCCCATAAAACAAAGTTTTCTTTTTAATCATATCCTTAAGAAAGATGGGCCTGTTACATATGAGAGTCCAGAATATCTGAGGGGCTGAGGGGAGAGTGGGTATGGAAGAACTCTACCAATGATTTCTTGCTGGAAGAATTAACAAAAGCACACAACTTTCATTATCACACGCTATTAAGCTAGAACCAGGAAACAATTCCTAATCAGCACTCTGATCTGGGCAGAGACTGTGCAGGCTTTTGTACCAGGCCTCAGATCTGTGTTCCCTATTCACACATGCTCACTTCCAGCTGTTGTCATTGAAATCCCACATAATCTCTCAAGGTCAAAGGGCAGTCACCCATGGCTGCTGCAGTTAAAAGGTTATGCTGATTTCTGTTGTCAAATATTAGCCCTTTTCTCTTCCAATCACTCCCATTCTACCTTTTTTAACAAGAAAAATCCAGCCTGGCATTGTATTACATGACTTTAAAGTCTTAAAAGTGTTCCTCCATTGTGCAAACATGACGTGGCCTGAACAGTGTCGTTCATTCTGTTATATTTCACAAAGAATTTCTGGTTCTTCTAAAATACTTTGTACTAAGCCAGCAAACTTCAAAGTCTAGTGGCCTACACGATTGGTGACATGCCATCATATCTGCAGAAATGTGCAATATAGATTCTATAATTTAATAATAGCACAGTGAATTATGGCATCAGTAACTAAGTAATTGCTAGGTAAGTGAGCAAGAATTGCACAAAGCAAATGACTTTAAAAGAGATGAAAGCTCTTTGTGTTTTGAGATTCTAAACATCAATGTTATTGTGTATTTGGAAAATTACATCTACCTATTTCTGATTTTTTTTTTTTTTTTGTAGTCTTGGAAAAGTAATTGCAAGGATTCTTTTAAAATATATTGCTTGAGCTCATCAGTGATTTTTATTTCATGCTTGGTGAACCAGAATCAGTGCTGAGTGTCTTAAACTCAGCACGTGGCCCCTGGTCTTCTTCTCCCCATGCGTCCTTGGGGGGTGTAGCACAGGGCTGTCTGTGAGTGGTCTCACAGCCCATGAATTAACCTGAAAAGGAAGAACAGGACCATGGGCATTAAGGGTTTTTGCTGTTTTACATCCATAAACCAGGGTAGCTCTCGGGTGATCCAGTTTCATGTCTGTTTCATTTAAGGTAATCAGTTTCTGATGCATTCAGAGAATAAATTTCCTTATTTTTTCCCCAGTATATTTAAGAATTCCTAAGCAGAAATTGAACCTATTACAAATCATTTGGTCCATTTGCAGATTACCAGTTGTTACTGTCCAAGCTTAGAGAAAATTCTGATTCAGAGTGTAAAAACAATAAGTTGCTTAAACACCCTTTTTAGTTAAAAATCAGGTTAATTAAAAAATACTTTTAAGTTTATAGTGCATTAAAAATCATTTAAAAATGTTTGTGAGTACTGATCTTATTATGCTAATTATAGTGGAACTTACTTTTTCTAACATGAAGCAAAATTTTCTCTTTCTAAAAAAAGTTTTTTTATGGTGCTTTAAAAAAATTCCCTAAAGCGAGTGTTTCTCTGTTCTCGTACAGAAGTAATTTGTTGAGTCCACTTGCAAAATACCTATTTCTGCTTATTCTGGCCCTAGTAAATGCATGATTCTAAATGTTTAGGGGAAATGGGGAAATTAATTTGTTGACATGACAAAAAATGAAAGAAAGGATGTTTAACATTGAGGAGAGAAAATTAGGGGTTGAGGGACTGTCTTCAAATATTTGAAGGGTAGCAAAATGAAGGGAGATTAGATTTATTCTGCCTGTTACCAAGGATAAAATTGATGTAAATTAGGAGAAGTTACAGGAAGGCAAACATATTAAATGAATTATTAAAAAAAAAACTCCTTGTTTTACTAGTGTAAAATTCTTTGTTGCAGCAGTGATGATTACTCCATTGCTAGATGATCTTTAAGATCCCCTCGTTTCTAGTTCATTCCATGATGCTCATGCGGCCAATATCTCTAAACATACAAATAAATAAAAATCTTTTTGCACTTTTTATTTAGATGTTTTGATATCTATTAAACATAGTCCTCTAATTAATTGCTTAATGACTTTTTTTTTTTTTTGGTGAGAAAGACCAGCCCTGAGCTAACTTCCATTGCCAATCCTCCTTTTTTTGCTGAGGAAGACTGGCCCTAGGCTAACATCTGTACCATCTTCCTCTACTTTATATGGGACGCCGCCACGGCAGGGCTGACAAGCAGTGCGTCGGCCGGTGCCTGGGATCCGAACCCACGAACCCCGGGCTGCCAAGCATGAACTAAACTGCTGCGCTACCGGGCGGCCCCTAATTGCGTAATCACTTTTAATTCAAACTCATAAATTCCCTTTATGTGAAGTCGTTGAGCAATCAGGTTTAATTTAATGAGATACTACTTTCCTCATATTAACTGCAGGAATTGGTGAAAAGATGTGAGAGGCCTTTGGATTAGACAGGACAATCAAATCTCTGATATTACAAATGATGGATTAACATGCAATAAAATTTATTATATAAAGAGAACTAAACAAACCTATGTTCTAATCATAAATCTGCCGCTGGCTCTGTGACCTTTGGCAAATCACTTAACCTCTCTGAGCTTAAGCTTCCTTTTCTATAAAATCAGAATATTGCTGACTACAGAGAGTTGCAGGAGGAATTAGAGCTAATATGTCCAAAGTACTTAGCAGAGTGCCAAACACATAGTAAATACTGGATAAACAAAAGCTATACTTTTAATGAAAATTAGTACTACGTGAAGAGGTTCTATGGATAAATTTTTCAGATAGGTAGCCTAACTTTGCAATGCCTGTCAACGGCTTGATCCATTTTCCTAAGGTAGATGTGTTGAAGTGATAGCAAGTTAGGATGTGCAGTGTCCTGGGGCCTTGGGTTAAAAGTGTTCATTAGCTCAGGGTTCCAATTCTCCTTTCCCTCAGCACACTGGCACATAAACCAAATGGGGAAAATAGAAAGAGGAGCAGAGCAGTGTATCTGCAGAACAACACTTGCCAAAAACAAATGGTGTCCTTGTCAGATTATTTGGGAAATTGTGAGTGAAATGATATGAAGAAGGCTTGTTTATTGCAGGGACTCTGAGAGGCTCTAACATGTAAACGTTCTTGTCGTCCTCCAAGGATGCAGATGGAAATCACTATTTTATGTACATTAGAGTCTTCGTGTTTATCTGTGGTGGAGCGCTTCAGGGGACTGTTCTACGTGACACATTCTGGAAGCACTGATACGAACCCCGGTGTGGAGGACGGAACATGTCAGCATTTGGGAAACAGCAGGAGGGGCATCTTGGCTGCAACATAGTATATGTTGCGTGTTACTGAAACTACCACCTGAAACACTGAAAAGGTGTCCTGGAAGCTGGATTTTGAAGGGCTTTAAATACCTAGTAAGAAATCTAAACTTAATTCTTGAAGAAATCATGAAACACTGACACCAGCCAGCCAGCCATCCTCTCCCTCCTGTGCGAGTGGATCAGAGAGAAGATACCTAGCGGGCATCCCAGTCTGTGTGCTCACAGGGTCTTACAGATCACTTAAATAAATGAAATGCAATCGAGTATTGGGGAGTGTGGTACATTTGTGAGGTCAGGCCCAGTTTAAAAACATTCATATGCAAAAAACCAAAAATTTAGTACTGTGCCAACCAAGCAAAATATGTTTGTAGACTGAGATTGGCCTGTGGGGTGCTGATTTGTGACACTTCAGATTCTAAAGGGAAAGGTTGGCACTACGTTGGTTGGGGTGTGTACTAGGCAGCTGTGTAACAGAGAGACCAAAAACACATAAATGGTTAAAGCACATTGAAACCTGTTGTTGTTTTTGGTAACTCTCCCAGGTGAGCGGGCAAGTTGGCCTGGTGGACTACTGCACACTGGCGTTCGGGACCCCAGGTTCCTTCTGTCTCACTGCTCTGCCATCCCGTGGGCGCTGTCTTTGTCTGCATGGTCAAAACCGTTCTTGCTCCTAAAAAGAGGAGGAGCGAATGTCCAGGGCAGAAATTTCCTTACAGGTGGGTGGGGTAGAGTTGATCGTGTCACTTCTGTTCCCTTTTCCGCAGTGGCCACTCCTGACTGTAAAGGGAGCCTGGCAAGTGTGGTGTGTGTGTCCACCATGGGTACGTGTGGACAACCAGCAGACTTGGCACAGGAGGATGTTGCGATAGTCTTTGCTAGTTGTTCATGTTTTCCTTGAAAGGTCTTGTTAAAACACCCAATTTTAGGTAAATACATTCCTGGAAATCTTGACATAAACATCTTCCTTAACTGGGAACGTAAGCCCCCAAGAGTAGAGACCTTGTGCTATTTCTTGTTGTATCCCCAGGACCCAGGACTGTGCGCGCCATATGATAGGGAGGCAATAAATATTGTTGAATGAAAGTAGTAGACCAAATACTGACTTTGTCTTTATGGATATGGCAGAACAAACCAACGAAAAGCACAAATTAGGTACCTGTATTGAATAGCAGTACCTGAGCAGGGCAGGGAAATTTGGAGCAACAAAAGTAGGAATTCAGCAGTACAGAAGTCCCGTGTCACACGCTTCTAAAGCCTCTTTTTGACTCGTCCTTCTTTTCAGCTAAGACTGCATTATTCCCATTCTAGTAACAGTTCCTTGCTGTGTAGTGATAGACCAGAACGACAATCATAACTGTGTTACAAGTGCATTTATCATACGCCTTTTCATCTGAGAATCTCAGAACTCCTCATCCATGTTATTAGTTGACAAATATCATTTCTTTGTTTTAAAAATTCTCGGACACAACCTCCTAGATACAGAAGTATTTCAGTCTTATTGTCAGTCAACCTCTGTGCATTAACCTTTAATGTTTACCGTAATCAGACTTCCAGATGAAATTTTCTCCACCATCGTAAAGATTAATCACACAAACAGAATGTGTATGTCGTTTTTTTGCTACTGTGTTCTTTTTAGTAGATGTCTGAATTTTTAGCATTTGTTTTAGTATAAAGAATTATTCTAAAAATAAGCAATACAGGTTTCCCCCGCTATTCAAAAGTAGAGCCTTCCTGTGAAACCTTTTGTAGACTGAAATGGCATAAAGCAAAGAAACAGTTACCTTAGAACACACCCTGCTCACAGATGCACAGCGTACTTGGAGATGCAGCACAGAGCTCACAGACCAGCTGGAGCTGTAGCAGCCTGAGGCCAGGCCGCCAAGAGTGGCCCGCGGCCCTGTGCTGGGGCGCGGCTGCCTCTGTGACGGCTCGCTGCAAAACTAACACTGAACACTATTGTCACTTTTCTCCTTTTTTCGTAGAAGTGAAAATCCTTTTTGGATATCTTTCTGTTAGTGAAAACAGGTACTAATGTAGGTCTTTCGTAAAAGCGGGGGATACCTGTATCTCAGATGTCATCAATGGATGGCAGAATAATTTAAATAGTCAACATATAGTCAAATATTAGACCAGAATTTTAGAATTTGGGCTTAATGGGTCAGCAGAAATATATCCCCACCCCACCGCACCTCCCAAAATCCTGTTTTCTGAGATTTTCTAAATTAAGAGTACAGAAGTAACATAGCGCTGGAGGTAAGCTGAGACTAAGAGCTGGGCCTCCTCAGCTCCGCAGCCCCAGGAGCCCCTGAGCTGTGCCGACGGCAGGGGAGATGAAGGGGCCCGGCCCCGCAGGGGGCTCACAGCCCGTGCGAGTTCACCGAGGAGAAGTCAGTCCCAGGAGCAGTGGGGTTGACGAGGTGGACCTCTCTGTAGGATGAGAGTGCAAGTTGTGTGAGAGCAGTGGAGTCGGGATCTGGCACGGGGCCCGCATGTCGCAAACACTGTGGACGGTGAGTGGCGTGGGAACCAGGGGGCTCTTTCCCCTTGAGTAGCCCGGACATACAACACAGACAGGCACGGACAGGCACAGCCACTGGCCAGTCTTTTACTAGCGATGGGACCTGTTTCCCAAGGGAGAATGGAATAGAGATGTGTTCTTTTTGGTGAGATCAATCCAGATTTTCCCATTCAACTCTGAATTTCCTTGCTATTGTTACATGTTTTTTAAGTCACACTTAATGTGTGAGATGACCTGTGTATTGCAGTTTGCCTGCATCCAGTAGCCAGATGAAGTTTGATAATTTAGAGCTGAGAGCCCTTTGCTGTTCTAACAGGACAAACAAAAATACCTTCCTCCTCAGATCCATTAACTCTGTTTCGTGGACACTCAACTTTCTTTAAAGGCCAACCCCCTGGGTGGTTTGCTCCCAGCTCTTTCTTCCCCGACCTCTGAACAGTTCTGCCAATTTACCTGTCTCTCTGCAAATCCAACTTTTTTCCTTTCCTGCCTGGTAGAAGGCAGACAGATGTTCATTCCTTCATGAGGTGAGATTTGGTTCCCATGTCATGGCATTTTCCATAATAACTGCTGACATCATCCAGGTAAAGAGAGATGCTTTTCCTCACCACCCATAGAAGAGCTGAGCTTTCTGTGTTCCTGCCTCTCATAGGAAGTCTGTCTCCCCGCTGTGTGACTGGCTCCAAGGTATTGAAAGCTGTACTCTAATTGGGGATTCACTGAACAAGACTTCAGGAAATGAACTGTTTTAGCCATTTTATATAAAACAAAAAAGGATCTGCTCCTCATTTCAATCTCCTATACAGTTGCTTCTGAACAGTAGTTCAGAATTGGGGGGAGAGTCAGATCATTGCACACTCTGGCTTTTCATCTAAGACATACTTAATAAAAGTATGTGTTTTGCGCTCATTTCAGAGAGGCCGTATTCAAAATGTAAATCATGGGACATTTTAGGAATGTTTAATCAGCTTTCCAACTGAGGATCTTTTAATGCTAACATCTAAATTTTGAATTACTTAAACTTACCTTTTTATTTTGTTTTCCATTTTTCTCTCATCTTGCAATAAAGTAGAACACCCAGGTGGTTATTTCCCTGAAAGTCACTTTTGTGCTTTGGTTTGTGTTAGTGAGAATAAAATATTGGTGTGCTCAGGTTTGCCTAGTGATTACATTAGCCAAGACCTTTTTTCCATCATTTCTTAGGTTTCATTTCTTGCTGCTGTCTTCTTCTCGAGTTCATCAGTGGGTTTCCAGACCATTGGTGGGGGAACAAAACTAGTCTCGTTGTCATTTACAGTTACGTGGCCTGTGTGCACAGACATCTCCTCGGGAACACGTGGAAATGTGAAGTAGCCAAGGCTTTCGGTCGTCTCCTGAGACTGTGAAGAGATGGCTACGTCAGGACTCATGAGATAATCCTGCTCTTATTTGTGTTTTCTGATGATTGTACATTCACATATATTTCACCTTCTAAGTTACACCCATTCTACTAAACTAAGCCTCAGGAGGCAGGCAGACCACACAAGGTCCTGGTTTAAGCTCGGACGAGACTTTTTTTGGCCCCTTATATCCATTAAATAATGCTGCCCTTTAACTCTGTTTTCGCTTGGTCTCCCCAAATATGAACATAATCACAACAAGAGGACACCCCCAGACTTCTCCCATCAAAGAACCTGATGGCACCTTCTTGACCAAAAGCTTCATCCAGATGGTTGCCTTTCCTGTTCTGTTTGGTTTGGTGGGCCTCTGTGGATGGCCCTTGTGAGTTTCCAGATTCACATCGGTTCGTTTTAGTTGTAGAGACGAGACAGAATTAAAACGTTCTGTCAATGTTTTTATGAAAAGGAAAATAAACATACTGAGCCCATTGGAGTTGTGTTCTCTCAGAGGCATCTCTGGAGCACGTCCTGCCTACCGGGCACTGTGCTGGGGCCTGGGGGCCGGAGACGCCGAAGATGCTCTCTCTCCTCAGTGGGCTCAGAGTCCAATAGGAGAAAGACGAAATGACCATTCCCTGTGCTGAGTCCTAGTTAGAGCCATACAGAGCACACTGGGGCCGTGTTGAGAAGAAGGAAAGGAGTCTTCGCCAGCAGTCGGGGCAACTAGGGAAGGCTTTTGATAGGACAACAAAGCTGAGTCCTCACAGACAAGTAGGACCATGGTGGCCAAGCAAAGAGTAGGAAGGACAGGCAGTTCAGGAGGGAGCAGTGTGGGAGGAGGGTGACCAGGGCCAGGGCGGAGCATGTATTCCCTGAGGCCAAGGGGTAGGGCTGGAAGTGAGAGGCAAGAGATGAAAAAGGAGCCTGGAAAGGAAAACAGAGAGGAGGTGGGGTTGTGTGCCCTGCAGAGGAGTTTGTGCTGTCCCCTGAACTCTCTGGGAGGCTCTTGCAGGAACACGTGGATTTATCTCAGATTCTCCAGCACCTTGCTCTTTCCCACCTCAGGGCCTTTGCACATGCTAATCCCTCTGCCTGAGGAGCCCTTCCCTTTTCTTTTCCTGTCTTTCTCCTTAGTATCTCTCAGATGTCAAGCTCTTAAGAGAAACCTTCCCTGATCGCCATTCTAAAGCTTTTCCTATTTCTTTTCTTCATATCATTTGTACCATTTATAATTTTTAAAATAATTCATTTTACATTTTTAGCTATCTCTAATCCTAGACTGTAAAGTCCCTAAATGTAAGGATTGCATCTCAAACCCTTAGCACACTGGCTGATACACAGTAGGTGCTCAGTAAATATTTGTTGAATAAATAAATGACTCATCAGATTTGCCTGTTAGTGAGACAGCTTTGGCTGCAGAGTGGAGAGTGGACCAAGAAGAAGCCAAGAATAGAGCGAACAGAGAACATAGTCACGAGACGGTCCCATCATGCGGGGACTGAGAACAGCCTGAGCTGTAGTCTTAGGGGAGATGGAGACGGACGTGGAGTCGAGAAATAGGAGGAAATGGAATCAGTGGGGATCCATTGGGTGTGGGTGTGAGAGGCGGTGATGAACGGTGGGTGGTTCACTGAAGCAGGGAATTCAGAAGAGTAAGAACAGATTTTGGGGGAGAAGAATATGAACTCACCTTTGGACATGTCGGGTCTGAGGATACCCATGGGCCATCTGGGTAGAAATATCCCATAAACATTTTGATTTATGTGTTTGGAACCCAGAAGAGAGATCTTGGCAAAAGATAAAGATTTGAGAGTCATTGGCCTATAGATTCATTCATGTACTCATTCAACAAACGTTCCCCTACTAACTGCTTTGTTCCAGGCATTAATACAGTGGTGAAGGAGACTTATCATTCTAGTTTTCACAAGTATCACAGTCAAGACTGGAAGCTGCTAGCATGGAAATAGAGAAAATAACTGAGGAAATACATATGTAAGGAGAGATGAGTGCAGACCCTGGAGAACGCCAGCATCTGAGAGGTGGACGAAAGGAAAGGGGCCATCGGGAGAGGATGGTGGTTTGAGGGGATGAGTGCGGGGGTTTCCCCTCCCAACTCCTATGCCAGACTAAACCTGTTTGCAAAATACATTGCTTGCTTTTTTTGGTGGCAGGATTAAAGTACGTGTGTTCACATTCACTCTGTACAGAGATGCATGTTAAGTCGTCCTTGAAATAAGGAATTGGAAAGGTTGGAAGTGAAACAAGTACCAGCCTGCAAGCAAGTGATGCAGACGGGGACGAGCAAGAGCTGGGGATCAAGCCAGATTCCCCATTCAACCGTGCATTTCCTTGCTATTGTTGCATGTTTTTAAGTCACACTTAACGTGCGTTGTGGTTGGATTTCCTTTGTTTGGTCTGTGGGATGAGTGTGATGTTGGAGTTGTCGCAATAGACAGAGAGGTTAGTCTGTTTTCCCCAGACCAGACCACAGTAGAGAATTTCCGTTTATTTATTTTTACTTCTCAGTTCTCCTAATCCAAGAGACAACACCTCAGGTGCTTTTCAAATAAAAAATCAGTAAATACTTGGGTGCGGGTTGTTTTGAAAAGTGAAATTTCTTAAAAGCACTTCTTCAAATGAAATTTTGCCATTTTATTTTAAAAAGCAATTTGTGATTATTGCATATCCTAAAAATTAGACCTGTTTTATCTGAAATGTAATAGGTTGTGTGCTTGATACAAAAATTAACTGAAAACTTTCTTTTAAATATCAGTAAAAAAGTCTTTTTTATGCAAAAGTCCAATGTAACCAAAAGGAAAAAAAATTGTAGGTCCACTTATAATCCTCCGACACACGGTGATTTTTTGCATGTGTTTATGTGCATGACATTTAACAAATTTATTGGTGCATAAACTATGCCACAGGTAAATTTGCTTCCCCTTAGTAGTGGGCAAAATCTAGCTTTTATCAATGACATAAATCTTATTTATGGATTGTTTGTATATTCAGATTGGCCTACTTTCTTACGTTGTGTTTCTTAAAGGTATGTTTCTTATTTCAAAGAACAGTTATATTAAAGATCCTTTCAGTCAACAGCTTTCCCTTGGCCCTAATTTTAAAGCAGGTGATTACACTAACCCTGAGGACTGATCACTCCACAAGATTCCGCCTCTCTGAGACTCACAGAATCAGAAAACTTTAGAGGTAGAGAGGGAATCGACATGTCATAAATTATGTATTCCTTACCATTTATAAGTTTTATGTTCCTGAATATACCATAAAAATAAATAAGCATTTGATAATAGAAGTAATATTCACTATCTTAGAGGAAATTAATCATATCAAGCAAAAATGAAGCAGATACAAAATTCAAAGAAAAGGTCATTTTAACCATTGATTTATTATCTTTTCTCAAAAAAAAAAAAAAACCACAAAAAACTCTTGTTCTCAGGGGGCCAGCCTGGTGGCTTGGTGGTTAAGTTTGAGTGCTCCGTTTTGGCGGCCCAGGGTTCTCAGGTTCGGATCCTGGGCACGGATCTACACCACTCGTCAGCCATGCTGTGGCGGCGCATCCCATGTGAAACATAGAGGAAGATGGGCACAGAGGTTAGCTCAAAGAAAATCTTCCTCAAACAAAAAGAGGAAGATTGGCAACAGGTGTTAGCTCAGACCAATCTTCCTCACCCCCCAAAAGAAACCTCTTGTTCTTGAAACAAATCTAAGTTTTTATTTGTGCTCAGAATTTCTTTTCGTGTTTCAAGGGTTGAGGCTTGCTTTTGCTATGCTTTTGCTAGTCTGGCTTTTTTAAGATTCACCCTGCAGTACCTTTAGAAATGAAGAGAACATCTTTAAATCTTGTTTGATTTGAATGAGTGGATAGCTAATCCCAATCAGATGTTTCTTTAAAGAATCATGCTTAAAAACTGTTATGGAATTTAGCCAAACTGGCTGATTCTTAGGTAGGCTGTTTTCATCCCAGTGTTAAGGTCTTAGAGGTCAGCCAAGGTAACCATTTGTTTTAAATAGTCTTTTGTGACAGATTTCCTGTTGAGTTTTTTTTCTAACCATTTCAGAAATCACCTAATTGTCTCATAGTTTTCCAGATTCAAACCGAAAGACCATCCACATAACTGAATGACTGTACGTCCATGTAAACTCTGTGTGGAGCAGAATATGAAATTAGACACCACATTTTTTAATCACAGTGAAGCTAATGTTTTAAATTCTATTGTCAGATGTCTTCTGTTTGTGACACAGTTTCTTTTGTTTCTCCAGGACATTTGGGCTTCCAGGACAGTTTTGTCACATCAGGTGTTTTCAGTGTGACGGAGCTGGTGCGAGTGTCACAGAGTGAGTATGATGTTGCTTTGCTCAGGTTTGTGCTGCTCTCTGCCCAGGCCTACCGCAGACACACGTAGCTCTCAGATCCCCTTCGTCACCCGCTGGAACAATTCTGCCATGTGGTTTGTTTGACAGCCAAGAATTTAAATCAGGAAAAAATTAAAGAAGCAAAATCCTGGGTGTCTCACATATTCCTGGTTTCTGGAGTGAACCTGGTTAAAAAGATACTGAGGTTTCCCTGATTTCTAAGAAATTCTGCATTTTAGAAGAATTTGGTTTTGACCTTTAAAGAATGCTAATGCCCTCAGCATGAGTGACACGGTCCAGCAAGATCATTACCAGCTTGTCAATAATCACCAACGACAGTGAATTGAGAGTACCTGTCACCATCCTGTTCATTGATCACAGGGGTCACTGATTGTATTTTTGCTGTGACATAATCGGAGAGTCCAAGGAGAAGGTTGGACCCTCTCTCACACACTGTTGCCTTCCCTCAAAAACATCTTTGTTTTTATTTAAAAGCATACCTATAATGACTGTGATGTTGTAGGTCCTAATAACAAGAGGAAAAGATGAATACCAAATACTAAAATTTTATTTTTTATCCCCCTCCTACTTCAGATTGCCGTTTGTAGATAAAATTTACATTGTTAACATTGGTGCATCAAATCCTTTGTGGAATGAAGTGGAGTAAACATAAATATTCTCCTTTCCAGTTCATACCCCCCAGTCACTGTGTCACAGTCTTGCGAGAGTGACCAAGGAAGCCAGGGGGTCAAGCAGGCCAAGCCACCCTGGTCTCACGGGCTCAGATTCTGTCTGTCCTATTCTGTCTGCCTTCTTAAAGATGGCAGACCCTTAAGAACCCAGAAAGTGGGGTCCAAGTTGGGGTAGGGGATCTGGAGGTTGAGGAATACATAGAGAATCCAATGACTGTTGAGCGCTCACCATCTGCTGGGCACTGTGCTTGTTTTTCATGGACGCTGCATAAATTAATCCTTGTCAGATAAGAAATGACCCGCATTTTTACAAGTGAGTTAAGTTGCAGGTCTATTTAAGTGGTTCACCCAAAGTCAAACAATAGGTAAATGGTTGAGCTAAGTCTATGTAATGCTAGAGTCCATACTCATAGTCTGGCCCAAGGGGATCTGAAGAACCTACAGTGTGAGACAAGACAGGGAAATCGTGGGAGGGAAACCATGGGTGTTAGAATTCTGGATCGGGGATGCTTGGTTGATGCTGGGAGTTCTGGTGTAGGGAGTCTGAACCCTAAGGAGGGAGGCATGAGGAGCCGCAGGCTGTGAGCTGGGATGGGGTAGTTGCTGCGGTATTGCGAAGGACCGACCAGTGAAGCAGAGACCAACCAGTGGATGTATGCTGCCCTGGCACAGCTGGTTAGCCAGTTATTTGTCATAGACAAATAACAAAGCATGTGTGTATATATGTATTTTTTCACTTTTTAAGACTTTTAAAAATGGTCACTGTCCCACATTTGCTTGCAATTTTAATAATGATATAGAGTCTATACATCAGAATATAACTGTCACAGTGGCATTACAGGGAAGTACATCCCTCGAGCCCTTACTAGGATCCACACACAGCCTTCAAGAGCGAAAAGAAAATCCTTTTACTCTACAGTTGGAGCACAAGACCTCTTTACTCTGCCCTGCTGCTGTAATGCTTGCATTTGGTCCTCATGACCATCGGTGTCCTGAGCCTGGGCGTTATACGAGAAGGGCCACGCTGCTCAGAACCATCCCCAGAGTCTCGTCCTTCTACTTTCCCTGTGTCCCTTTAAGGTCTCGTATCCCCAGGCTTATCAGCTCCAAGCTAGATGAGACCTGCCTTCAGTCTGTGACGGCTTAGTTGCCAAGTGAGTTCTAAACCTGCCTTCAGGACTGCCGGAGGGTGTGGCCAGCCTGCAGATGGGATTTGCAGAGGGACCTGGTTTTGTTTTCTGTCCCCCTTTAGGGGCTGCGTTGCTGAGGCCTGGCATCCTGGGTGTCCTTCGGCTCCTGAATGCTTCTAGGTTCTGCACACGGCTGTGTAATCGCTCACATGTGGCCTTGTGCTGCCTGAAGCTGTTTGGCAGGAGTGGGACGGGCCGTGTCAGCTAAGCCATGACTTCAGGCCAGACTGCCGTCCAGACCCTCCCTCCTGCAGATCTTTAGTCCAGGTTTCTCAGGGTGTTTGTCTCAGGTTGTCTTGGCTGCTGGGGTGAGGACCCCTCACCCATACACCTTCCTGAAAGACTTAACACGCAAGCCGCCTCGCGGAGTTGAAGTTCCTCGCCGTTCCTTACGGCACTGCCCCGTCCATTTGAGAGGTGCATGGGCACTTCCTGCAGATGAGTGGGGCTGGGGTGCATTCTGCAACCTGGGAATAGAAATAAGCTAACTGGCACATACGTTGATTAAACACATGATGTTAGCCCCGTTAGGAGCATGGTGCAACACCAAAATGACCAGTGGTAATAGCCGGCAGGGATCAGGCATACACCACGTACCAGGCTTTGTGCTGGGCACTTTGTAAGCACTACCTCAGTCTTCCCTTCCCTTCCCTGCTCTTATTGTCCCTTTTTATAGATGAGGAACATCGTGATGCTCACAGAGGTTAAGAAACTTGCCTTTTTACTTTGCTGTACTCAGCTAGCTGACTGCAGACACTTTTGTCATGACCTCTTCCAAACCTGCATTATAGAACTAGGCAGGATTCAGTGATTCTGGGCTTTTATTGAATAACCATTTCATGATAGAGTTGGTAAACTTTTGGTTCATTCATTTGTGCATTAAAAAAAGGTTAAAACTATTTTCATGTAAACCAAAAAGTAAAATACTTAATTAAAATTTTTTTCTTGGATCTGTTTTCAGGTATGATTTTTTTTAATGAATACACTTTATTTTTTAGAGCAGTTTTAGGTTTACTGTTTCAGGTTAACAGAAAGTACAGAACTTCAACATACCCCTGTACAGTCTCCCTACTGTTAACATCTGTTGTTAGTGCGGCCTGCTCGGTACAGTTGATGAGCTGCTATCGACACATTGTTGCTAACTAGACTCCATGGTTTCCGGTAGGACTATCTCTCTGTGTTGTACATTCTGTGGGTTTGGACAATGTGTAATGACATGTTTCCGCCATTATAGTATCTATGGAGTAGTTTCACTGCCCTTAACATCCCCTGTGCTCCACCTTCTCATCTCCCTGCCTCAACCAGGGATCTGTGAACTCTCTGTAGTTTTGCCTTTTACCTAGGTGTTTTTCGTACCCTTGACGTCTTAGAATTCTTCGCTGTGTTGTGAATTTCTTCTTAACATTCTCTTATGTATCCCAGCCCCACCCAGACCCCCAATCACACCTAATTATGACCACATATGTGGCCTGGAAATTTCATGCTAATGGTGGCCTTAGCTTGAAAATCTTCTCTCTTTCTGGGTCTTTAGTATTCAGTTTTTAAATTTGCTAATATAAATATTTACTCTCCCCAGGTTTCCAGTTAGTTTCTGTTTTTAGTTTTCCTCCTTTAAATTTAATAAGAGGAGGGAGGTACAGCTGCAGTATTTCCTCAGGAGGATTCACTGAAGTCACTACATGCTAAGTTTGTTGTTGACAACGTGTTACTACAGAGTGGCCACGGCAGAGACACTCAGAGAAAGCTGTGGCGCAGCCTCACATACTCAGGGGCAAGGAGGGTCAGGCAGCCAGGTTGCTTGACACGAAGTTATGCTGATCAGCTGCACAGGGCTGTTGGAATGGGGGGGCGGCTCCTGCTGCCGTCTCCCACCGGGTCCCTCTCACCCTTTTCGCCTGCCTGCCTTTTGACTTTTTGCATTATCTAGAGTCCATGAAAGGCAGGAAAGGAGAGTTTTTTCTCTTCACAGTGAAGAAAATACTGTAGCATAAAAGAAAATGTGTATTTGTTCTCTTCCTGCGTCTTGCCCTTGTGATAGGACCATCTGAAAGTCGTTCTAGTTATTTATTGCTTTGTTCCGGGAGGGAGGGGGAGTACAGACCACTAGACACTGCGCCAGAAAGAGAGAGAAGTCTCCCCTGCTCTGGGGGTGGGGGTTTACAAGTGCTAACAGTGCGGCCAGAATCACTGAAGTTGCTTTAGCGTGATCCTGCGAGGAAAGAGACAGGAACCATCTGCTGAGACGGTTCTTACGTGATGCTGCATTTCAAACAAAGCCTTCTAGAAGCATTTTCAGATGGGTCTCTTTCCCATGAAGTTGCTGCAAAGAGAGCCCACTCGACGAGCTGCTAAATGATGCTCTCAGCTCTCTCTGCCAGCACCCCTCTTGTTTACTTTGCACCAGTGTTTTCCTCAAAGTGTGGTCTTTGAGGCTGTCAATATCCTGCCTGGTATGAACCCAGAGAATCCTCCTGAAAAATCCACTACTTCTGCCCGTTTCCTTCTAAAGTGCCCACTATTTCACTTGAAGTTGGTGGAGTGACTCTGAAACCTTAAATACTTCACTGAGAAAGAGGAAAACCACAAATACACACAGGCCGTTGTGACTCTGGCCTGGCGGGTTCTCATTTTCTAGCAGTGGTTTGTGCACCGAGCCGGCTGCAAGGGTTAAGTAAGCTTTGTGGCGGGGATGACTTCACGGCGCCGGAATTTTGAAAAGCCAGGGTTCTCACTATGCTGTGACCAGCCTTGGAGTCTCTGGGTGTGAAAACCACTCCGTTACCCAGGCTGATGTTGGTTCCTGTTGCGTGGCTGCAGAATCTATTAAAATCCAGCAGCCGAATTGTCCTGGCTCTGCCGCCAAGCCGGGCGGCTGGTGCTGCAGGATTCCCAAGCTGTGTGTCAGGGGAGGGAGGGAGAGGAGCCAGTCCTCCATGCAGCCTGGCATGAGGTGGCACCCTAGTGGCTGTTTCCTGCCTTAGAGATGTGCGCTCTGATTCGCACACAGGAATCCTCATCAGGAGCCAAACTCCCGTTCGTTTTTAACCTTTTTTAGGTCTCTGGTTCCTCTCTGTGTCTTTGAGGACCCGTATCCGTACACTTGGGTTTTCTGGCCGGCCATTCAGTAAGAACTGTTGGCAGCCTTCTAACCTGACATGAGGGAACTACTACAACAGAATTAACTTGCTCCCAGGCATGGTCAGAAAATGAAGCTCTTTGATAGGAGCAAGCCCAAACTTGAAAATTATGAAATGTTCTTGCAAAGAAGGACTCCTGAGGAAGTTGGTATAGGATAAGAGATTCAGACATCCAGTCTTTTGGGGTGCCATTTAAAGAGTTGCAGGATTTTAGATCTTTGTTAAAGTGAATAGATCTGAAACTTCCTCTTCTGAACAAGTGGCCTGTTGGTTCTCCTGTTAAGTAGTAACACAATAGCTGTGATCATTGCATGGAAATTAATTTTAAAAATAGGTTATATTCTTAAGCAAGCTCTTCTTTCGAAAGAAACCATTTGGGCTTGAGCATGTCAAGGAAGAAACAAAAAGATTATAATAAACACAGACCACAGCCCGAGCATGAGCAGTGGCTGTGACCTTGCCTCTTGTCCGCCATCACACAATCCAATGGCGGTCTTCTTAGACCGCGCTCTCGATCAATATCCTATTAAAGCAGCACAGAAAGTCTCCATAAACTTAGTGGTTGGCTGTGTTTGTAAATGGAACTCGGCATAATGAGATGGTCAATAGCAGGCTCCGCTGGTAATTCTGAAATGAACATCACACGTTTTCTGTCTGTAAAGTCAGTGGTACGTCTCCCAGAGTGAGGGTCCGCAGTGCAGCAGACCGAAGAATGGGAGACCCTTGAAAAAATCTTAATGCCTAGCTCCAAAATGCAGTTTTGAAAGAAAATCTGAGTTATGGAGTAGACAATACTGATTGGCCCTATATATTTTTTTCATTTTGCCTATCTAAGCCACCTTATTCTGAATATATTATGACATCGGGAATGTTTTATTTTCTACTTTTAATCAACCCCTCATAGGGAGATAAAATAATAAATATTGCCATACTCTTAGGAAGAAAAATATTAGTCTGGCTGGCTTAATTTAGTGAGTTTCCCTACTATTATTCAATAAATTGTCAAAACAAATACTGAAATTGAATTAGTTCCGAAGGATGTTTTGTTGTATAATTTTTTTCTTTTAATTTTCTTGACACACTTGGGGTGGCTACCCGGGCGGTAAAGCTGGCGGCAAATGCAGTGAACTGGCAGTAAGGGAAGTTTTTGTCAAGCTGCTCTTCCTGTGGGTCCCAGCTCACAGCACGGCCAGGCCACTCTCCCCGTGGAGTGCGAGGTGTCCCTGTCTCCACCTGCGAGCTGAGGTATCCAGGTGCCTTGCCTGAGGCGCCCTGGCAGTGGGTTATGACTGCCGTGTTGGCTGAGGTTACTTGGAGAGAGTAAGCTTCTGACATCAGCAGATCCGTTGGTCAACGCTGTGTGTGGAGGCCCATCGTTCTGTGCGCTCACCCTCCTACAGCCTTCCCAGCCAGAGCTGCAGCAGGAGTGCTCAGGGCAGGACGTAGGGGGCCTTTTGTTCTCTGTCCTTAGCTGGAGCTCCTGCTAAGTTGACCAGTCTGTGGACATTCCTATTGAGAAGAACTGACTCGGGGAGAAGTGGAACACAAAACACCTTGATGTACACACCAGTTCGTTATCATGATCCCCATGTGTATGTTCATCTGTTTCTCATCTTTTCTAGGTAATTCATTGGTTATGCTTCCTATGTATAGTATATTATATAAAATCTGTACGCAGGATGGCAACGTGGTATCATAAGATAGTCGAGGATACAGAGTTGGAGATTTGGCTCTGCCCCTTATTAACTTTGTGACTTTGGGCAATATTAACCCCTCTCAGCTGTGTTCTTCTCATAGATAACAATCATTTATTCAGTCAACAAATATTTATTGAACACCAGCTTTGTGCTGGGTCTGTGTCAGAGCGCTGGAAATAGTAACACCTCTCAGAAGTGTCTTGAGGATTGGGTGAGAGTGTCCAGAGTCTGGCATACAGTAGATGCTCAACAATGGTGACTACTGTGATTGTTATTGAACGGAGCCTATGTCCCTGATCTGTCACTCTGTGCTCAGAGCTGATCCTTGAGCTGACCACATGATCAGCAGATTTACTAAAAATGTGTGTGTGTGCATGTATAAATTAAGAAGGACCAATTTTAGAATTCTGTTCTAAAAGTCAGTTTATTAGCAGGAGCCCTTCAGAGTTAATTCTGATAGAATAAGAGCATGCCAATACTAGATGTAATTCATCTGCTTTAGGAAGCCAGAAAATTCTTATTCCTCAACGTTTCAGCCAAAGCCTATGCTTCTGTGTTTTTCTGGAAATTTCTCTTCCAGGGTATCTAATGGATAACAAGGTGTTTTCAAATTTTCAATCTAACACTGACACATTAACAACTGTTTAAATGGCTAGCCACACCTTGGTTATTTTTATCAGAGTTTTTTTAAGTGATACTTAGTTCTATAGTATTTGCAACTTTTGCTTTCTCTTACACTGTGGTGATAAACATTCTCTGAGTAACAGGAGTGTGCTGGAGGTCACTAGTGACAGTGTAAACCTTTATTTATGCACTTAGAAGCCTTAATTTTTTTTTTTTAGAGCAGGTATTCATATCCAATGGGTAACACTGGGGAAGTAAAAGGCATTTTGGGGATTTCCAAAAGCCTGACAACTCCTATATCACTCCACCATAAGATCACATATATCATTGAGATTTGGGCTGGAGTATATAATCCTAAGCATCCTAGCTAACTCTTGCCGGTTAGAAAGACTGTTATTGGTGACCCTGTAGGCATGTCTAGATGAGGTGAGTAGAGTCCACACTAAGCAAAGCCATGCATTAGGTCAAATACTGGAACTGAGTTAATCCAGTATATGATTGATATGAGTGCATGTTAACATCCAGGATTATTCAACAGATGGAAGAGGAAAAACAAACAGTTCTTGGTGAAAAGATTGAGAACTTTTACTGTAGACAGTTGGATTTGTAGGTTGTTGGGATAGAGGTTGGTTTCCTAATAGCTAATGGTCAGAGAGTCCCTGTGCACTCGTGGTTAAGGGGCTTGTTTAGAAGCCCTTCCCTGGGTTATAGATCATTGTGGTGAAAACACCTCTTAGACCATCGAATCCATCCCCTGTCACGGAAGACTTCGTCCCATGGCTGAGGCTGTATAGGATACTAAACAGGCACCACATCCGACCGCAGCCAAAAAAGCTAAGGCGAGATGGTACTCTAAGGGGCAGAAGATCAATCTCAGCCCCAAAGGCAGAAGCCACCGATGCAGGAGACGAGCCGGCGTGGCTGCCATGCGGTGCCTCGCTCTGCAGGACCTCGTGTAAGGCCCTCCATCCAGTGAGGCTCTGGCTGCCACTCACAACGCTCAGCACAAGAGGGAGAAGGAGGACGGTGAGGTGGAAGTGTTGCCAGTTAAGTGGTAGGTGATAAATATTTTTTTATTTAGATCTTGTGTAATTCAGCCCCCGGTAACTGATGACGACGGAAAGGCGGGAGACTGAAAATCTGAGTCTTCCCTCGGTCTCTCTGCGGACATCTCGCGAGGCCTGGATTTGGGCCCTGCCCCGTCGCGCACCTGGCTGTGTGCTCTTGACCGTGTTACCTCACCTCACAGTTAATCTCCTTGTTTGTAAGTGAGAACAACACAGATATGTGTCCCACTGGGGTACTGCAAGGAGGAGATGCGATGATTCAGGTAAAAGACCCAGCGTGTCAGCCTGGCACATAATAATGCCTGGTAAATATTGGTTCTTAGCTATTGTTCATTGACAAGTTCATAAATTGTAGTTCAGGTCAGGAAACAGTGGTGGCCCGTGTAGTGATGGAGCATCGTGCGCTGTGTGCTGAGGAGAACGCAGGAAGAGCAGGATACAGTTCTTCCTTTGTAGAACAGATGTCTACATTTCTTGAGCCTCAGGACTGAGCCTTCTTTATGTCAGCAGGACGCTTGAATACACTTAATTTACAGATGGAACTCACGAGAATTATCTATCCAAGAAAACCTGTCGTCGTGATTCAGGCGGGGAGGGAAGAGGGTATCAGTGAACTGGCCTGTTTTAGTAAGAGGAGAACTTTTCTAAGAAATAAAAGTTCCTCTGTTTATGTCTTCTGCCACCACAAACACACACATTCCGTAACTTATGTCCGCAAAACGTGGGTGTGTGAAAACGGTGCCCTGTGTTAGCAGATGCCTTTGATGGGGTTAAAACATTCTGCTGGCCTTCAGCACCTAATACTGCATTTTCACGGAAAGCATTGCCTAAATCAGTAGCAGGGAAGTTCATTTCCACAGAGAGGGAAATCCTCGTTTTCGTTCAGTGCCTTTCTTGTTCCATTCTGGGAAGCCATACTCCTGGCCAGCTTTTGGTCAGACGGTTTAGGAAAGAAGGATAAAGAAAGATCAGCACACAGTTTACAGACCAGGAGTCTGCTTGGCAGAGGAGCTGCAGAGAAAGTACCTTTATGATTGATTTCCATTTGTGTCAGACTGACTGCAGTGTGGTCATTTTTCTAACCCAGAACTGCTCACAGTGCAGCAGTCTGCTATCTGCAGGGTGTCTGAATTATAGCAGGCGATGTCCTGTTACCTCTTACACAAATTACTGACACTGGTTTCTTTTTCCATGCAAATTCATCAGTTTTACAGCCCCTCGTAGCCCCAGTCAGGAAACTCTGGCCGAGAGCACAAATTGATAAAATGAGTTAATTTTACCATACTTATTTTTTTCTTTCTAAAAGCCTTCTCTTATAGGCAGTGTTCAGGAAGCATATTACGGTAAAAGGAAGATAACAAAGGAGTTGAATTTTCTTGCCATAAATTACTTTCCAAGTTAATTCCCTTGAACGATGATTCCAGATTTGCTTGTGTTCATAGCGTTGTGCGTTCACAGCTGTGCCTTTGATGGAAAGAAGAACAAGTATTTTCCCATGTTCACTCCTCTTGTGTGGTGACATGGACTTGCTGGCAAGACCTTTGCTACTAGAATGCAAAACAACATGAAATTGTCCTGGGCCCATAGAACTGTGTGCTGCTGTTGGACTCCCCCCGCCCGCCCCACCCAGTCGTGAAGTGCACATTCCCACGTCTCAGTGAGGACATTGGATTATGGAATCTGGAGAGAAATACACCCCTCTTTTTTCAATAGTTACTTTATAAGTTAGAAATTGAGTGCTAAATCTGATAGTCTTGTTAGGGGTGCTTATTCGTCGTCATACCGTATTGTTTAGTAGCCGTGCAAATTTGAGGAAGAGATTCTTTTTTTTTTTGTGAGGAAGACCAGCCCTGAGCTAACATCCATTGCCAATCCTCCTCTTTTTGCTAAGGAAGACTGGCCCTGGGCCAACATCCGTGCCCATCTTCCTCCACTTTATATGGGACGCCGCCACAGCATGGCTTGACAAGCAGTGTGTGGTCCATGCCTGGGATCCAAACCTGTGAACCCCAGGCTGCTGAAGTGGAGCACGCAAACTTAACCACTAGGTCACCAGGCCGGCCCCGAGGAAGGCATTCTTAATCACTGAAACGTGAACCCCATGACGGCAGGGGTTTTTATACGTCTTGTCCGCCGATGGATCTCCAGCATCTGGAACAGTGCCTGGCACGTTGGAAGCTCTCCGTGATGGTTTGTTGAATTCCGTGGAGTGCAGTCTCTCAGAGGATCTGTGCGTTGGCGGTGGGCGGCCACACTGGTCGTTCTGTCAGTGCTGCCTGCTGATTCCTGTTGAACAAGTTGTAAACTCAGTGTACTGTCATCTCCCAAGCAGAGTAGCTTGAAAATTTGGATAGATTTTTTTTTCCCATCATCCTCTCTTTCTTACAACGCAAGACTGAGCAGATTGTCTCTCATGGACGGCAGAAGTTCAGTAACTACACCTTTATCCAACTCCTAATGTGTGCAGAAGGGCAGGTCATCAAGAGGGCTGGCTACTAAAGTAACCCCCTTCTTCCAATAGTCCACATTACTATAATGATTCCTTAATAGCAAACCATTTGTTAAGAAATGACACAAAGACTACATTCTCCTCATGACAGGAAAGAAGGCAGTGGGGGATGCATGACTGAGGAATAACATCTGAAGGGACTATTCCCAAAAGTTGACTTTTTGAGGAAAACTCCTCAATGGAACAAAATCCACAAATATTTCACATTAGAGTAATTGCAGTACTGCTTAAGAAAGTGGAGGAACCAGTCCTCACTACTTGTGTGTATTTATGGATTTCTAAGTTTCATTTTGCATTGTGTACAGGTTGGGGGTGTAAATGGAGAGGATAATTATTTACTCACCTTGAGTCAAGCATATTTATTGATCATCAGCTGTGTATACAAAATTGTGGGGAGCTGTTTAGGAATACAAAAGAGGCTGTAGGTTGTGTGGGACTAAGTGTCATCTGGTTTAACCCTGTGACCTCATGACCTAGGAAAGTTGCTTAACCTCTTCGTGCCATAGTTCCTACCTGGCAGTGGCGTGAGCATTAAATGGGACAGTGTGTCTGATGCTCTTAGTGTCTGGCCCGCAAAGAATGCTTGATCAACGTTAGTTCTTCTTATTGTCGTGGTGATGGCCATAGCGGTGGTGATGAGTTTTCTTTTTTATCATAATTATTATTAGAATTATGAGATCCAAGTTCCACAGGTGGTTGTTGGCAGGGCTGGGACTCCAGACCGTCTCTCCCAGGCCCAGACCAATACTTTGTCTGTGCCCTGGGATGTCTTTCTTTACAGTGCTCGAAAGGCACTCAGTCTGCTTGGGTGGAAAATGTTATGGATGAGATAATTAAAGAATGATAAAGCCTACGGTCAAGTACAAATGGAGCAAAATCAGGTTTCACAATATGTGAAACAGACAGGAAGTGCTGTGGTATGTCCAGTCCAGTCATGCCTGTGTGTGATTTCAGTGGCTCTGTAATCTCTGTCACACGCCAGAAGGCAGTCAGTTGTGAGCCTCAGACGCCCAGCGTGACCTCCCAGGCGGATAGGGGGCAAGTCATTTAACCCTTGACACATTTGTCCCCTAATTTGCAAAAAGGATGCAATACCATCATTAGCTAACAAGTGCATTTTGTCATATATGTCTTTTTGATATTTTATATTTGTTAGAATAATATGATCGTTTGCTTATTTATTCTCTTCCCTAGTGCATGATTGGAAGCATGTCTTTTATACCTGTTTACTATCCTGGAAGAGGTGACAGATATCCATCATGACAGTTCCGTTTTCACAGCATCATTCAGGCCCACATTCCTCCCTTCCCGGGACTCCTGATCAGCCTGCTCACTGATTTCCCCACCTTCAGAGTCTCAGTGCTCTTTCGTGCATTCCGACGCTGCTGCCATATTAACGTTCGTCAGTTACCATTCCCTGCTTGGAAGCTGTTGTGGATCCCACGGACCACTCACTCTACTTCCTACCTCCAGACCTGTGTACACGCTGTGTCATTTGCCTAGAAACACTCTCCGGTCTCCTTCTCTGCCTCTTTCAATCCTAGCCATCCTTGAAGGCTCAGCTTAAATGCCGGCTCTTCCTGGAATCAACCCTGTTTTGGATCCCACAAGCCAATGTGATCTGTTACTCCTTTGAACTTTCCTGACACATTGTTTGCATTTCTACTATGAGATTTAACACATTTAGCATTGCATTAGGTATTCAGGTATTATTGTATCATTCCCTTAGGTTGTAAACCTTGTGGGGACAGAGACACTAATATACCTTTTTATCATCCCAAGTTTAAGGCACGTATTGTGTCTGAGAGGAGGGCGGTGTGATGGGAAAAGCACAGATTTCCGGCCAGACATCCTCGAATTTTAATCCTGGCTCTTCCTTTCTTGCCTTTCTGTTCTCCAGGGCAAGTGACTTAACCTCATTCCAGGGCTTAGTTCTCCTCATCTAGAAATGCCGTTTCCTAAAAGGGTTGTGTTAGGATTAAGTTAGGTATAATAAAGAAAATGCTTATCACAACGTGGCTCCTTAGGGACTCAGAAAAGCCTACCGAAAACCGCCTCCTGAGTTCTTAGTTACCTGTCAGGTCTCCAGATTAGAGGCCCGGGAACACTCACCCTGTGGGGGGGACACTGGCAGTGACCCTCCCCACAGTGGGGAGGCTTCTCTTTGGCCATCTCAGAATCCATTCAAATCATCCACCCCCTTGTGACACACACGCAGTACTGGGTGTTTCCTTATGAGACTCTTTTGAAAAAGGCCCAGTTTGGGTCTGTGCTTTATTAGGATTACTTAACCCAGCTTGTGAAACCCATTCTCATTTCAGAAACTTAGTGATGTCATAAAACTCAGGACACACATAACCAGTTTGTCAAGCCTTAAAATTAGTCAGCAGATGCCCAGTAGACACCTGGGAAGTGTCCCAACGCTGCCAAGCCACCTGACGCTATTTGCTAGGTGACAAATGAAGTCACTAAGTGGCCCCAGGATGTAAATGCACGGGTGGTTGAGGACATTTCTGTGAGTTTAATCATTTTCTTAATCTCTCTGAGATTAAGATTAAGAGATAGGTACACCGTATTTATGCGTGTATTTTTCTTACTTCACTTATTCCAGCTCTCTTGACACTTTAAAAAGATCATCAAGGTAGACGACATTTTTCACAGGTAGAACGAGGTAGATAAAGTGTTAGATGTGAGTGCAGCTGGATGTTCACCACTAGGTCAAGGGCCCCAGACTTCTCTCAGTCCAGCCACATCCGTCTCACTCACACCTTGCTGTCTTCTCCTACCAAGAATGAGGGAGTGGGGCTTGTGCCATTTCCTTCGAGCTCAGGAATGAAGCAGCTGCTCCATCCAGCTGAGGCTTCCACCCCATCGTGAAACTTGTGAAGAAAATCTAAATGCGGACCCTGACGCTGACCGGCCTTATCCCACTCCTTTAGCTAAGGAGAGGCGTGTTTCTCTGAGCTCCATGAGGGCACAAGCATTAATAAGCACCTGTTAGATGCCAGGTTGCTGAAAGGGATGATGGCCAGTCCAGGCCCCCATGTGAGTCATCTCCCTGCTCCTCCATGGCCTGTTTCATACATAAAATATTATGAAATAAAAGGGGAAATTATGCAAATAAATTTAATATAGAAAGCAAATTAGGGAATGACTAGCAAGATTATTAACTAGATCTCTGTTTACACTTATTGTCAAGCCTAACCATTCATTTTTGAGCTAAAGGCCCTTCCTCCATTAAAGCCTGTCATTGAGAGAAGTGTTTGATTTTCAAAAAGTCTATGTAAATTTCAGGGTTTTCCGTTTCTTAGTGGTGACTGTTTTTATATAATAACAGTTATGATTATGGGTTAGCCATTGCTGTTAATCAGACAACTGACTGTTTATTCTTAGAAATTACTGTATCCTGCCATACCATTCCTTGATTCCATAGTTTTATTAAGGCACCACAGTTCACCTGGTTTCCCCAGCAATAATCCTTGGAATCACCCCATGCTTCCCTCTTCCATTATTACTGCACTCAGGAAATCAGCCCATTTTCTTGATCCTAACCCTAAATACCTTACATTAGGCTCCTCTTTTCCATTCCTTGAGTTTAGACCACACCCCCATTTGTCTTATTTCAGTGACTCCACTGGCTTCTCTGGTTTTCCGATTGCATTCTTCAGCTGCCCCCTGCCGCTGCCTACCCTTTGGACAGGGTGATGTTTCTAGGTTAGAAATGCAAATTAGGTGGTAGCTTCCCACACTTTGTTGGTTCTCCTCATCTTCTCCTCTTCCTTTGACAACAATCACTTCCACTTGACCAGTGCTTACAGCCTGCCTCCCCCTGTCAGGGATCATATGAGATGCTGGCAGTATAACCCAACAGTCCCCAGTTATAGTGGAGTGTGGTAAGTGCTTTAATTGCTTATAAACTTGGGAGTCTGCTGGACTCAAATTCACGTTCCTTCAAGAAACCTACAAATCCTTCGTGACCTGACCTTAACTCTCCCTTTCCTCATGTGTTGTGTACTACATCGTACCAAGTTATCAGAAATCCAGTATACGTTGGCTGTTCTCTTACCTTACAAATGCTGTTCCGTCTCCGTTGAGTGATTCCTGCTTGTCCTTCTAACATTCTTCCAGGCATCGTGTTTTCTGAGACCCTTTTACTCCCTTGACCACTTACCCCCAGCGGGGTTAGATACCCCCTTCTATGCAGCCCTGTCAATCTGGGAGTAACTCTAGGAAAGGACTGATCAGACTGTATGGGAATTAACCTGCCAGTCTAACCATCCAGAGCTGTTGTAGGGTCTCCCATCCAAGTGCCTTCCCCACCCAGCACAGTTCTTGGCAATAGCAGACTCAGTAATCGTATGTTGAAAGAATGAAAGTCCCTGGTTCATGAAATTCCTGATTATCCTTTCTTTTTATGGATATTAGCCTCTATTTTTATTTATATATCCATTTATATGGGCTTAACTCTCAAACCATTGCCTCAGTACAGTAACATCTGCATCTGTTGCTCCCACTTTTGCTTAATCTTTCAAAAGAAGATATTATTTCTCTAATATAGTTGCACCACTGATTTTACACAGTTTTATGAGATTGATAGATGTTATTTATTCATTAAAAAATATTTATTAAGCTACTGCTATAAACAAGGTATCTAGAGTCTCCAGGACATAAAAAATACAGGGAATTACGTCTCACACAAAGGTCAGCTCTGAAAATCACATAGAGTCAGAATTATCCTTAACAACCCTAAATCAGATGGCAAATTCTTCTATATACAGATTTTCTGCTTTGGGAGCCATATGGTCTCTGTTGCAGCTGCTTGTCTCTGCTGTCATAGTGTGGAAACAGACAATATGTAAGAGTGGGTGTGGCTGTGTTCCAGTAAAACTTTATTTACAAAAACGACAGCTCGGGACCTGCCTTGAATTAGAAGGTGAACGAAGATTAAAGTAAAGGTGTAAGCAGGGTGCAGAGGTGGTTCAGAGTAAGGAGAAATCACACATTTCTCATCACGAGACATTGGGAATGGGTGGCCTAGAAAGATTAATTTGCAATTCTAATTCCAAAATAGAGATGAGTGGACTCTATCAGGATCAGACAAAGTTGGAAAAGCACAGAGAATGTTTCAGCTGGTCATTCAAGAAAAGTTTCATACCAAAAAACGGGGTATTTTTGTTAAAAACTTCCAGAATGTTGCAACCTTGGTGACAAATTACCATTTCAAGAAGAGAAAAGATGAAAGGTACATTATGAAAAAATATGTCTTTCTGGTGTAGACAATCTTTATTGTCAACCTCTTTTGAGGTTAGAGTTCATTATCGATTATTTTGGCTAAACTTACCATATAAATTTGAAAATAAAATGTGTTAAATGCAACACTGACATGTACTCTCATTGCTCTTTTATTCACAGAACTTGACTGATGTTTCTTTCTTTTTCTTTTTTTTTTTTTGTTTATTGTAGCACCAATAGCTGCAGGAACTGGCCCCAATTTCTCTCTCTCCGATTTGGAAAGTTCTTCATACTACAGCATGAGTCCAGGAGCAATGAGGAGGTCTTTACCCAGCACATCCTCTACCAGGTAATCAGATTGGTGGCTCTTACAGAGGTCAAGCCTCCTAGTTACGCCCTGGATGGTCACCCTGGGCTGGTAGGCACTTAGCAGTGTGTCTGTGGTAGTAGAAGATGCTAGAGACGTGGGTTCAGCCCCACAGGCTTTCAGTCTCACTGGGGAGAGAAGCAAATGCACATGCAGCAGAAATAAATAAATATGTATCCACCAGACAGTAAAAAGCAGTGAGCTGAACAGTGTGGCATAGGCTCAAATAGTTCAAGAAGGCCTTATCCAAAAAGAATGGCTGCTCAGTTGTAGATGTTGGTTGGGGCTGGTGAGATGGAGAGGACATGGAAGGGCGTCTGCGGGCCATGAGGACACGAGCGGAGGCGTGGAAGAGGATGGATGGTCTGTCGCATGTGCTCGGGAAGTGCAGGACAAGGCCTGACTAGGGAAAAGGGTGTGTGTTTTGGCTTGTTTGGCAGAAAGTGGACAGTAGTTCCAGTCCTGTGTTCAACACAGACATGACAGCTCAGTCTCAGCTCTTTCCCTCCTGGGTCCCCATGGTCTCAAAGTCCAGTCTATTGGAGTTGCCCTAAGAGATGAGACCTATTTGATATCTTGGTGTGAGGTTATAACGGGGAATGCGATCCGATATCAGGTGGGGCCAGATCGTAAACCCCATTGCACCGGGGGGCCTTAAAGAAAGTACAGCTGGAGAGCACAGCCGGAGACCGTTCCGGGTTCTTGATCCCCTTGAAGTCACAAAGCCAAAATCAGAATGAAGCATTTTGCAAGACCCTGTTGTCTCCAGATAACCTGTACCAGAGGGAAAGGGATTGGGCGTTAAACCCGTGCTATTCTTTTTTTTTTTTTTTTTTTTTTGGTGAGGAAGATCAGCCCTGAGCTAACATCCATTGCTAATCCTCCTCTTTTTGCTGAGGAAGACTGGCCCTGGGCTAACATCCGTGCCCATCTTCCTCCACTTTATATGGGACGCCCCACGGCATGACTGACAGGCAGTGCGTCGGCGGGCGCCTGGGATCCAAACCAGCGAACCCCGGGCTGCCAAGCAAACCCGCGCTATTCTTTTACAAATTGGCTTTAGCAGTGGATTGTGACAACAAGGAAAAGAATGGTGCAAAACCATCTTTAATGTTTGTGTACTTTGCAGGAAAACGTTTGACAAAGATGTATTCCTCCTAAAGCAAGTACCAGAGTTTTATGGTTTAAAACAATGGCCAAATTATAGAGATTTCCCTTGGTAGAGACTCATTCTTACCTTGACTGTATGTATTGTAACCATCATTACTTAAAAGAAGAAATCACCTTAGTCCTTACTAATAATACCTTGAAGACAGTTAAAGGAACAGTTATTCCCTGAATATCACCACCAAATCCTGCCGTCATCTTTCATGTGGTATAAACATTCCCCTTAGTTCACCGTAGTGTCAGCTCTTCAGGAAAAGAAGTCTCAGATCCACAGTACGTTTAGAATAGGACACAGCGGTGAGCACCTGCAGGCCTTAGCCCCTGTTGAGGGTTGTGAGCGTGTGCTGATGGAAGAGAGGCGGTGAGTGACTGTGCTCAGGCAGCCTGGACAGCTCTGCAGGCACCGTGGGCAGTGACTGACTTGAGGGTCAACAGGCTGTTTGTCTTCATACGTGTGCTGTGCACGGGCCATGGGTGTCCCAAACATCCCTTGTTTAGGAGCGTGCTCCTCGCCCTCCATCTTTTTGACTTCTCCAGCTCTTTTGTTGTGGCTCTCTGAGTGGAAACCTGTTGGTAAATGTCATTTATAAAAGGCTAGTGTTGATCTCGTATTCTGCAAATAACTAGCGCTGATTAGGAGCTAATTATAAACAGCATCCGTAGTTAGTAACTGAGTACCATGTTTGTTAGGCTCTCCTAGGATGATTTTTTTTTAATTTTTCTTTAAATATATAGACTCAGCAAAAATTATCTGTATACCGGTTAGAAAATGTGCCCAGAAAAATACCCTGGATTTATGTATAGAAATGTTCGTCAATCAATCAGTGTTTGTTCGTGCTGTGCCAGTATTAACAGGCACCGTATAGGTGTTTTACCTACCTGGTATGACTTAATCTTGACGATAATTTTACAAGATAGACAGTGTTGCTATTTAACTGTGGATCAACCCAAAGCTCAGAGAAGTTAGAAGTCACAGACCTAGTAAATGGCAGGGTCTGCATTCAAAGTCAGGTCTGTTGGAACTTAAATAACATGCTGTTTTTACACTGAATCCTCTTAGGAATGGGGCTCTTTTAGTAAGGAACAATAGAATATGAGGCCCCAAAAAGGGAATCTCGAGCATCTCTACTTTTCTTGGACACTTAGCACTTGTTGCTTTGAATGGTTTTTACTGTCTTTGAGATATGTACATGTCCTACTCCCCATCTGGACCCTAAGTCCCTTAGAGGACAATGTCTGACTCTTCCAGTTCAGCAACAAACATCTGTTAAGTACCAAGGATACTGTCCTGGGCACTGTGGATATAAAGTTAAGTGACAGGAGCCTTACAGTCTGATGGGAGAGACTGACGAGGAAATGGGAGTTTTCAGTTCAGGTACTATGAACACTCAGGAAAGAGGCATTTTGCAGTTTCGTGGGTACAACGTAAGGCTTCTAGTAGGCTTTGCGCATAGTAGGAGTTAAGCCAATATTTGGAATGAAGGTGATAGTCTTGCCTTAATTTCTAGGTAGAATTGCTAGGAACACGAGCAGATTCCTCCCACAAGAGGAGATGGTGTGTCTCTCCAAAAAGAGCATCTGTCCTCCCTCTCATGTAGGACTCTCACTGCTGCTTTCCTGTTTTCCTCAAGTGTTTCTGGGAGAATAGAATCAGTGTGTTGGGAAGTCAAGAGCAAGAAACCAAAACCAATGACTGATGCATAAATTAAAAGAAGTAAAAGGAGATTGCTAGGCATTAGCTCTAGGTTCTGTGCCCCTTCATAGTAAACATCTCCAAAATCATAGAAGGGTGGTGTAAAAAACTGGGATAAAATATATCCCAAAGAACTTCATCAAGAAAAACCAACTGTCAAGTTTGTGAAGTCAGTAAACTTTGGGAAGCCCTCCACCTTTCCATCTTGGCACTGCTAACTTTCTTCACTCCTGGATCTGTCCTCCGTCCTTCAGACATTTATCCTGGGTCAGCCCTGAAGGGCCTTGCTTTCCAACTAGGGTGTCAGCTCATCACTGCACTCCTTCACCTGTGGGATTTAATGACTGTGTGGTGTATTTGCATTTTATTAGAGGACACCAAGGAAATCAAAAGCTTTAGAAGAAACTCAGGAAAATATTAATAATGGGAGAATGATAGGCATGGAGTTGGCCTTTTGGGTTGGGTCTCATTGACTCCTGATGCTTGGGTGAGTCCTTGTCACAGTAGGTACTCATATGGCTGTTCCTAAGCCAGTAGCTCAGTTCGGCAGTTTTTGAGTATCTGCTGTTAGCCAGACACTGTGGTGGGCACTGGAGATAAAAAAAAGAAGGTAGTCTATTTCCCCACAAATCTCACAGTCCCATCAGAACATGCAGGTCTTGCCTTTTATTTGCTAGGGAACATAAGGGAAATATTTATTTATTTCAGTTGTATTCTTCCAGATTCCAAAATGATTTCAAGTGGCTTTCAATTTTAAAACACAACAGGTAGTATTAAATATATAAAGAGAAGCCAGAGACCATAGTGAAAGATAGGAGAGATTGTTGTATCAAGAATCTGAACCAAGAGTTAGTCCTTACATTTAGCCTTGAGATTCCTGGTTGCCAAGGCAAGAAGGGGAAGCACTAGGTTATATAATCTGCATTTTTGAATAAAAGGGAACAATAGAAATTCATTCAAACAGACTGTATTTTTTCTGGTTTTATGTATTAGAAGGAATTTTTTGTGTATATCCTTCTATGAAGAACTTCAGTACATGCACTTTTACATAAAATATAGAACAGTTCTTCAAGTCGCTATTTTTCACCAAACTTCAAGGAAAGCCAAGTTAAGCACATTAAGTAAGCTATTAAAGGTTTTTCCTTTGGGTGCTAAGCTAGCATGCTATAGATCTGTTGCTTTCCTGTGGTCTGGATTTAATGAGAATAGAACTTAGAGGCCGAGAATACTGGAATGCGAACTTTGGTCATTAGAATTTCTTGCCCTAATTGGGCCCTCTGCATTTTTTATTGTGCCACAATAGCCTCTTAACTCTCTTGGGCCTCTAGGTTCCATCCCTTCTTGTCCCTGTGCTTCTCTAAAGCCGTCGTCTGCACAGCTACCAGAGTGACCTTCCTAAAAATATGACTCTGACGTCACTCTCTGATTAGACTTTTTCAGGGAGTCCCCACTGCGTGTAGGGTAAAGTCCAGACATATGATCCACAACCTCCACCCCTCCTTCAGCTTCAGCTGTACCAAACACCTGGCAGTTCTCTGCACTTTACTCACGACGGTGTTCCCGCCTGATACACGCTGCCCTCCTGGGGGGGTGTTCACAACCTCTGATAACCTGTGTGACATGGGTGTACCAGTTAGAACCAGAGGCGTCCCCGCCAGGAGCTTGGGCTAAGTCCAGGAATGCCCCTCATGTACCAGACGTTAACCCTTTAGTGTTTGGATCGTGAGGCTGTCCTGGGGCAAAGATGGAGTGGGCGATGTTGGGGGAAACTTATGGGGCTTGAGACAGTGGCGTTTCCCAGTTGGTGAGGAAGGGTTTCAATATTCTAAAATCCAACTTGGCTGCTCAGGTGCATGAGCTGCACAGCAGCCTGTGTCTGCCTTCCTTCTCTCTGCCCCTGTCGTTGACACGCACTCTTACAGACAGCTCGGGAACCGTCTCCTCTGGGAAGCCTTTCGCAACCTCCCAGGCCTGTCATTGTTTCCTCCCTCCCTCACATGACCCACTATGTCCCACATGTGGTTCCGTCCCAGTACCTCCATTTCTCTGTTACACGATTGTATTTACTTCTCTATCTCCGTCCACTAGACTGTGAACTGCATTGAGATAGGGCCACGTCTGATCCATCTCTATATCCCAGCATCTAGCACAGCAGCTGGCAGGTAGGAGGTACACAGTAAGTGTTTAATGAATGAAATCATGTTAGGAACTCTGTACCCTGGCACGTGAGGAAGAGATGTGCCAACAAGCACTCCCACTAGGTCTGAAACCCACCCATTCCGGTGTGTTAGAGGCATTAACAATTAAGATAATTAGAGCAAGATTAGCAACATGTACGATTTCACCACCTTTTTACGCCTGAAGCCTCAAATTGGGAGAAAAAGTCAGTCCTACAACTGGAGGACATGGGATACATTCTGGAGAGTTCTCCACCATATGTCTCCAAAAATAAGAAATCTCCAAAAATAAAAATAACTCCAAAAATAAAAAATTCAGAACTTCATTTTGGTAGTTTCTGTGTAGGTGTAAAAAGAGGAAGGACATAGAAATCATCGGGCTTCCCTTTTTCCCATGTCCCTCGTTCTCACAAGGACATGCTCTCCCTCCTCCTGTTCTCTCTCGTGTCCACAGTTTTATCTCCAGTGTATCGTCAGGACCTGCACTGTTGTAGCTGTGCAGTAAATAGTTTTTGAATGAGCAGATCCAAGTGGAAGATGAGAAAACATGGTGAGAAAAAAAAAAAAAAAAGCAATCCATGCTTTTCTTGAAGTGTCGTGCGCCCTGATTTGGTCCGCTCTGGGGTGCCATAAGGGTTGAATTGATGTCTAGGGACGTTGCTGATGGCTCCGTCCCAACCACCGCCTGGGGAGATACAAAACGTGGGCTTACTACGGACACTTCCAGGTGGAGACAGGAGCAGGCGCCAGCCACTGGCTCCTCAAAGGAAAAGGGACAGGATGTGGCAGCAGCAGCAACTTGAGTGACAGTCCACATCAGACCCCAACACTTGGAACGACACAGACCCAAGTGTCCCACACCCAGTGACTCCCTGGGCTGGACGGGAGCCTGGACCCAGTCCTGGAACTGCCCTAAGTGGCTCAGTGACTTTCTCCCTTGGCTTCTTTCCCCCAGAGAGGCAGTGTCCTAGAGAAGGGTGGTCGGGATGGTCTTAGACATGTACCGTTTGTTCTTTCAGCTCCACGAAGCGCCTCAAGTCTGTGGAGGATGAAATGGACAGTCCTGGGGAGGAGCCGTTCTACACAGGCCAGGGGCGCTCCCCGGGGAGCGGCAGCCAGTCCAGTGGGTGGCACGAAGTGGAGCCAGGTGAGCCTCGGGCGCGGGCTGCAGGGCTGCTGCGAAGGCCGAAATGCAGGGGCTGCGCCCCCGTGGGGAGCAAGGAGAGGACACACAAGGCAGCCGACTTTCCAACATGAGCACGTGTGTGTCGACTGCTGCACGTGTAAGGGTGGCCATACAGGGCTGCTGGCCCCAGACTGGGCTGGGCGTGTCTGTGGTTTTCTGCTCTCACGTTCTCTCCTACAATCCAGTATCCATTCGCCTTCACTTTTGTTTCTGTATCAACTGCCTTTTGGGAGTGGTTTTTTGGGTTATCTTTTCATAATCATAAATAAAGATCTATCAGCTTTTTCAACTGGATTGATAACGGTAGAAAGGAGAACGGGTGCCTGTGCTACAGTGGATACTGGGATTTTTATAAAATTAGAAGACTCTTAAATAGTTTTCCTGTTACTCAATGTCATTGTGCTTGTTTTTCTGTTTAAATGGAGCAGCAGTCTTTATGTCCATCTTTCGTGAACTAAGCAAATGACTCTAGTCTAACCTCCCTCCCGGGTGGTCCAGTCTGGCTCTGGACTCGTGAGAGCAGTGTGAATAACTGATGGCAGAAGCTTTTTGAAACCTTTCCCGAGGTCTCACCTCCACGCTGGCAAGGGAGAATCTTCTCCAGCCCTTCCTCAATGTGCAGAGTCAGGTGGACAGAGAGGAGAGAGGTTGAGCTTTGGCGCAGACAGGCAGAGTGGAATCCTGGCTCCAGCCCCTGCTGGCTGGGTGATTATGGGCAAATTACCTAACCTCTCTGAGCCTAAGTATCCCCGTTTTTATAATCTGTCGATAAAAATAGCTATTTCAACACTCTTGAGAGGTAAATGAGATAATGTACCTAACCCATCTAAGAATTATAGCTAGCACAGAGTAAGTTTGAAACAGATGTTTTCTGACCATTCTCCCCCACCCATGCCTCAGGGTAATTCCCTTGGAGAACAGACAAACACCAAGAAAGTCTCTGAACTAAACCTTTTGTCTTCACATCTTAACTCCTTTCTCTCCTCCCTGACATATCAAAGCCAGGAGTGACTATTCTCAGCAGGAGTGACTATAAAGGATAGCACAGGGAGGATCTGGGGTGATGAAACTGTTGTGTGTCCTGATTGTGGGGGTGCTGATAGGTGTAAACATTCGTAGACGTGTATACCTCCCCCCATCCCTGGCCCCAGGCAGTTTACTGAATGATAATTAAAACAGAACAAAACAAAACCTCTGGCCCCACAGGCTGAGTCCTCTATCTTGCTCCCTTTACTAAAATGCAGAAATTCCACTTTGCTTTGCCTGTGCCTAATCCTCTCACTCAACTCATTCATTCATTCACTCACTCCTTCAGCAGCCTTCATTGGGAGCTTTCTCTGGATGAGACACTGTGCCTGGTTCTGGGGACTCAAGGATGAATGGGAGGCTGTGGTTCCTGCTTTCAAGGGATCCACACTTGGGGGTGGGAAGCAGCAGGTAAGATCACGTACGGAGATGTGGAAAGTGCAGGGTGGGTATTTGCCTCCACTGCTTTCTCATTCTTACCAACACAGCACTCGAGGTGGAGGGCCTTCGCTAAAGGTCGCAGATCAGCTCCAGTCCGTACGTACGTTCACGCCAGTTCGCCTGACGTGGCGAAGAACAAACCAGGCGTCTGAACGTGAAGGTGCTGACTGCCCATTGCCGCCCGTGGGTTGTGAGCATGACCTCAGTAGAGCGCCCAGAAAGAGTTTCTGTGGTATGAAAGATGACAAGACATGACACTTCCTTGAACCCTGTGTAAAGGCTAATTAGAGTCCTGCCAGTTTACCTTCTTCAGTGAAAGCCAGAATCAGAATGTATAGTTTGGTGCATTTGCACTTGAGCCGGGCACTGACCTCGGCCTATACAGTGGAGCTGCTCTGTCACGTTGATGTCAGAAAGCTCCTCCACCGTGAGACCGTTCTTTGGGTCCTTAAGTAGATTTCTTTGGGGCATATTTGGGACAGTGGGATTTGGTTAAGTATAGAGTCTTTGACCCAGTGACTCTTTTATTCAGAGTAATTCCTGTTCCTGTCTGCACGTTATGATCATAATGATCATAAATTTTAGCATCTGAATACCTATATCTTTGCAGCCATTAAATAACTAACATTTAATGGCTGAATCCTTTTGGGGAGGAGACAGATAGATGTGTGTGTACGTATTTCTTAGAGAAATCCCCCCCAATTATATTGTATTCCTAGACTGATTCTCCCTGCTCTGCCCCCATTTCCTTACAGAAGAATGCAGTTTCATGGTATATGTGTGCAGGTGGGGGCAGTGGATACATTCACGTTTGACCTTGTTCAGAAAGAAAGGTATAATTGAAACAGGGCCTGAGGGGACATTCAAACTCAAGTGAAGGATGTTGTACATGTTCTGTTCGTGGTGACTTTGGTGTCATTAACTCACACCAGCCATTTTAAATGGATAATTTATGCTGCCAGATGGTCCTTTTTGGAAATTTTGCCCCCTTTTTGGTGCAGAGAAGGCCCTCGTGCTGTCACCGCACTGATCCGGGCCTGCCTCCCTTTCCCCTGGGGTCCAGGCCACTGGGTAGGAGGCTGTCGGTTCCGCACTCACGCAAGCTGCCTTCAGGACGCGCTGGGACTTCTGTGTCTGGATGCACCAGCAGCCTCTGGTGCCTGCGTTTGGGTAATTCTCCCAAAGAAACAGACAGAGAGCTTTGTTTCTGCTTCTGCTGTGGCTCAGGAAGCAGGGCCTGTCCGTACTGCTCACTCAGAGAGCGCAGCCTCTCTTTACCGGCCCTCGAATGCCTTCCTAGGACTCCCCGACCCAGGGAGGGCCAAGGCTGCAGAAGAGACAAGCTTCCTTGAGCGCAGGAAGGCCCTGGAGGGTGGACCAGACCAGACGTGCAGGGACACACAGGCTCTCTCGGGGCCATCTGTGGCATCCTGTCCCCACTAGTTATCGCACACTTCCGTGCACAGCTCTGACCGTCTGGGAACAAGGGCCTGGGAGACTGAGATGAGGTTGGTTGAAAAACGTCAGACAGCCTCCTCTTACTAGCTGCATTTGTCCCTCCACTTCCTTTCGTTTCCCAGTTATCTCAAAAGTGGGTTAGATTTGGAGCTTTGAAGCTAATCAGGCACTGATTAAATGAGTCCTGTGAAATTCTGTCAAGCAAAAATGCACATACCATCAACTCTTGTTTATCTCTACAAATGAAAAATTGCAGAGAAACTGATAATGCAAATAAATAGGAAGGAAACCAGCAGGCCGGTGCCGACCTTGGGTCAGACGCTGTGGTGCTTTCATACATACGGTAAAAATCACAGTTTACAAGTGCTGGAGTACCTGCTGCATACCAGGTTTAAAAAAAAAAATTACCTTCTCTAAAATATACAAGATGGAATGACTCCCCACCGTAGAGGAGAAAACTGAGAATGATAAAAGGTTAAGTGACTTGCCCAGGGCCACACAGATAGCAAATCTCTGGATCCAGAATTCAGACATCAACCTAAATCTGATTTCAGAGTGTAAGTTTTTGTCTTCTATACTCAAAAACCTCTATTACCTTAAACATTTATGCTTGTATTTTAAGCTCTCATGTCCTGGGCTTGTACTGAAATTAAAAACATAATAAAAAACAAAAAATAACTAATCAGAAAGACCTGAAAAATCCCCCACCTTTCTTATCCCAAACCTTTGTTATACAGCCTAGGACAGGGAAGGAATGTGGCTTTTTAACTACACACAGGACACAATGTATAAGCAAATGGTATTAACTGTTAGCAAAGTAGAATATCTATTATTTTTTGCCCATAAAATCAAATAATCCTCAGCATTTAGTTCTTTGTTCAAATAATCCTTTGTCAGAGAGGCTCCCAGAGATCTAAAATAGCTGCTAACTCTCTTCCATCTTCTTCTAGTTCTTAACCCTGCTTCCCTTTTCTCATACAACTCTCTGCTGTCAGTGTCCGTCTTCTCCCTCTAGAATATACACTCCTTGAGCAGTGAACTAGGCTTCTTTTCCCTACTGTACCCCAGCATGCATAAGTGGCGCATAAGAGGTACTCAATAATTATTGATTGATTGATTGAATGAAACCTATAAAACAGAGAATGTCTGGCACTTTCCATAAACCTGAAAGCAGAATTTGCCACCAGTAGTCCTCTCAGAATTGATGTGTACTGTGTTCTAGTTTGTGGGCTGTGATTCGGTCAAATCCAGTTATTAACAAGGAGTGAGCAAACCGTTGCTTGTAAGAATCAGGGGCAGGCATTGATGAGGATACTGTATGAAACTTTATTACAAGTATCCTTGCCCTTAGAGGATGTTCCTTTAAGTGAATCAAATCTTTTTTTTTTTTTTCTGCTGAGGAAGATTCACCCCGAGCTAACATCGGTTGCCCAGTCTTCCTCTATCTTGTATGTGGGTCACCACCACAGCATGGCCGCTGACGAGTGGTGTAGGTCTGTGCCCAGGATCCGGACCTGGCCGCTGAAGTGGAGTGCGCCGAACTTAACCACGAGGCCACCAGGCCGGCTCCTCAAACCTTTTCTTTTAAAGATAATTCTGTATTGTTTTTGAAGATAATTCTTTTTTTAAAGATAATTTGTTGTTAACAAGCTCTGTATCAAGAATCCCAACAGTGAACCTTTCATAGCACATTTTATGTAACCTTGCTGATTTACGTCTGAAAATCTTCAGATTTCCACATCAAATTTTCTTTTTTTGTGTGAGGAAGACCAGCCCTGAGCTAACATCTGTTCCAATCCTCCCCTTTTTGCTGAGGAAGACTGGCCCTGGGCTAACATCGTGCCCATCTTCCTCTACTTTATGTGGGACGCTGCCACAGCATAGCTGACAAGCAGTGTGTCCGCGGGTGCCCGGGATCCGAACCCGTGAACCTGGGGCTGCCAAAGCGCGAACTTAACCTCTGCGCCACTGGGCAGCCCCTCAAATTTTCTCTCATTCAGGTGCAGGAACACCATATGAGACACTGCGAGGTCTGTATCAAGTGTGGTCTAACCTTGCTACTCAGGATATGTCCACGACCCGCGACAAAGTGTCACAGGGAGTTTCTTGGAAATGGAGACTCTCAGGGCCCACCCGGACTCCTGATTCTGACCGGAGCTCCGGGTGACACGTGCGCCCGGTGGAGGGAGAGTGCTGCTCTGGGCTGCTCCCTCGCTGTTCCTGCGCGCTCTCCACACAGTCCTGGCTGAGGCCCCTCCACTCGCAGCATTGGGCTCCCCCGCCTGTCTCCCTGCCTTGAGTGGGAATACCTTTAACAGCTTCTCGAGACGGAAATCTATCTGTTTTCAAACAGGTCAGAGCAGGTGGTGCCCGCCTCAGTGACTCACAGTGTTCGAACACCTCACTGCACGGAAGGAAGTTCTCTCGTCTTCCTCCAGTTTAATTGTCTGCTGCATGAGGAAGAACAGCTCATCATCTCGTCGTGTAATCCAAGTCAAGCCAAGTTGTTGAATCTTGACTGAGTGCCGACTGTGTGCCGTATAGAGGAGTTGCAAGGATGACTCGGTCAAGTCCCTATCCTCAAGGGCAAACCTAAATTTCCTCAGTTGTCAGTCATTCTGTAAGATAGGAGCTGTTTTCTGCCCCATCTCTGTCACAAAACAATCAAATGAGGTCATGAACACCCAAGTCCTTTGTAAAAGTTCATCTTCTCTAATCACGTGAAATATCATTAGGGTTGTTGAGGGAAAGAGCCCTTACCCAGCGGATGGTGGTCCAGTGCAGGAGTGAAAGAAGAGGGTTCTTCCGTCTGACTGAAATTACCGCTGTTTCCCTAGAAAGGTAGCCATGAGGCTGGGTTTCGGTTGGAACCCACATGAGAAACGTTCACATCCTCGAAAGTGAGGTTGGATGTCTCTGAGCCTTTCAGTCGCTAACATACGTACGTTTCCGTGTTCTTCATGTCTGTCTTCCTAAGTTGCGAGGCAGCTTTGTGGCTGTCCTGTGAACCTTCTCAGGTTCTCTGTGTCCCCTACATTGACTCGTGCGAGGGTCCAGAGGGCTTCGCGGATTACTGACTTGCACCACTTCCTGCATTTGAGACTGCACCTGCACTGAGCACATACATATCAATTTTGGCAGAAAAGATATTTTTTGTGTGAAAAAAACATGAAATCATAGAACTTTTCAGTGAAATTTAGTACTGTGTTTGAAGGCAGGATTAAGAGGTTACTTAAATTTTCTTCTGTAGAAAAATATTCAGAAATAGCATGGCTTCAATTGTATTGTGATTGTAAAACCTTACTAACAGATGTAGTTACATTAGCCAAGATGTTGGAAGTTCTGAACAGTTCAGTGAAAAGATTTTGAGTCAAATTTGATAAGTAGTAAATTTAGTTGGAGTTATTTTTTTAAGAACTTTCAGAGAGAAACGTCTTCCCAAAGACTAAGTAGTCCTCATCTTTGAAGATCAAAATTAAGTAGTGTGATAGCATGCTGTCTGTTCTTACCACAATTATTAAGTAAAGAAATACATTTTTTTAAAGGCATTTGTAGAAGAATATTTTGGTAACCATCTGGTCAACCACCAGCCCAGGACATTCAGAACCAGAGTTCAGTGTCACAGCTCCGAGGAGCACAGTTTAATTTTGCAAACCTAGTCTCATTCATTGTACTTTAAATACCACATGCTACATTCACTTGGGTTCCCAACTCTGCTGGTCCTCATCTGACTGCCCACAGTCATTCATCAATGTTGGGGGGAAGTTTACCAATTTAAACTTGTAGTGGGACACATAGGAGGTGGCCCATTATCAATGCCAACAGAAAGGCAGCAGACTGGTGACAATAGTACAGTGATCGTGGACACGCTGCTGTGCTAACATGTGTTAGGACAATGATCACAGCTCCACGGTCTCCTGCTGTCATAGGAACAGTCACTGCTACAGAACACTGCCGTGGGGTCGACATCTTGGCTTTGCTTCTGCATTTATGGAAATGCAGAAGTGGGAAAGCATCCTTACGTGACAAGATTGTCTTGCGTTATCTCTTTAGTATTGGCACCTGCTCATTAGAGACAGGTGCACCAGGGGGCACCTACAGTGACAACGGGCCTGTTCCTAGTGACCTTCCTTTATCAGAGAAATTTCATCCAAATGAGGGGTTATGACAGGAAAGCTCTATTACAAAATGGAATCTTTAACCACCCTTCAAAAATGTGCTTGCCTTCTTTATCAAGGCTATTTTTTTTTCAATGCCCGAATAGGGGCCTAAAACAACCTACTGTAAGTGAAGTCTAAAAGGTTACCTGTTAGAAGAGAAGAAATACTCTTCCCATGTACGTATGCTGTGTGTGTGTGTGTGTGTGTGTGTGTCGGATCTATATTTTGATAAAGCATGGTCAAAGATTACTGTTGTATTACTGAAGCCTGCTGTAGTACCTGGCGTGTGATATCCATTCAACCAATATTAGTTGAATAAATAAAAACTAATAAGATGGAGCCGACACGTGTCCTCTCCTGTCCTTTGAGTGGGGCCGAGTGCCGCACGTCTGTTGGATGAGCACACGCAGCTCCACTTGCATCAGGGGACCCAGGTGTACAGTTTTGTGAATACAGAAGCTCCCAGGAACACAGATGCTGCGCTTCAGCTGGTCTTGTCAGACTAAATAAATTACCCAAATCTCCAAATTTTTAATTTCATGTTTGAAAATGAGAATGTTTAAATATTCTTGAAGGAAGGCAGGAAGAGATATTGCTTGTACCATAGGTTTGTGTGGAAATCTTCCTCTTGCCCCGTCCCATCACTATCTGCACACAGCCCAGTGGCTTAGCCAGCGAAGGGCTGGCCCATCAGGAGCCTTTTTCAGCGTGTTGTAAGGAGGAACTTTAAGGCCAGTTTCATTCCAGCCATAACAATCTTCATAGGCTTACTGGGGAAGGAGAAGATAAGAGAGAATTAGAATGTATTATAAAGAGGAAAAAGTACACATGAATAATCAAAAGTCTGCAATTTTTGTATTCTGCCATGAAACATGCAGATGAACAAGCCTGGGATTTTTAGCAAACTACTTCTCCAATTTTCATTTCCTCATATGTAAACGTTGGAGATAATAAAACAGCCCAGCCTTCCTAACTTATAGCTTTGAAAAGATCAAATGAGATGATAAAACAGAAGCCACCATTTATTAAGCACCAGCTGTGTGCAGGATGCTGTGATGTCACTGGACATAGAGTGCTTTTACTATGTGTAGAGCACACCTAGTGAGCCACAAAGCTTTATACAGATACTAGATATCCTTTTTTCTGGTAAATACTTTGAGAACTGAAGTGCTATATGAGTTTAAGATACTCTGAAATTAAATTGAAAACACATCGTACGTATCTGCATCTATTATATGCAGAGCACTCTGCAGGATGATAGAGGGAAAAATAAATAAGTAATCGAGACAGACCGTGCCCTCAAAGAGCTTACAGCCCAGTGAAGGCAGGAGGGTAACTGGTCAAACAAGTTCCCTGTGGCTATGATACAAAGTGGAGAGTGTGCTAAGATGCACGCGGGTGAGGAGTTGGTTCCGGGGCTGAGACCACAGTCTGCCACTCAGACTGACAGCTGGTGCGCCAGCCATTCCATCATGAAAGGAGCACCAGTGAGCACTTGTCCCTCTTCCTCTTCATCATATCAGAGCCGCATCCCTCTTCATCTCTGAAAACGGGCAGAAGGCCGCTATGCCGGGAAACGCTCAGGGAGTGCGCGGGGCAGTGCCATCCTACTCCAGCAAGGGGTGCATCTTTGCACCCCAGGCTCAGACTCCCCTTCCTAGAACAGATGGGTTCTGACCATGGGTAGTGAAATTGGGCAGAACCTAAGCAAATATTTACTTAGAGGATACAAAATTGTTTTGAACTGAAACTAAATTCACCAAAGGGAAAAATAACCAGAAAGTGTAGATGGAAGAGGAGAAACAAAAGATATAGATAGATAGATCAATTGATGAGAGTTTGCTGTGTTGATATTCCTGTATCTAATAAATTTTATTTATCCAATAAATTTATTAAATATTTGGAACTCAAACAGAAGGTAGTTTTAACCTCTAATACAAAGAAAAAAAGATACTACCTTAGTGTTCTTTCTTCCTCTGTTCTTTTCTATGAACACAATGTAGATATTTCATAGTCAATTAATACTACAATTTGATTAACAAAGATAAGTTTACTTGTATTTTGTTATTGGAATGCTGCTGAAATTTTAGATATAGAAGTGTTTTATAAGTAATAGCCAGTGTTTATTGAGCACTTAGTATGGGCCATCCATTGTTCTAAGGTGTGTGGGTGTGTGTGTGTATAAGTCTGTTTGTATATATGCATATGTGTATGGGTGTATGTACATATCCATTTAATTTGTAAATTAAATTTGTACAATTAAATAGCAAAAAAATGATGCAGATCACTAATGCTATTTGCAGACTTATTTCCATCTCTTATATGCTTCTGTATTTTTCCTACATACTGATGATTAATTGAGTATAACACTATCAGTTTATATAGGAATAGAGTTCTGTCTTTTTTTGGTCATCAATTTTTCTAATAAAGTAGTTTTTTAATATTCCAGAACAAGGGGCTTTATATGGGGAATAGGGGAGCAGGAAGAAGGAAATCCTCAGGCCCTCGCAAATCTTGAGGCAGGAGCTTCTCCACTGTGCTGTGCAGCGATTTCTGACGCAGGGCGCACATCCGATTGCTTTCCTCCTCATCAGAGGATTACAGTTACGCCTATTTATCCACCTGTGTCCATCCATGGAGTTCAGATACATCATAAACTCATCAATTAATCAAAGACATGGCACCCATTTCGAGATGATGGGTGAATTACATCCTAGAAGGTTACGAGAAATGCTCGCATCCATGTAGTAAATCAGGGACTGTTTCCTGATGGATCGTGAACAACACTCCAGTGCTGAAGTGGAGAGAGTTCTCTCCAGCACTGAATCACAAAGAAGGTCTCTCAAATGGGAGAACACCTCAGAAATGAAACAGTCACTTTATCCGAAAGCATCTCTTAAGCTTATGAGAAATTAAGCTGCGACAGAATGACTGAGTCCATTGAGAGACAGTTCGTGGTTGTCTTCAGACTCAAGTGTGATGACCGCCCTTCCTTAGCAATTAAAAACCCCTGTGAGGGGGCCGGCCTGATGGCATAGTGGTTAAGTTTGCGCGCTCTGCTTTGGTGGCCCAGGGTTCACAGGTTTGGATCCCAGGTGCAGACCCATGCACTGCTTGTCAAGCCATGCTGTAGGAGGCATCCCACATACAAAATAGAGGAAGAAGGGCACAAATGTTAGCCCAGGGCCAATCTTCCTCACAAAAAAACCCAAAAACTCCTGTGAAACTTTGGGCTTTTTCCATCCTGGGTTCCTCTGGTCCCTGGTTCCCTGGTCTGTGTGGAGTGGGTCCTCTGTAATTGTGGTCCAGCGCCTTCACTCACTGTGGAGGGCAGCCTCTACAGGCAGCGGTGGATGTGCGGAATTCGTTCTGACAATGCTCTGGCTCTTCCGGTTTTAATGTGATCCAGACATCTTATTGTCCTTCATTTTGAGAAACATTCCAATTTCCAGGGATTTTCCACTTTGCATGTAATAAGTAGTTAAAGTTTTCATGTGCATTGTTGGAAACTCACTCAAATCATTAGACATTCAAGGAATGGCAACTCAATATCCATTTCTAATCTGCAGTGTCCTTCGCGGTACCGGATTATTCTGCCATGGTAGCCATCCCAACCCAGAATTCACTTCACCATGGTTAGCTTCCAAGATTAATGATTTCCAGGATATTGCAATTACTGAGGACTTAATGCCGGTCAGAACTTACCATCTGCCTTCCAGCCATTTCATGAACCTGCCTGAAGAGAGAGTTTATCAAAATGGCTGTGCAGCACCTCTCATGTCCTGACACTGTAGGGACTGGCATAAGCAGCACTTCATGTTCTGATGCCAAAATACACGTGTATGGATTAAAAGTACCTGGGATACCTAAGAGTGCTTTCCAGGGCCAGTTCCCTGGTATTTATCGCTTTCTGGTGGTGACACCTGCTTCTAATTTTATGAGTTCTTTCTTCTAGTGGGTGATTTTTTTTTTCTTCAGAAAAGAAATCTTATCCTCAAAAGACTTAATTGGTAATTTTTCTCCTTTTGATATGCTTGATATTTTTATGAGTTTGTGCATCAGCATTGAAGCCTTCACAGGCCTTTAGTTTTAAAAAAAAGTCTTTGTAATACATAATCATTGTATTGGGCCACATAAATTTATGTCCCAGCCACACATTTGGAGACTTTTGCAGAGATATAATTTGTTATAAATGTCATTATCTGCTACTTGGGCTACTTGATGGTTGTCTTAAGTTGACTGAAGACAGAGAAATGAACTCTCCCTTGAGGGAGTGGTGCAGTGACTTGCTGTCAGTGCTGTATTTGGTGGGCTTTCACTATCAAGGACAGGGTTGGTGGCTGTTGTCATTTGGGGGTTAGTAAGTGGAAGGAAAAGGAGAGAGGAACCTAGTTTTGTCTGTTTAGACACAGATGGAAATAGTACTTTGGTTTGGGGGCAGCCAGCCTAGTTGTAGAGCCCAAAGTGGTATGCCTTTTTGTTTTTATCTTGTATAAAAACCTTTTCCTAATAGGTACTGGATAAAGTTAATTACATGAGTAGAAAAAGCTGCAAAAGGTGGTGTATTGCTAGGAACCCTTCTGATTGGCCTGCGGGAGTTGTCTGCATAAAATTGGATCCCTGTGTTGGGTTCCAAAAACAGGTGTGAATGTGAAGGAGAAGTGCTAAATCATGACTCCAGAGAAAATGTCGGCCATGAGCAGTTTTTAGTCTAAGTGAAAACCGAACTTCAGGATTTGGACAAATCAGACGAGAGAAAGGGTGAATCGTCCCTCGGGTCTGAAGACATCACGGTGATGAAGCATCAGCAGACTGAAGAGGATGCGCGACAGAGGCTGCCGCTGAATGCAGCAGGTTCGTTTCCTTCATTAACATGAAAAACTTGGCCAAGCATTCACCCTGTGTGTCAGAGAAGTAATTTTTAATAAAATATTTCCAAGATATGAAGACATTTAAGAAAGCAGCATGGTTTTTAACAATTGCACTCATGTAAACAGATCTGTCGTTACTTGTAACACAGAATGACGGAGAGTAGAAGTAGCCTGTGATTCCTCTCAGATGAGGATTCGCCGTAATTGGACAGACACCGTCTCTTCTGCTGAATGCAGCACTAGGAGAGGGGCGACTTTACACAGGAAGGTTTTTCTGAGATGTTAAAAAAAACCCAAAACTATTTTGTCAGATATTGTGCTTCAGAAAATGACTCATGCAGTTGTATAGTTATTTCCCTTTTTATTTACCATTTTTGTTTGGTTTAATAGTGTTTAATAACTGTGGACCTTTTGCATCCACAAAGCTGCATTTGAGATTAGTAGCTCATTTTGTTTTGCAAAAAGCAGAAGGAACGTACTTGAAGTGTTTTTCAGCTTTGAAATGACCTGTTGGCTCCTCTTTCTAAAATGAAGGCATGACTCTAGAGAGAGGTTTTCTTATAAGGAAAGGACCAGAAGTTTTCTGCACTAAACAAGAGCCCAAGACAGAACCTCTTTCTATGAAAAATTTTGTAGTAAAATGAGAAAATGTGTTGCCCCTTCCAGCATCCACACACATTGCCTGTTTGGAAAATTGCCTCCTGGTGCCGCATGGCTTCTGGCCTGAACTGTGAACCTGCGTAGTTAGGAAGTGGCATCAGCGCGGGTTATTGCACAACTCGATCTTCCCACTTCCTCAGCGACTCAGAGGCCCTTGAAGGCAAAGAATGGGGTTATTGAAGGGTGGCAGGCAGATCTCACCAAGTAACAGGTGGAGGTCAGAGGCGTTTATCTGTGGGATGAGCAGGGTGCAGAGACAGAGCAGAGTGCTTCACCGTAATGAGGTTACGCCAGAAAACGCTGACCCCACTGAGCTTAGATTCCAGCTGAGGGGCCCTTTTCTCATGCCATTACTTGATCTCACAGTTCAAGCAATTCAAAGAGACCTCAAATTATATTTCTCTTTTCCTCTATGAAACGTTCCAATCACTTTCAGATTTGACTTTAAATAAGGTGATGGGTTCTTTGCTTGTATCCAAGCAACATTGGACTAATAGGTCCCCAGCACAGGCGTATCCGCACGTGGAACATCACAGACATTGCATCTCTCACCAGTGCAGTTTCACCAGGTGGACCCTTAAACGCCAAGCTTTCAGTCATGTTTTGACTGACAGAAGTGAGCATATTTTAGTAAATACTTAGCTTCGCATGATTGAAACAAATATTGCAGGTGGAGAGAAGTATCTGTAAGGATATTTCTCAGCCAGAGCACTGGTTACCTGGCTTACTGGAGATGGGGAAGAAAGTGCTTTTGGTTTGTTCCCTTTATACAATTCTGTAGTTGTATACTGCATAGGTTTTGCTTTTGTAACGTAAAAAGGGGCTAAACATGCTGAAAAAATATAAAAGTAAGATTTACCTACTGTTCTACAGCAGGACCAAAAAATGAAAAGTTATTTGGTGGCATGTAGACCCGAGCTGTCCAATCAATGATTCTGCAGCAATGCAGATGTTCCAGATCTGCACTGTCCAATCCTGAACAACTAGCCATATATGGCTACCAAGCACTGAAGCATGGGTATGCCAAGCAACTGGATTTTTAAATTCATTTAATTTTAATTAATTTAAATTTAAGTAACCACATGTGGCTAGTAGCTACTGTATTCGATAGGGCAGATATGAACCCAGCATATGGATGATGGAGCTGTTTACTTTTCAGCTGGGTGTCTAAGCAGAATGAATAAAACATTATGCTACACTATACTATATTTATTTTTCATGCAAAGAAAATGATTTGGTTTTCTCAATCATTTCTTCTTTATTCTCAGTCCTCTGCGAATGTGTGTGATTGCTATGTTGAGCCAAAACCCATCCTTCTCTGAACACATGGGAGGATGAGATGGTTCAGGGGAAGATGGGTAGGGAATCTCCAACTTTTAAGGATATGGAACATGAAATACAATTTTCTAATTTCAGTCCTGACCCTGGGGTATCTGTGTTTACCCGGAAAGGAGAGGAAATCCCCTAAAAAATCAAGAGACTTTATTGTTGGCCCAGGAACCAGATTTTTATGTGACATTTTCCTTGTGTCTGTTCTTTACTCTCTCTGGTTGTAAATTTTCACTCACAAATGAACATTTGGAGTACATTAGAGAACTCATCATTTTTTTCTCCTGAATAATCCATCTAATCTTTATTCCATTCTCCCATTTTTAAAAATTGAAGAAATCACTTGTGTTCAAGCCTTTTAAATTACCTGAAATTCTTTATGATGTGGTAATTCTTTTGGGGGTCCTTTTAGCTCATTTTAAATGCTTGCGTGTAGAGTAAGAAGGATAAACCTCAGGAGCTGTATTAACTTTCATTTTAGTCTCTCCATCTCAAAAATGATTTTAAAACATTTTTACTCGCCAGAAAAGGTTAAAAGTCAAAATAGTCTAAATGTTTTACCTTTTTTTATTGCTGAGTGTGTTAATCATAATAAATGACATTAGAACGAACCCTAATGGATTTTATCATTAGGACGCAAGTGTAATGAGTGCAGTGTCTGGACTCCTGCCATGTCACACAGCGTATGTTTATACCCACAGGAACAGAGCAGTCCTCTAACCATGGGGTTAATCTAGCCAATCACAGCCTTTATTTGGCATCGCGGCTGGAGATGATCTCATCATCTAAATGGTCATCAGCTGAAATGATCCCAGAACGGTCCAGTTCCTGCTTTTGGGGCAGCTCATAGCTCTGCGTGTGGAAGAGATGAGTCTCAGCATAAATTTGCTGGTGAATGACTTGCAAAATGTGGTACTGGTCCTCAGCTTTCATCCTGTGCTGGAGAAATGGCACTGAAATTGATGCTGACACCGTTAATCTGACAGACATGACTGAGGTCTCTGTTCCCCACACTTAGACCTGGGGTGCAGGGGATCTGAGAGAACAGCCACAGTGCCAGTCAGCACATCATTTAGGCTGAAGAAAGATATTTCAGTATGGTTAGTAAGCTCTGTTTTAAACCAGCTCGTGGTTGGTTTGTATCAGTGAGATAGATACGTCATCGGAATGTTTTTCAGAAGTAGGCATCTTGGTGGAGCAGTCCACTGAAAGAGGAAGAGCTTTGGCGTGCTGAATTCAGGTCCTCGCTCCTCCACATGTAACCACGTTCTCTTGCCTTCTTCAGGACTTCTCTCCCTCCACTGTCCTCTCGGAGTCACTGCTTCCTGCCTGTCCCTGGACTGTCCCCTCGCACCCAGGTGTGCGCCACTGTCTCCATCTTCAGAAAGCTCTGCCTTGCTTCCTTCCACTGCCCGATGACCACTGCCCTGTTCTGCTTTCTTCTACACACGAATTCCATGAAAGGGTTGACTGCACCATTCCCATTGATTGTGTGAGCCATTCTCACCCGTCTTCCCTGCGCCTTGCTGCCTGGGCCTCCTTTGTTCTCATCATACTTGACCTCTCAGTAGCATTCGGCTCACTCAGTCACAGCCTTCTCCTTGGAATGCTTCTCTTAGTTTCTGTCAAACTGCACATTCCTATGAGTGAAATGCCTCAACTTAGTAGCCTGTTTTGACACTGACTTTAGTAGCTCAGGGCCCTCCTGGATTTCAAGACTTGCTGAAATCTGAATAATGGTGAGTTGGCCTGCGACCTCTGGTTCTGTGAGGCGTTCCTGCGTTATGACACAGTCTAGGCTTGGAAATAGCAGTGAGTCTAAAAGAAGAATTCTGATCCTTCTTGGTTATCAATAGAGATAGAACATGGTTTGCAGGAGGCTTTATAGAAGAATCAACTTCTTGAAAAGTCAGGAGGCCTACTGTAAATATTAAATGTGTGTATTTACCACTTTACAATTTAATATCTTGGGTCATTACCTTCTTCCAAGTCTCTGTGATATTTATTTCTTGGAGGTCCTGTATTAGAATCACTAATACATTCAGTATGTTTAATAAAATCCTAGCTGACCCCTACTAAGGCCAAGAGAAACCTTTGGTGTGTGAGACAAGATGATTCTTAGTATGCTTCAGAGTTACTTATGTTTTATGCATATTCTTTTGCAGTTGATATAACCTTTCCTTGAATTTTTTCTTTGGATAACAAAATTAGAAACTTCAGCTATAAATTGAACTATACTTTATTGACTTAAATGGGACACCGTTTTTATAGTATGTGAGGGAAACTGCCTGAGGGAGTGTGATGTCTTACAAAAGGTGCCAGCCCTTGGGACCAGAGACCTGGGGTGAAATTCCCCTTAGTAGCTGTGTGACCTCCAGCAAGTTGCTTGATGTATCTTGACATCTGGTTCCTGCAGTGTTAAGTGACAGGTAGGCAGGTAGAAGAGATGGAAGGGTAAGGGTATTTGTAAGTCCACAGGACCTGGTAGGTACTCCATAATTTGAGCTTTTACAGTTTTCAATCTGTGGGAAATGATCAATCTGCAGACTTGACGACCATCTCCTTAGCTGCCTCCTGGCTGTCTCGAGGCCAGTAGATGGATGCAGGCCCCTCTGCCTTAGGTTTGGTGTAATAGGTGTGCTGGTAAAGCTGTGGTAAAGGTAGGTCGTTGGGAATTAGATGTTGACAGCAGCTGGGGGGCATCTGAGGTCAGCGTGAACAATCACACGTACGGCGTCTGGGGTCCTCTCTAACCTGCTTACATACTGGATTTTAAAACAAAAGTGCAGAGTTTGCTTGTTTCCAGAGTTTCTCCCAAATAGATTGTTACTATGAATGAACATTATTAAAACTGAACTTTCTGTTCTTGACTTTGATTCTCTGAAGAAAGAAACATAAACCAGTTAAATCTCTGAAACCTTGAATTACATCACCAAACTCCTGCAGCAGAGAAGATAGGTGGTATGTCCTGAGCAGCACTGACCAGAGATAATTTTCACAGGACAGTGGATTTTCAAATTAGTCCTCTAACGAAGCAAGTAACAACACTGACTTGTCACAGTTTTCCTTTTTACATATCCTGCATGTTGTTCCGTTGTCACTGGAATAATTATAGTTTGTAGGGATCTCTCCCTCTCCCTCCATCCCATTAATATTGTAGCTCCTTTGATGCCTAAAAATAGCCCCTTTAAGAAGCTTTCTCAAGCAAAGAACAGCGTTGTGCTTTCTTCTCTTTCCTGTGGGACTTGCTTCACAGTTAACCAAGAACTTCTCTGTAAAGTTCTTGGTCAAAGTGTTTGGTATATCTCATAATTTGGGAGGGAGGGGGAGTTGAAGTTAATTATGATTTTTTCCCCTGTATCTTATCTTCATTTCCTGTAACATCAGGTTGCAGCAAAAACTTACCAAAAATAAACCTTGATTAGCTATAGGAGACCCCAAGGATTATTTTTGAGTTTTTTCATATCATTTGATCTGACTTTGGTGTTGATGCTTCTTGAAAGAATCAGGGGGAAATAGAAATTTTCAGAAGTGTTTATCCATTGGAAATAACCACTTATTTGCATTTTTTTCCAAGAGGGTGTCTTACCGGTTTCTCTGGGTGAGTGTGTAGGCTAGTGGAAAACCTCAACTAGGATGGATTAGCTAAAAATGATGGAAACTTCTGGAGTTTTGGAGGGTAATTAGTGCACAGCAGGTGTCTTTAACACACATTTCTAGCATTGACAGTGGTCTTGTGTTTGCATATCATGTTAGTTTGCTGTTGCTGCGTGACAAATTGCCACAAATTCAGCACTGAAAACAGTACACATCTGTTATCTCCCAGTTTCCTTGGTCGGGAGTGTGGGCTCAGCCTAGCTGGTCCCTCTGCTCAGGGTCTGACAAGGCTGCCATCAAAATTTCATCCAGGCTGCATTCCCTTCTGGAGCTCAGGGTCCTCTTGCAAACTTTCATGATTGTTGGCAGAATTCGGTTCCTTGTAGCTTTAAGACTAAGGTCCCAGATTTCTTAAAGTTGGCTGTCAGCCATGGCCCACTTATCCCCTAGAGGTCCCTGCAGTTTCTTCCATGTGGCCCTCTCACAGGCCCTTTTGCAACATGGCAGCTTACTTCTTCAAAGCCAGCAGGAGACTCTGACATCTAGTCCCTCTTTTAAAGGGCTCACGTGATTAGGTCAGGCCCAGCCAGGATAATAACCCTTTACTTAACTCAAAGTCACCTGATTAGGGACCCTAATTACTTCTTCACAAGCCTCTTCACCTTCACAATGTAACAACCTAATCGCAAGAATGACATCCATCATATTCACAGGTACTGCCCACATTCAAGGGGAGGGGATTATACAAAGTGTGCCCCAAGGGCCAGAAACCTTGGGCCACCTTAGAATTCTGACTACCACAGATATTGACAATGCATCTAACAGAATCTTTGTGAACTCAGTCAGCCCTTCGTATCCATGGGTTCTGCATCTGCGGATTCAACCAACCGCGGATCAAAAGGCCTACCAGCATTGCATCTGTACTGAACATGTGCAGACTTTTTTGTCGTCATTGTTCCCTAAACAATACAGTCTGACAACCATTTACATAGTGTTTACATTGTATCAGGTATTATAAGTAATCTGGATTTAAAGTAGATGGGAGGATGTGCACAGGTTATCTGCAAATACTATGCCATTTTTGTAAGGAACTTGAGCATGCATGGATTTTGGTATCTGTGGGGGTCCTGGAACCAATCCCCCATGGATACCGAGGGACAACCGTATTGTATTTGGCCTGTACTTTCAAGGTTTTCCTGTTGGCTTCTCACTCATGGCTGCCTCCAGGGATCAGAGTCACACTGATTGACTAGAATTTCATGTATGTTTGCCTGTGTCGACTGAACACTATCTGAAATGACTCAGGTAGCTTAGAAAAATGGCAAAGTGGAGAAAAATTAAAGTCTTATGGATAGAAAAACTGATGACAAGCCAGAATGCCTCTTGAAATCCACCTCCTATTCTGTTTACCACCGCTGGGGTTTTTATAGCAATCACAGGAGAAAATGTCCCAGGGAAGCAAAATGTTATGCTAAATTTCTGCTTCTCATTCTATAAAATTCTTTACTTTTACATAATGAAAACAACTTTGAAGTAATATTTTGTTTGTTCCAGAAAAAGGGATAGCATTGCTTTATCTATAATCTTTTAAAAAAAATGATACTTCTGGGGGCCGCCCGGTGGCGCAGCAGTTTAGTTCGCGCTTGGCAGCCCGGGGTTTGCCAGTTCAAATCCCAGGCGCCTGCCGACACACTGCTTGTCAGCCATGCTGTGGCGGCGTCCCATATAAAGTAGAGGAAGATGGGCACGGATGTTAGCCCGGGGCCAGTCTTCCTCAGCAAAACGAGGAGGATTAGCAACGGATGTTAGCTCAGGGCTGGTCTTCCTCACAAAAAAAATAAATAAATATGATACGTCTAAAAAATACATTGAAATTAAAGTTTTGATTCATTAAGAGAAAGCCAATCATCAGTCATTTATCAGTACAGTAGTTGTTATCAGCAGTTGTGCATCGCTAATTAGTAAACGAAATTTTAACAAGGAGTTTATTTTTAAAGTAGCGTACAGAAACCAAATTTGATTTCAGAAATAAAAGCCAAGGTTAATGTTCTCTCACTTTTAACATAAAGCAGTTTACTAGCATTTTGAAATTTCGTCTGGTCAGTTAAGTATACGGAGCAAATTAACTAAAACATACACTATGTATATGGAGAAAATATTAAAGTGTAAAATAAGGAAATGTGTTCAATATGAGTCTTTAAAAATTGAAAACAAAGTAATTTTGAGATTCATGGCAGCCTTAAGGTTCATGTTACTTGCCTGTGATAAATTTAGAAGATTGTTCTTGTGCGCAGACAGCATTTCTTCTCTCTTTAACCCTTTCAAAGAGGATTTGAGTTTTGCTGGTTTTGAACCCATTTACCAACCTGATCATTCTTAATGCTTGTTACTGCCTAAATTTTATGTATACTTCCCCTTTTATCACGTAAATGCTCGAGTTAAGTCATGTCAACATTTCTGCAGTACTTAGAATGGCATAGACTAGAAAACATGAACTTTTCAAAGAAGTGACCACTTCTCCTTGAGTCCAGTGATTTGCTTTCTTTTAGGTTAGTTCAGATACTGCGTTTCATCACTGATTCCATATCTGAAAAAAAATTCTGCCATCTTGTAACAAGTTTTGACATTTTCGTTTTCTATTCTATTTCTGTTTCATGACACATAATTCAGGCATTTGACTGAGTTTAAATCAGTAGACTGGTTGGCAGCCTAAAAATGTGTTTGCACAGAAGAGGTTTGAATGAATCAGGAGATCTGTTCACGTTTTGGTAGCTTTTTATTTCTTTCCTTTATTTTTTTAAATTTGAAATCTCCTCTTGAATGTAATTACATGATGATACATTAGGTTAGGTTCCTTGCAATGAATGTTGATCCAAAACCTCAGTCCGTCCTAATGATGTTAGGACGTTGGTGTGGTGTGACTTGGGTTACTGATTCAACGAGCAAACAGATACAGCTAAACTCACTTAGTGACTTTGTTTTTAATTCAGATCACATGGATATTGATCTGGAACAGATCTGATCTAGCTTTGTCAAGACAGTGTGAAATCACATGCCACTTCATATTGTCCTTATGTCTGACTATGTAAATGTGCGTACCAATTTGCAACTTGTTTCTTTCTTGGGGTCAAAACCCCAAGTTTTGCTATGTCCAGGCATCTATTAGTAAAGCCACAGATAAAGCTGAGACCTGTACAAGTAGTGTAAATATCTCTTCAGGCCACTTGGTAAGTCCCAGGCCCTTTGTTAGATATCCTGACAGTAGAGGGGGCAATGCAGACATGGTCTCTGCCCTCCTAGAATCTGTAGTCACACTTGAAGGCTGTGTTGTAGAATCTTGTTAAGGAAATCTGCGATCAGAAATAACAAAGACTTATTCAGATATAAGCCAAACTAACTAGATTTCGGAACAGACCTGTACCCATGAAGTGCTTGGCATGGTACGTGGTACTTAGAACTGCTCGGTGACAGTTACATGCTAACATCATGATCATTTGTGTTATTTAGCTTTCCAGTTCACCCAAATAATTCTCTGGTCATAGGCAGAACATAACACATGTAGACATGTGTAAGTAAAATGAAATTTGGTTCTTTTGACGTGAATACAGACCAATTTTGTGCTGCAAACTTAAGACAGCCCAAATTTGTCCTGCGATGTGCAGACTAGGAGTCATTTCCTTTATTTTTATATCCAAGTTTCGCTGTTTTAATTGGCACCCTACCAAACTAATAGATGCCTCCAGTTGGGTAGTTCTGCATGGTTGCTGAGAACATTACCAATCCACTAATTACAAGGGACTATTTTCCCATTCTTTTCTTCCCAAAGCATTTCCTATACTGGAAATGCTATGAAAATCTTAGACTATAGTAAAAAACACTATTTTTACAAACAAAGTTTTATCATATTTTCTTAACATATGTTTGTCGTAGAAAAGACAAGTAAGCAAAAAGAGGCAATGAAAATCACCCAAATCCAACACACAGAGAGAACTCCTATTATAGTTTGTGTGTATTTCCTTCCAGTCCTTTCTCTGTGTGTAGAAACACATTTTTAAATAGCACCAGAGTGTAGCATCCTATTTTGTAATTGCTTTCCGTGTCTTTATTCCATGTCATTATTCTTCTACAGTATTATTTGCATTGGTTATACCATATTTATTTAACAGTCCTCAATTGTTAGGCGTTTAAGGGTTTTTTTACTTTTATGTTTTTCTTTTTTTCTATTCTAAATAATTCATTGGATGAGCAACTCCATTGCCAGTGTTGAGGGGTTTTTTAAATCTTAAAATAGCTCAGTTATTTAAAATATAGAGAAAGTGCCTTGGTGCTGAAGTAAGGTAGCTGGCAAGGTGGGATGACAGCACGTGAGGTCTCATGTGCTTCTGTGGCCTCCTGTTTGAAGGGTCCCAGAGGCCACAGGCACCTGCAACTTTCAGGAAAACTGGGAGAGTGGCGCACTGTAGGTAGAGAAGATCGGTAACCCCAAAATGGACTGTGACTTAGTAGAATAAGTTGAAATCAAGTAGAGACTGATGTCAGAGACCATCTGTCACCTGTTTGTTCCTGTGGCGAATTCAAACCAATTCAACACAAATTTTCCATTCACAGGTAGATTTCTTTTTTTAATCCTTAAAAGTTTTATCTTTCAGGTTGCATAAGCTGTTATTTCACGAATTAAAATGTGCTTGTCGATCCATCCCTCTTGCCAGGAATGCCGTCTCCGACCACACTGAAGAAGTCGGAGAAGTCTGGTTTCACCAGCCCCTCCCCTTCGCAGACCTCCTCCCTGGCCACGGCATTCACACAGCATCACCGACCTGTCATTACGGGACCCAGAGGTGAGCTGCTCCACAGGCACCTTTGGTGGTGCTTAGATCATGGCCTTGGGACCAGAGTAGCAAAATGAGAGACAATGAGGACTCCCTCAGAATGTTCCAGAAGGCAGTGAGTGTTTCAATTCCTTATCCTTGGGGGCAGCTGTGGAATTGTAGGGACCAAAGAGATTTGGCATCAAATTCTTTATCCTTACCTAAGTCAAAAAAGAGACCAAACCTGTCTCTCTGGGTCACTGCCAGTGGGATATTGCAAAGAGGTAGGAGGTAATTTGAATTAAACCAAACTCAAATGTGTCCTACGAATTGTATGAGAGGGGTGTGTGTGTGTGCGCGCACATGCGCGCTCATGTATGTGGTGAGTATATTTTCATGTAGTCATTTTTCAAGTAATAGCTTATTGTCATTCTCTCATCCCTTCTCATTCCCTTTCCTGGAAACCTGATTTCAATATGTGGCATTTTGTGTTGTTTGCATCACGATCTTGATGAGCAGTCTTCATTCACTCCTTTTGAAGCGGTAGATAGTTAGTCTGGTTTTCATTATTTTTGTCTTATGTGCTTTTACGTTTATTATTAAAATGTGTCCACAAGAAATATGATTTGTATTTCACATTAAAGACAAGCTTTAAACCTCAAGAGAATGTCAGCAAATCACTTAACTTGATCTTATTGCAAGATGAAAATATTTATTAGTTTGTTTATGAAACTCCTACAGTAGGAGTATGAATAATTGTAACCATGTTTGCTTTCTTCCATCAGATTTTCGTTTAGGGAGGTCTGTGATCTACTAGCTGGTATCATAAAACATCCTAGAAGGTTATGGTCTCTTGTCTGCTTTGACATACGCCTGGGGAAACTGATATTTCTTGCATTAATCTCAATGTTAGTCCCACAAATTTGAATCCCTTTATGAATACTCTGTGTGCATCTCAGGGAAATGTGGCAGTTGAGAGGGCTGTCCAATGCAAACATGCGGAAATCACGTTGAAGAAAATAAGTATTCTGACTAAGGGGTGAAGCAGTTTCTATATCCACAATTAAGAAAACTTACTCCGTCTTTAAACATCTTGTGATCATCGACAGAACTTTCTCAAGATCCCTTATTATTTCACGTTTATGTGTGTATGTATGTGTGGTATAATCAGAGAGGATATATATTTTTTTCTAATTTGCAAACCTTGCAGCTGAATTGGATTATATGGTCCCACAATGCGGAATGACTCTCTTTACATGGGGTAGTATTATGATGTTATCCTATAGTCAACATTTTTTAAGCATCTAAACTGTGGTAGGAAATAAGAGATATGAAACCTTTTTGGTCGGAAGATTTTTGGTCTCAGGGAGATAAGGCAGGTAGCGTTTCTCATCTTTTTATGGTCAGGTTAACATATTCTAGATGCTAAGTGAATGTTAAAAGCAGAAGTTTCTGCAGGAGCTCAGAGGAGGGGCTGTGGAGTTGGATTCACTCGTTAAACAGGGATCTCCTGAGGGGCCGTCACTGGGAATTCAGTGGTTCTTGCCCTCCCAGAGCATACTGTCTAGTGTAGGAAAGAGATGCAAGAAAGTGAGTAGAAGACGATGTGGAGTGTGCTGTTACTTCCCACTTTGTATCAAATAAAGAGACTGCAAAGTGTAGGTAACATGGAGGTCAAATCTTAGAAGTTGCTTACTTGAGGGGAGGGCATTCCAAGCACAGGGAAGATTCACAGTGTAGCACGGTAGTAGGGATCGGCAGGAACATCATGCCAGCAAGCAGGACGGCTGGGTACACTGGCCCTTTGCCTTTCCACTTACCGTCTGGAGTTTTAATGTCCTCACCAGTAAAATGGGGACAGTGCTGATGTTGAAGAAACTTTTCCTCCCAACCTCTTCTTCTATGGAAACTACCATAAGACAAAATTTGTGGAGACTCTGAGGAGCATGAAACAACATGCATGTATTATCATTTGTTCAGTACATATTGAGTGCCATCTGTGTGTCTTGCCTTAAAACCATAGTTCCAGAAATTATTATAATGATTCTAGCGTTTACCCATGGGTACCATGATTGGGAGCTTCATCATGCTAGACAATTAACCCATTTGCTAAAATGACCCATACTGGGTTGAGCAGACCACTTTAGCCTACAGCACGATGAGTTTTGATCCCTTGTTCATATTCATGAAAATGTTTATGAGGAAACGAGAAAGATGCCTAGTTTAAGAATTATGGAATACCAAAGATTCTTTGTTTTCACCAGAATTCAAAATGGTGCCCAGCATCCTTGGTTCTCCTTTTTTGGGAAATCTACACAGGTATCCATTCTTATTGCCCCTTGACCCTCTTAGTGTTCTGGTGAAGGGAATGGAGTAGTTGAGATGGAACTCTACAGTGACATCTTTGTGACAGGAATCACAGTGTTGAGCTAGGTTAACATAAGACATTCTTGCACTATTTTTTAAATGGTTGGTATTCAGCCTCTTTGTATTTAAGAAATATATGCGACAGGTACCGTATTCCTTTATTCTTCTCTGAACCAAGTGGAAAGCCAGTGCTTGGAATGACATCACATCCGGGACTAAGAGTTGATGTTTTAGGAAGATGAGGCCAGATTTAAGGAGGGGAGAGTCTGACCGAGGGAGCTAGTGTGGAATAAATAGGACACTTGTCCATAAAGAATTCAACCTTGCATGCTCCATTATGAAGAGTTGCCGCACCCAAAATGGTAAATTATTAGAAAATTCAGAAAGATGATCAAACTTCCACAAGGCCTAGAAGGAGGAAAAGGTGTGTCATTTATCAGGTCCTGGGCACCGGGAGGCTGGGGAGGGGCTCTTTACTGTGTGCTTGCTCAGGGTCATGTGGTATACTCACCTCTGGATGGTACCCAGACTGCTGGACTTCTGCTGCCTTCCTTAAAATTCCTTCACATTCCTCATGGAAGTACCTTGCCTGGACAGACACCGGTTAGTAAGCAATAGCTGTGTAACGTATCCCAGTGCTCAGGCCACAGGTGATATTTTTACAGAGCTGCGGCAAACAAGTTCACTTCACTGAAAAAACAATGGCCCTGCTTTTCACAGCAAACGTGAGCTATATTTGGAGATTTGGTGGCCCCCTTTTTCAAAGGAATCTCCTGCTGAAGATTTCAAAGCAAAGGCAGAAAAAATAGGACCTTGAAGGGAGGTAGCATATCATACAGGTTAAGTGCAAAAGCTGAGGGGTCACATGGACTGGTGTTTGAATCCTGTCTCCACCGCTTTTACCCACTATGTGAAGCTGGCGACTGCTTCCCATCTCAGGACCAGAGGTTCCTCATCTGTGACTGGAGAGCATGATCTCTCCGTCAGGAGAGCTGCATCCCGTGAGGAGTGGGTGAGGGCGTGCAGCTGCAGCCATTCACACGGTGCCTGGACAGCCAGTGTGCACTCAGGTCACCTGCTTCCATACAGGCTGTGCAGGTCTCCTGCTGTCCCACCTGTCTGCCCGTCCACATTTGACCCACCCCACAACCAGCTCAAGTGCTGATTTCTGCGTGAACCTCCGCAGCTCCCCCAGGCTGCGTTGACTCCTGCTCCTGAAACTCCTGTAGCCTTTTGCGTCTGCACGTTTCCTCCACTGACCTTGTCAGTGCAATTAGTGTGCACTTGGAGCTGAAAGATTGGGCTTTCAGAGTTTCTTGTACTAGAATTTCAGATTTCAACCATAATAAAGTATTTAATCATGACAATTTATCTTATTCATGATAATTGAAAAGAAATCTTTGTTCTTCCCTTTGGCTTTTCAAGAGTTGTAATTTTGATGATTTAAAGGGTATATAACTCTTTTTGAGAATGATTTGGAGAGCTCATCAGTGATATTTTAGAGTTTCTTGAAAGTTTGTCTTCTTGAAACTTATGTTTCTGGCTAAAGTCTTTGCTGTTTTCAAAAACAAGAAGATAATGAATGATAATTTAAATGCTCTGCAGTAAGGAGAGAAGCTCAGTGCATTAGGGGTTTAGAAATGGGGAGGAACCTGCACTGTACGTACTGTGAGGCAGAGGTTGGAGGTCACTGGCGAGTAAGCACTTACTGATTTTCACCTAAAACCATAGAATTTCAGAACACTGCTGTGCTCTGGGAATCTTCTGATCTAATTTGTTCCCTGTATCTGCCAAGAATGTGTTTGGCTGCAAGTAACAGAAAATCTGACTAAACGGACGGTTTTTTTTCTCATACAAAAGTAAGCGTGTGATTCAGGACTATCACAGCGGTGTCATGATGCCGTGAAGGATTAAGATTTCTTCTCTTCACTGTGCATGAGTGGGTTGTTTCCATCCTCATGCTGTGACCTCATGGTCACAATGTAGCTACTGCCCTCCTGCCTTACATCTGCACTCCAGGAAGAAAGAAGGGAAAGACGAGGGCAAAAAGTGCCTGCCAGCTCATTGTGCTGCCTTCTGTTCTCTTCTTCTTGCTTCTCATGTGGCAAGGTCAGAATGGTGCACGTGACCACCTCTAGCTGCAAGAGAGGCTGGAGAATCTAGGTTTTTAGCTGAGCAGATTGCCACTCTGTATAAAATAGGGGCTTTATTAGTAGTAGACAGGGGAGAAGTGTGCTGGTTCGCAGGTGGCAGCGTGTTCCACGTCACTCTTATGGATGAGAAGCGTGAGCTGGCCAGAGCGAAGACCAGGGGTCAGGTCCCCTGGGCAGTGAGCAGTGCCTCTTCACCGTCTGGGAGCGTCCACCTTTTCCTCCCTCACTGGGGGAAATATACTACATTTGTTTAAATGACTCATTTGTTTTCACATTTTTATTAGGTAAAGACATAACAGCCATTGAGATCTTTTGATAAGCATGACATAACCCACATTATCACACTGAGATTTAATCACAGCCATAAACAAACCCCTTGACCCTTTTTATTAGCCCGTGAATCCCAGCTACTGGTAAGCACAGAGTTTCTGCTGGGTGCAAGGCATTTCAAAAAATCACTTTTGAGGTCAGTTCGGCTTTTTTCAATATTAGAGTTAGCTTGCAGACTCCCATTACCATCTGGGGACCCAGTAATTTTTTCCACAAATACTCATCAAGCGCCCACAGTGTGCAGGTGCTCTAGTGGCTGCTGCACAGCGTGGACAAGAGGAGCCAGGTCCTGGCCTCAGAGCGCTCACCTCCCAGTGGACCACAGGACTAGGCAGCCAGCACCTGTCTCATGTGACGGGAGCACGGGTGCTGCTGGGGACAAGGGCATCCTGAGAGACAGGCGTGAGACTTACGCTATTCTCAGACACAGGCCCTCTCACCACAAGGGTGCAAAACAAAGCAGCAGCAAGCAGTCCTGCTTTTAGATAACTTGGTCCTGAGGAAGTGAGGCTTTCGAAATGCCCACTTCTTTATGAGTCAGAAAATATATACACATGAAGGAAGTTGAGAAGTAAAATTGCCCTGATTCTGAAAATACGTGTAAGATATACTCAAACAGGAACCACATAAACCAAAGATTTATTGTGCAGCTCTCGAAGGATTGTGCCAGTTTCCGTTTGGAGAGGTAGTCAGCGGTATGTGCTCTGGAAGCCTCTTCACGTCCGCGATCCTCACGGCCCGAGCAGGGGTCCTGCTTCTGGCAGTGCAACAGCTGAGGGTCTGCAGTGAACAGTGTCTCCCAGTTTGGCCAAGAGAAATATACCACAGATAACTGGGAGAACTAAGATTCCCTTCCGGGAAGTTGAGGTCCCCAGGAGAGGCTGGCAGAGTGTAGATTCGTAGATAAAAGCAGGAGAGGTGAGGGAGGAAGCCACAAGGCCCATCGGAGCAGGGGCCACGTCGTCGTTTTCCTCCCTGGATCCCTCAGCCTCGTGCCTGGCGTAGGGAAAGCACTCAATAAATGTTTGTTGGATGAATGAATGAGTGCATGGATTTGACTGAGGGCATCAAGTCCCTCAAGAAGGTTTGGGAATCAGGGAGTTCTTCCCCTCCCTCTGTGTAGTAGTAACCTAATATTCAGGTGCGTGTATCTGGCAGCAGTGGAGGAGGTGCAGAGCATGGCGCGTAAGTGCTCAATGTGTGTCTGCTTGGTTTTAATTAAGAGCTTCTACCTTGAGAGGCATTAGAAGAAACGCTGGGCTCAAAATGGTTTGATCTCCTCTTTATAGAATATTTGCTGTGGTGTTATACATTTTTCTGTCCAAACTTAAGGACCCTCAAGAAGGAATGCTCCCTGGTGGTTCGTCACTACCCTAACCATGCACCCCTCCCTTGGCATAGGCCCCATACCTGAGCGAGAGGTTTGTTTGGCTTTCTTGTATTGTATCTGCCAACTTTTTAGCCTCTTAGGAAAACTTTTAACTTAGTTGTAGAACATGCTGGTGCTCCTTTCAGTGGAGCTGAATCTAATTTGTCTCTCCTGGCTAGTGCAATTGAATCATCATCAACTGAAAATGAGAAGCAATTAAATACCTGTTGCTAACAAGGTGCTGAAATCATCTGCCAGCAGACACAAGGTGCCTGTTTGTTGTTGGAGTGTGTCATTTGAGGAAACACTACGTTGTCTTTCTACAAGAATTGCCAGAGTTGCAGGTGTCATAGACCTAACAAGTACCAGCTTCGAGGAGCATTGAAAGGAGAAACAAGAGGGCTTGTGGCCATTGGTAGGGTCAGCTCAAGGGCCGGGGCCCAGCCTAATGGGAAACATTGTCAATGGGATTTGAAGTAACTGGATAGTAAAGAGGAAAAGCAGCTTTTTAGCAAAGGCCCTTTAAGTCCCAGTTCAGGAAATTATTAAATTCATTAGCCAGATACTTACAACCAGCTATTACTGCCCAGCCAAAGGAAAAAAACAGTGCCAGCAAATGTTTTAAAACTATGACTAAACAAAAGTCAGGAAGCATGTAATTAAAACTGAACCTTTATTGTATTGTAAAGAGTTTCCCTGTGACATGGAAAATATTTAAAGGAGAAGTCTGGTTAGCTAATTTGTCTGCAAGTGAACTGCGTGGTGGAGAACCATCCTCAATTAACTGTAAGGCCACCCACCGAGCGATCCTCATAAAGGGCCCTGGCTGCTCAGCTTGGTTTTGTGTAACTGTTCAATAATTGCTAGATAAATGCATAACTAAAAGCTCTATTACACTAATAATTTGTACTGAGATAGATGTGTGGGACACCCTGCTGGGTTAATTTGTCATCCCCACAGCAAACTTCTAAAGAGAGCTCTTCTGCAGCGGAGTCCTGTTAACATGTTGTCCCAAGGAGGACAGGTTACAGCCTAAGACCAACTGGCTCCTCATCTCCTAAGGAGGCGAAATACCCCAGGACGGGCACCGGAGAGAATAGGGGGATTAACCATGGGGACCAGATTTCAACTGCTCTTGACAAAAGAAGCTGCTCTCCCTTGGAATTCCTTGCCCCTTTCTCCCTCCATCCCCCCCTCCCTCTCTCTCCCCCTCCCTCCCTCTGTCTCCCCCTGTCTCTCCTCCCTTCTCTCTCCTCCCCCCTCTTTCTCTCCCTTCTGCCCTCTCTCCTCCCTCTCTCTCTTTCTCTCCTCCCCCCTCCCCTCTCTCTCTCCCCCACTCCTTCCCCTCTCTCTCCTCCCCCTTCTCCCCCCCCCCCACCCATGCATACATGGTGAAGGCTCTGGTTCTGAACAGTTTCTTAGAGGTGCTCTCAGTGACAAGACTTCAGGCATCGCGTGTACTATAAATCACATAATCAGATAAATCCCTAGCAGGTCTTTCTTTCTGGGTTAGCTTAGTATAATGTCAATTCCCTGTTTAGACTCGTTCTTTATTTTCCTTTTTTCAGAGTAGAATAAAAAGCCGCTGTTGGGCTTGTGTCTCCTCTTTATGTGGAGTGTTTTCTTCCATCTCTGTCTCTCACACACAGGCACACACACTTGCTGTTTTAAATATGAAGTCCACATTGAAGCTTCAGTGCAGGATTTTCAACCTCCCCTACTGACAGAACCATAAATCATGTTGAAGTTAAGTGAATTACTGTGGCAGGGAGCTGCAGCCTGAACAACGTTATGTGGGATCAGCTTATCGTCCGCACAGGCGGGGGCCGTACTTGGTGGGACGCTGTGTCCTGCTCCTGCGCTGGCAGTGTTGGGAGTCACTGTTCACGCTGGATCCTTTGTGTTGTTGAAACCAGCACATTTAATCAGGGTGTGGACTGTTTTTTAAAATGTATATTTCCTCAGTAAATTTACATTTGTCACTTGCCATTTCTTCATATTAAATGGTGGTTGCCTTTTTCCTCAAACAATTCCTTTTTCTTCTACGCAAAACGTATGTGAGGAACAGCAGAGTTGCCAGGCTCATTAAAATCATAAAGGACTTGTGAACAAAAACTCTGACAGGAAATAAACGCTGACCTCTGAGAACGATTGGATGGGGGAGGCGGAGTGCAGGGAGGAGCATGGGCTGTGGGGTCAGGCGGAACTGAGCGCAGATCCTGGCTGGCCACTTGGGGTCTGTGCTTGTGCGAGGCCCGTGTCCTCCACTGGCCTTTGTTTCCCCACCTGTGCAGAATCTCCTGGCGTTAATAGGAGGAGGAAGCAAAATGACAGACGGAAAAAGCTGGGCATGTGGTAAGCGTGTTGCTAAATGTGAACCCATCCCTCCCATCCCCTGCCCCCGTATCGCTATTTAGTTTCTTTATATGTGGTTCTCTTGACCCGCTAAGGATTCTCTTCCTTCGTTCCTCACTCCCCATCCCCCTCCCTTCCTGCCTGCTCCTGTGGGTCCAGAGGAGAGGTTGTTGCTGCTCACCGAGAGGAGCCACATCTGCCTGGAATCTGAGATGTGATCTCAGGGCAGCGACCAGCCCTGTCACCCCATCCTGTCACTCTCTATGGCTGAGGGAACAGAGGAATCTCCCCAGTGGGGCAGGTGGCCCTCTCCCAGGATGAGTGTCCCGTTAGCCGTGGTGGAGACTTGGCTGTGGCATGTCTTCATTGACAAGGCTCTTGCTAAAGACGTGAGCACCTTTATGTTTGCAAGAGTCAATGTAGCAAATAACTATTGAGCCTTTACTATCTGCCAAGCCCTGTGCTGGCCCCAGTGAACACACCAGATGGGCCAGGGCTGCCCCTGCAATCTAGCAGAATGGGCAGACATTGAACACATGACTATTGCTATGATTATAGTACTGAGGGGGGAATTTAAGAAAGGGCTATTACAGCACAGGTGTTTAAACGATTGGTGGGGATTTGGATTTATGTGTCAGTTTGTCCCTCCTACAGGCATGCAATATGAATTTAGAAAACCTTGGCATCCCTGTGGGATATCTCTTAGATCTTCTTGAATCCCCAAATTCTTGAATACTGTAGTATGAGTAGTTGAATTGTTACATACCCAGTAATGAAGAGAAGATATGTGGATAGGGACTCTTACAAGTGAAAGAAACCCAACCAAATTGCTTAACCACCCTTCTGCTCCCCAAAAGAAAGTAAATGGATTGGTGCACATCACTGAAAAGTCTAGGGGTTTATAGTATCTCAGGTGATGCTTTCAGAAATCTCTGTATATCTTTCTCTCAGCTCTGCTGTCCTGTGTGTGAACGTCATTCTTAGGCTAAATCTCCTAAGATTGTGGCACTAATGATTTGAGCAGCTGCAGGCTTATTCCCCAATTTAGCAATCCCAAGGGAAGAGAACTGCTTTCCACAGTACATCGAGGAGAGGTCCTACTCCTGGGTGCTTATGGCTCTGATTGGCCTGGTTTGGGTCATTTGCTCACTTTTAAAATAATTCTTATGTTTAAAAGATAATGGGTTTCTCATTGGTGTGGCCTCCGTCACATGCCCACCCACGGAGCCAGGGGGTGGGGTTACGTCCACCCTCACCACATAGACTGAGGCTGAGGGAAGGACAGGGATCTGCAGGAACATTAGGGCCCTGTTTGCAGAGGGAAGGTGAGGGCTAAGCTAAGAGCTGTCCACTGCAGGAGGCAGGAGAAAAGCTGAGTGCTGGACAGTGGGCTCAGCCCACTCACAGCCACGTGACTTCCTCCTGTGGTGAGGGCTGCAGAGCGCAAGTCAAATCCAGGCCTGGAGGAGTCCACAAAAACATTCACCTCCTGATTCCCAGTGGTCTCCTGTTGCCACGCTGCACTGTGTGATCCTGGTTACTTTTCACGGATCTTAATGTATTCTAAAAAAATCATTCTAAGAATCATAAATAACTTGGAGGCTAGGATAGTGTGCGGCAGGTAGTAGATTCTCAACACAGACTCTTCAATGAGTGAACCCACCACGTACAGGACACTACATCCAGTAGTTATCACCCTCAGAAAAATCTTTTAAATTAATGCTACTTTACCCAGTTTACACACGCAGGCTCTGCGTAGATTAACGTGGGGAGTGGATAGTTTCAAACCCAGAATAATGGAGCTCTAAAACCTGTACAAGAGATAGACTCCTGCTTTGCAGTGGAGGAAACAGGGGGAGAGAGGTGGACCCCAGCCCAGGATAAACACCTGATCCCCTGACCTCACACACGGGGCAGATCTCCCCATGCCTCTTCCCCTTTTGTGAAACCCACCAACAGGAGGAGTAAATCCTCCAGTCCTGCAGGGTAAATTCAGGAGGATACTCTGAAAGTAATCTACTCTTTAGTAACCATGTCACTCAGAAATGGGGGCTTCAACTGCAACATAAACCTGACCGTTTGCTGGGGGGAATGCCGCAAATCAGCTATGGCTTCATGTGTGTTGTGGGGTTTTGGTTGTTTATTTGCTAGTTTTTACCTTTTTTAAAAAACATTGGCAAAGACGTACAGGCAGTGCAGGTCCCAGCACTTGTTCCTCTGAGGGGCTGTCGCATCCCCACGTTGTCACCTGTGGAATTCTCTGGCAGGACTGCAGTTTGTAACCCAGAGCACCTCCAACAGGTCCTTGGAGGATCCCCTGCCTGTTTCTTTTCACCTCTGTCATCACCCGATCTGTGGTGGTTGGTTTTTTCTTAAGTGTTTTGTGTTTTATTCTTCATCTCTTGTCTCATAGTGTTGCTCGCATGTTACGTAGATGCTCAAGTTCCCTTCTTGGAACTGGAGGCGTGTCAACTTTGTTGATTAAGCAGTCACCCTGTGTGTCTCCGTAATCACCGCAGTTTGTGTTGTTTGAACGCATTTCACATTAGCCATCATGGCAGCTTGGGCAGTTTGTGCGCGAGCATCTTGTATTCAGAGAAGAGGTCCTATTAGATCCAGAGGCCGGGGCTCTGTCTCACAGAGCTTGTACTAGCGCACGCAGGGTTTTTAAAACTCTAAATAGTACAGCCTTCCCAGAGCCAAGGTATCTTAGAGACTGAGTGCAGATGTACCCTAGAACTTAATATCTCAGAAACATTTTTAAAAATAATTTCTTTTAAAAGATACATGCTCTCCTGTTTCAGATTTTTTAGATTTGTCTGATTATTATGCTTCAGTTGCACTGAATTATTTGTCAGTGTAATCCCAGAGTCTGAGTCCCATACACCCACTGGAATTTAAAGCTAGGTGAGCTTTAACAGTCATTTAGTTCACACTCCTCATTTTGCAGATAAGAGGGCTACAGAAGAGAGAAGTCACCCACATCTGTTAAGCCAGGTGGTGGAAGAAACAAAACTAAATCCCAAGTCCCTTTATCTAATTAGAAAATTTCCCTGAAAATCACCCCAGATCTTCAAAAAACAGGGTTTTTTTAGCTTCAACGTGTATTATATCTGTGATAAGCAACTCCCAATAACTAACATGGCAGGCCTTGCAGGGAAATGATAGAGATTTCCATTGTGTCTGGGTTTGGGAGGCTGTGAGGAGGCCCTGCTCAGAATCTGGTGAGGTCGGAAGTCTGTCTGTGTAGCAGGGGGCTGCATGGTGAAGGGGGAGGTCAGTGTGGACACTCAAGGATTGTAGGTCTAAGTGAAAAAGAGAGTCTAGAGGGAGACAGCCCCAGCGTTCTAAGTTTCTAGGTTAAGTGTCAGAGTCTGAGATTTAAGCAAAGGTAGGGATTCAAAGTATATGTGGTCAGAAAAGAGCCTTTATAGGTCATTGTATTTATGACTATTAGATCAAGATCATTGCTGTTGTTGCTTTGGTCTTGCATTTTGTTGTTTATGGAATTTTTTTCAAGACCCTCCTGTCATATCCATGCTGATAGCACATCTGCTTTCATCAGTATCTACGTATTCATTTGTCCAGGAGACAGACAGGCAACAGGGACCTCTGACTCTTCCTCACTGTTGCTTCCCCTGTGTATTCGACCATCAGAACAGGTCCTGGCACATGGAGGAGATTCTAGTTTATTCATTTCCCGTCCACATCCCCATCCTCACCTGTAATGATTTTACCAATAAAAGAAGCTCTTTGTTGACTACTTGACCACATGGTCAGGACACACGCCAGGTGCCTTATATACACTGTCTTCTTTAATCTTCACCACAAATCTGTGAGCTGTTATTAGCCCCATTATACTGATGGCAAAAGTGAGTCATAGAGAAGTTCGGAAACTTGAGGCATAGCCAATACGTGATAGAGCTAGAACATAAATCCATGTCTCTCTGACTCCAAAGCCTGCTCTACTTTCTGACTCATGTTTATTTTTATTTTTTCTTTTGTGTGAGGAAGACCAGCCCTGAGCTCACATCCATTGCCAATCCTCCTCTTTTTTTCCTGAGGAAGACTGGCCCTGAGCTAACATCCGTGCCCATCTTCCTCTACTTTATATGGGACGCCGTCACAGCATGGCTTGACAAGCGGTGCGTCTGTCTACACCCGGGATCTGAACCTGCGAACCCCGGGCCACCGAAGCAGAGCACGTGAACTTAACCGCTACACCACCGGGCCAGCCCCTTGACTCATGTTTAACTTGAAATGATGCACACACAGTGTGGGAAACCAGCACAGACCAAGGCATGTTAAATAATAGGGAAGAGGGACAATCAAAGAGCTGCAGAGGCAGGGATGGTGGGGACTGGGTGAAGATGGTCAAGAGGTACAAACTCCCAATAGAAAAAAAAACGTGGAGTCAGCTCTGATGGCCTAGCAGTTAAAGTTCAGCTCTTTGGGAGCCCGGTTTGCTTCTCAGTCATGGAACCACACCACCCATCTCTCAGTTGCCATGCTGTGGTGGCGCCTCACGTAGAAGAACTAGAAGGACTTGCAACCAGGATATACAACCATGCACTGGGGCTTTGGGGAGGAAAAAAAAACTAAAACAATGACAGTGGATGGTTAGTGGAAATGTAGAAGGCAAGCAGATTGATTTAGAAAGCTTCAGAAAGGTGAGGCTTCAACAGAAAGGCCGCCAGACAGGAGCACGGTTTGGTAGGGAAGAGGGAAAGAAGGGGAAAGGAGCAGTGATGTCAGGCGCTCAGCTCACAAGCAGAGTGTGGCAGGTGTTTGGACAGTGAACAGGAATTGTGTATGTCTACACCAGGGGCCAGCAAACTATGGCCCACAAGTCAAATCTAGCCCTCTGCCTGTTTTTGAAAATGAAATTTTGTTGGAGCACAGCCACATGCATTTGTTTGTGTCATGTCTGTGGCTGCTTCTGCGCTATGGCAGCAAAGTTGAGTAATTACAGCAGAGACCAGGAGGCTTGCAAAGCCTAAACTCTTCACTCTCTGGCCTTCACAGGCCTGGTCTAGACGGGAAGTCTGGGCCTTTGAGCAAGAGAAGTCTTTAAGAAGCTAAAACTGATGTCAATAAAAATTTTAAAAGATCTTGACGTCTCTCCCTACCTCACTGTTTTTTCATATGTTTTTCCGAAAGACATGGGAATTTGACCTCCACCTGAAGATTTCCTTAATTCAAATGGAATACTAGATTATCTCAGCTATCTTGCAAATCTCTAGTGTAAAATTATTTTGTCTGGTGGCAATAATATGAAAATACTGATGTTTTCCGAGTCATATATTTCTCTCAGTTGATATGTCCAGGTCCTTTCACATGCATCTTGGTGATGTTAACGATGTGTACTATATGTTTTGAAAACCTCGGCTTGCCTTGAGTCAAAGGTTTGTTGTGTAGAAAATGTTCCACCTCCTAAAGGTTTGAAAACCATTGCCAATTCCTCTTTCCTTGTGTCTCTGTTAAAATAAATCCCATAGCCCCAAACTTCTAGGCTTTCATAATTGGCAGGTCTGACTCATGCATGATTTATGAATTACAGCTGTGCACCATTAGGATAGGTACTCAGCTTGAGGTAGGCTTCGATGGTGTGATATACTGTGGTTTTGAATCTCTGAAGAAGCAAAGTACATAGTAGTTGACAACCCAAACAATTCAAGTTCCATGTGCCTTTATGGAAGGCTTTTTTTTTTTCAAATGTGATTTTTTTTCTTCCACTTTCTTCTCCTTTTAGAGCTCTGCCTTATTAAAATCTTTCGGTAAATATGAGTAGTCAGGAGTTCTTAATGCCATCTTTTACTCTATGGAAATGGTTATTTTTGTCTAAAGAACATCTTATTGTTTGAGACAGATGAGCAGCCTTTTCTTGTAATGGTGCTAACAGAGAAACAGTTTGGACTCGCTCGCACCTGTTGCCACTGACTTAGTGTTGATGAACGATAAGACTGAAGGGTTCAGGAGTGATCATTGCTGTGTGCAGGAAACAGGCTGTGTGTGAGGCCGTCTTCAGAGCACACTGCCCCTAAAGGAGGTTCCACTTTACTGTTTGCACCACGCTCTGGACAGCTGCTCTGTAGAGCCTCCCGCTGAAGAGAGACTAGGATTTAAGGGCCACTGCCAGAAATCAGAGGCTACCGTGAAAAGAATCCGCGTCTGTCCAGTCTGTGAGAATCTGTGGCGCTTCGTGGACAAGGAATAAAGCTACTTGTAGGGGCCGTGTCAGGATTAAATACAGGAATATATTTCAACCCATGAATTGTTGGTTTGAGGAAAAATGTGGGAGGGTTATTAGAATTCTTAGAGGTTAAGCTTGGGAAATGGTAAGGAAGATTACTTCTATCTCTTTTTCTTCCCTAAAACTTAAAATGAAGTACAAGGTTGCACACCTACCTGGCCACACCTCCCTGGTATCATCTTGGAGCGAAAATATGTCTATACGGCCTCCTCCCTTGGGTGGATTCACAGCCCAAGAATCTCTTGTGGGATCATGAGTCTCTCAACATAGTAATGCAGGAAAGACCTTGATCGTCTTCTTCTCCAGTCTTAATTCTCTTTAAAGGAGGAAGCATTTTTAAGTTAAAAAATATATATTCTATTGTGTTGAATTTTTAACTTTTTCTCTTTCAAACTAAAACGAAGAGAGACTTTTTAAAAAGAATTTGCAGGGGGTGCAAACAGGTAAAGCAACCTGCCTTACCTGCTTTCTTTTTTTTAGCACCCAGTAATATGATCATTTTGTAATAAGTAACTGAGCACTGCGCCCTTTGGGAAATTCTGGTTCTCTGTGTCTTTCATTGTGGCTACTTTGTTCAGAACGTGTAGGCAGTGCCATTCCAGCCAAAGAAACCTGATCAAATTCCCTTCCTTCCCTTTTTTTGTTCTTTGTGACAAGCCCAAGCAGTTGTTTTAAACAAGTCTGGCCTCTGGTTAAAGTTTAAACCAGTAGTGAGATCCATCCAGTGTGGACTGTTTCTAACACTCTCTGCCACTCCTGGCCTAGGGTACGAAGAGTTAGCCCCCTGAAGCAGCCAGTTTTGTGTAGTGCCTTTTAATACACAAAATTGTATTAACATCAATATGGATACAGATGGATGCACTGCAATAAACTGTAACCACTTGAGACAGGCCTTTATTGACTCTCAAGTGAATAATGCACATTTTAGAGGATCTAAATATGCATTTACATAATGTGCTATAATTTTTTATTGTGTCAACTACTCACACACACACATCTATAAGAGATGTTTTTCTCTGTGAAAAATGTGGACTCATACCATTCTTTGTGCATTGCATTAGCACCGCGCCAGGTTCACAGTGGTCATTTCTCTTCTGTAGGGCCTGATCTGGCAATCTCAGAATATATCTAATGAATTTTACTGATGGATTGATTGAACCCCCAACGAAACTTTCTAAAATGACTTGAGACTACTTAGACAAAAACTTAGGCACACTAAAAACATCTAAACCAAGACAAGAGAGAGAAAACAAGAACCAGGAAAGGAAAAATGACATTCAGACACTGCTGAAATCTTAAGTCTGAGCTTTCGGGCCAGGGGAGAGCCTGAGGAGTCTCAGGGTCCAGTAGAAGGGTACCGCTCGCAGGTTATCCGGAGAAACAGCAGGGTGTCATAGTAGTCAGTAGAGCTTGGCGATGTCTGTAACACTACTGTCTTCTGTTTGAAGGGATTAAAGCTCAGGGTCTGGAATGGTTTGTATCCAGTTCCACACTGAACCGCTGGCTGAACCAGGAAGTCCAGGGCATGAGAACGTGGGGGTTGTGAAGGATGACCCTTTGAAATGCAGACTCGGCAATTGTGTAATTTGAATCTACAGCCTAAATGATTTCCTGGTATTAATTAAGAATTAGTTGATCCTTATATATCAGTCATTATAGAATTAACTCCATATAGTACCATGTATTCTTAGGTTTGTTAAACTCTATGCCACAAGGAAAAGGTGAATAAATTGTTTTTAGTAAAATATAATAAACTAAGGTCTAAATTTAAGTTGTTAATTATTTTCTTTTATGTATTTAACAACAACAAAAAGAGAGCAAGAATGTTTATTAACAATTAAGGGAAGGATTCCAAGATCCTGTTGAATTCATTTCCTCTATCAAGTTTCTTTAACTTTGATCCGCCTGATCTTTGCCTAGTGAGTTTTTTTCCCTTGGGCAGCATTCTCTGTTGGCCACCATGATTTCATATTCTAACAATCATTCATCACTTTCCATGGAGCACCTGAAGCGTTGCCACTTTATCATCAAGATCTGCTTCCTGGAGGCTCTTAACAATGGCGTCGCCACCTGTGTCTCAGACATGCGGCAGAAGTTGAGTGCACCATCTTATGCTCGTACGTTCCCAGCCTTGTTTGGGAAGTGCCACATTCCCTCCCAAACTAGAAACTATTTGGTCAAATGCAGGACACTGAGTCCAAGTATCCTGCTATCAGCAAAGACAACCATACCATATTAGATGAAAAAACTCCTTTGGTTCTTTAAAGCCAGTAGCACAGTTTATGGAATAAGAGATGACCAGAGCCATTTTTTAGCTTGTGGGTTGTAACTCAGAGACAATAATGGATTCCAAGATTTATCATTCATTGTATGAAGTCCTAAGTTTTACCAGTTTTTCTGCAAGCTCCCTGGCTCCTTGCCAGGTGAAAAAAAACCCAAAGTTTTAGGTTTATCTTTATTTGTGTGGTTATTTTATTAATTTCTGTACCACTCATATATTTAATCATTGATTGTACATTCAACCAATATTTACTGAGTGCCAGGTACTGTTCTGGAGATATGACAGTAAACAATTAAATGGATGGAAAAACTATTTACTAAGATGGGGAGGACTGAGAGAAGAGCAAGGACGAGGGGTGGAAGATGAACAGTAACGCTGGTTTGCAGAGGCCATGTTCGGGATGCCCTCCGTTGTATGACTGGAGACAGGGCTTTGTCTGTGTTGGCTCACCATTGTATCCCAAGCCCATAGAAGGAGCCTATGAATATTTGTTGGACAGATTAAAGCTGGCATGAACGAAGGGGTCACATCAGGTCATCTGCAAGACATGGACTGGGCTGTTGCTTTTATTCCAAACGCCCATTTCCACTCTTTAAAATCTGCAGATGCCATTTGGAACCTCTAAGTCCTAGCCGTTTCAGTTATTAGTCAGAGAATACCCCAACCCTAAAGATATCCCAGTAGGGAGCAAAGAACTCATGCCCAGGGATCAATAGGATGCATCCTTTTGTACAGTCCTCAACCATGCCAGTGGGATAGTGGGAGAAAGCATGGCCTGTCTTGCTTAGGTTTCTCATCGGTTTTATGAGTCACTCTTGGTATTAGTCAAGTCTTATTTTCCAAAAATTTGGCCATTCCTTTGTTTTCTCTTTGCAGGGGCTCCTTGAGTTTAAAGATTTAAACCACAAAACGTAAGGAGAGAGAAATACTCCCATTTGCGTTTATTTGAGAGATGTTTCTCTGGCCCTCACGGAGAAGTGAGTGCTGCTGTCTTGGGGTTACTTGGTTTGAGTATCTCCAACACACCGGCTGCTCTTATCTTTCAGCAGGTTTTATCAATCATCCTTCCAATTCAAGGCAGAAGTTCTCTCAGAAAAATTATTAAGCACCTCACATAAGTTTTTGAAGCTAATGTAATCATCTTGTTGTACAAATGAAATTTAGCAGGGTTCAAATATAAGGGAGTAATAGTTGTCTGAGTCTTTCATCAATTTTTATGGGCAGAGGGCCAGCAGTATGGCAGGTGTCACTGCCTACCCAGCCTGTGGCTTCCTCTGCTCTAACATTCATGCATTTCTGAGTTTGGCTTTGAAATGGCAAAAAAAAAAAAAAAAAAGTGACATAAACTTTCCAGGTAAAGTGGTGCACCCAAATTGCGCACATTCATTAAGTGATCATTTACTACATACTTCAAAAAAATTTCATCCTGAATTAGTCCCTAGAAATTTCCTTGAAAGGGGTATCAGAGCTTTAACAATGAATTACTGTCTATAGATAGCTCAGCATGAAAGGGGATCCATATGTGCAAACTAGAATTTGTCATATGTAATGTCACTTAAATCAGGTCTAATCCACCAAATACATTTTTTATTGCTTGCTTCATTAGAAAGGCTCTTACAGTAATGAATAATCTTCAGCTTCACCAAAGATTATTAATGCCTTATAACTCATGTCTACTGAAAATAGAAAGACAGCTTGAAACTCTACCCTAATCTAACCTCGGTGTTTGTCTGAAGCCTTAAGGAAGACAATCTGTCAGGCGTCTCCAGTGTTCAGTTCAGTCCCAGGAGCAGTGCTATGATTCGGGCCAGGAGAAGAGATGATAGAAGGAGGTTGAATCAGGTTTAAAAGCTAAGGCAAAGCAAATCTTTCTCTTTGTAACTCTGGTGTTTTCTTTTCCTATAGCAAGTCCACATGCAACACCATCGACTCTTCACTTTCCGACATCACCCATTATCCAGCAGCCTGGGCCTTATTTCTCGCACCCAGCCATCCGCTATCACCCTCAGGAGACGCTGAAAGAGTTTGTCCAACTTGTCTGCCCTGATGCTGGTCAGCAGGCTGGACAGGTGGGGTTCCTCAATGTAAGGAAACCTCTTTTTTTCAATTTCTTTAGAAATATTAACCACATGTAAAAATAACAAGGAGAGACCTTGTGACCATGTGACCTTGTGTCCTAATGTTGTGCTGACTGACTGCAGGCAAATGTCATATTTGTTCTAGATTGTGGGAAAGTTAACTTCTTCTAAGAGCGATTGGCCAGGGTTTAAAAAACAGTGTTGTGTTAAGTTCGCCACTGTCAAGTTTACGGATATAAATCATCTCAAGGGTGAACTGTATAACCTTCTAGTCTGTGGGCTGATCATTCCACCTCCTGCATACTAACCCTGGGGCTCCCACAGTTAACAAAATAGAAAGACCAAATAATTATAAATAATGATTTGGGGTGGTGGGGAGAGGTAGAGGGATGAGGGGGCACAGATGTTTCAGATCAACTAAGTGGATATTTTTTAAAAATATAGTCTCCTAACACTTTAGATCAAGTTGACCAGCACTTGAACTCAAGATGCTAGAAGTACAGTTTATTATGGTTTGTTATTTCTGCAAGTAGTTATCTTTCCCACTTGTCTTTGTATAAAGCTAAACAGTATTCAATAGGTTCAAATGAATGTTTTCATTTTTTTCTGAAGTAAACCAAATAATCACAATTTGAAATAATATTCCAAATGTAAAAGTGATTTTTTTAAATCACAAATTTTATTTCAAATATAGAACTAGATGTTTACATTGGATATCTGTATTCCAAGGCCAATAATAATATAAATGAACAGTAAATAATGACCAGCATGAAGTAAAATGTGATTTTCCTTTTCTCCTCCTAACTGCTCATGAAGCCACAGATTAGCCATAACTATTATTGCCTAATTTAGAATATTATATCACAGTGCCCTATCCTGATTTTCTTCCATTGCAGAAATACCTGATTCTGCATATCTGAGACAGAGCAGGCAGCTTTGACTAATGTCTGGTGATGTGTTAGCAGATACATCTCTGTCTAGACAACAAATCAATATGGCGCCTCTTTTCTTTTTGCTCGTGTATTCCTTTGCTTGGCTCATTCTGAAGCATTCACTTACGGACCTCTAGCCCACTCAGAAATCACGCACAAGCAAGTTTGCTGGCAAGAAAGTGCACATTCTGACTGTCAGACAAGATAGTCTTTGAGGAACACTACTAAATATGTAAGTGAATGTTGACGAGGGAGCGAGACTGCCTCTGCAGGATTGTGAAGCTTACACTTAAAAGCCTGGGACACAGGGTCTCCTCTGACTGAGTTTCCATTCGGGACTGTGGCCTAGATGGAGCTGTTACTGTGGGTTGAATGGTGTCACTGAGTCTGGGGTCAGAAGGGCACTTGGGAAACCATGAGAAAACTGAAGTGACCACCAGCATCAGGCATCTGACTTTCAATTTCTAACTTTTTTTTAATAGTTCTGACATCATCCTGTATAATTGTCAAATGCCCAGCTTTGTGTTTTGATCAAAATTTTATAGGGTTTAAGGCAGGTCTCTTCATGGGACTATTTTGAAAAACTTAGATAAAATGGATTTTATTGCTTTCTTCAGAGGGAAACTTTCTTTTGTGAAAGAGCTGTTATTTGGTTATTATAACATCAGGCAGCCAAATAAATATACCTCTTATTGCATATGCTTATATAATTTAAATCAAAATTAGAAGTGATATTTTTTCCTAGCAGAATTTTGACAGCTGAATTCTAAAGTTTCTGTGCCTGATGTTATACAATATGTGAAAGAAATTTTTTATGGTAGCTTAACATATTTATTAAATGTTATATAATATCAACTTTGAAGCGTGAAAATAAAATATTTTTTATCTCAAAGGCATATTTAGGAAACTTCATTATATCTATATAAATAGATGTGATGGAATAATTGTGCAATCTATGAAACACCACATATTAAATAAATATTTAATAATCATAAAACCGATGATAAAGGTAGCAGCTAATACAGAATCGAAACATTCCAAGCAAAAGTTGGCAGGTGGTTTCACAGAACCAGGTTGCAAAGGTCAGAGTAACTCAAGAGGTAAGGTTGGGATCCTTGAGCATGTGTGCCGAAGACTGTGCTTTTGCGGAATGCCTTACAAACAACCCAGCAATTCTTCATCCATACGCTCTTATGGAAGAATTCAAGCAGCTAGAATACTTAGTCATTTATATAGAAGGTGCCTAATGAAGCTTTTGTCTTCAGAAGCAGCTAATGGTTCATGTCTGTTTCTTCTTTTTCTTGTACATGTCTTGTTTTGTTCCACCCTTGCAGCCCAATGGGAGCAGCCAAGGCAAAGTGCACAACCCATTCCTTCCCACCCCAATGTTGCCACCGCCACCGCCACCACCGATGGCCAGGCCTGTGCCTCTGCCAGTGCCAGACACAAAGCCTCCGACCACGTCAACAGAAGGAGGTGCAGCCTCCCCCACCTCACCAAGTAAGTATGGCTGAGACAAGGCGCCGGTCACTTATAAAACTCTGTGCACTTGAGTCCACCCCAAGCTTGGTCCCTCACTGCGGAGGCTCTAGTGTTAGGCAGAGACCCCAGCAATAGCCATAGACTAAGTTTGCAGAGCCAAGACCGGATCAAAGTGAACCCCACTCTAGGTACTATTAAGTACACCAGATGTGGAAATGACTGGGTGTTGGGTGGATAAAATGGTGTAACCACATGCCCAAGACAGAAATCAAGATACGAACTATTAAATTTTGAGTATTTTTTGAGTAGCTTTGAATGCTATTCTCATGATCGTCAAACAGCATCTACTAGCATGAATTCTTATTAGCAAAAAGTTCCTCATACTTCTGTATAGGCCTGCCTTCCAATAACTTACAGGCCAAAAGAAATGCACTTGATGAGGTACAAAAGTTATGCTTCACATACATCAAACAGGATTTAAAAAGTTTAGATCAAAGGAACAGTTCAAAGGTATGTACATTGAACATTCACCAAGAGGCAGAGCCTGGCAGAAGATCAGAACTAGAGCCATGGCAGTTGCATGGCTAGGTTTGGCAGGGGGAGGAGATAGAAGGTAGAAAGAATGGAAAGAGAAGAAAACTTTTGGAATAGTCTGGGAACACGTGATCAGACAACACAATTTCATAACCTTTTTAGATGATGGGAATGATGACTTGATGAATTAGAGGGAGAATGATTCTCCAGATATTTCCTGATATTTTAGAGATGACAAGGGGATAGAAATAGCTTGAACACACAAATCTGACATTTATTAGTACCTGGAACAATGTCAGAAAGAGTGGTGGCTGGAGGCAGAGTTCTCAGGTGACAGGTAGACTACGTGACTTTGGCAGAAGGTGTGATGAGCACCATCCCTAAAGCCTCACAGAGGGATCAAAGGGTAGGAACTGTGACAGTGACCCTGAGGAGAGGAGGTCTTCAAGGAGGTGATACTGGATGCAAGGAATCTACTGAGGAAGAGATTAGAGCAGACCGGGGGAGAAGTGTTAAGATCAAGAATGTGAGCAGCAGTAATAGAAGTTGAATGGAGGGGAGCACAAGGAGGGGTGTTGTGCATACACAAGCTTTGGGATTGGACAACCGTTTGGTTGAGTACAGGGAAGAAAGATCAGGCCTCTCAGGTTCCTCGCTTTCAGTATTGGGGACAGGAGGGAAAGGGCCGAAGAGGAGAATGAGCCTCTGTTGACACTGTTCATTGGATTTAATTCTGGGGACACTGAATCCAAAATGTCTGGAGTCTGTCAAGGACATGTATCTGAGGATGATCTTGGGGTTATCTAGTATTTATTCATTTTGATAATGCATGTAGACGTGAGTGGCATTGTGCATAGATTCTGGTTTTATAGCAAAAAGATTGAGGATCCAGAGGCAGTTTGGGGGAGACATACTTCACTTGGTGAGAGGTGGTTCAACATGTGGCAACAAAGGAGGAAACCCTGAGTGTCCAGTGACATAGGAAGAAGGCTGGGCTTGGTCTACAGATCTTGGAAGCTCAGCTTAGAAAAGAAGCAGGGCTGTAGGTGTGTCCTGTGTATTGTGTAAGACAGGTAAGAAAAATCACCATCCCCAAACTCTATTTAAGTCTGGTCACTGGGGACATTGGCTTACAGTCTGGTAGCCACATGCTCACTGGGCCCTGTGCATGCCTCTGTGCACTGCTTTTCTGTTTATCTTCTCCCTGTCTGTACAGGACAATGACACAGTCCTTTGAAAGCCTTGTAGGAATGTTCTGCCTGTTGTGTAGAAACATATCCTCACCTCCACTATCAAGGTCTTGTGCATCCATGGCGCATTTTCCATATTGGGGATGGGGCTTTTCTGAGGCACCATGGAGGAGTGGAAATACCACGTGCAGCTGTTGAAGTCTAAAGGATAGGGCTCAAATCCACACCTTTCTTTGAATCACAGTTTCCCCGTCTGTAAAAATGCCATAATGATACTGTCATGGTGAAATCAGCCATGATGAGCACCACCACCAAATAAATTGGAGCGTTTTATTATCTGCCAAAACCCTTGCCTAGAGGAAGGCTCCAGGCCTAGGTAAAGTGAAAGGTGCCTGAAGGACAGGTAGAGGCCACTCAGTCGCTGAACCGGGCGGTGCCTTTGGGGCCGTGCCGGACCCTCTACGCGCATTGGATCAGACGCTCTGTGGGAGGAGACTGCAGTCCTCCGGCCTTCTTTCAGCATTATGGGGAGAGGTGTGGAGGGGTCTCAGCAGATCCAATTCATGTGATTGCGTGTTTGTTAGAATAGTGTTTAAAGGCTTTTAGAGAAAGCAGAATATCAGGAGAGAGAGGCCCAAAGTTTGATATAGGTAATTTGATACTTTCTGAACGATAGGATTCTAGGAATGTAGACAGAACCAAGTGTTTCTACTGATGGCACAGAAAGGTTTTATCACCGTAAATTTTAGCCCTTGTTCCCGGGCTTCTCTAGGGTTTGCTGAATTCACAGTAATATGTTGTTCCACAGCAATGTCTGGCCTTACCATCTTTTACTTTATTAATAAAATGGATAGTCTGCAAGATAAAAATCTCCAAGTCCACTGGTCCACATTGGGAAGAGATTTAAGGACCCACACAAAACAATTCTCTTCCGTGCCCCGATTTCTCAACCAATTGATAAATAAAACATGAGAAAAAGTCAGATGGGAGACGAGACAGTCACCTCTACCCTTAGAGAATTTAGTTTATAACTGCGGGTAAATGTGCTTCCTGATGCTGACCCCCCAAATCACACAGACAGATCCACCCCATCACTGGCGGTGTGGGACCACCGTAGACCTCCCTAAGTGGGAAGAGGAGTTGTGTGCTTCTTCCAGCACCTGTGTCCCTAAGAAGAAGGGGTGAGGACAGGTCATGTCCGGTTCCTACTTCCAAACTAGTAGTTTGGAATCTCGACTCGAGTAAGTAAGTGAGGGGTGGAAAGGGGCCAGGAGCGTATGGAAGGAGCAGGTATCGGGAGTGAAGTGGCCCCCTCCCTTAACATTCGTCTTTGATGCTTACTTCCTTTCATTCACTTATTCAGCCTTCATATATTGAGTACCTGTCGTGCACCAAGGACTGTGTTAGCTGCTTGGGATACAGAAATGATTAATCCCCTCTCTAAAGAAATGTGAGATTTATTGAGGGAGACAGCTGGCAAATGGTTACAAGAGGACTTGGAGGGAGCTTGGTCCAGCATGGGGCCTCAGGCACAGATTTCTTTGAAGAGGGTGACTTCTAAGCTATTTAGTAAGGGTAATACTCTAGTGTTTCAAGTCTAAGAGAGAAGGTAGAACTTTTCTTCAGAAACCAGCTTGCAGGAGGGTGTCTAAAATTAGATTACCATTGGATAAAAATTTAGGGAAAAAATATAGTTTTATAAATTATGTACTTTCTTAGAAATTAAAACCCCAGGGTAGTTGGGTGCTGTTTATCTTTGTCAGTTTATTAGAGCTCAACTTTAGCAAGAAGAAACCTCATGACAGGGTATTAAGTATAGATGTTCAGCATCCCAACAGTGTGTCTGAAATGGAGGCTTTTTTCAGAAACAGTAATTATCTAACCTAGGACAGCCTTTTTTGTGTAAGAGTTTGAAGATGACTTGCAGTAACATAAGATTTAGAAAATGACAGCAGGAAATCGTGCCGAGGGTCTCCTACATGACCAGCTCTCCTGGGCCTCGGTTCCCTTGTCTGCTGATGGGAGTGACGCTACCCACGGCACGGTTCTCATGGGCAGATTGTCAGGATGAACTGGGGGCAGATGTGCTGTGCTGCAGACAGTTGAGAGTCCAAGCATCATTTTTAATATCACATTATAATGAAATACAAATGGATGCCAGCCTAAAGCAGAGTGTGTATCTTTTAAACTAATCAGTTCCCTCTGGTAGCAATACCCAACTGTGCAGCTGTGGCCAGAAACACAGGGGTGAGGCAGATTTGGGGAAAAATTTGCTTATGAAATAAATACATTTTAATGGGAAAAATCCTCACCAGTGCCCTAAAAATCAGGGCAGTGGGAGTGGAGATGACAGTTTTGCTTTCTTTCAAGGAGAACTTCTGTGCTGATGATTTGTTTGGAGAAAGGCTGATAGACGCCACCAGGTTCTGTGGGAAACCACAACAGGTGGAAGGGATGACCTGCAGGAGTCATTCACGACGGATGCGCCCATTCCCGCTGATTAACTGCCTGTGTGGGTTTAGTTACCCAGTGAGAGAGTGTCCCATCTTTCATTCATTCAGTAAATAGTTATTGACCATCAAGCATGCGCCAAGCAGTGTTCTGGGTGCTAGGATACAGCAGAAAATGAAGGTGATAAAAAGATCCCTGGTCTGATGGAGCTTTGTCTTTTAGAGAGGAAAGAAAGTAACCCAAGAAGTAAGTATCATAGGTAGGAATGGTGTCAGATGGGGATATGTAAGTGCCTGGTAGGAAAATGAAGAGGGGCCAAGAGTGGTAGGGGTGAAGGCTGTCTGAGAAGGGAAATTCAAACAAAGACCTGACAGCGATGAGAGGGTGAGCCGTGGGCCTGTGGAGAAGAGCTTTCCATCAGAAGGAACAGCCGGTCCAGCGGGGCAGGTCTGAGAAACAGCCGGGAGGCCTGTGTGGTAAGAACAGTGAGTGAGTGAGGAGCGAGGTCAGAGAGGTTGTGCAATGAGTTGGGAGCCGCGGGGCAGGGGCAGTAATGTCAGTTCTTACAGGCCCTTGTGAGGACTGTGGCATATCCTCCGTGAGGTGGGGAGCAGAGGAGCCACGGCCACCTAGGACTCAACAGACACACTGGGAAGGCTTTGTTGAAGACAAGATTGCAGGGGTGAGAGTTAAGGCGGGAGACTAGTTAAGACAATGTTTTTGTTTTTCAATTAATAAATATCATGAGTGTCTTCTACGTGCCAGCCACTATTCTAGGCACAAGGGATGCACAAATGAACAAATCAGATGATCTCCTTCCCAGTGGACAAACAATAATCAAAGTGTAAGTCAACCAGTACGTTAGGGTTAGTACAGAAGGTACACTGGAGGAAACTGAGGTGGGCGGGCGTGGGGAGGCAGTGGGCTGCACTGCAGTCATCCAGGCCAGAGGCGCTAATGGTGGCCCAGCTCAGGGCGGGAGGGTGGTGAGAAATGCTGGGAAGGTAGAGCTGGCGGGATTTGCTGACACATTAGATGTGGATTGAGGCAAAAACGAGAGAAATCATTGGTGACTCCTAGGACTTGACCCAAGCAACTGGAAGGATGGCGTTACTGTGAAATGAGAGGGGAAAACCGTGGGAAGAGCACTTTTGGGTGAGGGGTGGGGTCAGAGTTTGGTTTGACCAAATCATCTCTCAGATGCCTGTTAGGGCATCTTACTGATGAGACTAATTATAGCAACCTCCGACCTGTGGCAGCTCTTTGCAGTTGACTGAGTTTTTCCACGTGCATCGTCTCATTAATTGAGAAGGGACCCCTTTTCAAAGGTCGATATAATGAGTTATGTTGTCAGAGGCCTGAGGACAGTAGCTCATGACCAGGGGAAATTGCTCATTACATTTGGGTCTATTTGTGGTATGATAATTCAAAATGCACTTTTTGAATGCACTCTTTTTCTTAATTAGTAACACAAAAACTCAATTTAAAAATGTATAAAAGACACGTAAACAATTTTCCCCATGCATTCTTAGCCATGAGGTTTTGATTTGTTAAAACTAGAATTCTATTAAAATAGAAGCATGTAATAACAAGTTTCCTTTATTTATTTTTATATCTCCAGTGAATCTTGTATATATTCATTATGTGATGAATATGAACCTGGTAACCAAGAATATAATGATAATCTATGACCAAGATAAAAATTTTCTAGTATAATTAACATATGTTCAGTGCTTTTGGGTTAGCAGAGCTCTTTACACATATACGTGATCTGGTTCCGTCTTCCTGAGACTCCTGTGAGGTCAGAATTTTATAGACAAGGAAGCTGAGGTTACTTCCCCAAGATTACACTCCTGTAGTAGCCTGGCAGGGACTCAATCCTGCTCTTTCTACTGGTCACACTGTTACTAAACAAAGTACAAAGCAGTGGGACTTGATTTCTGGTTACTGAGGAGCCACAACTACCTGCTCGCGTCTGAAATTAATAATAACAGCAGCAAAGTATTGAGCTTGACTAATGTGTCAGGCACTTTAAAAATTGTTTTTATGTGTATTATCTTGTTTTAATCCTTACAATAATCCTATGAAGTAAATACTTCCGTTACCCCAATGGAGAAAGACAAGGCATAGTGAGATAAGGCAACTTTCTCAAGGTGCCTCAGCCAGGTGTAGCAGTATCGTGATTCACCCAGCCACCTGGAACCTGGGGCTCATGTGCTTGGCCATAGCTTCATAAGTATCTTCACTTTTGCACAAAGCTTCCATATTTTCGCAGTGAAAACCCTATGGGAGAAATATAGAGGAAGACGTTAGTGGTTGTTTGAGTGTGGATTGGTTTCTGTTGCTGAGAGTAACTCATTATCGGGGAAAGGAGGAAAGAGAAGATTTGGAAGGAGATAAGACAGTAACAGCAAAAAGGCGGAAAAGAAATGTTGCTAAAGGCAGATGTCCTTGATTCTTCGGAGCCTGGACTGCTGGGGAATGCTTCGAGGAGTTACTCTGAGTTTTCACCCAAATAATGATGCACTCCTTTTCACCGATGCATTTTTTTAAGTGTATAACACATTGTTTTCATCAGTAGTTGAATTTAGAGCAAGTCAGTGAGTGACATGTCACATCTCCACCATTTTTAGATGACAGAGGACTGTATTTCCTCTTTCAGGGAGAACCAGTGGATTACTACCAGCAGGGAAAAGGTAGCGGCTTCCTTTCTCAGCACACTGTTCCATTACCAATACCTGGACTACTCCATTATTCTTTCCAAAAGTGTTAAATTTACGTTCAGTAAAATTTACTCTTTGGTGTACACTTCCATGAGTTTTTATAACATCGTAGATTCTTAGGGCCAACACCACAGGCAGGATACAGAGCAGTTCCAAAGAACTCCCTCCACTTTCCCACCGACTCTTAAGTTAATGTCTGGTGTCACTTGTGCCAGAGAAATTATTGATATTGATTTTAATTACTCTACAAGCACTGGTATCCCCATTATATTTTAATTTTTGATATTCTTCTAAATTAGATAGAGACCCGTATACATACAGTATTTTAGCATATGATAATAGTGGCATCTCATAGTAGGGGAGGGAAAGAGATTATTCAGTGAGTGTGTTGGGATGACTGAGTAGCCATCCAGGAAGAGTAAAATTCCTTACACCAAAATAAATTCTAGCTTGACCAAAAAAATATGACATAAAAATGTTAAGCTTTAAAATGCCACAAGAAAATATGGGACAAATTTTTTGATAATATTGGAGTAGGGAAGGCCTTTCTAAATAATATAAAAAACCAGAATCCATGAAAGGAAAGACAAATAAATTCTACTCTAAAAGTATCAAAAATTTATACATAGAAAAAACACACCATAAACAAAGTCAGAAGACAAAAGATAACGTGGGAAAAATATATGCAACACGTGTGACAGAGGGCTAAATTATCTAATATATAAATAGTTTTTAAAGCAGTAAGAGAAAGACCAACAGTCCAATAGAAAGACAAGAAAAGAGTATAAACATAGAGAAATGGAAAACAGTGGAAAGATATCTCATTCGTGTAACATAAAAGCCATGCAGATTAAACCTTAAGTGATGTTTTTATCTATCAGATTAGCAAAGATCAACAAGTTTCTTGACACCGTGTTGGTAAGTGTGTGGAGAACAGTACCTCCCCCGCTGTGAGATGGCAGAAAATTGGTCCAACCTCTTCTGAGGATGATGTCGTTTTTCATATGCATAAAATATATATACATATGAATCATATATATATTTCTATATATCAAATTTAAATGTAAGCCATGCATATAGTTAGACATATGAGCAAAGATGTACCTCAAGTATTCATTATGACATTGATTATAATAAAAGATTGGCAATAACCTAAATATCCACTGATAAAACATACATTAGGAGCTCTGAAAATAGACAGGTCTGTATGAATTCATGAAATAATCTTTGAGTTATATTAAGTCAGCAAAGGAGAGTGCTAAGAAGTGTGTGGGAATACTACCATGGAGTGGGGGGGATGTGTATACACATTTGATTGGGTGTTGGAAGATAGGAACTGGTTTGTTGGGGGTTAACTCTTTGGTACCTTATCCAATGAGAATGAAAGATATTATTGTTTTAAATCTTTCTTTTGTATCAAAGATAATGACTTCTATGTTTTTTAAAATATTTATCTAATGACCTAAAAATCTTCTTTATACCTCAATCACTATAGTGTCCAACACTCACACATGGGGAAGGGGCCTGTAAAATCCTTGGCAGTTTTCATACATCTAGCTTTTAGCTGTACTAAGCTGAACTTCAGTGTGACAGCGAAAATGTGTGATCTTTCTGGTGAAGAATAGTGATCTTCTTCCCTCACAGGAGAGTGTGGACTTTGGTGCAAGGTTAGCGCTCCCTCTCTCAGCGGTCATTGTTTGCTCACAAGTTCTGCTTTAGGAACTGATTGAATACAAATGTACATGTACTATCTTAAATCACAATCTTTTGTAAATACTTTTTGCAGAATATTTCTACTTTGTGTGCAATCCAATTTTTTAATGTTTAAATTTGCAAAGAAAAACAATAATTATTGAAAATCAGGCACTTTGATAGGTATTTTCATATGCATTACCTTAGTTGCATTTAATTGTTATTATAAATCTACAAAATTGGAACTGTCAGCTGTCTTTTAAAGGAGGAAACTGAGACTGAATCAAGATTCAGACCTCAGTCTGTTGGATTCTGAAGCCCAAGGCTCTGTCCTCTACCAGGACACGTGCCGTGTTTAGAGATGGACTGTCCAACACCTTTCCTCTGAAAATTCTAAGATGTTCCATAGAGAATCTTCATATTATTCCAAGAATAGCAGACTCTCGGGTACATTAAATTAGATGAAAAACAGAGAACAAGAGCAGAGTAAGAGACGGATGTTGTGGAGGTGGAGGGACAAGGCCAACAGGCATTGGTGACCCCCTCATTTAGGGTACCAACCACTCAAGTCTTGTTTTTGCCTCAGTTTTTTACTTTTTCAGATGACAGAAATGACAGAGGAGTTTTAAGATTTTCTTTATAAAGTTAAATACAGCCGTGTAGGAAACTTGAAAAATAACAAAAAGTATAAAAAAGAAAATTATATTCTCCTATAATCAACTACTCTTACCATTTTGGTCTGGTTTTTCCCCATTTCTTTTTGTTGCGTGTTTATGTGTGTATGTGTGTGTAGATGTACACAGGCATAAGATGATTGTGACCTACAGAATGTAATATTTTGTATGCTATTTTTAATTAGTATTTTACATCTTATTTCATAAAGAAGTTAGGAAATGTGATTTTAAATAATTTTTACTCATGCCCCTACTATAGGACAATAACTTTTGTCTCAAACTATGGAATATGCTCCAGTATATCATTGAACAAATATTTTTGTCCCCAACTTGAATAATTTCATTAGGGTAGATTTCTAGAATCAGAATTGCTGGTACACACAGTATGAATATTCCTCTTGATACACGTTACCAAATTGCTTTTCAGAAAGGTTGTGCCAGTTACACCCTTACAGATTACTTGACTCTGATCATAACATTAACCCTTGAGAGATTTGAGCATTATTTTTTTAAATTGTTGGAAGGCAGATATCTTGGTATAATACCCTTAATCAGTTATTGGAATCACTAGCCCCTGATTGGATGATTTTGGCATTTTTTTCCAATTGTTTTAATATAAAGTACAGTGAAATTCTGGGGATTTCTTGTCTTGTTGGCTAAGCCTCTCCTTAGGGATCACTCTCTGGATTGCTCCTGAGGAGAGGGTAGCCTGTTAGACCTTCACACAAGGGTGAAGCCTTAGTTAAAGGGCTAGGAATATTGGAGTAAATAATATTTATTATGCTGGACTCTTTATATATAGAGGCTCAGAAAGGTTAACTGGCTTGCTGAGATCACATTTCTAGTAAGAGATTGTATGGATTCAATCCAGGATTTTTCTGGTTCTAAAATTCATTTTCTATTGACTACACTACACTGCACTGCCACAAAAATACAAGTATTATTTGGGGTTTTCAGGTTCCATTTGTGTTTATTTTATTTAAGATTAAAAATTACTGGAAGATATTTAAAAATCACCCGTAATCCCACTCCTCAGAGATAATCACTTTCTGTGCATATTTTCCAGTCATTTTCTGTGTATATTTTAAACATAATTGATCATGATATATGTGTGTATGTACATACATATATACAGTTTTGTAAACTGATTTTCATTTTATTTCATATTATAAACATGTTGTGATGTCATTATTATTTTAAAACACTTTTAATGGCTGTAAAATATTCCAACGTATGGATGAAGCATTAACTTCTAAGTTGGTTCCAATTTGTTGCTCTTATAAGTAATGCTGTAATGAACATCTTGGAGCATAAATTTTTACCCGTACTTTTAAGTATTTGTTGAGGATAAATTCCCAGAAGTAGATTTCCAGAGTTATACTGCCTCTTGAGAGGGAGTGATCTAGTGTATCATTCTCAGTTTCTTTTTTTCAGTAAACCTCAGCTGAATTCGGGGTTTATTCCCTGTGGCTATTTAATATAACTTCCACCTGTGCCTACACATGTACGTTGTTGCTTCTGATCAATGAATGTGTTCTATCAATGGGACAACACACAGCATACACAGAAAAATAAATGTCAGTTATCAAATTTGGATTAGCCATCAGAAATAAGTTTAAATGAACTGAAACAAGGCAGCATTCTTATCCTTCAAAGTTATTATGAGAAGGACATTGTAGGCAGTTTAAACCGGCTGTGTACAGGAAGCTCTTGTCATGAAGTCACAGTCAGATTTTGGTAACATAAGGTCCAAGCACCACCAGGTTCCAGGTTGCTCTGATCCCCGTCTCTCTGTGTGCACGCATGAATTGTCTTGTACCTTCCTTTCTGTGTGTTTTACCCCCAATCACAGTGCAGCTAGAGCCCCCGCCTCCCTCAGAGGATTCTTAATACAGGTAGGAATACCAGCGGAGCAAAACCGTCTGGCTGAACTGATTCTCTTCGTGATTTTTGTGAACTGTTGGCACCTTAAACGTGTCATGCACATTGTTGCCATACATGTTAAGTAATGCTCATCTATTAAAGTTAGAATTCACTGGCTTTCCAAGAAGAAAGCTTGTGGGTGTGTTCTCTGATGACTTACCAGCGACAAGGGCATTGATCTCATGCCCTGAGGGCTCTGTCTCTCTTTTGTTGGTGATGTGTCTGCAGAGAAGAAAGATCTGCAGAGATAATAGAGTGAGGTAACTGACTGCACAGGTGGGATCAAAATATGGGAATTCAGTGTGGTTGTCTCCTAGACTCCCAACCTCGGGGTGAAAACTGCCACACCACCCAGTCTCGTGGGATCTCTAACCTTCTGAGTCCTGGACTAAGTGTCCGCAGAGGCTGTGTCTCCCTGGCTGCAGAAGGACATCAGCAATGCTAACCAGGCCCTGCAAACTTGGCGATACTATAGATTTCTTTGAGGGAAAATCACCCCAGTATCCTCCAGCACTTCTTGTGCGACCCTGCAAGAAAGAGTACTGTTCGAGTTCCTAAATACTTCAGTTATAAGGGTTTCATTTAGAAATTAGCCAGTCTATTTTCTCATAGTTTCTGCATTTTTTTAGGAATGAAAGTTTTCTCACAGGGCTTTTTTTAAAAAAAAAATAACATGATGGTGCAGTAGAGAGAAGATTCTGGAAACTGTTTCAGTTAGGTATTTCGTTATCTCCGTTTCAGTTTGTGACTGAATGCTCTTCTCCGCACTTTGCCTTCACTGTCAGGTGTCGCCGATACATGGTTAATAAAACTGCAGTTTGAGTGACACACAGGGACCTGTTCAGTTCTGCGTTCCTAAACTCATTTGGATTACTTCTGTCCAATAACTAGAATGTTCCTGGGGTGGTGGTAGAATCACAGTGAGTCTATTTGGAATGAAATGGAATTTTTGACTGTTTTTAGAGGGAAATCCCCACATGTGAATATGTCTGAGTTTCTGAAAACAAGGAGACATGTGAAATCATATTGATATTTGAGATATGAAGGGAAAGATTTAGAGTGTGAGGGTGTGTAGTTGTCTTAAATGGTGTTTAGAAGGGAAATTTGGTATCTGTTTATTTTATAAATTATTTCTTCCTCTTAAAATAAAAATAAATTCAATAGACTTTTTCCCCTCCGTTTTCAAACATTTGGGTCTCTGATCCTGAAATTTTTACCCCCCTTGCTGTATGGTGCTAAAATGTGAGCATCACCTCTTTCCTCCCTTCTCTCACAACTGGTTCCTACCTCTGTCCCTTCACTCTTGCTGCTTCCGCTGTGACCCCCGATCCACCTGAGCCTGTCACCCAGCACATCTATTACAGCCGTGCCGTCTCATGTCCTCTGTAAAGCTCTTCCTGTCCTCCTGCCAGGTGTCCGGTTTCTGTCCTTTAACACCCCACAGGTCTCTATTCATATCATTTTTCATTTCCTGTGCTCGTCTCTGCCCATTAGACTCTAACACTTTGGGGACAGCCGTGTGTCCTGCTCAGCTTTGTATCTCCCGTAATGCTCAGTGCAGAGCCTGGCACATAGCCAGTGTCCGCGAGAGATGGACAGTCAGACGGAGGATGGATGTGGATATATTATGATACCTCTCTTTGGTGCACTCCAGAGGTTAGATGTGGTGGAGTTGAGGGAATGGAGAAGGGGGTGTCCACTCCTTTCACACAGTTGGGGTCTGGTAAAAGGGAACACGCATCTCTTTTCAGACTTCTTGTCGGTTTGTAGGCCTGGCTGCCGGGGTTTGGGGACTTCGTTGCCTCCTGTGTCTGGAAGTAAATTCACACCTCAGAGCTCCCCAGGTCTCTTCCATCTTCTTTTCTGCCAGCTGCCTCATGGTGTCATTTGCCCCCCCCCCCCGGGCCGCTGTGGAGGAGCTGGCCATGGCTCTACTCAGGCAGGTCAGCCCCGGGCAAACGACCACTCACCTCGTGGGCCCTGGAGGGCTTTGTCCAAGGGCAGCTCTCCTCTCACACTCACGCTCCACAAAGACGCCTGTCTGCTTGTTCTCCCCCTTCTGCCCCTCAGTGATCACACACGTGTCAGTGGCTCCTAAGTTTGAACGTAGACCATGAATCCGTCTGCTAGCTTTCAGAACGAGCGATACAGACTCGAATTTTCTGTTGTCAGATTTGAGTGATTTTTACTGATACGGTTTTTATCTGAAAGAAATGTCAATTGACATTTGTACAAATATTTCAGTATCTTGATATCTTGTTCTTCAGTCATATTTTTTTCAAAAACAGGTAAGCTTCAGGCATCTTGATTCAAAACCATTTGACCACCTTCTTGACACCGTGGTCAGGTATGGTTGTTGGCTGAAGGCTGTTACAGACTCTGAACTGATTCATCTGGAAATGCCTTGATTCCTTTGTCTAGATATTCCTTATTCCTTCTTATTCAGAAAAAGGAAAAATCAAAGCAAAACCTGACAACTTGGGAACAACAAAAGTTGGCATTCTGTCTGCTTGCAGGCAGGCGATTACATGTACTTCTGAGGACACGAGCTGAGCTCTCCCAGGGACGCCTACACCATCGTGATCTCTGCCACTTTCCCTGCCACCCTGCAGCCCCCAGAGATAGAGTCCAGCATCCTCGGGAGCCCCATAAAACTCTTGCTTATAAAGAAAGAGAATGTTCTGGAACCATTCCTCAACTGCTCCTACTGAGGCAGGACTTGTGTTGCTAAGTGAAGGGTTATAGAATTAGCAATGTGTGTGATGAATGAGTAACACAGAAGAATGGTGTTTTCTGGATGTGGGGTCAAATTCTGGTTTGACTGTTGATACTTAGCACTGTGGCTCAGGCCACCTAAAACTCTCGGAGGATATGCAGAAATACATTGGAAAGAGGAAAAGTATGACCAGATTAGTGCAAATAAGAGGTGGTGGAAGCTTCTTATAAGAATGTTTTTCCATAACATTAGGAAAATGGTCTGTGATGGTATTGCTCATGTGGGTAAAGTGGTGGCTAAGAAAGGAAGCACTTTCTGTTTCAGAAGAAGCCAAATAATCAATCATTTGCTTTCTAATAGTCGTATTTGCCATGAGGACATTTACAATGAGATTATATAAGCAAATTGATTTCCCTGTTGACTTTATCAGAAAATTATCAAATACCCCTGAATCTTCCCTCCAGAATCCTCAAAAATACCTGCAGTAATCTTCGCAGAAAATTATTTTCTGGATTTCCTGAAGCTCTTGGTGCAGCATTTGCTTATTGAAGTTGTGAATAAGGCAAGAACTGTAATTAAGAGAGATGCGAATGTCGTATCACAGCGTGGTAAACACAGTTATGTGTAATTAATTACCACATTGCCCCTTTACCTGATTTTATGTTCATGTTGAAAGCTCTTAACTGTGCATGTATAACTGATTCACTATGCTATATGTGGTTGTTTTAATAAAAAGTGTCAGTTGAGGTTTTTGTTCAACAGTGTAACTCCCATATTCCTCTGTTTCTTTGGGAAAATCAAATTCAACTGGTGTCATATCATTTCTGGAACTACATCCTATTATAGGTGAACACTCTGCCAGTTGTAGCTAAAATAATGGAAGATGAGTCAGAATTTTCTCTCTTCCTTCGCTTGTTTTTCCTATGTCCTTGATTTTTCTCAGAAGCTAGCTTTCTATAGAATAAATTTCCTTAAGCAACATTTGTTCCATTCAATGACTTGGGTAACTCAGAGATTCCAAGATTTTTGTAGTTGTGATGTCCTTTTTAAAAAAATGCAGACACACTACTACCTCTCTCACCATTGCTCTCTTTTCTAAAAACCAGAATAAACTTTGGAGCAGTTCTACTAACCCATAAGCATTTAAGGCCTTCTGGGGTGTTTTGAAACTAAGACTGCAAGGCTTGTCTCGTGATGGAAGAAGGAAAAATATCCAGCTGTTAGCCTCATAGTAATTTTGAGTAGCTAAATTATTTGTGTGCTAAACCTTCTTTCAAATGGCAAAATTTAAGTCTGGCAAAAATAGAGACTGGGATGATATACAAACCTTTCCAGATTTAGTAAACTTGCTATGGTCATTGGAGAACTATCTTCACAAAAAACAAGAAAAGCAGAAAAAATGCCATGTATCCCGGGGCCAGTCAGCATGTTTCTGATGTCACTGATATAGTAAGCATGTCATGGGAAGTCCTGCTGCGTGTCTGCAGTGGCCAGTGCAGGCCGTGCTCACAGTTCTCCCAGGACCTGCCGACCAAGGACTCAGGCTCAGCATCTGTCGTTGGTCACTTAATCTTAGCACCTTAGCATTTTCTTCATGCCTTTTTGTTCCTGCTCAACCTACCTACCTAGTCACCTGTGAAAGAACACTTTTTTCCTCTTAACCACTAACAAGTTGTTTCATCTGCTAGCTTCCTCCTTCTCTCTCCCACATCCTCTTTGTGTCCTAGGAGCAGGTAAATATACTGCAGGTAATTATAGTCCATCATTTTCAACATATAACTTTCTGTTGAGACTTCTCAAAGCATATCAAAGTGAAGGCTGAATGGAGGCATCAGTAAAGAGCATTGTACTGAGTTTTTAAAAAATTAAATTTGCCCCATACCAGTGAGTGAGAGACAGATCCAGAATGGCTGAACACAGAGGTATCTCTCAGGTCTGCTCGACTTACTCTGACATGGGATGGGCTGGGGAGGAAGTCAGCAGATTCACATTGCTAGACAGTACAACACATCACACATTGAGATCATTGTATATGATGCTATTACCGGAGAAATCTTTCTAAAACAAATGCTACGACAACATAAAGTTTCTTATTAATAGAGTCAGAGGACCCTCTTGTGCATCCTATGTTCCGTGCTGGTTTAACACAGCCACACCAAGTGACCAGCACAGATCTGTATGGGTGAGTTAGCTCTTCCCAAAGATGACCAACACAACTTGGGCCAGACTGGTGGAAATTTTATCTCTAGATGTGGTTAACAAGGGAAAAAGAAGTTGGAGCAGTTTTCTGTAAAACAGAAAATCAAAGTAAGAGAAGCAGATGATGTCAATAAGGAAATAAAAATCTGGCAAAGGAATTTTATATTATTCCCTCAGTTATCTGTGTTTTTAAAAATTGCAAATCCTCTTCGTCTTTTAGATGATGTGTGTCTAGAGTTAGTTCAAAGAACTTAGGCTTTTTACAACTATTATTAAGAAATTTGAAATTAAGCAATAGTCTATCTAAAAATTCTAGTACAAGGAAAGAATGTGAATAAATCCTTGGAGTTAGTGGTAAAAAAAATGAATTGCAGGACACCCAAAAAATGAAATGTGCATTTGGATTTATGAGCCAATGAAACACCAAAGCCACTGAATTTTTTCTCACTAAAGTAGAGCAAAGCTCTTAAATATAAGTATAAAAACCAACTACAAGACTTCCGTGTGCTGTGACTAGCAGTGAGCTGAAGCTTGGCACCTGAGGTCCTAGTGTGACATCTTGGTTTACATGGGGGCTTGAGTTTGTGCGTGAATGGAAGGGTTCTAGCCTGGGAAGATGATAAATGTTAATATTTTAAGCACATTTTACATCATAAAGATTCTAGACTCTCTACCGGGCCTATAAAGACAGCTTGTTCTAAATGGTTTTCCACCTCCTTTCTGGAGAACCCCTTAATTCCTTCTATAAAGATTCCTCTTGGATGTTTAGCTATGCAGGCACAGGAACATTTCATGATTTTTAGGAGTGTAATAGTCTGAACAGTAAGGTTGTAAAAGGAACTGCTTCCCTCCCTTTCTACCTGATTTCTTTCTCCCTGTGCTCCAAAGACTAGATCTCTTTGTGACCCCAGAGCTCGTGTTTAACTCAGAAAGGAGACTTTGCAAATGTCCTGCATGTTCTAATTTGTGATGGAAGGAGAAAAGAGCCATCTGAGCACCAATTTGACATCGTTTTATTCCAGCAGTCTTAGGAAGCCCCTTCACTGTCTATAATGCCCTTGCTAGCCAGGTCCCTTTGCTAGCTACAGTGTTTGCACATTTCCTTGTTAATCAGCTGTGTAGGCTCGGAGACTGTGTGTTTTGGTGTTGTTTGTGTGTGCAATCTCGTGCTGCTTCCTGAACGCATGTGTCCCTTCCCTTCACAGCCTACTCGACACCCAGCACCTCCCCCGCAAACCGATTCGTCAGTGTTGGACCACGGGATCCAAGCTTTGTAAATATCCCTCAACAGACACAGGTGGGCCGCTCTCCTCTTTTCTGTATGTGGTGCAGCTCGTTTTATTCATCAGGTGCACTGTAACTTGTCTGTTGGCACAACAGGCTGCATGTCCCAGCCCCTGTCGGTCCCCTCTCCTCCCAACCCCACCGTCCCGCCCTTCAGCCACATGTCCACGTGTTCTCAGACAACGTTGCTGTGATTTTTGCTTCTTGTGTTGAGGGAGTAGAAGAGGAGGGCTTCTGTGCCAAAAGTGCTTTTGCTATGGCAGGAGAGGTTTCCCAATGCTAGGTGATGTGTGCTCCCTCTTCTAGGAATTCCTGTCTCGAGAGCGAGCAGGCGGAAAGAGGCCCTTCTGGGAGGGGAAGTGAGCTTGGTTTCCTTTGACTGTGCACGCTGGGAACAGGGGACCAGCCGCTCTGTAGTCGTTATAGGGTACCCAGCAACGTGGCAAACTTTCTGAAAGAAAAGAAAGAAAGGGTTCATGAGCCCTCTTAAGTTGCTAGTGTTGGTGCAGAAACAGATGTTTGTTACTGGCTACGCTGGCCACTTGGGGAGCAAGGTGCAGTGAGCTGGGAGGGGATGTCTGTGAATATAATGTATTTTGAGGGAGATGACTGAGAAAAGAGTATGCCAGGACATCTAGAGCTTGTTTTTCAATAGATAGTTGTATTTTGTGCTAGTATAGTTCAAGGAGGAGAAATCTCTCCTAAAAGTTTTGAAATAGCTGCTGTTAACTGAGAAACAGTAAAAGGTTTTTCAAGTCTACGGTAGTGGGTGTAGAGACATTTAGAGGTTTGTGAAATAGGATGAGATTCAAGTTTTCAAAGAAACTACCCTCTAACTTCCTAATTAGAACGTGACCATATTATTAATTGACATAAAGTGTTTTCTCTGCGAGGTTCTCAGCACAGTGTTTGAAACAATTCTCTGAGATATTTGTTCATGTGCCAGGGTGTACAATCTCCAGATGCCTAATTCAGAGCTGTTGGTCTTTGTCCGTGAGGCTGTGGCTCGGGGCTTCTGCTCAGGGTAGGTTCGCCTTCCTGGGTCCGTTTGTTCTCCCTGTGGAGGGTTTTAGTTTATTGCTGTGTCAACAGTGCGGGTTAAATTGTATTGCATCTGAAGCCTTCCTTCCACCAAAGCAGGGTCACAGAGAGTACAGCCTCAGAGGAGGCAGCCAGAGGAGAGGGAGCCCAAGGGAAGAGAAGGTTAACTCTTGAACCCCCACTTCTTCTGTTTCTCCTGAAACTGGCATGTACATGGCGTCTAGGATTAATATCTCCCATTCAGTACCTCCCATAAAATCGTTCAGATTTATTGTTTACTTTCCCATACCTTCAAATACTGAACTGGTGAATTTGAAGTTGAATAATTCCTTGAATGCATTAAAATAAAAGAGCATCGTTTCATTTTGTAACTTGGACTCAAGAGTTCAGGTTCAGTGAGGAGAGAGAACAGGGGTCAGTGGCTCTTGTGACCGTTGCTTTGCTCAAAGCACCATGTGCTCGGGCTGCTTCATTAAGAACCTCAAAAATGCAGTTCGGAAATGTGCTGCTTGTATTTACATGGTATTTTTATATAAGCTGTGATTCACAGCCCTGAAATTGTACCCTGTGTTCTGTTCAATTTGTTTCTTGGTAATCAAAACGTGTTCTATTCCAATATGGCTTTGTTCCACAAATGCCTTATTTAATCTAGAAACAGACTCTTCATGATGTTGACCACAAAAATTCAATTCTTAAAAATCCAGATTTTCCACGCATCTGGATGAATGATGTCATGTAGACCCAATATTGGCATCTGGAACTGTATTTTTTGGTTTCCGTTAAATATTTGGCATCGCAGGGACAACAGCTTAGATGTTTCTTATCACAGTGACACCTGCCACATTGGCTTGAAGAAAGCTGTCCCCAATTGTCTTATGAGAAACTGTGCTAATGGAGTTATCATTTTTTCCAAAAAAAATGTATTCTGAGGTAAAAATTATGTACTCTAAACATTTTAATTTTAAGATGTGTATATTGACTTTTTTAAAAAAAAGGAACTACTCTCTGGAACCATTTAAAGTGTTAGACATATATAAATATAGATAATAAAAATAATAATATACTTTAAAAAATAAGCTCCTTTTTGAGAAGATATCAGTTCAGAAGAGGGATTTTTTTAATAGGAATTTTTAAAGGCATAATTTGAACATGGCCTGCAGATTAATTTCCTAGGCAAGTTTGCATTTTTCTCTATTGATGCTTTTGTTAATAAGGCATGAAATTTGTATTAATTGAATACAGGAAAAGTTTTCTGAGAAAAAACTTTTGCTTTCTACCTTTGGAGAAGTGAAAATTGAAGAGTCACCCAAGCAGATACTTGAGCTTTCTAAATGCAGAAGAGGTATCCTGCGCATAAATCCACAAACAAATGCAGAGTCAAATGGCCTCCCCTCCCTTTCTTCTGAAGACCAGTTCCTGGTGGAAGTCTCCTCCGGGGGGCAGGCTGGATGTGGTCTCTGTTTTCCTAGCAGACAGAACTTGAACTAACGCATGGACATTTTCAGTTTATCATAAGACCTTTCTTTCAGAAGAGTTCTTTGATTCTGTATATCCTCTGTTTATTGAGCATTTTCTATGTACTAAGTACTTTAGATTAGCCAACTAATCTTTACAGCCACCCAATAGGATACATAGAATTATCTCTACTTTATAGATGTGGAAGCTGAGACCTAAAGAGATTATGGATTTTCCCAAAGCCATACAGTGATGAGGAGTGGGGCAAGAATTTGTCCCCAGTTCTGTCTGACTCCAAGGCCTATGCTCTCTAACCACTGTGCTGTACTGCTCATGAGCTGGTGCTGGTCAGCACCTTTCCCTGCAAATACTCAGAGACAGGTGTTCAGCTCTCGGGAATGCTACTGGCATATTCTCTGCCTTTAAATCTGAGATTGCATTAAAGTCTAATCAGTAGTATATATCCAGAAGATTTGACAGCAAGGTCTCAGAGAGATCTGTACACCCATGTTCTCAGCAGCATTATTCACAATAGCCAGTAGGTGGAATCAGCCCAGGTGTCCATCGACAGATAAATGGATAAACAAAATGTAGTATGTACACTGTATTGTGTATATACCATTTTACTGTGGCATGATACATATTATTCAGCCTTAGAAAGGAAGGGAATTCTGACACATGTAACAGCGTGGATGAACCTTGAAGACATTATGCTGAGTGAAATGAGCCGATCACAACAGGACAAATACTGTGTGATTCTCCTTGCGTGAGGTACCGAGTGTGGTTAGGTTCACAGAGACAGAGAGTAGAGTGGTGGTTGCCGGGGGCTGGGGGAGGGCGGAATGGGGAGTTACTGTTTAATGGGGACAGGGTTTCAGTTTTGCAAGATGAAAAGAGTTCTGGAGACGGACAGTGGTGATGGCTGCACAACAGTGTGAATGTGCTTAATGCCACTGAACTGTCCACTGAAAAATAGTTAAGATGGTAAATTTTACATTATTTGTATTTCACCACAATTTAAAAAATGTAATTGTTAGATAAACTCTAATGGCCCTTTCACCTCATAAGAGTCTAAAATTCTGTAAAACAGTCAGGAAAAGTGGACTGTTTATCAACAAAATCCACTGTAATCGTGTGCTGACCTCTGAAAGCACTAATTCTCATGGCTGGCACATAACGGGTAGTCAGCATGTATTGGTTGAATCTAAATGATTCACAAGAAAGTTTAAAAAGAATGACTTTTCCTTATTACAATCACAATACATGTTAATTGTGGAAAATACAGATGGGAAAAATAATAAAAGTCACTTGTAGTCCTACTGTTAACATTTCTGTATAAATCTATCCAGGCTGTTTCCACGCATTCAAATATATTGCAAAAATGAGATCGTATTATATACACTGATAACCTGCCATTTCTTCCCTTTAACAATACATTATGGCTTCTTTCCATGTAAATTGGAAAAATTGAATATTGGCTTTTATTGCACCTATTCATCATCTGTAATGATTGGTAGGGAAAGATAACATGGATAATGGAAAAACATTTGTCCTCCTCCTTCCCTTGCAGTCTGTTTTTTTCTCTGGAGAATTCCTCCCCTCGCTGAGACAGAGCTGCCTTCTCTCTCTTCAGCCTTGCCTTGAGCAAGTTTTCTTTCCAACTGCCCTCCCGTTGTGTTGTATGTCACACCCCAGCTCTTGGCTCTCTTCGAACACTCCTGCCAAGTTATCTGTCCCATCCTCTGCCTCACTTGTCTGCTACCTCTGCTCTGTCCTCATTTGCCTCTGCTCTGCCTCCTCCTCCTCCATCTTGTAACTGGCCATTCACATGGGGGTGGCCGTCTCCCTGCAGCCTCGGGACTCCTGTCTGTTCTGAGGAACCAGGACTGCCCATCCACCCAACTTGCTTATTTTTCACTGTTGTACCCTGACAGTTGACATTAGCATATAGAAAAGTCTCTGGGGCATAGAGTATTTACTTCACTTTGGACATTAACGTCCCCTGCACGCCCACTGAATGATATAATTTAATAGAGAACATGCCATCATCTCAAATAGCAGAAAGCCAGTGGCCATTTCAATTGCATCCTGTAATTTAATCTGATCCCTGAAAATGAGAGCCATTAAGAGGAGGCATTTATTTAGAGAAAAAAAGTTAATATTTCATCATCAGGTAATAAATAGAAATACCAATTCCCACAGAGATAGATTGAGCAAAGAACTCATTTGATTCAGGTTCTAGTTTAATCAGAATGTTCAAGTAAAATGCTTAACCTGAAGAACTCCAATGAGGACTAATTCTTTAAAATGAAAAATGAGTGCAAACAATATTAAAAACTGGCATTTCTTCCCTGCCACCCAAATCTATCACTGCTCTGCATCAACAGAATTGTGGTATCAGGAAAGCTATTTAAAACCAAATTACCATTTGGGCTATTAGAAGAATCGCTTGGCGTGGCCTGGGCCTGATTTGTTGACAAAGAGGTGCAGGTGCGGTAGCCTTTGCTCAATAAATCATCCAGCGCCTGACTTGCGGTGTGACTGCCTCTGCCTCCTGAAATTTACAAATGTCTGCACAAGCCACACACTTGGCTGTTCCAGAAACCAGCTGATCTGGAGCGGGCCCTGCGTAAGCTGAATTGTGGGCACGGCACCCATCATCTGCCTTCAGTGGGGATGCACGACGAACGTGGGCAGGTGGCGAGTGTGGAGAACATTTCGATCTGTTGCCATTTCTGTGTGTCCTGTTCCTGAAGCTCTGCTGGAGAAACCAAGGCTTGGGCAATTTGCAAAACTTCCTAAGTTCCTTTCTTCAATCATTCATCATTTCTTACTATATTCCCGACACCTGCCAAATGCAGGGAGTAGCAATTCTCCTCAAGTTCAGTCTCCTAGAGGAAGCAGCCGTAAAGAAATAGTAGTAACGGCTGCGACAACACATTCATAGTGCGGTGTTAACACCAGTTACAGTAAGGGTTTGCCTGAGAGGTTTCAAGACCACAGAGTTGGGATAAGAACTTTCCAAAGACTGGAAGGGGCAGAAAAGGCCACATTGTTTTTATGTCATTGTCGGACATCTGAGGATATGGTTCTGGTTCTTATACATTTTACCTTCTTTTTCTGCTTTCACTTGGTGCCCATTCATCCATGCGCTGATAGACGAGGCTTTAGCCTATTCTAAGAAGAGAGACATTTTGAGTTCTGTCTTCTCTGGACCAAGCAGATAAAATCAGAATCCTTTCCTGCTGCAGGCGTGTCAGCCAGTAGCCCCTCCCCCCCATTCCCAAGAAAGGCCCTCCTGCGTCCCGTCCCCACCCAGGGCACCAGGCTCACTGAGACTGTGCTTCTGCGATTGGCTGCAGCCATCCCTGCCCCTCCTCCCTGACTTGCTGCCCGCCTGGAAGAGGTCAGGTACCACCCAGGAGTTCAAGGAGAAGCTGAGAGCTGCATGCAAAAGGAAGACATGCAGATTTCCTTAGAGAACAAGTGTCTCCCCTTCTAGTTAGAACTGGATCTGAGCATTTTAGTTACAAGCCCACACCCTGAGAACTCCTGAGAGTGGAGAAGGATGGCAGATAAACCTCCATTTACTCCCGACTTTGGGCAAGGTGAATTGGTCAGGTGGGTATTCTGTGCAGCACCCGCGTGAGCACGCTTCTGTGCCTGCACTTGCCGCAGGACTCGAGCTTCTGAGCTGGGCACTGTGACCCGCCTGACCGGTGGGAAAACGGACATTTCAGAGGCACACGCGTGTCCCACCGGGGGCAAAGCAGCCAAGATGGGAACCAGTCTGTCTCCAGAACGTCTCTTTCCCAGATCCTATCCGCATCCTCGGTCGTTTCTGGTGAGAGGGTCCTGACCGTATTCTCTGTACGATGGTCTAGGATTGACTCGTCCTCTTACATCAGGGAATCAGAAGCCTAGAAACTGGGTCCCATGGGATGGGACTGACGCTGCGCTTGGTTCTTCTGAAGACCTGCCCCAGTTCCTGTTAGTTCCTGCATTTGTAAAATCAAGACTGAGCTCGTTCTCTCCGCTGCCTGGGAGAAGACCTTGACTCGTGATGTTAGCCTGCATGTGTGAGAACAGCCAGCCTCTGCCCCGGATCGGACAGCAGAGTGGCTCACACGGTGGGCCTTCTTTTCAGATCTTGGTTGGAGCTTTACTCCATCACTCAGAAGCAGTATGTGTGTTTCATTCTGTTATTTTTTTTTTTCTTTTTTCTTGGTAACTCAATTTTTCTAGCCAAGTTTATTAACTGTAAAATGGTGATAACTGTATGTATATATATACCACCTATGGTGGTTTTGAGTCTTAAATTCTGTTGGAGAAAATAAGTGCTTCACACCTACTAAACACTCAACAAATGGGTAGCTTTTCTTGTTTGGTCGATAACTGATATTTAAGCAGTATTTTCTGGATTACAAAGTATTTTCTCACTTGATCTTAAGAGCAACCCTGTGAAGTAGGCAGAGCCATTATTATTGTTATCCCCATTACACAGATTAAAAAACTGAGGTTCAGTGAGGAAATGACTTCCCGAGAACCACAGGGCCAGGGGTCAGGAGAGCCAGGACAGAAGCCTCTTCTGTTTCCACAGCCCATGCTCCTTCGGTGCCTCCCTGCACATCCTCACGTGCTGCCATGTGGGTGTGGGTGGCACCTACCTGCCAGACGCTGGCTCTAAAGCAGCCGTCGAGCAAATTAGGACAAATCCCACTGAGACCATAGCCCTGTGGATTCTTCCATTGAGCATCTGCCCTAAGGATGCCCCAAAAGCCTGATTAAATGAGCACATCTGTTCTTCCCCTGCACACCATCTCCCCTTTAGCTGATTGTGTCCCAGGAGGAAGAGACTTCCCTGGGGAGACAGTATCGCTGAGGGTGTCACGCACTGATGGCTCGTGAGTGTACCCCCAGACTCGGACAGGGAGGTGGCGCATGGTCCTCTTCTCCTGCGTCCTCAGCTGCAGTCGTGAGTGTTGAGCAGTCAGAACACGGCACCGAGGAGAGTTCCCCATGCAGTCTGCTTCCCTCCTCCGTACTGCCGTGGGCAGAGTGAATCCTCCTGCTCCCATCTCCCAGACCAGCCTGGAGTTCTCGACATGCTCTCTTCATGGACTTGGCAGCTGACTCACTGACAGGCTATGAGACATTCTTAAATAAGTTTCTCAGTAAACAGAACCTTTGTTTTTCAAGTTCTAATTTGGCAGCACGTTTTAGATGTCCTGGGCCACAATTGCCCCCTCTGGACACAGTGAGAGCGTCAGTTGTAGGTCCTGGTCTCCATCTTCTCCCTCAGTTCTGCTGCTTCAATGGTCCCATCACATTTACCCACATGTTTTGGTTTGGTTTGGCTTTTGTCTGTTTGGTTTTTGCCTTGCTCCAAAAAGATTTGGAAAAGCTTCTTAGTTGAAGCAAATTGATGATTGCCGAAAGAATTGAGGTGCCTCCATGGGATCTGGGGCCACAATGGGTGCTCACTAAATATTGGTTCCTTCCTTGCTCCCTTCCTCTGCAGTACTAAAGTGAGATTGGTGGCAGAGGGAGATTTCACAGGAAATTTTAGATTTCATGGAGGAAGAACGGTGAAAAATCTGGTATCCATTGAATTAGCCCTTGGGATTGTGGGAAAAGGGGGACAGGAAATGAAGTGGGGAGAGCTTGAAAAAGAAGCTGAGAACCGGGGTAGAGAGTGGAGAGGAGTAGATCAGAGCTCGAGGAGAGCCTTGCAAGAAGGTCAGAAAACCATAGTATCCCCTGCAGAACAGCGCCAACACTTCCAGTCTTTAGGTCAGTGGAAGCTCCAGGATACTAAGGGAAATGTACCAGGTGTTCATGGTCTGGTTTCTTTGGGGGGAACAAGGAAAAAGTCACAAATTGAAGAGGAGGATAGACCTCTTTTCAGTTCGCATTCATCGGAGTGATCCTGGACGTGTTATCCTTTAAAAATTCAGTTTCCTCCTCTCAAGATGAAGGCAACAATAGTATCTTCCTCACAGGAAAAAACCTGACTAAGTGTGGCTTAAGGCAGTCAGGGTGGTTTTCTCATGTGACAAGAAATGTGCTGGTGAGTGGTAGTTGCTGTTGTTTCAGCTGCTACGGGATGCCAGGAGGAATCCATGCTCTTTCTAACCTTCTGCCCTACCATCCTTAGCATGTGGTTTCATCCTCATGCTTGGTGCCTCTGACTGCAAAATGGCTGCTGTAGCTCCAGACATCATGCCCATATCCTATCCCATTATCCCTCTTATATTAGGGAAACAAAGGCCCTGCCATACTCCTCCCGTTTCCTGTTAACAAATTTCTAAGTCTCATTGACTAAAACTAGATCACATTTTCATCTTTAGCTGCAAAGATGCTGGTAAAGCTAGCACAGAATTATCTTGGTTGGCTAAAATTATGATCCACTGCCCCGGACTGGTTACATTATTGTCACTAAACAAAATTGCCTCAGGAAAGAAGGGTCAGTAGATAGTGGTAAACTGTTAGTAGAATCTGCTGTATTCCTTTTTCACATTCCCTGGTAGGTTTCATGCACAGTTCAGCTCCAGTGGTTGCATGTGACTGCCTTCATCTCTTGCTGCCTGTCAGGTCCAGTGCCTTTCCACCGCACTCCCTCCCCTCCGTGTCTGGGAGATGCGTGCTATTTGGGGGGAGTGTATCATGATCCCCTCATTCAGCACTCTGTTTGGGGCAGGATTGGGACAGAAGTACCAGCCTCCTCCTGGTCAACAAGGACTCAGAGGAGGCTGAGCCAGAGGGCCTGTGCCTTTGTGATTGCAGGGGAGCTCCTACGGTGCCCCCCACCGCATCCCTGGGTGCTTCTCAAAGTCAGCAGGGGGTTCTGGGTTTCTCTTGTATGACTTGGAACCAGATGCTTCCTCTGCGAAAGAAAAGAGCCTGGTTGTGCTGAGCTTGAGTCAACAGAGCTCAGAGAACAGGAAAACAAGTTGATGGGCTCTGCTCCGTGAGCTCTGAGGGGAGAGGGCCGTCCAGGTGGTGTTCCCACTTTCCACAAAGCCCTGCGTGGAAAGATCCCGTACCCGAGGAGCTGGCTTTCCCAAATGTTTCTGCATGCTTAGGAGCGGTCCCTTGCGGACACAGGCTTTCCCAGGCCGTCTGATGAGTCTCGGACCTTGAAAGTTCCAGGAACACACAGTTTCAAGGCCTGGGCCTATTGTCTAAAGTGAGATTCATGGAAGAACCTCCTGTGAGTTCTCCAGGATTCTTCCCGTGAGTTCACACCACTTGTTTCCCTTCCTGTTTGTTACTGAGGATGGAGGCATATTCTTTTATCCTCTCTTCTCGGACACAGGCTTTCAATGGGGCCTGTTCACTGAGTTACATCCTAAAGCACACGCCTCCCCAAAATATTTGCATGAGAATTCTTCCTCAGGCTTCACAGCACTTCCTTTACAGCAGAGGAAATAACTTAGCACTTCTAACTGGCTTTTCACTTTGCAGAGGCTTCACACATTAACTAATGAACCACATGAGCTTGTGAAAAGCCGGCTCCCTGTGTTTGAACAGGACACTGGGTGAGGACAGGCTGTCCTGGTCCTGTGTCCACACCCTCGCTTCCTCCCTCTCCGAATCTTAATGTGTTGGGTCCCCAGCACAGGGCACCCTCGGCCCACAGCACTGCCTTGCGATGCCGCCTCCCGGGCCGGGTGTACTGCCCTAGTCACAGAGGGAGGTCTGAGGCCAGCCCTCGTGGCACACAGCTTCTGCCCCTCTGGAGTACAGTCCCCTTCCACAGAGCCCTGGCCATGGGGGGCGGTGGGGGGAGTGATATGAGGGAATGGAAGGACAATGCAGTAGGAAGGTCCAGTAAGGAAACTGACCACAGCAGGGACCCGTCCTCTAGGTTGAGTAAAGGGAGCATGGGACGAGGCGTCTAATCTTAGTTCCCAGCTCTTCCCCCCACTCACCTGTTCTGTGGTTGTTCTCAGGGAGAAGGAAGCCAGAACTCACTGAGCACCCACTGCATTCCTGGCTCCACACTGGGTGGAGGGGACTGTCGATAGACACGGTCCAGCCCCTGGAGGCCTTCTCACAGACCGATAGGGAGAAAGGCCTGATGAGTGCGACAGTTGAGACGCGTGGAATCTACAGTAGTACAGGCTCCGGGGAGAAGCAGGCAAGTCCCAGGGAGATTCTGGAGGAGAGGACGTGTGAGCTGGCTCAAGGGAGACAGACATACTTGGGGGGTAGAATGTTCCATTCCAGGAGAGGGGAACAGTCAAGGGTAGAGGGAGAATCTGCTGTTGGTGTGTCTGTCAGTGTAAGCAGATGACGGAGAATGTTGAGTGACAGGGCTGGGAAGGTAGGCAGGGTGCAGTCAGGAACACACGTACCTAACTCAGGGAGGCATTTGGACTTACTCCCTGGGTACGGGAAGGAGGTGGAGGGCACCGTGGGGCCTCTGCATGAGGAGAAACCTTGACGTACTTGACCCAGCGCGCACTGGGCACAGGGTTTACAGGCAGCAGCAGCACTGAGGCCTGCGCTCCTGAGGGCCTGCCTCTCCTGGGCAGCGTAACGTGGGGAGAACACGTAGGCTGTAATTGTGGTTTGTCTCGGTCATGACTGCTATGCACTGAATTGTATCCCCACCCCCACATCCACATGTTGAAACCCCAACCCGGTGATGCGGTGTGTGGAGATGGGCCTTTGGAAGGTGATTAGGTTTAGAAGAGCGTGGGGCCTTGTAATGGGATTGGTGCCTTTATAAGAAGAGACACCAGAGAGCTGGCTTGCTTTCTCTCTGCTGTACGAGGACTCAAGAGAAGGCAGCCATCTGCAAGCCAGGTACCAAATCAGCTGGAACCTAGATCTTGGATGTCTGGCCTCCAGCACTGAGAAAAATTTCTGTTGTTTAAGCCACCCAGTCTATGGTAATTTGTTAAAGGCAGCCCGCGCTGACTAGTACAGTGACCTTGGGGTAATTTTTAGCCTTTCTGACCTTAGATGGCACATTCATAAAATTATAAATTAATTCCTGCGTTCCACTTAAGAGTTTTATGAAGATTGCACGTGGTTAGAATGTAAAGCCCCCACGCGTGGAAGGCTGATGTGGGTGGCGGCTTCCTCCACCAAGAGCGGAGCCTCTGTCGGCCCCAGGGGTGATGGGCGGGGACCGTCTCCTTAGAAAGTAGGACCAAGGCTGTGTGCTCGCCGGAAGAAACCTGGCAATGCTCATGTGACAAGGACCCCCTGGGTCATCTGGTCATTCCCCAAGCTGTCTCCTCTCGCCCATCCGCCCACATCCATCTTCCATAGTTGTGCCGTTAATTCTCTCATTACCTAGTGGAATGATATTTATTTATTAAGAACATATTAACATACTCCCAAGGAACAAGTTAAAGCTCAGCTAACAGCTGCAGTGTCTGGTTGAGAGGAGAAATGTGCTGAGGAATGCATATGGAGAGTTTCCTTGTATGTTATAATTTCATATTAAAAAACTATTAAACTTTACGCTGGATGAGAGAGAGAAGAAAAAACATCCCAGTGCAAAAACAAGTTATGAACCCAGGAGCACAGTTTCTGAATGTTTCTTTTGTCAGATACGCAGCTGACATGATTAGTTCTAATGGGGTGGCGATCCTCATTGAATCGCAGAGTGGTGTGAGCAGCTGCAGCACCTCAGGGACTTGCATGAGTGGCGCGTCCGGTACTACTTAGGCTGCATCCTTGAGCCGAGTTGAAGGCTGCTGCTTCTCCGTCCCTTCCCAACACACACACGCGTGCACACACCACACTTGCACCTGCAAACGCACGCACACGCACGCATGCATCCATCTCTTCCAGAAGCTCAGGGAGAGCACTGATGGACCTACTGGAGCAATGCTGACTTGCCTTTGCTGACTCCTCCCCTTTGCCCTCTCCCCCGCCCCAACCCCCCCGCCCCCCTGCAGATAATGGTGTATCAGATCCGTGTGCTTTGCTGTTGCATCAAGACCCAGATCAATTTATTGACTCTGTCAGAGTGGCTGCTGCCGTAATTGTTACAAGAGAAGAATGGAAAGTGGGAACGTGTCCACTAAAAAGTAAAAGCGGCGTTTTGTTGTCCTGCCCCCTCTTTTTTTTTTGCCTCTTAGATCTTTCTGTGTTTACACAGCAGAGAGCACTTTACTTAAGTGAATCAGCTCCTTCTACAGGATTAATTGTGACGCTTAGGGTGCCAGACGACAGCAAGAGTATTATGGGAAACACGGATCTTGCTGGGATGGTGTGGACCCCAGCGGGCTTGGGAGTTCTTCCCTCATCTCACTGCTTTGGGGTCCCATCAAGTCTCATTTCCCTGACTGACAACACCGAATGCCTCCCATCAGTACAACTGATTCTGTGGAAGAGGACAAGGAACACTTTCCGCCGGAGATAGACGAATTATTGTGATGGCCGAACAGAACGTTTCAGAAGTCTTCTTTCAGTGTGGAAACCTGAGCTAGGAGCTCAGGTGCTATTCCCATCCCAGACACAGGCCTGACTGATGTCCGCAGAGAGTGATGCCGTTGGGGGAGACTCACTGTAGTGACAGACTCAGCTGAGGCCTGCAGTGGCCCTGAGGATGTAGTAGCTGTTTTTAAAAGGCCATCCGCTAATTTTTTGTGGGAAATTTTTGGTTAAGTGCATATCTTTGAACGACATTTCATTAAAGTTCAACTTTCATGGCTTATACCTGTACACTCTAACATAAATCCTCTGTGAAGGGACAAAAGTGAGTGGGTGTCATTTTTGACCTGGAAATAAAAGGTCAACCATTGGATTTATAGCTTTTTTAGTGAAAAGAACATAAAGATTCCTGCCAACTGGAGTCAATCCATATTTTAATGTTTCCGAGGTAAGATTATAAAATCAAGGGATTAGGATCGCGTTCTTCATGAAGGTCAAAAAGTAAGTGTGATGGCCTAAGCGTCATTCCCACGGGGCAGAAGTTAATATTTCAAAACCATTTCTCCACTGGCAGTTCAGATGAACTGTCCATGGTCGCTAACCGAGGTAAGGGAATCCCACTCTCGTGACTGGATTCAATGATGATGATTACACTAGTCAACTGGATTGTTAAATTACCCTGCTGGCCTCCCATCATGTCCCCAGACAGTGGTGGTGGGTTGATTGCTATCAGATAATCCTCAGATACTGCTGTGAACACGTTGAGATGGAGGGTCGTGGATGAAGCCTGCCTTGTGGGGAACGAGTTGTGCTGTTTTATGGATGAGAGCAGTGACATAGCTCCTTACACGCCGCATTAACATGCTTCTAAAACAAGAAGTCCGTGACCCTGCAGAGCTGCTGTTCAGTGCAATTCACCAGGACAAATCTTTTAAATACAAAAAAATGGACATGCATCTTTTTCTTTATGTTTTTTTCCATTGCACATTTTGACACCTCCTCCCCCACCTCTTTTTAGGAAAAAATCCGTTTGCAGTTCCTTTTCTTCTTCAGATTTTTAGAGCTCTGGATCCCATCTCCTTTGGATTTTTATTGAGAAAAGAAAGGTTATTTAAATGTCCTTATAGGATGACTCAGACACATGTACTCCATACGTCTAGTCAAATCCGTTTTAAGATTCCATATTTTTCAAAGTTATAGAAATACAGAATACTGAAGCTGATAATTTCCTTAAAGATTATCTGCTCCAGACACTGTCATTTTTCAGATATGACTTCAAGTGCATTTTGGAATAGAGTGTGTATTGTTTTAATAAAGCAGCGCTTCTGAGGGAGAGGCTGAAGCCCAGGTTGGGGAGACAGCATAGAGCCTGCTCAGCTGATGGGAGGCGAGTGTGTAGAGGTGGGGTCTGACTCCGGGGAGGGACAGAACTGATGGGTTCGTCTGTGGCTAGGAGATGGGTACGTGGACTGTGCTCCGTGAAGGTTTTGTGTAAAAGCCAAGTGTCCGCTAGACTGACCTAGTACTGGAGTCCTGAGACCCCGCAGCATGTTATTCGGATTCTGCCTTGCAGAATTCGCCTCACACACGGCCACATGGCTCTGTGTGGATGGGGGTTGAACCTGCACTGCTGTCTGTGCTCCTGGGCGGCTTTGGCTGCATATTTTTCTAACTGTTCTTCTCGGTGCAAAGGTTAGAATTTTCATCCACTTTCACAGGCAAACACTTGAAAGTGCACGAGGCAGGGAGCAGGGGCACCTTGGATTTAAAGTTCAACATTTACATTTGTAATTTTGACTAATTTCTGTGCTCGCATGAATTAAATTGAAATTGTTTAATTAGAGTAAAACTAAAATTGATCATTAGGATTAATTTAACCTGATAGGCCTTGTGTGACTTTCTAGACAAATGTTACAAAATATAGTGATAATGAAGCAGGGAGAGGTATAATTTCACATCTTATGATGATTTTAGTATCTACAGTTGTTCTCCCTGGTATCTTATAGCTCTGAAGATGGCTGTTTGTTACGTCGTTACCATTCGGCTAGGGCCATGCCTCTCTCTCAGTTGGCCTCTTCCCAAATATGTTTTCCTGTCAAAGTCTAAAGCTGTACCAAATTCCCTTCACCCCACCCTCCTAATAACACCCTTCTTCCCCTCTCCCCAGCATCCTCCAGGAAGGCTATTTGCTTGGCTTGTCCCCTGGGCCTTGCATCACAAGGACCTTTGTACACCAAGAAGGGCAGAATGAAACTCCTGATGGAATTCACTAATACCTCTCAGCGCTGGGCTCGCTGCTGTCAAATCTGGTCTGTCCCTGTGCACCCTTCCTGGCTGCTCTTCGGGTTGAGCTCCTGAAGTAAGATGAGGGATTGCATCTGCTGAGTAACTCACTCTAAGGGAGTGGGAGAGAGAAGGCAGCTTCTCCAAGTGCCTGATCCGCTTCCAGGAGACAGCTTATCCTCTTCATCCTGTGCCTTCCATGTAGCTCCATCAAGTGAGCATGTTTCCAAATTTAGTGTCCTCTGTTTCTTAAAGAAAATTGTAGAAGGATGAGGCTACTGTTTTACCTAAGATTCAGCATAAATTAAATAACATTAGGTCTGCTTCTACCTACCCACCATATTAATGAATGAAAAAGTTTGTCAACTATCAAGTCAACTATCAAATTATTTTGTCTTTGAAATAATTAAAATCCACGTAGATAAATTAAATCCTCAAGAAAATCTGGAAACCATTTTGAGTTTTAAATTCCTCGCATCCACAGTTTTGCCAGAGTTGCTTTAAAAAAAAAAAAAAGTAACATTGAGTTACGTTTAATTTGTTTCCTATAGCAACCCTTAACAGCAGAGGTCCAAAGCGCAGGCGCAGTGGAGAATGAGCCAAAATTAGATAGATGTTTATGAAAAATAGAGAAGAGAAACTAAAACTAGACAAAAGAAAAAACACATGATTCTCAGTAATCTGGGATTGACTGACCAATGTGGGGCCTATCTCACAGGCAAATCATCTTCTGCAAATTAGCTAATCAGTCCTGACTGAACCTGAGAAACTCTTGGGGCTGTGAGCCCCGATTCCACTCAATCGCCAGAGACAAGTTGCTACTTATCTATTTATCCAACAAGAAACCAATTTTACCACTCATTTCTACAGAATACCATCTAAATGGGTTCTACTTTTATGCATGTCCTTATCCAGTAGAAGAAACTTCCTATTTTTGTAGCAAAGGGTTTTATTTGGAAGCATATTCACATGTAATTTATTTTGAGAAAATCCTTAATGTTGTCTAGCATTTGAGCTAGGCTAAGTTCAGGAGATTGAGAAAAAAGAGTATATAGCCAGCATACTCATGCTGTTATTGTATTTATCCAAAAAAAAAAATGATGCCCATTTTTGCACTAGGCCAAGAATGGACCATGAGCTAGCATATAAAGATAAGGTTTCTGTCTTCCCTATGTCAGAAGAGAATAAAGAAAGAAAAGTGAAAAGCATCAGCTCTGTACAGTCCAGTTAAGAGACAAAACATTTTCATATATGATTTCATCTCCCCCTTGGGACCACCGTGCTAGGAAGGTGGCCTTCATCCCCTCTTATCAGAGGCACAAAGGGAGACCCAGAGTCGCTGTGGACTCAGTCCATCCACCCTGAGCCCCCCAGCAGCGCTAACTTTTGAACTGTTTGTCTGGTTCATCACGCGTCACTCTGCAGGGATGCAGCTGCTGACCCCGGGCTCCTGGGAATGCCAGAGCCTGCGGCTTTGCTGGGTGTGCTCACCTGTCAGGAAAGAGCTCCCGTGTGAAGAGATGCTAGAGAGTGACTCTCAGGCATTGCATCACTGGTTTATTACTGCTCTGCCATAGTCCCCCCTTATCCATGGTTTCAGTTACCCACGGTCAACTGCGATCTGAAAATATTAAATGGAAAATTCCAGAAATAAACAATTCATAAGTTTTAAACTGCGTGCTGTTCTGAGCCATGTGATGAAATCTTGCCCCATCCCGCTCCGTCCTGCCCAGGACGTGAATCATCCCTTTGTCCAGCTCTGCATGCTGCATACACCACCTGCCCGTGAGTCACTTACTAGCTGTCTCGGTTATCAGACTGACTGTCAGGTATCGCAGTGCCTGTGTCAGGGAACCCTTATTTTACTTAGTAATGGCCCCAGAGCACAAGAGTAGTGATGCTGACCATTCGGATGTACCAAAGAGAAGCTCTAAAGTGCTTCCTTTAAGTGAAAAGGGGAAAGTTCTCAATTTAATCAGGAAAGAAAAAAAGTCATATGCTGAGGTTGCTAAGACCTACAGTAATTTTTATTACAATATAGTTATAATTGTTCTGTTTTATTATTGTTGTTAATCTCTTACTGTGCCTAATTTACAAATTAAGCTTTATCATAGGTATGTATGTACGGGAAAAAACATAGTATATGTAGAGTTTGATACTATCCACAGTTTCAAGCATCCACTGGGGGTCTTGGAACGTATCCCCCATGGAAAAGGGGGGACTACTGTACCCACTTTCTTGCTAGATAAACTCAAATTCAGAGAGAAGTTGAGTGGCATTGTCCCAAGTACTGTTTCTCCTGCTCTCTTTCCATTTCTGTCCACAAAAACCATCTGGACTTCTGGACCCTTGCTTAGCCAGGAGATTGAGTCTTAACCTCAGTCAGCCAGGAAAACAGCTCTCTCCAGGTTGGTTCCCTGTGAGCATCTCAGAATCCCTACTTCAACTCTTCTGGTTCTAAACCAAAAATAGCTATTTCTTCCTCTCTAGTGCACCTTTATTGGCTGGAAAATCCCTCAGATCCTTTTGGCCTCAAAAATCCTTTAGGTTTTTTCATGAAATAATATGGGATCCCTTCTGGGTCAGGGACATTTATCTTCATGACACTTTTTAACTGCATTTTCAAGGCAGAGAAACAGTTTAATCAAAGCCTAGGTTTTTATATTGGGAGAGAATAAATATGCGTCGACCATTTCAACAAAGAGCTGAAAATGATTGCAGAGAAATTCGAAGTCATGGCTGTGGAATTCTAGAATACACATCTAGAGTCTGTTACCTTTTGACTGGAATGTTAACTCTAAACCCTTACAGGGAAAAGCAGGAAGGTAAGAGTTCTCGCAGCCCCTGCTGTGTCTTTCTTTTTCTCTTTCCTTGACTGTCCCCTAGCTCTGAGGAAACTTTCAGCACCAGCCCCAGCGTGGTGCTGCCCAGCCCGTGCCTCTGCGGGGCCGAGAATGCAGTGCAGAGTCCAGCTGCAAAGCGTTCCTCCCCCAAGCGTTGGAAACTCGCACCCCAAGGCCAGCCGAGTTCAGAGGGAGCACATGTAAATGAGGCTCAGTTAGAAACTCCTGAGGGGTGTTTTATTTAGTTTAAACCTGACTTGAGCTGGTAAACATGTTCCTGGAGAACACCACAGACGGACTGATGCAGTAGAACAGGAAGCCACGTTTTAGCTCAGACAATTCACTTCTTTCAAAGGAGAAATCTTCGAGTGTTGTTTGGCTGCACCATCTTCCAGGGTAGCACAGGGTGGCATGGCAGCAAGATTTGGGTGATTGCAGAATCAGAAAGAAAGTTCATGTGTATCATTTGGACTTCCACCATTCTTGCAAATGAACCCTAGGATCTCCTATCCATATGGTGATTTAACAAGAGAGAAGGATATTTAAAGAGCCAGGGAACAGATAACCGTCATCCAATCTGCACTTGGTTTCATTAAAATATAATAAAGTGATCGGAGAGGTGTGTAACTGTTCCAGATTCACACTGTGTGAATGGCTTCCGAGTCTGTTCCTAACTCCCAGTTACTGGGAGAGCACCACCAAGTAGAATTTATCTGAAAACAAAGTGAGTGGTTTTGTTTGCATGCTTGTTTTTATAGAAGACATCCTTAAATCTGCCTTCAGTAATCTTTGTTTGTGAGATCTCCACCATCTCTAGAGTCATTACTAAAAAGATAGAAATGACTTGAATTTTCTGTGTTAGAATGGTGCTCCCTCTCTCCAGGAAGCATGGATTCCTGATACGGAAGCCAGGTGGCTCTGTTGATCGTGTGTGTGATGTCTGTGTCCTGATAGTTGAGGAGACCCCGCACGTAGACTGTTGATGCTGTGGGATCTTCGCCTTTGCACAGCTCCCCACCCAGCCCAACCGGGGAGTGTCCCACTCACCTCCCTGGAAATATTCAGGAAGAATCTAATTGTTTGTAGTCATGGAGATCACTTCGATATAAATTTCATCTACAAATTTAGACAGAAATAAATCTGAATGTAAAAAGCATTTGCTCTTTCAGCATTTAAAAAAAAAAGACCGTCATTTGAAACTGCCAACTCCCTCATGTGGGTTTGTTTTGCAAGTCACGTCTTAACAAAGACAAGTTTTGTTGCCATAAAACCCTAAATCCTACTCTGTTTTCAGAAGGAGGAGGAAAGCATTATTTGTGATCCCTGGTTTGCACTTTCAGGGTGTCACGTAGAACTTTGCCAGGGCCCAGGGAAATCATCCATTGTTGTCCAGGTAATTGGCTCAGATGAAACCCTGGCCCGTCCGTGCCATCTAGATGCCATCACTGCTGCTAATACCATGCTGCTTACGTGTCAGGCCAGCGTTTCAAAGTCATTTTGTCTTTTTGTCTTTATTCCCTCCCCAAATGCTGTGATAACTGGTGCAGATGAGTGAAGTTGGGTCCCTGAAACCACAGGCTAGAGTGTAGGTCTCTGACCTTTTCTGTGGTCACACTCACCTGGGTGAGGGCCGTGACCAGTTTTGTCCCTGCTGTATCACATCTACACTGAGAACGAGGCAGGAGACGACCCTTGGAACCAGTGAAATGTGGAGCCGGGAAGAAAGCATAGCAGTGGGGTCAGAGCAGCCTGTGGGTGCCTGGGCTGGGACTTGAACCAGGGTCCCCGACTTGCAGCCTGTGCAGCGTTGTGTCTCACTCTCTTTTCTCGTGAATCTGAGGACTAGGATGCTGTGACTTCCTCCACATTGTGTCCACGTTCTGCCGCAGCCTTGTTTCTTGGGCTCCCGAGGGAAGCCTCCATTCAGCGCCGAGGGGCCTCTGGTTGCAGTTGAGCGCCTCTTCCTCACGTCCTTTCTTAATCCGTGAATGGAGGAAGGAGGGCGGCTGGTTTGTATGGCCTTTGAGAGAGTGGGGTCTGCCCGAGTTCCGGTGGGGCTCAAACATAGGTAGGCAGGAGAGACTGGCCTGACGGTGGGTGGGGCAGGGAGTGGGACTGGAGAGGACAGGTGCGGGACAGCGAGCAGAGGAGGATTAAGGGGTGAGAAGCTGAGGCCTGGGCTCAGGGCCCTGCACGGAGGTGCCACTAGGGGTGGGGACATCCACAGGTGGCAGGCGCCGCCGTCAGCACTAAAGGGCTCCTTGACTGGAAAGGTTCGTTCGGGAGTTAGTTTCTGGTAGAGGACCAGAACTTCTGTCATTCGATTGCAGGATGTCTCTGGGAGAATTTGGGGAATAACTGGACTTTTCACTTTAACGTCATTTTTCCCCTTGCTTGCTTTTGTCCACCTGCACAATCCAGACATGGAGGCTCCATGATAGATTTGCTGGGAACCGAGTTGTGTTTGGGAAGAGCCTTTCAGCTTCAGGGGAGCAGGAGCCAGGAGCCTGGCGGAGTGATTATTGTGATGTGGCCACGCTCTGCTGAGCTGGACCTCCACTCCCACCCCTCTCCTTAAACGAGAGGGGTTACCTCCCCTGCCCGCCACTGGGCCAGCCCACGTGTGACTGGCTGCACTTGTTAGACAACAGGCATTTAATTAAAGTTGGAGTCTGAAGGGTAGAAAACATACATTTTTCTCATTTCATAGCTCCCCAGGAAATCATATACTCTTCCTTCCCTGCTCTCCCCAACTCTCCCTGCCGCCAAAAATAAAAGAAGGAAAGACTAGGAGAAAGATTATTTTAATGTTGAAAATCAGAAATTACAAAGGGCTAGGCTGCATCCTTGCTTCTGCCTCTGGGGCAGACGTCAGCCAGTGAGAAAGCCTCTGCTGTGTCTTCAGACCAGAGCCCCCGTTATGGCTACCTTCCGTGTGGAAAAAAGCTCATCCCGTTTCAGAGCATTAAAATACAACATTTAATGAATCTGTAACTAAAATCTTTCATCTTACTTTTGCAATAAAAGGGGTTGCCTGATGCCTTCTGATATTTGGTTGGACTTTGTGGAATCAAAAAAGACAAAGGAACAAATAAGAAGAACAGGGCCCCAGGTACAGAGTCAACCGTGGAGCACCGTCCTCACTGCGTCTCCCACAGCAGGGCCGTCGGCACACTGTGCAGGCTCCGCCCAGAGTGTCAGGCAGTGCCATCCTGGCCGAGGAGCCAGGGACTCGGGACAGTTTCATCAGTTGTCGCCCCTTCGTCCCACGCTGCACCTCGAGCTCCAGCAGCTTCTATGGCACAGGCTCACTCTGATGGGTAGTCTATTTTTCATGAAAAGGCAGGAAATAAGCTGTCTCTTTCGTAAAAAGATTTACAAAATGTAATCATTGTTGAAATATTCCCTTTGAACTGCTTTGTCCACAGGGGTCTCTGGCTCCCAGAGCCGAGCTTCATTAGAACCTCACAGGCGGCTCCAGAAGGGCAGGTACTCTGGTTGGGCCTGGCTTTGAAGTCCCGAATGAATGAAAGGGAAGCACAGTAAAAAAGAGCTGTTGATCAAGCATAAAATACTCTTTAAGCTGACAGAATAGCAGCGTTAACACACCCTAAGCTGCTTTTAGTTTTTCCCTTTTTTCCTCACATTTTCCTGTGCTTTGTGTACAGTGGGGGTTTTTATTTTATAAGAAGTCTCTGATCTGTGTAGTATGCCATTCGCTAACAAAAACCAAAATAGGATTGTTTCTGTCCCCCTTGGTTGCCCGACTCCTTCCCCCACCAACTTCCAAGGCTGCAGTTTAGCCTGCAAGGCCAGGGCCAAATGCCTTTCATAAATGTGAGCCAATTCCTTTTGTGTTGTTGGTTTCGCACTCTGATTTTAATACCGCAATTAAAGACAGATTTTTATTTTCTCAAGAACTTTCCCCTGCAACTGCGGAAATGGAGCTGACACAGCTGCTACTTTTAACTAAGAAATTCTGTCATTAAAGAAGAGAAGCTGCCTGTTGAGCGATTATTTTCTGAGGGAACTGGTCCCCCCTGGTTCTCAAGTGGGCTGTACGGCCCGACCCATTTACAGTTAGAGGACTCTCCACCTAGTTTTCTGCTTCTCTGCACTTGCCTCTCTCCGCTCCTTTAATCCCCACGAAGACCGATCAAGTTATCTCCATTTTACAGAGTCTAAAACTGAGACTCGGGTGCTAACTTACTTGCCTGAGATCATTTGGCTCATGCATCGTGTGTGCAGCTTGACCAGTGGATTCTGTGGGCTGGCTCCTGGCTCTCCCACTGTGTGCACACCCTCCAGGTGGTCTGCAGGGCAGGTGTCCGTGAGCCAGAGTGCGGTTTCTAACTCAGAAGTCTTTGGTTTCATGAGGTAGAAGATTCCTGGATGAAAATGTAAAGGGAGACCAAAAACATGTACTTGAAGGTGAGGCAGAGCTTAGGGCAGATTGGAATCTGGTGCAAGACTCAGACTTGGGAAGAGCAGTCGGAATGAGTGGACTGTGTATGCGCTCTCGAGGTTTGGAGGTGCTGGATGGCTCGTTGGGTAAAAAGATGAGTGTTTTCCCATCTTGAGGTTTGAACCAAACAGAGGTCTGGCTGAGAGCAGCTCGGTCCCTCTCCAGGGAGCAGTGGTTTGGACGACTCCTCTGTGCTTGGAGTGAGCAGGCAGCCGTCCACCATACAAACCATCACACGTGCGACCAAGGCCGCCGGCAACAGCTCTTCAGCAGGAATGGCCGGAGCGGCTTGTGAGACCTGATTCCCTCGGGGGAGCAGGTCACCCGGGGGATGTAGACGTGTGCGGGAGCGTGGATGTGGCTCAGCCACGCTCGACGTCGTCCCTGTGAACACCAGGCTTTGGGGACCTGGAGAAGCTCGTTCCCTCCTTCCTTACGCAAGTAGGGTCTGCTCTGTGCCTGCCACAGGGCGAGGCGCTGGGGATGCCCCATGCGAGAAGAGAGTCAGTGTTCTCGGGGAGAAAACAGGGAACTGCAGTTCAGCGCCTGTGACGGGTCAGCCTGGGACTGAGGCCTGGAGAGAGACCCGGAGCAAGACGGGCCTGCTGATCCGGGAAGGCGAGGGCTAGCAACTGTTAGCCAAGCCAAGCAGGGGCTGCAGCCATGCCAGGGCCCAGCAGGGAGAGAGTGCTCGGTTTTGGGGGATGTGGAAAAAGTTTAACACAGCACAAGTGTTGAGTACAAGCACTGGAAAGATAAGGCCACAAAGGTAAGCTGGGCCAATCTCGGCCCATTAGCGTTTTAATAGTTTCCTGTACAATGGACAAGCCTTGATTTAGTGTTATTGAAAACAGGCTTTCTTTAATTAACAAAATCAGACAAGAAGAATGACTGCGGAGATCAAAGCCCCTGGCTGGCAATACCAGTAACTGACTCCTGTATACAGCATGTCATTTTTTCAGAAACCAGTATAAAAACTGCGTTCCTCTCATGTGATACCGAATGGTCCTCACTCGTCCTCTGCGGGCCTGAGGACAGAGACGCTTACTTGAAGTCCCACAACTGTTCAGTGGAAAAGTGGGACTCAATCCTGGGTCCGCGGACGTTGGACACTCAACCTCATCAGTCAACATAAGTTTAGAAAGCTCCCACTGTGAGACAGGCAGGGTTCCTGGTGTCCTGAAGGGGACAGAAGTCTAAAACCCGGCGCTTCTTGCTGCCCAACGACTTCTTGAGAGCAGGTCCCACGTTGATTGTGCTCATTGTGTCCTCAGAGTTTAGCATCCATAGCGCTGAGCACACAGTAGGCCCCTTGTACTTGCTGAATGAGTGAAGAAATGCTCCAGATGGGGAGTTCCACTGTGAGGACCTAGGAGTCCACTCAGAGGCCCTGTCCATTTCGACTGTGTTGGAAAAGTACGGGGAGGCCACCAGGCTTTTGGCTGGTTTGCCAAGGACAACTCATTTGGGCTAAACAGTGGGCTTCAGCTCGTCCAAACAAGAGCAGGAAGCCAGAAATGACTAACTGGATTAGTGTGACCCCACAGAGACAGCCTGTCCTGAAGACAGGAGTCAGAATGGTGGTGCTGGCGGGCGGCGCCCTCTCTGGGGCTGATGCAGAGTCAGGCCTGCTGGGCGTAGGCTGAGGCCCCCCTGGATTTGTGTGTTTCTGTTTTGTGTGAATGTCCTTAAGTAACCCACCTTGCCTGGAGTAGAAAGCGAGGCGTCACACCCAGTTCTGGATTCCACATTAACAGCCTCCTTCCGCAATGTTCAACTTTGCCCTGGAGGCCTTTTGTTTAACTTTTTAATTTGAAAAACAGATTCTGCTGCGTCACAGTCTGTTCCGCCCTCCCCGCCCCCACCCCCCAGCACCCTCTCCTTTTTTCCGCTTCAAGTAAAGTATAGCTGTCTCAGACTTGTGTTTCCTCTTGTTTCTAAGTGTGCATCCTGCCCTCTCAGTGAGGGGGTCTATCAGATGCCTTTTAAAAAGCTGTTATTCTCATTAGAATGTTTGTTTGTTGTTAACCAAGAGTTGAGTCTTCATCGACCATGTCTCCGCAACCTCATGATCAGATTTTGGAAGACAGCCTCAGTTTCCTGACCGCTCCGCGTGTGGCAGAGGAAGGGAGGAGCCTCTCGGTCAGGTACCTGCGCCACTGCAGGCTTCCTGTTTAGGATGCCGTGCAGATGTTGTTTATGGCTCATAAAACCTGACCACTCTGAGTATTCCAGGATCCCGGCAGAATGGGGTTCGAACTTTCATGGAACCGTAAATTAAGGGGCGGGAAGTGTGATAAAACTCCTTAGAGAACACAGGGGAAAGAAGTCGCGCTGCAATGGTTAAATGAAATTTTATAAGCACATTCAGTGTGGAGCTGTTTTGCATTACATGAGTTGAATACCCCAGAGACACCACATCTGCAGGCACTTGATTAAATCCTTAGTCAGCACTTTCCAACCTGATGAGATTACTTCTTCATTTGACTGGAGAAAAGGAAGGCAGAGCTCTGGTCCTGGGCTGCCATCCTTTGATGTTTCACCTTGAGCATTGAGAGAGGACAATTACCGCCCCCCCCCCCCCCCCCCCGCACATCCCAACTGTGGAAACTGTGGCTATAACAGAGCACTTTTACTTAACTAGAGCCTTTGTGGGGTGTGGATTTATGGACTGCCAAGACAGCCATGGCCGAGGGTTCCTGAGGAAAAAATAGATCAAAGCTCTGTGTTTACTTCCTTAATGTAAATGTATCAAGATAACATCGGCCTAGATGGTACTGTAATATCGGAGCTAGCTGCAGATAAGGGACAGAGGTTCCTTTGTAGTCCATCTGGATACACTAGGTTAGAGTAAGGGCTGTAAAATACGAAGGCAGAAACCATGTGAAACACAAGCTTATGTCAGTAAATGGAGACGATTTCGTGACTCTCCGTAAATGAATTTTGTTTATCACGGCAACAACTTCCCAGCGATTTGCTGCTCAACCTAACAATTTAACAGCCTCAGATTTCTTTTGTTTTTCTAGTACAACCCAAGAAGAAAATGCTCAGAATCATTCTTCAAGTAATGTTTCAAACTTGCACTGCTTGCATAACAGATTGTGTAAGAAAACATCACAAGAGAAAAATAGTCTTTTCCAAACATTATCTTATGCATTTGATATTAGTAGTTCGTGAATGTTTATAGAAATCAAGTGGCTTATACATGTGTGACTATCACTCTCATCAAACTGGAATTAGGAGCGTCTTCAGCTACAAACTGATCATGAGAAAATTCGGTGAAATGGATAAAATTGGTTTGTTTCTGTAACTGTTTATGTGCCATCTCTGCAGGTAAATGATTTAATCAGAGAGACCTCATCCCCCCCACAAAAAACAAATTCGCCATGTGTTTCCCTAACCGACTGACTTCCCATCTGGAAAGCCTTGGTCAAGTAGCTGGGTTAATGGTCATGAAGATTAGTGTGATGTCGAAATAAGTACTAATAGTCAAATTATACGAGTGAAAAAGTTTAAGAATAGGTTTTGGTTTGGGCCTGAAAGGGTTAATTAAGTTTTTTTCACGGGTTATTAAAGACCCCCAACCCATGCCTTCAGGCGTCATATTGACATCCCACCACAGGGCAGCTCTCCCTCTATTGACATGTTGCTGGTCAGAGCACAATAGCCTCTGTGTCTGCAAATCATTGCTAAAATCATCTCAAGGAAAAAAAAAGTTTGAAAGCTTTAACGTTAGACAAAAGCACAAGAGCTGCAGTGCGCAGCTCAAAAACCCAGAGTCAGCAACTTCTATTGATTAAAAACTAACCTTTAAAGTAACTCTGAGAGTGTGTGGTTAGCATTTAAATTTAAACATGTCATGAGTTGATTTGTGTCACTGAACACCAGCTCAGAAGGAGTAACATTCACATCGCATTTTTTTTTCTAATTCCCTTAAGCAGCTAAAGTATTTCATGAAATGTCAATAGGGCAAAAAGAAAAAAAGTAGGGGGGTGTCGATGCTGGGCCTTGTAGTTTTCTTTCCCATGCAAATATTCAGCCCCCAAAGAAAAGTGTGGAGAGTGAAACACAATAATTAGTCCTTTGTCTAACTTTCCCAAGTGCCAGAGAAAGACCGATTAATTAAATATACAACAGTGTTGGTTTTTGGAGTGGGGGTCTTGCTTGCTGTGTAGATCATAAATTAGGCAGAATAAATACTTCAATGTGTTTGCAGTGGGCCTGCTACGTCAGAGCCACTGGAAGGTTGGTGGGAGGAGAGCAGAGGGTTTCTTGCTAATGATAGTCACGTCTGGGTCTGTCTGGTTGCTAAGAGCAACCAGACATGATGTAACACCAGGATGAACTTGAACTTGGGGGACTTGAAAGGAGAACAATAGACCAGAGCAATCAATAAAGCCTATTTCAGTGAAGGATTACAGAGCTGCTCTGGGTAACCTTGTCGGCGAGGCACGCACTGAATAGTAAGATGTGTGAAGAAACTTTTTTTCCGCTTTGCTTTTTAAGAGAAGTGCAGAGGCACTGCAGATTTTTGTAGCTGAGGTTGTGTCCAGAAGCTGCGGTACGGAAAACTGCTCCCCCTGCTGACTCCCTGGGTCCTGGTGTTTGCTAGGTAGCATCAGATCGAAGAGGTCTGGAATTTCACAACCGACTTAGGAAGTGTGAGGACAGAAATCGTAAGCGTTATTTGCCACACCCATAGTTTGAGACTCGTGTAGCGAGGACGCGGCTCCACGGTGGACCTGAGTCCACTCTCGGGAGAGACCTTCTCAGGTGCAGTCTGGGGTGTTCTCCCCTTCCTTCTGTCCTGTGAGACTGCGGCCACGGGTATTTGCTGGGATGGTGGCCTTTCAGGTCACGAGGCTTTATTGTGATCCTCAGAGCATGTGGTCAAACAGTGACATCTAAAAAGAGCGTATAGGATGAGTAGTTCTCAGTTTAGGCTTAGGTGTTTTCAACTACTCTGGAAATCAGAGGTAGCTTGTGTGACCAGGGGATCTTGCACGACCTCCATGTAGCCATCATCCCACCATTTATCCCTGGATCAAAGCAGTCCTTACTTTACGGAATTGAATCTCTTGGACACAGATGAGCCTTCACCTGACTGAATCAACCCAAAGGTAACACTTTCTGATACTGTCAACTCAGAGAATTCAGAAGCGTGCACTTTTGCTAAGACATTGATGACTTTTCTGTGACTAATGATAAATGCAGTGAATTTGGCAGGGTATCTCTAGAGAAAAGTTGGCAAAAGTCACATGCTTTTTTTATTTCACTGAGAAACTGACTCTGATGTTGGACCACAGTGGTCACTTTGTTTAGCTCACAGAGAAAGGAATTCTGGCATGTGAAGCGTTGCCCAAAGCTGGTCAGCTAAGGACTCGTAGAAGGAGACGACAGCTGATAGCGGGCCCAGCAGGCACATGGGGGGCTCTCGGACATGCTGAGCGAGCAAGAGCAGGAACGAGAGCTGGGCAGTGGCCTCATTTTGTCCGTTTGCACATCACAGTAGTGGACAGGGTGCAATCTCAATACCACTCGATTATTATGTGTCACTTTTTAAAATATTATTTTAGGAATATTGACCTGAAAGGAGCATTTTACATCCTAGAATCTGCCTTATGCACAGATGAGGAAATTGAGTAAAAGAGAGATGCTGTGACTTGTGCAGAATCCCCAGGGCTCTTGGTACAGCGCTTTTTCCCCTTCCCTCCGCTTATCCTGGGTCACTGTTGATCGTCTGTGCCTGCTGAGACACTGCTGCAGCAGCATCTCAGTGCCTGCATCTCACTGAAGAGGAGATGCTGTGAATGCTCCAGGAGGCCTTCATCACCTGCCACCCATTCTCCATCCCTCAGCTCTTCTCTGCTGAGAACCTTCTGTTCCAGGCGCTGTGCTTGGCACTGCAGATTCAGTGAGAAACGAGATGATCAGACTTCCTGCCCCACCCATGGCCGCCCCTGCCAGACTGCCAGTTCCAGACACTATTTCAAGTGGCCACAAATCCTCTATTTTGTAAGACACACTCAGAACGTTGACGTTGTTCTGACCGTCTTCAAACTCCAATAAAGACTTTGAATTTCAGTTTCAGAGAAGTCAGATCAGTTCCAGTGTCTCAAGATTTACCGTTCGTCCTCCCTTTGCTTTCCCACTGAATCCTCCCTTCATCCTGATTTCCCAGTTGGAAGGGCAACTTCTAAAATACGTTTCTTTCCCAAACTGTACCTCTAATTGCACTTTTCCTTTTTGTCTTCCAGTCCTGGTACCTGGGATAAAAGTTGCAGCGTCCCACCATCCACCAGACAGACCACCTGACCCCTTCTCAACTCTGTAACACGGACGCATCCTCAACCCAGCGTGGTTACAACCTCACTGTCAGTGGGAGGGGAGAGTCAAATCAACTTGTACCTGGAAACAGCGAGCATATGGTCAAACAGCAAAGGCCATCACCTTTTGGGATTTTTTTTTAAATACTTTAGGGACTGTTGTAATTTTCTCATATGGTGCTGGAGATGGTTGGGCTTTGTAGCGTTGAAGTGTTTCCGTGGTCACGTGAGCATTAGGTGATGTGGCAAGAGGAGGTCTGCCCTTGCTCACTGACTCCCCGTTGTAACACACTTTCCTTACGGAGCCCAGCTGTTTCACAGTATTTCATGAATTTGCCCACACAGGTGTGTGCCTCCTCAAGCAGGCAGGAGGCACACGGAAAACTAAATCTTTTGTAGTAGCTGAGATCTGCAATATATAACTTAATGGGACAGTCAAAGGGCAATGTTTTTCTGTAACATGTTGGAAAAAAAAAACGCAGTTATGTCCCTTTTTTGTTTTTTCTTTTAGTTTGATTTGGTTCAGCAGTTAAACATATAACATGGCCCGCAAGGACAGTGAGCCACTCACGTTGCAGAACAATTCCGAAAATGGCAAACTACTACTACTACTATTCAGTTTTTTAAAAGTTTTGAAATGCTGCACTTACATTTTAAAAAAAACATTTTTTTCAACAATTTCAACAATGACACACAAATTCACATGGAAATGGGGAAGATGGTCTGTTTTGACAGAAACTGACAGGAATCAATCAAAACAATCGAATTTTGAATTGAGTAAAGTGCAATTTCATTGGATAGCTAAATATCTTTGTAAGATAGAGATTGTTGAAAATTCTATTTTTGTTTTTCAAGTCCTTCCACCCCAGGACTCTAAATTATTGGGGTAAAAAACAGCCTTGCAAGAAAAAGGGGAGCTATTTTTGCTTTTTATGTTTTTTATTGTTAAACTTGTATCCCTTTAAAAACTGAAGGAAAATTTAAAAAAAAAACAAAAAAAATCTAATGGTGCTTTTACCACAATATGTTAACTACATTAAATGCTAATTAATTATTTTCTGTTATCAAAGCACATAACTAAAATGAAATCATGGTATCTGTTAATTTTATAAGCTAGAAGTCACTATAAAGGATAATGCCAATTCTGAAAATTTTTACATGTATTCGGCAACATAGGATTTATCAGTTATCAGACACTTCATTGTACCAGAGATTGTCTAGAAATTTTAAAGACCTTTGCGCCCCTGAACTGGGCTATGGGAAAAAATGATAATAAAAATTAAACCAATACTGACACAAATGCTGGTACCCATTCAGATCAGGGTACTTGTTAGGGAAAAAAAAGTTTGCACCCCCAAATGTCGTGTATCTTATGTAAAAAAAACACAAAAAACAAACAAAAAAAAAAACAAAAAAAGTGCAAGTGATTTTTCTACCAGACAGCGAAGCGCGCCTTTGCTTCCCGGGCACCACGAGAAGGTTCCTGTGCTGCACGTACACGCGTCCCGGCGCCTGCCCGGGAGAGGCTCTGCATGTTCTAGTGTTAGTCGCTAATTTTATATAGTTAATGTAGGGTAAAGTAGAGTGCATTAAGACAATATTGTAGTCCCTCCTTAGGCACTTGCCTTTAAACTATGTTTCCAGCCCTTCAGAAGGGTTCTACTACTGTCCTATACAATCAAGTAACTGAAATTCTTGGGAAGACACTTTGCTCCTCATCTTTCCCCCGAAACAATGTTGTTTTGTTTTGTTTTTTTTCCTTAATTTGCACGAAAACAAAAATTCCATATCAATGTGCCTTGCCCTGGATAGCGATTATTTGTGGAATTGTTGCACATGCTCTTCTATTGAAGGGGTTTCCCTCGTCAAGCGTTTGGAGACACTTTTGTAAATGTGACTTTATGTCAGCCGTCGTCAGTTCCAACACAAGCACTGGGTAGGAAGCTAGTTGTTCCACGGGTAGGAGCAGTCTCTGTTGTCCTCGTGGTCAGTGGCAGTGCTGTTCTGAGATCTGTAGATGCTTAGAATATCAGTATTTTGGATGTTGCTGCATTTTACAACTTGTTTGGAGTCTTCCTTTATTCCCCACCCCCCCCCAGATATATGAAAATATGCAATACCTGCTTATATCGTGTAGAAAAGCTTAGTGATTATTAATTTTTCTTTTATTTTTTTTATTTGACCAAAGTCAGTGCTGCACTCGACGCAGTGTGTTTTAGGTGTTTGTCTTTGTCCTTTTGTTGTGATTTTTGAATGCACGTGCGCAGGAAGGGCTCCTCTTAGAGAAGCAGTCAAACTGTGGAGCACTAAGCTGACCCTGCTTCAAGCAATTTTGTTTTTACAACTGTTCCTTTCACAAGCAAGCCTTAAAAAAAAAAAAAAAAACGACAACTTCCTTTTTCTTCAGCTCCCACACCCCATTTTTCTTAGCAGACTGCAGTCAATCCACATTCAATAAAAAGTATATAACGCCCATTTTTATATGCACGTTTTTAAACTTCCAAGTTCTGAAAATTGTTTACTGGTTATCTCTATTTAAGGAAAAAAAAATAAAATAAAACATTTTGGATTTTCATACGTGTCTGATAAGTGGTTGAGTAGTTGTTTGGCGCTGTGGTACCGTGTGATTGTCAGTGTATGGTGTCACTTCCTGTAGCCAGCCAGCATCCTTTGCCTTCCCCCATAGCTCTTAGCTGGGCATTACTTTATTATGACATATGTGCACTAAAAAAAGAAAAAAGAAAAAAATAGCAGCTTTCAGTGCTTCACAGTGAAGGGAAAAAAGCCTAGACAAACATTTTGTCAGAACCTTGCGATAAGCCAAGGTATTACCAGTAAATTAGTTGTATATACAATAAAATTGCACCCTTTTTTAAAACAAACTAAGCAATAGTTTGGGCAGTTTTAGTTGTTTTTAGTGAGCATGTTGTAGTCATGACTGCAAAGAGAGAATAAACTGCCCACTCAGAAGACATGTGATTTGTATGTTGTATAGTTTTATTGGTTATGCTGATTTATCCTACCCGATTTTATAATGCAGGACTTTTTGTATGTTGTTTAAATGAGGAAATTTTCTGTCAAATTAGCCTAGTGAAATTTTGATTGTTCTTACAAAGGCAGCATTCATAGAATTGCTTTCTTTCTTTCTCGCCCCCCACCCCACCTTTGGGAACTGGATTTAAGTTTAAAACTTCCTGTTTCCTTTTTTTTTTTTTTGTGAGTATTTAAATACAGTTATTTTTTTCTCTCAATGGTATAGCATATTCCTATGCTTGAGAAGTATAGGTCTACTGAAGAACCATTGTAAATGGATGTTACAGGTATGCTGTATTTTTGAAGGTATTTTGTTGTGTTAAGTTTGATGAAGCTAAAATTAGGGAACTCTGAACAGATTTGCAGGAAAAAAAAAATGTTTTAAAGGCTTTAACACATTAGGGAGGCAGTCTAGGTGATAACGGACAGGGGTCAAGTATTAAATACACTAAGTTACATTTTTGTTCCTGTTTCATTGTCCAGAAAGCAGCAGGAAACTGTAGTTCAGTTGTGTTCAAGCAGAAAAACAGAAACACCAACGATACGAGTGTTTACCCTTTTCAATTAAAAGCCGAGCAGAAATGTGTGAGGAAGACTGTGCTCCCTGGGTGTGTAGACGGACAGACCAAGGGCTATCGGCGCGAAGGCCCAGCCCTGGATCTGAGACACTTTTGAGTTTCTTCTTTCCCGTCAAACGGCATTAACAGTATTGGCAAAGATAAGTCCCTCAAATAACTCGCCGTGTTTTTCTTTGGAAACTGACGTCAGAGGCACAAACACTAAATCTTGTCGTTTTTCTATATGCTTTTTTCCTGGCCCGTTCCCCTGCCACTAAAACGCTCCTTTGCTGACCATTCTCGGGCAGAGGCCCACCCCAACCTCCCATGCCACTCCGTCCGTCCCAGAACCTTTTTCTTTCCTTTGTGGTCTTAACTGACTTTTCTGTTTCTTCACACCCTGGCATGACGGTCACTTAGGGTCAGCTCCTCCCCACTCCGCAGTCAGGTGTGGGTACCTGCAGGCTCACGAGGTGTACTTGCAAAGCCTGCCTTCTCCCTTCCCTGACAGTGGAAGTACAAAGGAACCTGGGCTTCCCAGAGTCACGGCACTGGGTCAGCCCACAGGAGTGTGCAAAACCCACCTCAGAAAGTGGTCTTTCACTTTTCTAACCCTTATCCCCATAGGCTCTGAATTCTGCAGTCACAGTGTCATAAAGTATTGATGAAATCTGGATTAAGAAAAACATTTTTTTCTTGTGAATTTTTGGGGGGAGGGGCTTCTCAGAATGTCATTTAATGTACTTTGCATCGAGTCTCTGGAAAGATCTTTCTGTCTGTTGTGGTGTTGGTCTCTCTCTCTCTCTCTCTCTCTCTCTCATTTTTTCCTTTTCCCCGGTAGCAGGCCTCCGTAGGACAAATTAAAAACACAAGTGGCATGGTGCTGTAGGAGAGCTCCAGGGCGCCTCCCCACCCTCGAGATCTGTCCCCCACAGTCGCAGAGTGCTGCGCTGCCCCGCAGAGCTTCCACACAAATGGGCTTCCAAGGCCTGTCCCGTCCTGAAGTCAGTGCATGTATTTACTGTTTTGACAGGACACCGGCTCTGCCTTCTCCACGTCCAAGGCTGTGCGTTCCTCTAATTAGTGTCGTGTGTGTTTTCCTTTTGTTTTTCCCAATAAAAAAGCAGTGGGGTGAAAATTGCTTTGATATATAGCAGGTAACATTGAAGCTATTCCATAGCACTTAACTGTAGTGAATACTGTGTCACCAATTCTGAAATCAGTTTAATGTTTAATGCAAATCCATTACATGGTGCTATTACAGGCTGACAAAATGATTTACACAAATGTGACAACTTGGGCTCAATTTGCTCTGCTTCCCAACAGTGTAAATGCATAGCAGTGTTGATCTGCATGACGACTATGCACTAACCTATCGGAAGAAAAACTCTTATCAACTTTGCTATCTACTTTCCGTTTACTCAATCCTTGCCTTTTTGGTCATTGTTATAATGCCAGCTTTAGGACAGAAAGAATTATAAGAAAACCAGCATAATACCTGATATATTAAAATGTAGTGCCTGTGAAATCTGTATTATATAGCTCTTCTGAAGTAAGACTTCTACACCGGTAGCCTTCGCTGTCTGTCAGGACCTTCTGGTATAGGTGACGTACAATACCCATCCAATGTTAGTGCATGCTGTTCCGTAGTGCTTAGTGACCTGTGTGAATAGTACTCAGACTTATGTTAGTCTTTTTTCTGCCTTGGTTCTCGTCAGCTAGGTTTAAAGGTATTTCACTGAGAACGCAAATTCTGTCTTTTCTTGATTTCGGCTCTTTTCAGTATTTTGGAGGTATTCATTTACTTAAACTCAGTATTACTTGTGTTTTTGTTTTCGTTTTTGTTTTTTGTTTTCTTTTTCTTAGGGGACAAGCATGGGTGTTTGATTTCAGAAATCAGTCCCTGGCAAGACTTTTGTCTCAATGTGGCCATTTGAATCTCAAGAACTCTGCTACGAAGACACTAGAGAACACTTCCAAGTAAGGGACGTTTTCCTCGACCCTTGACTGAAGCTATGCTGATCTGAAGCGTTTTCTTAATGGACAGTGTGCAGCCAGGTACCCATGCTTGATCCGTCTTCACACCAGACTTCCTCATAGTAAAAGAAAAAAAATGAAAAAAAAAATCTTTAAGAAATCACGTGGCTATTTAGTTTCATACACAGTTGCAATATTTTCTTCAAAAATAAAACTCTGTACAAACTTTGGGCCCGATTCATAAGAAAAAGAAGTTTGCTATTAACACGGGATTTTTTAAATATGCTTTTTTTGGGTCTAAATTTGAAACTGCTCGCTAAATTAAATGTTTCCTCTCATTTTTTCCCCTAAGCCAACACCCATCTGCCTTTTATGCCCCAAAGGGTTACATAACCAGGTTAGGGGGACGGGGACATGGGGAGCAGATCCAGAAATGCTCAGAAAGACAAGGGGGCGGTGCAGCTGAGCCGAGGAGGCGGCAGCGTGTGAGGGCAGGGCCTCGCCGGGGGGCGGCATCACGAGGCTCCTCGTGCCGCTCGGTTCAGAAAACACGGTTTCCAGGATGTGTCTGGACCACAAGAGCTTGTGGTGCAAGTGCCACCTGTAACGCCAGCAGAGCACCTTGGTGGTGGAAATGGGAACTTCCTATCCCTACGGGGTTTGGGGACAAAGAGCCACCAATGAATGGGGCTGTTTTGTGCTCAACTTCTCAAAATGACAGGAGCTTTTTTTTCCCCTTTGATTCTCTTTGTGTTATTATTTTTTAATTATATTTTTCGTAATAGTCTGTAAATTAGCACCTTTTTTTAACATCTCAACTGAAGGTCACGAGGCCACTGGCAGCGCTGAGATGGAGTTTGAGGGAGCGGCCGGCTCTGCCCTGTCTCCCTGGTCTCAGCGTGGCCTCTGCGCAGCCTAGAGCCCGAGCCTTCCCAGGCCTGGGAGGCCCTGAGGAGACTTCCAAAGGCAGACTTTCAGTCCCGTCCCCTCCGCCCTGACCCCCTCCCAGAACAGAGTTCACCGGGGACTTCCCCGCCCGCCCCCCGGGCACCTGTCCACTGCAGACACCTGGGGTTTTCATTGCAAACTGGGGGGAGGGGATCAAACACTGCCAGCGATGATGAGAGATCTGTTGTGACACAACACCCGTGTTAATAACTAGGTTTGACGTGTGTTTTTATGAGCCGGGCCCCTGTGCCTCTAGTATACTTGTATTGACTCTCATAGTTACCTTTTCGTTTTACTGTGTTCTGTGAAAATTTGTAATGGGTTGAGAATCACTGTGGGCGTCCATTCTTATGCAACTAAATCTCCACAGGTGTTTGAGCTGGTGTGGATTAGTTTAACTCTTGTATTCAACCGTTAGTGCTACCACCTTCTCACATTACAATACGATTACTGGAAGCAAGTACTGCATTTCCTATGCAACAAAAAAGGAAAAATAAAAAATTGCTAATGCTATGGAAGCTGTTGTCATCATTTGCTTAAACCACTCCTGGGTGTTGTATTTGAGTGACGGTGATGGTGTGGATCAGAGGTTCCCCCAGAAGACGTCTTTCTGCACCAGAGTGTGCGTTAGTCTTGACGGATGTCGGCCACATGGCGCCCTTCCCAGAGTTCTAATGGGCAGTGTTGACTTCTTCTCCTCCTTAGAGGAGTGCAGCACTCAGCACTCACATAGTGCTTACTCTGTGCTTGGTATTGTTTTGAGTGCTTCAGATGGTATATCCATTAGGGCCCAGTCAGGAGTCAGGAATAGGGTCCAATAGGTTTTCCACCGGGGGCACTGAAGTAGCTTAGATACTCACAACCGCAGGGTCCCGGTTCCTCGAGCTGGGAAGAAGGGAGGGGTTGGGTCTCCAGGACCTCACAGCTCCGAGGGGGGACCCCACACTGCTGGTACTTGGTCTTTGCCGAGAGGGTCACCATGAGGCTGGGGGCACCACAGGGCTGGTCTCAGACCTCTGAGAGGACACGGGGCTGCTGGTGCCAGGGCCACCGAGAGTGACCCAGCCAACAGTATCAGTGCTTCTGAGGATGGCGTGTGCAGTCTAGGGGACAAAACCAGCAGCATCCAAGTGAACGCAGCAGAGGAGAGCCTGTGGCCATGGTGAGTGCTGTGAGGGACGGGCATCGCCGTGACCGCCACCGAGACGAGAGGACAGATAGGAACTCACCAGGCAGAGGGGGTGGACTGGGGGAGGACGTTCTGGGCAAGGGACAGCATGTCCAAGGAGCCCGTAGCAGAGTGGAGCTTGGCACCTGTGGGGCTGCAAGAGGCCTGTCTGGGTGAAGAGGAGGAGAGGACAGAGGGTACAAGAGGAGCCATGTCATTCAGGTCATGACATTGCAGGGCCTGCAGGCACATGAGGGTCTTTTGTCCCTCCCCCTAGAGCATCCTACACACGTCAGTCAGACGGGGCTGGGTCTATGCCGTGCTACAAACAAGTCCAGGATCTCAGCAGCTTACGACAACAAAGTTTCACACCTCGATTGGCAGGTCTGTCAAGGGTCGCCTGGGACCTCTGCAGCCTCCTCCTTCTAGGATCCAGGGGGAAGGGCAGTGCCACCTGGGCCGTTGCTGGACTTGCTGGACATGCTAGCAGGGGGAAAGGTGCGAGACAGCTCACACACACGGGGTTTAACAGTTTCATCTGGAGCTGACCCGCACGCTCCGCTCGCGTTTCACTGGCCAGAGCGGGTCACCTGGCCACGCTGGGGTCCGCAGGACCAGGAAGTTAATCCTCCCTCAGGGGAGCGGGAGGACATTACTACAGACTGGTCTGGGGGAGGAGGAAAGGCGTGTGGTGTGGACACCGCCAGCAGGACGCTCCGCAGCAATGAGGGAGGACGCGCCGGGCTGTGGGCCCTGAGGGAGAGGACAAGAGGCGGACAGACAACAGCGATAAGAAGGGATTAATAGCTGCTGTGTATTGAGCTCTTTTGTGTGCCAAGTCCTATAGGTGATTGATCCCGTTAAATTTAATATTTTCTCTCATTATTGCAGCTCTGGAAAGGTATAGTCGGTCCTCAAAACAACTCTGACTCAAGTGAATAGAGCAGTTCCACACACGCCGTCGAGTTTAAGTTCAACAGAATCCGCTGCCACCTCTCGCTTTCTGCTGGCCAGTAGTGGACTGTGGTCCTCACTGTTTGGAGCCAGGAGACTGGAATCCAGGTCCGTCAGCACCGCTCCTTTACTGACGTGCTTGGGACGGTCGTGTGCAGGTGCAGCACCCGGGGGGGAGGGCGACGCGGAAAGCAGAAGGCCCACCCAGGCGCAAGACTGGCTGGGTTGATTCCTGGCTCTGTATTTTATTAGCTCTGTGGTGCTGGCAAGTGCCTCAGTTTCCCCTGGTAAGATGGGAATAAAATCAACAGCACCTACCACCTCCCAGGGCTGTTGTGACGATGTGTGAGCTAACGTTTGTTAAGTGCCGAGCAAGTGGCCTGGCACGTCGTGCACACGATGTAAATGCTGAGACTGAAGAAAGGAATGAGTGATTCCACAATGTGGCCGTAAGGCGTCCTCTCAGAGTCCTGATGGCGTGAGCCCTCTCCACGGTCATTGCCGGGCCTCCGTGGAGGTGAATTCTGAAGGAACCTTCATCCAACACCTGCCTCGACTAAGTAGGAAGAAGTAGTGTAAAAGATACAGTTGAAGGCTTGAGGGCAGATGTATTTGGGCTTAAATCTCGATTTCTCATTTTATTAGTTCTGTGACATAGGGGGCCTCAGTTTCCCCATCTGTAATGTGAGAGTAGGAATAGTACTCACCTTATGAGATCATTCAGAGGGTTAAATGAATTAGTGCATGTAGAACACCCAGCACAGCATCAGCCACATAACAACTAGTATTATTTGCAAGCCTGGACTGGCGCCTCCCTAGGAGAGGAACCCCGACACCTGGGAGAGCAACGCCGCAGAGTGGAAAGAAGCCTGGGTTTGAGACCAGAGGACTTGGGTGCGAGCCCCACTTCCACCATTTATTGGCCATATGATATTACAGTTATTACACCTGTCTCTGAACCTTGGTTTCCTCACCTGTAAAAGGAATACAGTAGTCCCTTGCTCCCTTGAGAGAGGCCAAATGGCTCAGTGGAGACGGATGAGAATGTGCTGGAAGGACCATTCCAAGCATCAAGCACTAGGGCTCAGCTGAATCCAACCCGGTGAGAGGGCCCCTCTGGGCTCTGGTTCCTATTTCCCTCAACAGTGTCAACTGGACCCCTGGCCCTGCGGGAGAGCCAGGGCTTCCCTGACCTACAAGGAACGAACCAGCTTCTGTGCATCTCTGAAACACACAACTCCATTCTACGTTCACCTCCGTCTGGCACATTCACTTTGGATTTCAAGTTCATCACAGGGAGCCCCGGTAGAACAAACAAAAAGTACATTTATTTCTACTGTCACATTTAAAATTTTTTCTATTATGGAAAAATACCACGTATGTACGAAATAGAATCAATTAATGAACTCCCGTTCCACCACTTAGGATTACCTACTATCCGTCACTGACAGTCACCTCCCATCCCCTCCACACCCCATCCACTTCTTGACCACCCCCAGATTATTTTGAAGCAAATCTCAGGTAACATATATTTCATCCATAAAATATTTCAGAATACATCTCTAAAAGACAAAGACTCATAAACATATTCAAAATCACACCCCCAAATATTCACAATAATTCCTTAATATCATCAAATAACCAATCAATGTTCAAATACTCCCAACCATCTTATGATTTTTTTTAATAGTTTGTCCAAATAAGGTCCATACAGTGAGTGGTTTGTATGTATCTTAAGTCTAAATCTGTAGGCCCCCTCCTTCTCTTTTATTTTCCTTGCAGTTATTTGTTGAAGGAACTGGGTCATTTGTCCTGAAGAGTTTTTCAATTTTGTGGATTGCATCCCTGTGGCGCAGTTAAACGTGTTCTACCACTACATTGGAAGCATGTTCCTAACCTTGGAAGCTGAGCCCGTGGGACGCAATCCCAAGGCTCCCCACACAGTTACAGGATGGGTCAAGGAACTCACCTGGGTTTGTGCCCTGGCTCTGGAAGCCGGGGGAAAACGACTGGGCCCGAGTGGAAGGAGCTGCAGGAGCTGTTCTCCATGTGCTCCACCCTAGACCGCCCCAGGTAGAGCGGAGGCTGAGGGAGAGTCTACTGGAGTGACAGGTGACTCTGCCCTCCTTTGCCACCTGCTGTGGACCAAAACAAAATTAAAAGGCCAGCTTCCACCTTAACAGGGAACAAGATAATCCTGGTTGAAAACTCAGACGAGAGTCTGGAGTCCTCGCCTCCTTGTTCAGCGTGTGTCCCCTGTGGGCAGAAGTCAGTCCCAGGCAGGGAGAGGGGCTCTCTGCTCAGGCTCCGTGCAGCAGTGGGGTGGGCTCCCGAGGCCCGCAGGATCACTCCGTCTGGCTCATTTGCCCCTTCCGCTGCCGCCATCATGGATTCTGAACACCGGTCTGGGCCGCGCTCCTTCCATGAAACTGCAATAACTCATCATGTAATGTCACTCAAAACAAACTCGACTGACGTTGTTGACACTTCCCTTGTGCCAGAACTTGGGGCTGGAGCAGATGAACCCGAGGTCACCCCACAGAGTAGAGTCTAGCAGAGGAAACAGACATGCAAACCACATAATGGCACCATGGCCTACGAGAACCAGGAGGGCGTCACATGCCGGGGCGTCCCAGGAGCCGCGGGGAGGAGGAGCTGCAGTATCCAGGTCTTCAAGTACGAGGGGAGCCCGAGACTGGCTGGAAGACACAGATGTCAACAGTGGTCGTGGTAGCGATGCCAGCTAGCGTGAGCCCTCGCTTCATACACGTGTGGTTCTAAGAGCCTTACACGCACGTGCACCTATAATCCGACCCCACGAAAGAGGGACAGTTGTTCAGTCCCATTTGGCAGGTGAGGAGACTGAGGCACCAAGTTTTAGGAACTTTTCTTATATGAATGACTGCCTGTGTGTGACCCACCTGTGTGTGCAAACGTGCAGGGGCAGGAGTGGAGGACGTTTCTAAACCACAACTCGTCCCACGTGTAAGCCCGGTTCGCCACCCTCTCCCCAGTGCCCGGGACGTGCTCAGCACGTAAAAGGTGCCACGTACTGTGAAGGGACAAGCGCAGTTGTGTCCGGCAGCTTTTATTTGTCCCTCCGGATCCGCTCTCCACCCTTCCGCAAACCGCTCTCTGCTCAGGAGGCCGGCCGTGTAGACGGGTCAGTGGGCCTCCTCGACCCGGGCTTTCAGCTGGGTGAGCAGTCAGCAGCCCGGACGTGGGTGGTGGGAGGGAGGACGGTGGTGTCCAGGTGCTGCTTTTCCTGGCTCCCTCCCCAGGTCCCCGCTGACTGGCGGCTTTCTTCGCCAGGGCCCAGCTCCTCTCCAGGTGGCTCTCCGCCCCAATTCCTCCTTCTGGGTTCTGACCGCTGCTCCCTCCCTGTCGCTGTACACAGGGGTGGGCAACACTTTGGACGCCACCCCATCCTTTGTCATCTCTCTGCTGCTCGTCCACAGCTCTGTAAACAGTCTCCGTATCAAAGCCCTCAAACGATGCTGAGTTGAACGTGCCACCTGCTTCCTGCTGGAACCCTGACCGATTGCGTGGTCAAGCCAGAGCAGGCTTCCAGAATCTTCTTTCCCCTCAAACTCAAGCAGAGGCTCAGATTTATTCGCGTGATGGATGTCAAAACCAGAAATTCTCCCATCTTGGTTTATCCTCGACTCAGAAGGCTGGGCTCAACCTTCAAAGGTCGCTGAAGGCGGTTTCCCTGCCCCGGGCTAGGGGTCCCCTTCCCAGCGCCCCGAGCACTCCCGTCAGAGGGAGGTGCGTCTTGCTGTGCCGGCTCCAGGTGAGAAGACGCCTGACTCACCGAGTCTCCACACCTGCCTGCTGACTCTCCTCCGGCAATACGAACCCTCCTGCTCCAGGCCAAGCCGTTGCCTCCGCTGCCTCGTGAGAGCTGAACAAGACCGGCCTTCCTGAAAATGGGCGTTAAATCATCTTTCTTCTCTAGTCTGAAGTGCGGACCAGCGAGAACAGCTGCTCTGCCATGCGGGTCCCAAGTGGTCAGCCTGTAGACTGAGGAGAGGCGTCCGGGCGGAGGAGGGAGCCCAGACCCCCGCTGGAAGAGGCCGGCTGGGTCCCCGCCGCGGGCTCCTCCTCCCCTCTGACTCACTTGTCCCCTCCGCCCGTTGTCCTGACCCTGGGTTCTGGAGGGTGCTGCTTTGCTGGTAGTGACCGGCCCGCCTCAGGCCTCTGCTTCCTTCCTCCACGTCTCCACCCACTGGGCTCTCACAGGACCAGAACCAAGCCAGCCAGGAACCAGGACCCGATAAACCTCAAGGCCCACAGACCATTGTTTTACAATAAATTTTACTGAATTTCAAAAGTTTCTCTCCCAAGCCCCCCTCCAATCCCAATTACCTATTTTAAACCTTTTACCTAGATCTTTAAAGTGTCTGTAGTCTGATACTTTGTTTCTTCCATTTCTGGACTGGGAAACATTCACACAGGGCGTTTGCCTCGACTCCACCAGAGTGTAAATGACTGACCTCAGCCATTGGGTGTCCCTGCGTCAATTAGATGCCCAGCCACAAAACCCGAGAGTCAGCACGAGATGAGTGCCCGGCTTGTGTCATTGGATCATCCCATTTAATCATTTAATCCTCCAGTAACCCAGCAAGGTAGGTGCTGTTAGTCCCGCTTAATAAGTGAGGAAACTGTAAGGCCCAGAAAGATTAAATTCACCCACCTAGTTGGCATGAACCACAAGGGTTCACCTCTGAGCCCTAAAAGCTGAGTGAAATCTGTTTGGACAAAGAGAAGCAACTAATACTGTCAAATGTTTATGCCCAAAAGGTGCTCATAATTAGGATTTGGAGACATTTCACAGCCCGGAAGTTCTTTCAAAATTACCCAAGAGAGATCTCAATAATTTCAGCACCACTTGAGTGTGCTCGGGTTTTACACGATTCCTGTCCTTCGAGAGCGAGCGGCAGTGTGTGCACCATCAAAGGAACAGTGTTTGCCCCGAGCACCGTCCACAGGGAGTGTGGGGTCTGCGGGGCTGAGCGGGGAGCACGACTCCGACGACATGCAGCCGCCCTATTACCCAGGGCGGGCGGAGTCCTCATCCTTCAGGAGCTCCTTAGGAGTGCGTCGGGGCAGAGCCTGGGTCACGGCAGAGAGAGCGGTGTCTGCCAACGGCACAGCGACGGGAAGTCAGAGGTTCACGCTCTGTGGCCCTGTTCCCTGGAGTGACCACAGCCTCATGGTCTCCTGGGGTGGAAAGAACACAGGATCTGGACTCGGGTCCAGTTGGGAGCTGAGAGGTCATGCATCAGTACTGGGTTCAGGCTCCCCCTCTGACGCCGTCACCTGCTGCTTCGTCTTCACCGTTTCGTCTTGGACCCAGCACTTCTACGTTGTAAAACGGGAGGGTCTCACGGGGAGGAAAGTCCGTGGTGAACAAAGCGAGGCCGTGTGTAGGGTGACAGCGGGGTTTGAAGGGGCGCAGAGACACAGAGCAGAGACGGTGTGCCCGAGGTGCCCCTGCAGGGGAGGATGTCACTAGGATCCTCTCTCCCTCTCCCTGTCATCTAAGGACCCAGCTTGCTCAGTCTGGGAAACACAAGGAAGGGCCCCGCTCTTTGGGACATCTGGCTCACTTCTACTGAAGTGGTAACTGGCCAAGCCCAGGCTGTCCTTAGAGAACATGGGCGACCATAGCCCTGGCCCACGTCAGGCACCGGCTGCAGACCTGTGGCCTGACTCACCTTTCTGGGCACCATTTGGCATCATTGCCACCTCTGAGGAGCCCTCAGCGGCACCCCTGGACATCTGGGGGGCAGGCGGGTATGGGGGGCACCAGGCTCACAGTCTGAGGGGTGCTTCTTGACCACCTTGCTTTTAATCCTCGTGGAGGCCAAGACACCACCAGAAATGGCCCCAAACCTGACTCTTTGAAACTGAAGGGAGAATCAGGAAGACGGTGAGCCATGTGCTCCTTTTCAGTCACCTGAATGTGGCTGGAGGAGGCATGGTTCCATGCACCTGAAAAGGAAGGAAGGGGGATACAAAGTAATCGTGCAGAGGATACTTTGGAGACTAGAGCAAGCAAACAGCCTGCGGAGAACAAAGAATAAGCACCTGGCAGAAACTGACAATGATGGGACTGCGGCACCTCCGCGTGCGCCTCTCCTGGGAGACTGAGAACCACCAGCTCATGCGCGCCCTGGAAAGCAGCTCTGTGGACGCAGTAGCGACCCTGCACCCTAACTCGACTGCCTGTTACTCGAGTATAGCTCCAGAGCAGCTCCTGCGCCAGTTGCTGTGGTCACTGGGCTGTGACTGCAGGTTGTTTGCAACCTTGGCAGGAGCCGGCTCTCCAGGTGAGACAGAAGCCAGACCGCTGGGCTGTCCAGTGAGATGGGACGAGGGTAGGCGTAAGAGCCGCTTGTTCAAGGACTTTGGTCGCAGAGGGCAGCCCAGGACGGGCTCTGTCAGCAGGTCTGTTGGTTCGCTGGCTGCCATGTCGAAGCACCACTGACCGCGCTGCTTGAACCAGACTCTGTTTCTCGCAGGTCTGGAGGCCGGAAGTCTGAGCTCAAGGCGTCCCAGGTTTGGTTTCTTTGGAGGCCTCTCTCCTGGACTTGCCGGTGGCGCCTTCTCACTGGTCCCCACGTGGCCTCCCTCCTGCCCGCACATCTCATTGTGGTCCCGATTCCCTCTCCTTGGAAGGACGCCAGTCGGATGGGACTACGTCCACCTTGAAGGGCTCCTGTCACCCAAACCACCCCTGTGTCCAAACACAGTCACATTCTGGGCTGCTGGGGGTTAGGCCTTCAACCTGTGAGTTTTGGGGGAAAACAATTCAGCCCATAATAGAGGTCAAGGAAATTGTTTTCTTTTAATATGCAAGAGACAAAGAGCTCACCGAGAGACAAGGACACCTGAAAGAGGAAACGCCCTGGGGCCGGGGGGAGGGGGATGCAGAGCCCAAGGGAGCAGGTGGAGTGGGTGCCCACTGTTTCTCTGTAATTTGTGAGAAGCTGGCGAGTCTTCACCTGACAGAGGAGGAGCGTCCGGTAGCATAAACTGGAAGCATTCTGAGGCCAGTGTGGCCACATGTGTCAAAAACTTTAAAAATGGGCATGAGAATTGACCTAGAAATTCCACTTCAATGAATTTGTCTCGAAGACATAATTAGGAGTGTGCACTAGGATCTCATAGGAAGAAGGACCAGACAAACAGAACCACAGTGTTGTTTATAATAAAAACAGCAGAGGACAGCCTCAGTATCCACGGGGAGCAGGGTGTGTTCTTATGTCGCCCCACGTCAGTAGGGCCCTGGGAGGTAGGTGTGGAACTTACTGGTGGTGGAGGAGTTCTGTGCATCCGTGTCCGTATGTAAGAGCAGTTCTGAGCTAAGACGGGGCGATGGGACGGCACAGCCTCGCATGAGGAGATGGGGGCAGACAATTACGCGAAGAGTAATCTCTACAGAAAGGCAGTGGGTGTGAGAGGGAAGAAGCTGTGTGTGGGGCAAAGGGCCACTGTGGTGACCTCTGGGAGATGGGATGGAGGGAGCTAATTGTCTTCTTTTTGCTTACCTATAGTTTCTAATTTTTGCCACAGTGAACATATTATTTAAGCAAGGTGGAGAAAAAGCAATAAATTGTTTTAATGCACCAGCTGGATTTCTTTTCAGGGCTATTTTCCACAAAAACCAAAATTTTTTATTACCTCTTAAGAGCTGTTGTATAAATGCTGCCGGCATGTAGAGAGTAATAAAGGGAAATGAACACGCTCCCTGCGGGACGAGGGGCCCGCGCTGTGTCCTGGGCGCAGGGCAGCAGTTCGCACACAGTAGGCCCACAAATCAACGGTGGAGGAAGAAATGGTCGGATGAGGTGCTGAGGGCGGGAAGCCTTCCCCAAAAGAAAGAAAAGCCCCTCGCACAACAGCCTCCATATGCAAGTCACGCCTCACTAAATAACGAATGACCACATGCCATGGATCCCTGATGTGGCTCCAGAGCCATCAAAATCTAGAACATTCTTTCTGTAAAGGTTTTGAGCCTGTGAGAAATGACCAGTGTGCTGGTCAGCCCAGCCTCCAGCCCCGTTGGCTTCCAGAAAGCCTTCGAGACCAAAAGGCCCTGGTACTGAGGGTGTAGCATCCTCGGAAATGCTCTGGCTCCTTTTCAGGCATGTTGTCCCCACCACTATATCCTGAGGGCGTCACTTAGATGTCACGAAACAACAGCCTTGTAAGTGCACGTTATGGGCTGGTGGGGCTATTGAATCTCGTTCCGAAATGTAAATGTTTCTGATGCTATGGAGAGGAAGAGAATGGGAGAATCTTATTAAAACAGGGGATGAGTCTAATGTCTGTTATCTGCCAGAGACGAGCCAAGACTGGAGATATTTATTGGTTCAGTACTTCAGCAACATGGTATTAATTGTCTTTGAGTGTTTTGATAGGTAGTTAGCGCAAGTGTATTAATGAAAACAGCCCCACTTCATTTTAAAATTAACTACTTGGCCATTGAGCGACAGGGGCTGATAAATGATGGCAGTAAATTTGTGCCGGAGATTTATGTCCTCGTAACTCAGAGCAGAGCCGTGGGCACGCTCCGATGGGGTGGGGAGATGAGGAATACCAAAAAGTGGCTTTATCCGCTAGGGCATTTCTCCCGCAGCGCTGCCAAGCCCACTAGCGGTGCCCTCCTTCTGGGCTGCCACAGGCAGTGGACACCTGGCCCCCCAGCTGGGTGAAGCTCCCTGATCCGTGAGAAGGAGTCCCTTGGGTGCCTGTCGGGAACATGCCCATTTTGGCCTGGTGGTTTGACAAGAGTCCTCATTCCCTGCACTTCTGGAAAGCAGCTCCCCGCAGGCCGGCCGGGCTGACACCCCTGGTGTTTGCTCGGAGCTGTCCCTGCTAGACCATGGGAGCGTCTGCGCAGGCGGCCACTGCGAGGAGGGATGGAGGTGTCCCTTGCAGGCTGTTGTCCGGTCTGGGCTGGGTGCCTCATTCACGTAATTGCATAGAATCTCTGCAACAATCTGGAGAGGTTCGCCCCTTGAACCCGTTATCACCTCCGTCTTAGGAGGTGGAAGCCTCACAGAGCCGAGGCGGCAGCGCTGGGCCGGGCACTGTGCCCGCGTGGAGACCAAGCGCCACGGGCGTGTGGCTTGGGAATCACAGAAGCGGCGTTTGAATCCCAGCACCCCACTCACTAGCTGGGCGATGTTGAGAAAACTATTTAACCCTTCTATGTCCACGGGGTTTTCTGTCTGTCAACAAAAGGTGCAAGTCGTCCGGGGATTCTCGGGCAGGTTAAATCAAATAATAAAATGAGAGTTGCCTGGGCTGGGACTCCAAGCCGGGTTTTTCAGATGCCGAAGTTCTTGTCACTAAACCACAGAAACTCCTGACCCCGGAGAGACACGGAGGCCAGAGGCCAGGGCAGGAAGGCAGATCGGAGCCGCTGAGGAAGCGGCCGAAGCGAGCGGGGCCTCGGCCGGCCGAGGGCTCCGGCCTGGAGGCGTGAAGCTGGAGCAGAGCTACCCTCCAGCAGCCAGGCAGACGTGAGGATGGACTTGAGATAAACCTGCCATCTGGGAGTGACAGGAAATCGAGAATGAGGAAGTAAGACTGGCCCCTGGGAGTTAAACCATGTACAGCAGCCACCCCCACCGAAATCGGAGCAAGTTCAAAGGTCTAACAAATTATGTCCAAAACCGAGAGACGAGGAGCCCCTGGAAGGAGGAGAAGGGGTTAACAGTCAAGGTTGGTGACCACAGGACCCCTAAATAGAGTTCCTTACAGTGAGCAGGATACGGGGTGCTGCCTGGGACTCTGCCACGGGAGGTCATGAACAGAAGTCACTCTCATTGGACGTTTCCTAAGGCAGAAGTCATCCTTCCACAGGAAGACCAGTGGGGACGCGACGGGGATCCAGAGAGAAGTTCGTCTCTAGGACATGGGGTTAACCGAGGGCTCTCACTCCGGGAAGGCTGCTGACAGTAGGGTCAGGGCATCGGGGACACCCTGGAGATGGAATACAATTAGTAGGATAGAGAATATGGTCTAGCTGGGGACACCGATGCAGCATCCACCCATGCAGATACGTAGGAGTTGGGAAGACCAAAGTGGAATTGGAAGCTGAGGGTGCACAGGTGCTGAAGAAGCGACCCCTGTCCCCCGGAAATCCCCGGGGGAAGAGAGTGAGCAGGGGTGATGACACACATGGTCAGTGTTTGAGGGCAAGCCCAGGGTCCCGAGCAAAGCCATCAAGCGGTGGTCGGAGAAGGTTCGTGGAGGAGCCAGCGCCAGAAGTGAGACTCAGAAACAAGTGACAGCTAATCAGGACAAGAGAGGATGTCCCTGTCACTGTCCTGCTTCAGCTCTTGTTCTGTTCAGGAACGCAGCATGTACGGTGAGCCATGCGCATGGCTGGCTCCTCCCTCAGTCCCCAAGCTCACTTCTCAACACGTCCTGCCTCCCACGTGGGGCCGCAGCAACATCACCTGCATGGTCCCCTGCATCCACGCTGCTCGTTAGCTGCCTGCTCTTGACCCCACACTCCCGTCTGCCTGAGATACTCCACCAGCTCTCAGGGCAGCTAAATTCTATTCATCCTTTAAGAATCTCTTAGGAATCCTCCTCTGCCTCCCCATCTGCTGTTAAATGTCCCTCGTGGAACCCCCGTGCGTGTCTCTATCACTGGGCTGGCCACGTGTGTCAGATTTAACTACATCTTCTCACCTGACAGGAGGCTGGCTGATGTCAAGGACTAGGTATCATTCTTTTTATAGTCAAAGAATCCAGCACTTACTACTGCTGCTGAAATACATTTTGTGATGATTGTTACCTGAATGGTAGGTGGACAAATTCAAATGAAATACCTCTTTTCTCCTTAGAGTTACCGGATAAACACAGGACACCAAGTTAAATTGGAATTTGAATTTAATTTTGAATTTCAGTTAAGCAACGAATAAGTATTTTAGTGTGAGTACGTTCCAGGTGTTATATAGGACATACTTATACTGAAAACTTGTTTGTTATTTATCTGAAATCCAAATTCAACTGAGCATCCTGTATTTTTATTTGCTAAATCAGGTGGCCCTATTTCTCCATTAAGTTTGTAAGTACTAAAATGTGCAAAGTGTGTGTGGGCAAGAGCACAGTCACACCGCTGGAGGAAAATGTTCAGTCCAGTGGGGAACTTGGCAAAATAGTTATAACTACAATAGGAGAATTGTACAAAGATAATGGGAATTAATTCCAGTATTTGCGTGGCCCAAAGTTAGAAATAACTTAAATGTACATTGATAAGAGGATTGGCAAAACGAAGTAGGATTTTATGGGCAATGTAATACTGAGATTAAGAGCACAGGATCTGCAGTCCGAGGGCCTGGGTTCCTCTCCCCACTGCACGGGACACTGGCTATGAGACGCTGAGAAGGTTACTTCACTTTTCTACGCCTCAGTGTCCCCATTTGTAGAACAGCAATAATGCACACGTCGACCCCCGAGGCTTTGGGAAGATTAAATGAGTTAATAGATGTTCAGGCCGCACAGCAGGGCCTGCCAGGTGGTCACGCCCACGCAAGGATAGCTGTTCTGTTCCCATCGTCCTTACTGTCAAGTGCTCTGGTGTCATGAAAAGTGACTTTCCAGATTCGTACTTATTGATGTGACACGATGTTCCCAGTGTGCAAGTGAGGAAGGACAATCAAGACAGCACACATAGACCACCCAGTGAGCAAATAACTTGAGCAGCGTCCCTCTGTGAGGCCCACTGTTAGAAGCCAGCGCAGCAGACACAGGGAGGAACGAAGTGGAAACGACCCCTTCCCTCGTAAAGCCTGGAGGATCGTGAGCAGACAGACATTACAGAGAATATATACAGATTAACATGTAATTCACGCTCTGATAAGAGCTACAGAGGAAAATAAAGAGGGGAGCACACTAGGAAAGACCTAATGAGAGAGGGCGACCTTACCCGAGACCTGAGGGTGAGTGCAGGCAGCCCGGCCAGAGCTGGGAGAAGAACACTTTAAGTAGAGGAAACTGTGAAAGCTGTGAGGAGAGGGAATCTGGACAAGTTGAAGGAGCGTCAACAAGGCCAATGTGGTTGGAGACGAGTGGATGAGTGGGAGAGCGGAGCAAGATGAAACTGGGGGGATAAGCAAGGGTTTGATTGTGTTCAGCTTTGTAAAACATCAAAAGTCAAATTAAGTAGGTTGTGGAGCGGGTTCTGTGTCCTAAGTTCCTCCCATCCAATCACACCATCTGACATTTTTGTTTTACTTGCTCAAGATTCTGGGCTCCGAATATTGAAGGAAAAGAACTAAGTTGGAAGACTGACACTATTGACGTCAAGACTTGCTGTAGCTGCGGTAATCAAGACAGCGGCACTGGAGGAAGAACAGACGAGTAGAGCAACAGAACAGGATAGACAGCGCAGAAATAGGCTCCCATAAATACAGTCAGTGGGCCTTCGACAAAGGAGCAAAGGCAGCACAATGGAGCAGAGATTCTCTTTTCAGCGAATGGTACTGGAGCAACTGGACATCCACAAGCGAAAAGATGAATCTAGACACAGACCTTACGCCCTTCACAAATATCCGCTCAGTGAATCATAAACCTAAATGTAAAACACAAAACTATAAAAGTCCTAGGAGGTAACACAGGAGGAAACCTAGATGACCTTGGCATTGGTGATGGGTTTTTAGATACAACACCAAAGGCACGAGCCATGAGAGAAATAATTGGTAAGCTGAACTTCATTAAAATTAAAAACTTCTGGGGCTGCCCGGTGGCGCAGCGGTTTAGTTCGTGCGTGGCAGCCCGGGGTTCACGGGTTTGGATCCCGGGCGCCCGCCGATGCACTGCCTGTCAGCCATGCTGTGGCGGCGTCCCATATAAAGTAGAGGAAGATGGGCACGATGTTAGCCCAGGGCCAGTCTCCCTCAGCAAAAAGAGGAGGATTGGCAATGGATGTTAGCTCAGGGCTGGTCTTCCTCACCACACACACAAAAAAATTTAAAACTTCTGCTCTGTGCAAGACACTGTCAAGAGAATGAGAAGACAAGCCATAGACTGGGAGAAGATATTTGCAAAAGACGAATCTGATAACAGATTCAGAGCTCTGCGCTGGAAAATCTTATTGGCTGAATTAAAGCCACATGTCCCCAGAGAGAGGACAGGAAGGATTCCCCCTTCAGCTCCCACCTCTGCCATTGAAATCTACTGTGAGGCCTCTCCTGCCCTGGGTTCCTCCCGTCCCCGCTGGATCCAGGGACCTGCATCAGATGCAGCTCCTATGGGTACCCCAGCCTCCAGGCGGCAGTGGCCGTGGTGAGGACGCTGGTATTCCCCTCATCAAGGTGTTTCTCAAGACTCTGGCAAAGGGGATGTCGTCTGCGCGCTGCTGGGAGGCATGGTGAGGGAGTGAGAGGGTAAGTTGCAGAGGATAAATCGACTCCAGCGTTCCTATCTTCAGCGTCTTTGGGTTCTTCCCTTTCCGTGATATCAAGGAATTTATGACATCTCGACTCTGTTTAGTGCTGGCCGCCACTGAGTCCAGATTTCTGTCAACCAGCAGAACAAACAACGGTGTCTACTCCCAGCTGCTCGAAGTTGCAACAGAAGCTGGAGTCTACGCGCTTCCAGGTCAGTACCTTCGGCCTGGTCTGAAATCACGTCCTTCTGTCCTTACTCAGGAGCCTGCAGAAGTCGTTTCCACGCGTGTTCCCCGGATCCTTGACGATGTAAATTACTCGTTGTGTATGCCTCTGCTTCCAGGTTTGACTTTGGAGTCGCCTCCGCCCCCACGGGTATTGCAGGTCTGATCCCGAGACAGCAGGGCTGCCATCCACAGATCCTAAAAGAATAGCCTCTTATTTCAGCCTCCCTCTTGAGTAAGGGAGCAAAACACAAAGCGGGTCAACTAACGAGGAGGGCTACGCCGGCCGGGCGGCAAGTTCTCTGACTTGTCCCTGTCCCTCATCCTATCAGTGTCTTAACTTTCTCTGAGGGGCACAGCAGGGCCGAGAACTCACCTGATGTCCTTCTAGAAACTCAGAGTCCAGCCTTGACTTTGTTTTCTGTTCTCTCAGCTGTGTGGCTTTTTAGAGGTTGGAGATTCATCCAGCACTGCGGTGGTGAGTCCTGGGTGTTAATATACGCCGCACATTGAGACTTTGGGGGTTAAATTTGTTGCTCTCTTTTCGTAACCTAACGGGGTCCAGGAGAAGCAGCGCTCCATCCTGCGTCCTTGAACTCCTCTTGTCTTTATGCTGCCCCGGGACAGCGGTCACGGGGCCTTAGAGCCTGGCTTTTCATGAGCACTTCATACATGTGACCACAGGTGATAATTAAGATGTTCTGCTGCAGATTCCCATCTCTGAATCCTAAAACGATGATCGTTGTCATCAACTCCCCAGTGAGGCAGTGTGATCAGTCCTAGATTTCTACCCTAAAGCGTCTGACGTGAAAAGCTGGCGGCGTACTCCCCGCTACAAGTCCCCCTGTCTGGAACCGGCAAGGAGGCTTGGAAATTGTCAGGAACCAAGCAGGGCTAGGCAGCGGGAACAATGGCCAGGAGGTAGCCACAAGCAACCCACAGAGCCACCACCATGACGGCCAGGCTGGCCTCAGCCTCCCTCTGTCTGTGCTTCACTCGCTCGGGAGTCAGACTTCTGGGTGGAGCGTTCACTTTGTGACCACAGGCCACACGGCCTCACTCCGGCAGGGGAGAGGGCAGTGGAGGGAGGAAACGCTTCCCCCTAAGGCTTCCACCAAAATCCCGGAAAGGGGTTTGGTTTGGGGAAGCCAAAAAGTGACAGATGACCAGTATTATGGGACGGCGTTCCCTTTCCAGTGTGACGTAGTGCCACGATGTTGGCCTTGGGGGAGAGGGAGCTGACCCTTGGTTGGCGGTCGTCTCCGCTGGTTCACTGCAATGTTGCTGCTTCCGTGTGGTCTGACGTGACGAGCCGGTGCAGGTCGCACGGAATCCCCTCCTCCCACGGCAGGGGCTCTGTGCACACCTTCTCCCGGTGCTGGGGAACATCCCCCACCCGCCTCCTGTGCGTCGGGAAAGTCTGCGGGGCCACGACAGGTCTGCTGACCTGGACAAGCCACATAGCCATTTCTCCTGGGTGTCTTTCCTGTCCACAGACTCTGCTCAGGAGAGGGGAGAGAGCTCCTCACGTGCTGAGATCTGCCTGGAATTTCTGCTGTCACTCACCCCCGGGCCTTGACCTAAGGTGGCTGGGTGCAGGGTGCCTTTCTGAGCACCTGGTCCGAGCTCTCCTTGTTTCTTCTGGTACTTTTTCGCCTTCTCTGGTCTGAAGAATCTTTTCGCTGTTTTGTTCTGGAGGCAAGAATGTCTGGCTTTACATCTATCTTCCTAAATCGATCACTTATGCCTGACTTTCCTTTGTTCTCAGCATCCTGCTTGGCCATCCCTCCTCCAAGGCAGAAAACACAGACCACACAGCTGTTTGCCAAATCAGAGGAAGGTTTATAGGATAACTGAGAAGCAAGAAAAAAAAGTTAAAATATGATAAATAATAAGTTAAAATAATAACATAAAATATCCTGCAACATTACTGCTTTTGCTTATCTATATTTATAAATTTTTCATTAATTAAATCAGACTACAGTGTAATTTAAAAACAAAATTGGCTGCTTCAGGAGATAATGAGATCTCCGTCAGTGGAGGTATTCAAACAGAGGCAGGGTGGCCGTCTGTTAGGATGTAGTGAAAGGAGTGTCCCCATCGGGGGGAGGTGGGACAGGGTGATGTCTAAGATCTCCTCTAAAGTTAATATTTTATGCTTTATTTGTTATTACATTTCTTATTTGTTCCACAGGTTTTGTCATCTTAATGGGAATATTTTGAGGTCCCTTCTAATTATGAAAATTTAAAATGACCTCCCTGGTTTTTACTAAATCAGTCAACGTTTGTAACAGAACTTGCTCTGAATGCCTGGGATTGGCTATTTCCAAAATTCCGCTGGTTCCGTTGGCTCCGCGACAACTCTCAGTTACAATGCTTTAGTGTTCTTTTCAGTTTCCTCTGGCCTTGTCTCGATAAATCTTCTGTGGAGTGAGTGAGTGCTTATTTTCCTCGGGTGAAGAGGAGACAGTATTGCTCTGACGCAAGTTTGGGAAAAGCATCTTTTAAAACACTGAAGAAGCCCTGGACCCGCATTAAGGAGAGTGAATTTCAGTCCTAGACGTGGCTCTTTCTACCTGTGGGAACCTGAGAAGTTACTCACCCTCTCTGAGCCTCCGTTTCTCTTACGCAGAGGGAAGAGTGGTCGTCACTACCATACCAACAAAATCAAAATAGAGCACAAATGACACGTCCAGGTGCGATAGGGTCCGAGTCACAGTGTCCTGGCTCCATCTCCTTCCCTTTGCCCCCCACTGTGGGTCAGCTCCCCCTCTCCCCCCGTCCCCCGGCTGCCTCCCGCTGTGGGAGCAAAATGACAGCAGTGTTTTGAGGCCTCTCGTCCACACACCACGTGCTCCAAAGGAAGAAGACTGGTCTCTTCCAGTAGTTGCCAGGGACGAAAGAGGAAACCGCCTTCCTGAACGTCCCAGCAGCTGCGTCCTCACCTCTCACCAGCCAGACTGGGTCACAGGCCCATCCTGACGAGTCCTGGTGGCCTGGAGTGGGCCGAAGCCCCGGCGCCACCTCTGGAGATGAGCCGGATGCCACCCCCTCCAGGGAGGGAGCTAAGCCCGGGAAGGGGCGCCCCTCTGAACGAAGATCTGGGTGCTATTTCTGGGAGAAGGAGATGGAGACATGGAGGCTGAGGCAGCACCTGCCCAGTGGCCCCTGTTCCCGCATGACCCCCAGGTTGGTACAAACTCACGTGAGGGTCTACTGCAAAAATGCCAGGCGTCAGCAGGCCGTGGTGTCAGGGACTGACGACTTCTGGCCCCTCCTACCACTTCAGACAAGTGACATGACTTCTCTGAGACTTGGTTTCCCCAGAATGGGGGTGCCACCTAATAACGGAACATGCTCACAAATATTTATGAATTATAAATAGTTTTTAATGTAGTCCATTGAGTCAGCTGTTATAAAACCAGTTGGGGCTGGTAAACTTGAAGGTCTTATTTGCAACCTTGAGAAGATCAGCCCCAGGCACATCGACAAGCTTCAAGTAACCATGGCACTGAGATTTCAGGTGGAAGGAATGCTTTGTGAACAAAATTTCTAGTAACGTATAGAAAATCCTATTCCTGTGCGCAAATGTCATCATGCCCTGAACCCTCAATCTCCACATCTCTGATGCAGAAGGATTAATCTTAGAGGGAATAACGGACAACCCGTTGCTTCAGGCTGCAGAGAAACTGAAAATGTCCTCTGCCAACGTGATTCATGTCACAACGTTTATGCACGTTCTGTGCTCCGGTCTGGTCCGAATGGAAGGAACTTAGTCAACTATTCTGTTGGAAGGTGTACATTTTTTTCTTTCTGTATCACTCGTAATTGTTAGAAGCTAAAAAGAGGCCTGTTTCTTGCTAACACGATCTTACCAAAGAGCCAGGCCTTCCTGGGAGGCAGTGCAGCTCAGTGGGATGGTGTCAGATTGTCCTGCTATCAAATTCTGACTCAACTATTGTCCCCACCTCCGCCGGCTTCGATGGTCTCATTAGGGCGCTTGGGGTGATAAGTGCCCACCTCACTGTAAGAAATGAACGAGCAGTGGAGGCAGACTGGAGCCATTTGGGCCAGAACTCCAGGGAGCCCAGTACCAATATCATGGCCTGTAAGGGGCAGGGAGGGATCCTGGTGGGCACAGACACAGCCTGCAGGGAGGACACTGCTCTAGGAGGCCAAGCGAAGGGACCCCTAAAGTGTGGGGCCTGGGTCCACGAGTGGTACTGATGTCACCCCTTGGACACTTGTTCTTTTGAAATGAGTGCCTGGGGCTACATGTACTTTTTAAAAATAACAGCTTTATTGAGATATGATCTGCATACCGTGTAACCCACCCATTTAAATATACAATTCAATGGTTTTCAGTATCTTCACAGAGAGAGGCAGCTGTCACGACACAGCCAACTCCGGTTTCAGTAGTGGGGGGTCCCCCTCAGCCCACCCATCACGTCTACCAGGAGGAGCGAGAGAAGGGAGGTGGAGTTGGCTCTTTCTGGGGGATGGCTCTCCTCCACGGCCTCTCGTCGGGTGTGTCCCTGCCCTGAGTTTGATTCTAGGGGTTAAAGATATGAGTTTCTGGTACCACCTGACCTCCAAGTGCAACCCAGTGTCTTCATTAGGGTTCAAGGAAGGAATAGTGATCTTTTCCCAAACTGAGGAAAGTCTGACCCCGTTGGGCTGACTAAGAGATGGCGCATCAACCTCTAAAGTGGCGTTTTCCTAAGGAATTTTCAAGGGAAATTGGATTATATGAAATTTCCACCTGATACACCGATATCAGAACCAGGGAACCTGCGACTGAGCACGGGGCACAGAAGGAGCCTTCCCACCGTCTGGGTCTCGGTGTCGCCAGCCCCCCCGCCTGGGGCTCAGAGTCAGGTCATCTGCGCGGTGTCTCCTAATTCTTTTAACAGTGCATCTTGGTTAAAAACCAAAAACGTGGCACCTCACACAACCACACACACAACTGCCCTCCACTGTCCAGATGTATCGGATGCGGAGTCGGGAGAGTGGGTTTGAACAGTGAGCAGCCAGGCGGGCCTCATCTATCTGGTCCTCGAGGTTCTGAGAGCAAATCACAGAGTCTGGAGCGCAGAGAGTTCACCCTACCGTCCATCTGAATGGATCAAGAGTTTGGGTGGGGAGGATACTTATCTGTTTATTCACAGTTACGTTTGTGCGCTTCTGCACTAATGTAGTGTGGACATTACAAAAACCACACAGAAATAGTCATTTTTAGCAGGTGAAACAAAAATAAATGCAAGCATAAGTTCTAATCCGGCTCTGGTTCCCTGGGGCGTGCCTACGGCTCCGGGGCGTGCTGCAGCCATCGCGCACCAGGGCGCCCGGGGCACGGGGGCCTGTCCAGCAGCCTGACCTGTTTGTTTAACTGACTGTCAGCGTCGTCCTCGGCTCTCGTCCCTTCACAGCCATCAGCACGCCTCATCGTGGGGTGACTGCCTTTTCCTCACGTAGCCTCGTTTTATCACTTTATAAGTTTTGATGGTTTTAGCAAATTTGTAATAGCTTCTCCCTTCTCTGTTTCACAGTAGATCAAACATCAGCGTTAAATGGGCAGTTTACAATTTCTCCTTAAAATAGAATCCGCATTGTGTTAATCTACCTTCTCCCGGGTGGTTTCTCAGTAATAATTGCAGAAATGCAGAAAGGTTTCTGTCCTTCAAGGAGTAACACCCTAAAGCTGGCTCTCCTGGCTTCGCACCACGTTCCGGATGCGCATCTGGCCTTTGCTGACGCTGAGAGCGGCGCACAGGGGCCTCGCCCTGAGCTGCAGCTGCCGTGCGCTTCCCGCAGTGTCACCCTGGGCAAGAGTCAGCAGGGTTTGAGCCTCGTGCTCCGGGTCATGTCAGGACCGGGTTAGGGAACGGCAGCGTTTACATGGAAGATGGCTGACACGTCTTCAGATAACATCCATGTTTTCATTTCATCTTCACGTCTGGTCGTCAGTGAACGGAAGATTAGCTTGTGTACACGGCGTCTTCACGTGTCTTCAGTCGCACGAAGTCTTTTCCCTAAGGTTGTATTCGGAACCATCACGTGTGAAGGAGAGGAGAATGTTCTGGTTAATTTAGAGAAAGAAACCTCAGGTCCCACCTACTTGGCCCTCTCCCCCAGTTCTGCTCTTTTTAGGACCCCGGGAGCGAGCTGCGGGCAAAGATGGAGACACGTGGACTAAAGTCGTGCTCTGCGAGAAGGGACACGGACGCGTGACTGAGCAGGGGACCCGGCCCTCTTTGCCTGTTTGCTTGTTTCAAAGACGGGACTGATAATATTTACTTCCTGGGACAACTGTGAGCCTCGGGTGAAAGGTTTGGCCCCCTGGTTTCCTTCAGTCGTGCTGCTCGGGGCAGGCCTGTTCCCTGGGCAAGAATAAGGGCCCCACACAGCTGCTCTGGCCGCAGCCGCAGTGCGCGGGAGAGCAGGGGCTGCTGCCCAAGGCTCCCTCCAGGCAGCAGCCCCAATGGGTAAAAGATCAGACTGAAAGCTCGGCTGTGCAGCCACACACGTATGACCTGTACTGACTTCTGTCCGGGAGGGAGACCCCAGGGGCACAGCCCCTCCCATGTTCTCCATAAGGGTGTACTGGCTGGCCCACTTTCTCCTAAATGTGTCAATAACTTACTTTGTTTCTGATGACTAAGTTTTCTGTCTTCCCTCCTCCCGTAATAGAGAGTTCCTCTCCAAATTCTCTGTCTGATGGGCACTGCCCCTCTCACCGAAAATGACCTTGAGTATGCTTTGAAATGATCCCAGACGGGTCACATGTTAGTTACTATTGTTGTGTCTTTTGTAAGAGTTTCCAGAAATTCTATATATCACACCTCCTGACATTCATTTATCATTGGTTTAGACAAGCTTTGTTTTTCCTTTGTCTTCTTTCAAACATAACTGACCTGCACCTCATCCGTTCCTCTGTAGCCCTTAACACCTAAATCCAGGACAGGCCTAGAGCTGGAGGCCCCACAGGAGAACTGGCCTTCATTGTTCCAGTCCATTGTCCCCACCAGCTGGTTCTGTGTTCCCAGAGTGGACCAAAATTCCACAGCAGGGGTGCTGCTGCCTCGGACTCTGTTCACTGACCAGCCATCCCAGCGTGAGGGTGGTGGGCGTAGCAGGCCTGGGTCATTCCACGGCCCCTCTCTCCTCCATTCCCGCTGGTGGGTTTCAGAATCTGCATTGCTTTGTGAAGGGGGTAACGGTCCTGGCTGGGGTTGTTTCTAGGGGCAGCCGGGGGGCAGCCGAGGGGAGGCAGAACCCATGACAGGAGCGTAGGCAGCTGGTGGCAAGAGCTGTGGCCTCCCTTCACCCGGGGGGCCGGGCCCTGCAGCCAGAAGGAGGTGCAGCGGGCGGTGTGGGCAGAGGGAGGCAACATGCAGGTGGCTCGGGGCTCGGCCGACTCTTCAACCCTACGGTGACGGGGTGTCTGCCAACAGCCCTCCCTCCTCTGGAAAGAGTGAGGTACTGACTGTGCAGAAAACACAAATAATGGAGGTAATTTCTGTGCAGACACAGCTTGAGCCAGAGTTCTCTTTTAGGTAGTGAGTCTTCAACAGTGGCTCCCTAAGTGCCTCCAAAGTGTCTATCCATTAGGGCAGGGGAGGCACTTGGATGCTCCCTCGCAGGGTGAGCAGTTTAATAAATCAGCAAGTGGACGGAGCGTCCACATTCAATGACTGTGAAGTGCAGATAAATCACCACTGTCAAAGGCTGACTTCGACCTGATTCATTCACAACAGCTAAATTCAAACAGCGACAGAGACACACTACTCACGGCCCGGCCCCCAGGCTAGCGTGTCTTCCCCGAGCCGGACCTCCTTCCTGGGGGTCTGTTGGGAAGTGGGGAAGGAGGAGGAGGTTGAGTTACAGCCTGGGCGGTGACCCATTCTGGTGACAGAGAGATGGAGGAAGCGCAACGTGAGTCATTCCTCGCCCTGTCCACTGCGCGTTGGGTTCCTCCCCGGAGCTGAGAGGAGAGCAGGCTCCAGCATGTGAGTCCAGCTGCGCCACTGAGCTTCCGGCATGTTCTCCTTGGTCGGTGTGCTCACCAGCAACGTGAGGGCGTGAACAATGGTACATGATGGAAGCTGGAAATCTCATAGCTTCAAGTTGAGCCAAGACTAGAAGGATATTTCCATCTCCTCCCCCAGATTCTTGCCCATAAAATAAGGGGCCTTTCTACCCCCTCCATTCAACTTTAAGTAAGTTTCATGTAAAATGCAAGCGAGTGTAGCCCTCATATTTATAAACATGCCAACTTGCGAATGGTTGGATAGGTGTTTGAATTATTGATTGTTAAATATTTAAGCTGAATTCCTCATCTATCAGTTCTCCTGAGAAGCCAGGGGACAGATTGAGGATGCTGGAGTGTTTCTGGTTGGCTGGCAGTTGGCATCTCTATTAATTATGGTCCACATGGTGGGTTCTGTAGTGCTCATTGCAGGCACTGGAGGCATTGGAATCAGGGTCTCTGTCTTTTTTTTTTTTTTTTGGTGAGGAAGATTGGCCCTGAGCTAACACCTGTTACCAATGCTCCTCTATTTTGTATGTGGGTCGCCTCCACAGCCTGGCTTGATGAGTGGAGTAGGTCCACACCCGGGATCGGAACCCGTGAACCCAGGCCACCAAAGGAGAGCAAGCGAACTTAACTGCTACGCCACCAGGCTGGCCCCGATACGTTATTCCATTTGAAGACGGTTTGTGCAACCAGGGCCGCTGGAATGAGAGGGGAGTAGCATGCCGTCTGAGTTATCGCTGCCGCTCCCTGAGGTTTGGTGAGTCTGCTTTGTCTCTGACTACAGCACAGTTGAAAGAGCAAGATTTTTAGAGGCAGACGGACCTGGATTCTAGTCCTAGCTCCTTCACTTCCTGATTCTGTGAACCTGAACAATTTACTCCATTCTTTTGAATCTCAATTTCTTTATCTAAATAAAAGAGAATCATAATAATTAAGTGGATATAAATATAAACATTTCCATACATATACACGTGTGTAGAGAGATAGGTGGGTAGAGACATGAAGCGTGGCGTGGTGTCTATCAAATAATAATAAAGAGCCATAATTCTTAGGCAATAAAAGATAAACTCCATGAGGGGAGAGATGTTAGTCCGTTTTATTCACTGTTAATCTCATTGCCTAGAACAGCATCTGATACAGAGAGGAGACCCGATGATATTTGTTGAATTAATAAATGGGCTCCTACCACATTCCAGACGTGGTGCCCTGTGCCATTTAATCTCGTGACGACCCTATAAGGCAAGTGTTACCACTTTTTTAGATCAGGCCACCGAGGCTCTGAGAGGTTAAGTAATTTTCCCGATTTCACGCAGCTGCGGATGCTCGACGACGTCAGTCTCTCTCCCTCTCCTGCTCCCACTTAAGGTTGCAGGGAGTTCCGAAGTTCCAGCTGTGGGACCACACGCAGCATGGTGCGCCCTGTCTCAAGGAGACCCTCCGTTTCCCCACAACAGTGAGAAGTCTGAGGTCATCGCCCCTTTGAGTCTCACAGAGGACGGCTCAGAACTGAGCGGCCTCCCCCAAACCGCAGAGCACAGGAGAGATCATGGGTGTGGACTGTGAGGCCCACAGGAGCGCTCAGAGGGCGGGACAAGGTGGGAGCACAGGAAGGGAGGCACAGGGTGCTGGGGAAGGAGCGCCCTCCCTCCTTCTCCAGCTAAGTCTGTGGCTGAAACACCAGCTTCCACCTCTTTCCTGAGGAAAACGCGCAGCTGCCAGGAGCGGCGAGGAGCTGCCTTCGGACAACCCCATTGCCACCGGGATCCGTGAGAAGGATCTGCAGAGGGGCTGCTGTTTTTTCTGAAGATGTTGGGATGGTGCATGCACGTATGTTGTGTGTGCGTGTGCACGTGTGTGCGCACGTGTTGTGTATCCACATGCATATGTGTGCACATGCGTGTGCATGCATGTGCATGTGCATGCGTGTGTGAGGCAGGGAGGTTGTAGAGGTATGTTGGGCGTGGAAAGCACGGAGGCAGGAGCTGCCCCTATTTGCCGCGTGCCCCGTCCCTGCACGATGTGGGGGCGCGGCAGGCACCAACAGCCCTTTTTTGAACACGTGGATCTGGTCCTGCCCCAAGCGGGATGGTTGCTATGAATCAAGCGCACACTGTGAGCCAGGCGTCCCATCACCACACACAGCCGTGTGTTATAAATGAGGAAACAAGGCTCCAGAAGTTTCTGTGACATGCCACAGTCGGGAGGCTGTGGTAGTGCAGGCCGGGTTCCGACCTTGACTCAGCCCCCAGCTCACACTCTTTGCAGTGACTCAGCAGCCTCCAGCTTGGCCGCCTCCTGGTCTCGGCTTCCCCAGCCTCAGCACCACTGACGATTTGGTTCTGTGCTGTGGGGCACCCTGTGCTCTGCAGGGTGTTTAGCGGCTTCCCTGGCCTCTGCCCACTGGATCTCCCCACAAGAAAAGCGTCCAGACATTGTTACGTGTCCCTGGGGGCAGTGTCTCCCCCAGCTGAGAGCCACTGTAACTCCTCGACTCTTCCCCACCCCTCTGTGACCCTCCCGGACATCAGCCTCATAGTCCAGTCGCCTCCTGGACATTCCATGGGAATGCCCCACTGACCCTCAGCCCTGAAACAGCTCATCCTCCTCTCCTGACTCATATGATGGACCAGCCTCCCGACTAGTGTCGGATCTGAGTCCCTTCTGGAAGCAGGGGAGGGGAGACCAGAGATCAAAAGAGAGAGGTAACCGGAGGCTCGGGTGGTGAAGGGGCTTACCCTTCCTGCTCTTTTGAGGATGAAAAAGCTTTCTGAGGCCCTCTGGAATTATTGCCTCTCATTTATTATTGGCCATAGCAAAGGAAGTGATGTGGTTTCTATTTATTAAAAAAAACCAAACATCCAAAAAAAGGACAATAAAACCCTCTGTATTCTCTGCCTCTGTCCACGCCACCACCATCTACCAGTTGCCCCCGGTGGAAATCTGAGCGTCACTCTTGTTCTTCCTCTCCTCTGCCGTCAGCCCCAGTTCCGCCTGCTCTCCCTCGTAGCTCTTGACTCTGCGCACTTCTCTCTGGTTCCTCTGCCGCCATCAGTGCCCACCCGCCTCCGGTGGGGCCCCCTGACCCCGAGTTAGCAGGGTTCCTGTCCCTCTAGGTCTGTTCCCCAGAGCACAGCCAAGGGGCTTTCCCCTAAGATGTAGATCTACTCACACCCTCTGCAGCTAACTCCCCCCTCAGGGTGACTACAAGTTTCCCAGCTTGGAAGGTTTGGAAGGCCCTTGATCTCCCCCTCCAAGCTCATCCCTGCCCCCTTGTCCTTTGTCCCCCATGCTCTGGCCACACGGGACTCTTCAATCTGCCAGGCTTCCTATGGCCTAAAGGAGCAGTGTGCGTGGCAGTACGCGCTGTTTCCTTTTCCACCTCCGCCTCCTTCGTGGGGCCTGGCACACACTTACCTCTTTCTCCATGCCTGGCTCATATCTAAGTTAGGATAAGAGAAGGGAGTAATTCAAGTAAAGATTTAAGAAATGACAGACTCTTAGGGGAGCTCTGTTGGACAGTAAGGCAGGACGAGGTGTTCAGGAGAGCGAAGGGGGGAAGTCCCTGTCACAATCATAAAGTGGTCAGAGTGGTGCCCGGAGAAGGTGCAATCCGAGCAGAGTTGGAGGAGGTGAGGGAGGGGGCCAAGCACAGATCTGGGAAGAGCCTTCCAGACAGAGAAGAAGCGAGCAAAGGCCATACTGTCTGACCATGCCTGGGCTGTCTGACGCACAGCAGAGGCCAGTGGAGTGAGCGAGGGAGGCTGGTGGAGGACGAGAGGGAGGTGTTGTATCCCCTGTGCCAGGCACAGAGCTGTCGTTCAAGAAATATGTATCAAGTGAACTTACCCTACTATCCACACAGCTTCCGACACACATCTCCAAGCAAACTCCCGGTGAATGGACAGGTGTGCATTAACTGTGATTTGGGGCACGCCCCTCTCTCTGACCTTTGATTTTCTCATCTGTAAAATAAGGAAGTCGGGCTGCTGGGTCTCCTCCTGCTCTGAAATGCATCATAACAGGAAAGTGAGATCATGTCTCCATCGTGCCCGCATCATGGATCACTGAGATACTCGTGGAAAAAACTAAATATGAGCATCCCTTGCGAGGCGGAGGGGTTGAGAGCTGAGGCACGTAGGCAACCCCGGGTTTCTCCACCAGGAACTTTTCCTTTCCAGCCTCAGTGCCTCCATCTGTGGAATGGGAGGCACAACGCCACCTCGCTCACCCTCAGGGCTGGTCTGAGGCTCTCGTGGGACAGGGCACCTGTCATACATCGAAGGCCTACAAGTCCTGGGACATTGTGTGGGGTTGTTTCGTTCCTCCGGTCTGCTGTGCTCATTCTGGTCCCCGTGGCCGTGCTTGGTATGGCAAAGCTGGAGGTGCACTTTGTCAAGCAAGAAAGGCCTGCTGATTGTGGATTACACTGCTGGGAGGCCAGGAAGGAATCCAGACGCGAGGCTTCCAGCCCAGGGAGCACTGCCTAGCGATTAAGAACGCCAGCTTCTAGTGTCAGAGAGAGCTGGAGATCGTGGGCAGCTCACTTCTCTGAGCAGCTTGACGACACCCTTTCTCTGAGAAAGACCCGCGTCCCCATCACAGACGGAGTCACGCTTCTGTCAAGTGATTAAGCCGCTTCAGCCATGATTAACTGGACCCGAGTTGTGACTGACCCCAGCTGGGCCTGGGAGTCTCTCTGTGGAGAAAACACACCTGAAGGACAGAGCCTGGAGCTGGGCTGAGAACTATCGCTGGAAGAACTCCAGAAGACGGGCCTCCCGCTCCCGCAGTTGCCATGACTCCTCCCCCGCCTGGGGCCTAGTCGTTCAGCTTTTCTGCGGATTTCCTGAGATGCCAGCCAGTCCTTCCCAAACACTCCTTTTTCACTTGAAGCCAGTTTCAAGTGGGCTTGTTTCTTGTGTCTGAAGAGTCTCGACTAGCTCCCATGTAGCCTTCTTCCCGGGGATTTCTCGTGACTACACTCAGAACTGCAGTGTGAAGCACCTCCCTGACTTCTCGGAACCTGCTCTGAAATATAGGACCCAGGTTTCCTGGTTGTGATCCACAAAACGCTAGTTCTGTGAACCGAATAGTATCACACAGGCAAAGGCTGCAGGTAAAACTCAGTTTGAGAGCAGTGAGTTAAACAAATGATAACAATAAGCACCATGTATTGAGGGCTTGCCGTGTGCCGGACACTATGCTAACTGCTTGACACGTCAGCTTGTTTAATTCTCACAACACCCTTTGAGGTATGGACCGTTTATTAGGCCCATTTTATAGATGGGAAAACTAAGGTGCCGAGGGTTTAAGGACCGTGTCCAAGTTCACACAGCTGGTTGGTGGTGGAGCTGGGTTTTGAAGCCTGGCGTCCAGGTCCAGTAGAACTTTCTGCAGTGAAAACGGTACTTGTGCTGTTGAAATGGTAGACACTAGCCGCACGTGGCCATTGAATACTTGGAATGTGGCAAGTGGGACTGTGGAATGGAACCTTTAATTTTATGTAAATTTATTTAAATACCCACATGTGGCCACTGGCAACTGCTGGGCTGCACAGCCTAGACCCTGCACTTCTGACCGCCACAGCACCATAGGAAAGTCGAACAGGGTTTTTTCCTGCAGGACTTCTCAGACCCTTTATGCATGATAGGTGTTGTGAGGCTCAAAGAGGAAATAGAACATTCCCCAGGGGATATGACCACAGAAAAGGTTTTTCCAGAGGACATCTTGAGGGACAAGAGTTCCACAGAATACAGTCACCTGGGGGTGTGTTGTCAGGGTCTGCTTCTTGGACATGACAGACGACCTCTGCCCTCCCAGGGGATGTCCAGGGCATCTGATGTCCCATCCAGAGCGGACGCCTGCCCACGCAGTGTCACTGAGGCTGCTGAGTCCTGAAGCTGCTACCATGGGAATCACTCCTCCGCCACAGAAACAGAGCATTTCCTCCCCAAAGCAGAGGTGGTAAGAGATAAACCTTACCCCATGAACACTTCATCATTTTAACACAGAATGGATGAATCAATTTAAATTAATTGAGACGTCAACTTTACAAATTACAAAGCACCTTCGCTCACATCCACGCCACTCAAAGCGTGGGCCCAGCCGCAGCCGTCTGCCCTGGAAATAGAGCATGAGCTCACGGCCCACTCCAGGCCTGTTGGGTCAGACCTGGGGGCCCGCTCCGTGTCGGCCAGTCCTCCGGGTGGCTCGGATGCACGTTCAAGTCTGAGATCATTTCCACGTATTTTTCTAATTCAGTTCTTAGAACTGAGGAAAGAGAGGTGCTCTACGTTGCACAGCTGGAAGAGGACCAGCTCGCCCCCAGCAGACTGGAATCTGCGGGGGTCCTCCAGACACCCTGGGGAGAGTCCGGCTGCTGGCTGGCTCTCTTCTCTGCGCCTGCCCGGGATCCAGAGCGGGGTGGTGGGCGCAGTGGAAGAGCCAGTGGTGTGCTCCTCTCTCCCGCCCCCACCTCCCTCCCTGCCTCACAAGGAAACACTCAGTGGTATTCTCCATCTCCCCTTTCCTCTCCCCGCCCTCCCTCTCCCTCCTTGCAGCTTTTACACACCCCGGTGGCTCACGTGGGAAAGCAGAAACTCAATAGGCGTGATGGGAGGATGGGGCTCCCTGGTTAGGAAATGCGGAATTCAACCAAGGAGATTTCTCTACTGCGGGTCTTCTCAGATCCTTTACTGTGTAAAAACATGAAGCTCCCACAGGAGGAGACAGCACACGGCATTCACCAACTCAGACGACACAGACACTTTTTATTCAGGGGACATTTTGGGAGACTAGTGTTCTGCAGGGGAAGGGTCCTTTCCCCATGGAAAGCAGAGCATGAGCCCTAAGTGGAGAGGACAAGAGGCAGTTAGATTTTGAGGGTGCTGGTGAAGGGTGGAGAAAGTTCCAGAACACAGAATTCCCATTCCACCCATCTTTGCTGCTCCAGCCCATCCCCACATCAATGAGAGAGCTTCCTAGAGTGGCAGGTTTGCTGAGCAGGGAAGAGTGGTGTGGAGAAGTATTCGGACTGGGGCTGAGGCCCCAGCGGCGGTAGAGCTGGCGGGCAGGCCCTGCTGGCCAGTGCTGCACCCTTTAGTTGCTGGATGGTGGCGAGGCGGGACGGGGCCTGCGGAGGGCGCAGGAGACTGAGTCACAGAGCTGAGCAGGTATCACAGGGCTCCGGGAGAGAGCGTTCTACCAACCATGCAGTTATTTCAGTGTCTGACGTCCAACGCGGCTGTTCCGGCACACGTTGGCTACACAGCAGCCCCGAATTCAGGAGCAGGCTTCAGGAGACCATGTCCCTTCAAGGCTGTTCCATCCAAATAAAACCCTGCATCTAACTTTGGGGGACACGACAAAGTACAAAGCATTGTTTTCCACAAAACAATGAAACCAATCAACGACATACATTATTAAACGAGTTATGTTTCTACAACAATGTCAGTATCTCAAATTTTGGTTGAAGGTAAGCTCTCTTTCACTTTAGGTGTCCATTGCCTCTGCTTGGAGGACTCAGAAACCACCTCCTTCTGTAAGAGTGGTCACACAGCCCAGGCAGAGGCCCCTGGCATGCTTGGTTGCCCATAATAGGACAAAGAATACTTACATTCGACTCCAAAAACCTTGGTGCTGGTTCTGGCTCTGGTGTATGCTAGCTGTGTGGCCTTGGGAGAGTGGCATACTTTCTCTGCGCCTCCTTTTCCTCCTTTGGAAAGTGGAGGTAATCATGAGATAATGTTCACGGAAGCAGCTGAAGTGATGCATGGAACATGACGTGCTTTCAATAACATTGCAAGAACTGGAAAACCATTACTAAGACATGGGAAACTGAAAAAGCCAGCTAACTAATTAACTAACTGGAAACCACATGCACACATGCCCGCCAGCTCGCTCTGGGCCACGGGCCTCAGGGGAAAAGTAAGCCTCTGGTTTGGGGCTGGGTGTGGCGGGAGTCTGAGCCTGGCTGCCTCCTCTTTCTGCACCCTTTCCTCAGTTAAGGAAAAGCAGATGTGCAGGAAAGGAGGCACCAATCCGAACGGCAAAACCCAGGCTGGAAGAAAGCACACAGAGCTCCGTCCCCGGCGATTGCCAGAATGGGGTGTGCAGGAGGTCACCACGGCCAGGGGAGGGGCATGGCTGGTTCCCTTGCCCTCCGTGGACTGCGATTGTGGTCATTAGCCTGTGACTCTGGGTCATCAAGACGAGCTGCATGCGCATCACTGGCTCTCTCCCCTCACCTGATGATACTCACACCTTAGTGGAGACCCTGGCGAGATCTCAGCTCAGTGGCCCCTCTCCACCAGGTAGGTGCAGCCTAAGCATAGGACAGCTTCAAGCTCTGCTTTCTGGGAGTCTCGCCCCTTCTGCTCTTCTCAGATCCATGAACTATCTGATCGGGAAGGATCCTCAGGTGGGAAAACCCCGAGAGGGTATGTTCCTTGTTTAGTGTCACACAGACTATCGGTAGCGCGTATCCGTTAGCATCTGCTATGTAATCAACCACCCCAAAGCTTAGTGGCAACGACGACATGTTTAGCTCATTGTTCTGTGGGTCGGGACCAGGGCTGGGCTCCTGTGGTCTTCACTGGGCTCTCGTGCATGTACAGTTGGGTGCAGAGTCAATCGGGTGGGCTGGCCTGGGATGGCCTGAGCTAAGGTGGCTCATCCCCGCTCCATGTGGTCTGCACCCTCCAGCAGACTAGTCCAGGCCTCTCCACATGGCCGCTGGGCAGGATTCCATGAGACAGTGGAAGGAGTCAAGACCTCATGGGTCTGGGTTCAGAACCAGCACAACATGACTTCCGCTGGATCCTACTGGTCAAAGAAGGGACAAGGCCAAGGTGAGGGAACTAGTCTCCATCTCTTGATGGGAGGAGCTTTATGGTCACATTTCAAAGGGCAGAATGCAAAGACAGAAATAATGGGGCTTTTGGCAAACTGTCTAACCCTCAGTCTACGGGAGTCCCCCCACATCTCCTGATGTGGAAGTTGATCGACACCTGCTGTTTTGCCCACGTAGCATCTATTTCCTCTTCTCTGTTAATTACTCTACAGTTTTACTCTGAATCCAGTCTTGCTGGAACTTTTAATCAAAGACTCCACCCATCCTGGCCGACAGGTGAGCGTGCAAACCAGCAGCCCTGTCTAGGGGCTCTCTGTGTGGAATTTGAACACTGAATGGAAGGACCCAGCTGAGTGACATGTGACTCCAGAAAGAGTCTCCACGTGTTCCTGATTCCCCGGGGCGGCCGAGCCTCTTCCCTTCTCCAACCTGCCTGTTCGCTTGACTTTCATTCTGTGCATTTCCTCCTGCAGTGGACACTTTGGTGTCTGCCCAGGTACCCCCTCAGGATGAGGCCCTCATTCCCTCAGCTGCTGGAAGTGTTGCTTGCTGGTGGCCACGGATGTCTCACCCCAAGAATTGCCCTTCTCGCGTGAGTGTCACCTCCCTGGTGTGGCCTCCCTCGGGACAACTCTGAGAGGCCATCCATCCCTGTGGGATCAAGGTCAACCTCTCCCTCTGCCCAGTCCTGCTTCCCTCCCTCCCTCGTGGTTTTGTTGCCGAGAGCGCTCTCCGTGAATGTCCTGCGGAAAACTCTCCATCTGAGAGATGGTTTTCTGGGAGCTCGACTTCCCTTCAGCAGATTCCGTTTTTGCCTCAGTGGGTCAGTCAGCTTCTGCTGCTACAATCAGAGACTGTGACGAGCCACGTCGGTCAGGGCTCTGTTCACTACACTGTTTCCTAAGTGTTTTTACTCTTCACTGAGTGCCTATCAGACCCTCAAAGCAACCTGCGTGGGATTACCGTTATCCCCATCCGCAGTGGAGGTGACTTGAACTCAAGGACCTTAGACGAATTGTCCCAGGTGAATAGCTGATAAGCAGCGTAGTTATGAAAATCGACTTTGGAGCCAGGCTGACTCCCCCACCCCCACCCCACCTCCTGCTACCTCCGTCACCTGGGCACGTTGCTTACCCTGTGCATGCCTTAGTTTCCTCCTCTGTGACATGGGGATATGATCGTACCTTTCTCACAGGATTGCAGTGAGAATTAAATGAGTCAATGCATGTAAAACGTTTAGGACATCTCTTGACAGACAGCGAGCCCCACGCAAGCGTTTGCTCTTATTACCGTTGCTGATGTTGGTATTACTAGTCGTAATGGTATTAATACTGATATTTCCGATTCCAAAGCCTGGGGGTGCTGCATCCACCTTCCCCACGTGAGAATCCTCTCTGCCATCCCGCAGTCCACCTGCTCCCAGAACACCGGACCTCGAGCGAGTGCCAAGCATCTCTGACGAGAGGGAACAGCGCAGCTCTGCTGGCAGCGCCCCCCCTCGCTGGCCTTCACATTTTCTTCGTTGTGGGTTTGATCTGCTTTCTCCTCCCCCCTCCTGGTTTTGCTATAAGGCACTGTTTTCTTGGAGCAACCTAAAAGGGTCTCCTGTTTGGGGCGTCCTGGCCTGATGGGGCTATAATCTGTTAAAAGTAGATTTTTACACCATAGACGCCCAGAGTAAATGAGACACTGGGTCACCCAAGCAGCTGCTTAGTTACGAGGATTGTCTCCGGCGGTTCTTAATCTCAGGCCTGCCTCTGTCATCTGCGCATCTTGTGATGGGACACAACGGAAGTATTAGAAGCAACACGTTACAAGTTTTCAAGGATGGAGGCCAAACAACGGTGCCCTGGTTACTGGGCTCCAAAGCCAGCTTCCCCTTCGAAAACTTAATCCTGCAACAAGAAGTCTGTCAGTGGGGCGTACTCCTGTTATGGGGCACATGCTGTTCTGAAATTAAAAGGACCTAAGTTGGTCTTAAAGCTGGGATCTTGTGATGACGAGGGGTGAATGGCTCTCAGGGAAACAGGAGGGTTCTGGGGTGTAACCAACTTCTGCCTGGGAATCACAATGTCAGCATGACTGTGAACACTGGGTGTTGGCTGAGGGTCCCTAAGGGTGCTGAGGCTACAAAGTGGGGGGACGCAGAGTCCTTGCTGTCCTCCCGGGAAGTGGGGTGGGGAGAGACACAGAAAAGCACCTTTCCGGGAGAGTCGGGGGGCTGTGAAGGGAGCGGGGGAAGGGCATCTGAAGCCAGCTGGAGGGCGGGGGCTCCCTGGAGCCGAAGATGCTCCAGGTGAGGGTGAGGAGGCAGCAGGGGCACAGCACCCCGGGCAGAGCGGGAAGCGCTCTCAGTGGCGCCAACACATGAACAGCTTGGGAACCGCGAGCATCTCCTGACTGTCACCCCCGCTCCGCCTCCACTCTGCTACCTGCCAGCCGGGTCGGCTCTCGCCCTTCCACACCTGGACCGCTGCAGCGGCCTGCTTGCTGGAGGCAGTATCCTGCCCCTCTGTCACCTCCCGCTACTGCCACCGCCCTCCCCTGAGTAATCTCATTCCCATTCCTCTTCTCAAAACCCTCCAGGGGGCCTCCTCGTGGGACAGAACCTCATCTCTTCTGCAGACGGCGGCGCCCTGAGTGAGCTGGTCCTGGCCTCCACATCTTGTGCCCCCACGATGGAAAACTAAGACGCGAGTGCCCTCTGAGTGCTGGGCACTGTGTGAGGTGCTTGTGCTGTAGACAGGATGTCCTGTAACCCTCACGGCACCAGGTGGGACAGAGGTGCACACCTTAGCTTTATGATGGGTCTACGAGGTGGGCCCTGCCCCTCCCAGGGCTACAGCTGGCATGAAGTTTGCTTGTGTTCAGACTTTTAAACTAATGATGAAGAAACCCTGGAGAGAGAAAACTATATGTTAGTTATATAAAAAGAAAGATGAGCACTGATTCACAACCATCAAATTAATAACCCATTTACTCAACCACCTTGGAGACGTGGAAGCGACACAGAGGCTCGGGCTGCCGACCACCTGTCCGGCCTGACTGCCCTTCGGCCCCTGCTGCTGCCTGGGCTCCAGCCGCACTGAGCTCTTCGCGGAGCGGGCCGAGTGTCGTCCAGCTGTGGGGTTTTCGCATTGGCTCTTCCTCTGTCTGAAAGCACTCGTCCTTCAGGCTTTCTCATGAGTTGTTTTCTCACTTGGTTGAGCTCTTTGCTCAGACCTCGCTAAGATATCACCTCACGTTCAGGTCCCCTCTCCTCTTACCCTTGTTCGCAGCCTTCCACCACCTGACTAGATTAGACGTTTATTTGCTGGTTTATTTATTTGTCGTCCTTCCTCCACGGGGTTCTACAACGGTAGGACCTACGTCCCCAGAACTAGAACTGTACCTGACACATCATAGACACACAACTAATACCTGTTGGATGAGAGGAAGAATGGCTCCCAATACTCCACGCCTTGACGGTGATCTGCTGGAGGCATTACAGGAGCTGAGACAGCGGGTCCTGCAGGAGAGGGCTTGGGTTCCTAGTGGACCAGGAGAGGCATGGAGGCAGAGCTGGCGGCAGTCACCGCACAGCACTGAGGGCAGAGGAAGGCCTGACAGGGTCACGTCAGGAGCGTTGATGGGAATCTTGTCAGCTGTGAGACGAATACCTCGTCTTTTTATCTAAGTGCTGGCACAGAGTAGATGCTGCACAAGTGCTTAAAGCTGCATGAATCCCAGGATCGCACAGTCAGCCCAGCCTGCCTGCAGCTGGTTATGCTCAAGCTCTGAGAGCAAAGGTTGGACAATGGTCCTACAAGCTGTTTTCTCTAAGTGTGCATGCTTCCGGTCCGGTGCTTGGCGTGGCAGCACGAGTGTCTGATTTCTGGTTCCTTCGTTGGGTAGAAACTGTCTTTTACACTCTCCGAGGGTGGCTTAGACCCAGCCCGAGGAGTCTGGGAAGCTGAGGCCCGAGTGACTATTCAAAGGCCTTCTCTGTAGGAGCCGTCACTGTTTCAGCAAGCTTGTTGGAGATTATTCACTGTGGGAAGCTCTGAACTTCTCAGGGCGGCTTGGAATAGCGGGATGATCTGGGGGCACCTGCTACAGCAGTGTTTTTCAATCTACAGTTTGCAATGGTTTGTGGTGGACTTCAAGCCACTTCAACGCAGTGCTTTGTGAAATCAGTGTAACAAGTCACATACAGCGTTTTAAAATAAAATATATTAGAAGAGAAACAATAACTGGCAACCTAGAATCCAAAATGTATTTCAAATAAAGACGTTTTTAGACAATAGATACACACTGAAGAAAATGCTAAAGATGTTCTTAGAAGGAAAATGATCCCTCACAGAAGCACGGAGCTGCAGGAAGGAAAGAAGGGCGACAGAAAAGATAAATTTTAGAGAAACTTAAACTAATGTTGACTGTATAAATAATAAGAATAATGTCTTGTGGGGTGTAAGACACATAGAGAATTAAAATACATGACAACAGAGCAGAAATTGGGAGGGTATTAAATGGAGTCAAGGTGTTCTAAGGTTCCTGCACGTCTTGTACTAGATGGTGTTATATGTAACAATATATAATATATTACATCATAGTACTATGGTTATCATGTTAGATTTTAAAAGTCAAGTATGCATGATAGAATCTCTAGGATAAGCATTAAAGGAATAATGAAAGAATGTATAGCAAGATAATAGAGGGGAAAATGAAACAATAAAAAAATCTTAACACAAAAGAAGACAAGAGAGAAAAACCATCATAGAAAAGGTGGAGCAGGGGCCGCCCGGTGGCGCAGCGGTTTAGTCCGCGCTTGGCAGCCAGGGGTTCGTGGGTTCGGATCCCGGGCGCCCGCCGACGCACTGCCTGTCAGCCACGCCGTGGCGGCATCCCATATAAAGTGGAGAAAGATGGGTACAGATGTTAGCCCAGGGCCAGTCTTCCTCAGCAAAAAGAGGAGGATTAGCAACGGATGTTAGCTCAGGGCTGGTCTTCCTCACACACGCAAAAAAAAAAAAAGAAGAGAAAAGAAAAGGTGGAGCAAATAAAACAAACAGCCCAATGGTAGATTTCAATCCAATAAATTAGTAGTTACATTAAACTTAAATGCTCTAAACATTCTAATTAAAATACAAAGACTGGATTTATCAAACAAAACTCTGATTAAAGGACAAAGACTAGGCAAAACAAACAGAGAAATGTATGTGCTGCTTATGTGAGATGCAGTGTAAATACAGCACAAGGAAGAGCTGAAAATGAAGTGCGGAGAAGAAACACACCACAGCCCTAACACAAACACAAACCCTACACCAACATCAGACAAAATAGATTTTAAGGCATGAAGTATTACTAGAGATGGAGTGATATTTCATAATAATAAAAGGGTCATTCCACCAGGAAGACAGAACAATTCAAACATTTTTTCCTAATAAGATACTTTCAATATATACACAGCAGAGCTGAACCAAAAAAGGAGAAATAGACAAATGCAGAATCATAGTGGGAGATTTTTTAAAATAAAAGACTTATTGAGACATAATTCATATCTTATAAAATTCACCCTTTTAAAGTGTACAATTCAGTGGTTTTTAGTATAGTCACAGAATTGTGCAACCATCCCCACTATCTGATTTCAGTACATTTTTATCTCTCCCAAAAGAAACAAACATACATTAGCGTTCATTCCCCTTTCCCCTCTCTGCCAAGCTCTGCTCTGTATGGATTTGCCAATTCTGGATATTTCTTCATATAAAAAGAGTCATACAATATGTGGCCTTTTGTGTCTGGCTTCTTCCACTTAGCATAATGCTTTCAATGTTCATTTATGGTGTATCATGTATCAGTACTTCATTCCTTTTTATGGTCAAATAATATTCCATTGAAAGGACATACCATATTTTATTTATTCATTCATCAGTTGATGAGCATTTGGGTGTTTCCAATTTGGAGTTTTCTGAATAATATTCCTAGGACTATCTCTATACAAGTTTCCATGTGGAGATATGCTTTCAATTATGGAATTCCTGGGTCACATGGTAACTCTATGTTTAACTTTTGAAGAATTGCTAAACAGTTTTCCAAAGTGGTTACCTTATTTTGCATTCCCACCAGCAATGTATGGGGCTTCCAGTTTCCCCACACCCTTGCCAACACTTGCAGTTGTCTGGGTTTTTTGGTAATTTTGGTAATTATAGTCATCCTGGTGGGTGTGAAGTGGTATCTCATTGTGGTTTTTACTTACATTTCCCTAATGACTAATGATGTTGAGCATCTTTTCAGGTGTTTGTTGGCTATTTGTGTATCTTCTTTGGAGAAATGTCTATTCAAATACTTTGCCCATTTTAAAATTGTGTTATTTGCCTTTTTATTATTGAGTTTTAGCAGTACTTTGTACATTCTGAAAACAAGTCTCCTATCAGATATACGATTTTCAATTCACTCCCGTGAAGCTGCCCTTTGAAGCACATAACTTTTTATTTTGATGAACCTATTTAAAAATCTATGTAATCTTGATTTGGCTCTTTTTTCTTTTATCATGTGTACTTTTGTTGTCGTGTCTACAAAACCATTGCCTAATTCAAGGTCACAGAGATTTACTTCTGTTTTCTTTTAAGTGTGGTTTAGTTTCAGCTCCTACATTTAGGTCTATAAAGCATTTTGAGTCCACTTTTATATATAGTGTGGGTGGGAATCCAACTTTATTCTTTGCTGAGGATGTCCAGTTGTCTGAGCACTGTTTGTTGAAGACCGTTCTCTCCCCCATGGAGTTGTCTTGGCCCCCTTGTTAACAATTAGTGGACCATAAATGTAAGGATTTATTTCTGGACTTTCAGTTCTATTCCATTGATTTATGCACCTATCCTTTTGCCAATACCACACTGTTTTAATTACTATAGTTCTGTAATTGGGAAGTGTGAGCCCTCCAACTTTGTTCTTTTTCAAGATTGTTTTGGCTGTTTGAGTTCCTTGAATTTCCATGTGAATTTTAGGATCAGCATATTGATTTCTGGAAAAAGAAAGCCATCTGAGATGTTGTTAGTAATTGTGTTGAATCTACAAACAATTTGGGGGAGTATTGCCACTTTAACAATATTAAATTTTCCAATCCATAAACATGGGATGTCTCCCCATTTATTTAAGTCTTCTTTAATTTCTTTCAATTACTTGTAGTTTTCAGAGCACAAGTGTTGCTCATCTTTTGTTAAATTTATTCCATAATGGGAGATTTCAACACACATTCTGAGTCAATGATAGAATAGGCAGACCAAAAATAAAATCAGAAAAGATACAACGGAAATGAATTACATGGTTGAAAAATTAACCCAATGGATATACATAGAACATTACAGTCAACAATTACAGAAAACACATTCTTTTCAAGTGTACTTTGAACATTTATGGTAAGTTTTGATGTATAGTGGTAGAGTCCTCAAACTTAGTTCTTCAAAATTGTTTTAGCTATTTTTGGTCATTGACATTTTTGTAAAAATTTTAGAATCAGCTGTCAATTTCCAAAAGAACTTGCTGGGATTCTGAATAGGGTTGCACTGGATCCTGGATCATGTTGGGGAACATTGACATTTATGTATATATGATACTGATTCTTTCAGTGTAGAAACATGGTCTATCCCTTTGTAGATTTACATCTTTGATTTCTCTAAATAATGTTTTTTGGTATAGTGGTGTTGCATTTCTTTCTTTACATATACTCATAAATACTATAAATGGTATCTTTAAAAAATATGGTTTTCCAATTTGTTGTTGCTGGTGTATAAAAATCTACTGGTGTTTTTGTGTATTGACTTTGTGTCCAGAGAACTGCTAAACTGGTTTCTTAAATGTTTTTCTTAGATTCTTCTGGACTTTCTATGCACACAGTCAGGCTGTCTGTGAACCATGACCGTTTTCTTCCTTCACAATCTTTATCCTCTTAGGCTCTTGTTTATTGCACTGACTGGGACCTTCTGTATGATGCTGAATAAAGTTGATAGCAGGCCTTTTATTTCCACTTTCAGGAAGAAGCTTTTAATAGCTTACCTGTGAGGATATCTCCTTTAGGTTGTTTTGAGTTTAAAAAAAAAAACAAAAAAACTTCGATGTGACTAAGGACGTTCTTCTTTCTAATATGCTAAGTTTTTTTGTTCGTTTGTTATAAATATAGTATAGGGTTTCATCAACATTTTTACTGGAATAAATCCAACTTGGTTTTGCTATGTTTCATTTGGGGACTTTGCATCTGTGTTCACGGACAAGAGAGAAACTAAAGAAGACTAGAAATTCAGAGTATGTTATGTGCCGACTGTGAAAGGACTTGATGTCACAGGAGAACATCCCAGGGAGACTCAGCCTAGTGTCAGAGTCAGGGAAGGCTTCGCACAGGACGAGAGTTCTAAGTTCAAGTGTTAGTAGGAGTGAGCCAGCTGATGGTGAGGGGTGTAGGGGATAAGACAGAGCATATTCTGAGCTGAGTAAAGAACATGTGAAAGCCTCGAGGTAGGAGAGAGTTATCTGTGCTCCAGGAATCGAAAGACATCCAGTATACCTGAAATAGAAGGCAGGGGAGGTGGCCCTGCGAGTAGAGGGGCCTGCTTGAGAAGGAGGGAGGCCATAGCAAGATCTGTCGGGTGGCTTTTTCATTTCTTGCTCACTCCCATTCACAGATGTTGACGTTGTGATCACCTCTGAAGCAGTGTTAGTTCAGTGACTTTTCCACCTCTGCTCTAAGTAGCCCCAAGATGCCCACGGACCACACTGGGATGGAAGGTGGTAGCAGACAAGTGCCTCTCCTTCATCATCTATTTTAAAACCACCATTTCCACCAGAGCAGCAGTTTCACACTTACCTGATTTATGAAATGAACTTCTGCATAAGATTTCACGTGAAGTCAGGGTTCTGCTGCTTAAAATTACATATATATTTGAGTTAGACAATTCCTAAGAAATGAACTATCATTTCCATGAACTGAAAAATCTGCCCCCAGGAAAGGACACAAACTCTGACCTCCAAAGGTAAGCAGGGGTGGGAGTCTTCCTGGTAGAATGGCCAGATGTTTCCAACATGCTGCATGAAAACTTGACTTGAATGTTCCCAGAGCTGCACTGCGAAAACTAAGGGAAGGGGGAGGAAGGAGAGAAAGGGGAAAAGTCAAACATGTGTGTATGAGTGTTTGCAGGGACCTCGGAAGATTTGTGTTCTGAAGAAAGGGGGGCTGCAGAGACTCAAGTGGGATCCTTCTTAAGAGGACTTTCTGAATAAAATGAGCTTCTCCTCGTTGCTTGTGCCTTTATCTCGGGGGTGAGCAAAAGCGAGCATCTCTCTTCCCACCCAACTTGTCATCACTCCCCTCACACCCCCCAGCCCTGACTACTGGGGAGAGGATAATTTGAGTTTGGCAGAAAATGCAAAAACAGTTCATTTTCCCCAGACTTTGAAAAACAGCAATTAAAACCATCCCAAACACCTTGAAAATTAATTAATTCTTTTCCAGTGAGGCTGATAGCCTTGTGAAGGCAATTAACTCATCTTGTTAATATACACTGGAACATTTACTCATTATTTCTCCATATCTATCTGTCTTATCTATCTTTATTTAGACTTTTACAAAGTAGTTACTAAATTGTGTGCACCAGTAAATACGTTAACTTGGTGCAATTTCATGGAGATTTATGCACCTGCAATGTTGAATATATTCAGTTCCCATAAAAGCTCGGCATTTGGGGTATGTTCTTTCCAAAGACCCTATGGGGTACATTTTCAATGTGCAGAGCAATATGCAAGAATCAGAATCAATGGGCTTAAATTATTAAAATTCTAAGCAGCCATTATGGATTGGGTCAGGTATTATAAAACTTACAGTCCATCAATTTACTCTCAGTATGGATTCTCGCCTGTGCCTCGTCATGAGAACCGAGGGAACGGAAAGCACGTACCACCTCACTCACGGCTGACGCAGAAGGGAAGTGACTCTGAAATATGCACCCTCTCGGCCTCTGAGGGAGATTTATGTGGCGAGGACTGCTCTCCTCCGAGGGAGACTGCAGGTGAGTGGCAGGTCTGCATTATAAATGCCTGGTAACTATAAAAACATAAGTGGTATCAGGTTATTGATTTTTTTCTTTCTGGAACCCACAAATTAGAAAAGTCACTGCTAAAAATCACTGGTCTATCCACAAATTTTAATTAAGGCATAAATAAATCACCTTGGTTGCTGCACTTGCATATAAACAAAGGGGGAGATGGCATCCTTACAAATGCTTGTCAGTGTCTGGTGACTAATGGCTCACAGTGAAAATACAGTCTGAAGCAACGGGATTGAAAGCAGATTTGGAGCTCACTCATGTCACGTGCAGACCATCCAAAGCTATTATGGCAGAGGCATCGAAACCATAGATCAGCTTTTGGGGGCAGGTGGGGGAATGAGGATAATTTTGTTAAGTAGAGCAATTCTATTTTTTTTATTAAATAAAGTGAAGCCCTGTAATGAGACCTCACAGCTGCTGCACTTTTGCCACATGAGGGAGAAACGGACACCCCACCCCACACAGCAAACGCTAACCATGTGCTGCGAGGATTTGAAATGTTGATTTTGTTCCTAAATAAACACATAGCAAGGACTAATATAAATGGGTCTTTAGAAAACAGGGGTTCCAGGGGATGTTCTGAGCATTCCTAGATCCCGTTACATCAAAGAGAAGAAATTGAGTATTGAATATTAAAGGAATTTCCAGATTTCCATTATCGGCACCTGGCATCCCTGGTGTCTGTGCTCCAGCTTTGGGGGAGCGCATGGATGCCTTCTACAGGCGTTGCGGGAGCACCCCTGGATTGCTCCCAGGACGCTGGTGTGATGCAGAGGCAATGAGGCCCTAGGCCCGGCCATTGCTACGAGGAGGGGCCGTGAGTGAACGACCTGTGACAACACACCTTACTCTGCACACGGTGGGACGGTGGACCTTCTGCGGTGGTCCCTGCAGCCATGCTGGAAGCGCGGAGAGAGCAGGGAGTGTGTTGTCTACAGCAACACCTTATTTGTCAAGTGTCAGTAAAATAAGGAATAAATTTTTTCTTCATTCGCTCAATTAGCAAACCTTCGTTGTGTACTTACTATACGCCGTGCCTGGTGCCAACTGTTTGAGGAAACGGAAAGTCATAACACAGAGTCTGCATCCTCAGGAAGGATTCAAGTTGAGAAAAAAAGATTCAACGCAAAGTGGTAAATACTTAAATGGCAGCATCTTAAGGATACTCGGGGACCCCAGAGGAAGGCAAGCTTCACTTTGGAAGAAAAGACTTGGGGCCAAAGACAGTTTCATAAACACAGTGATGCTTAGGCCGAATCTTGTCGTTTGAATGTGCGTTTGCCAAGTAAGAAGAGAAAAATAACATTTCCAGACCCCTGGAGCTTAACCATTTGTGTGCTGAAAATTTGTCTTTACCAATTGCTAAAAGAAGGAAACTTCTATTAAAAAAAAAAAAACCTATACCAAAGGCACAGAGAAGCCACTTAAATCCCAGCTCAACCACTTGCAGGTCTGGAAACCTAGGCAAGTTAGTTAGCCTCTCTTTGCCTCAGTGTCCTAATCTTTGAAGTGGGGGTAGCAGTAGTATATCCTCACGTGTTATTTTAGGAAGTAAATGAGAGTTAATGCCTGTAAAGGTCTAGAGCTGTGCCCAGCATATAAAAAGCACCGTAACCACACACACATTCTCACAGACACACGTGGATTGTGATGGTCATTACACTGACCTGATGGCAACTGTTTATCGAGCGTTGAGTACATGCCAGTTCCCATGCCAGACACTAAAAATAGGTGGAAAACAGAGAAACAGAGTCCCTGCTCTCAGGGAGCCCACAGTTTTAACTAACTCCCAACGTTGTTCACTTCTGACTCTGTCTTCACACCTGAACACTCCCCCGGTCACAAACGCCACCTCCTTATCTTACACTCACACTCAACATGCACACAATCATCCGCCCGGTCTTTCTCCCTAAACTGTTCTTTTTTCTTTCTTCTCTGCCCTAATCAGTAGCATCACCACGTAGCCCGTTGTCCAGGCCCAGAACCTGGAAATCGTCCCCAACTCTTCTCTCTCCTCCATCCCCAAATCCAACCACCCAGCCTTTCCAATTTCTTCTCTAGGTCTTTCAACCCTCCCTCCTCCTCTGCACCCTGACAGTGGCTCCCTGGACACTGACCTTCTGAACGGCTGCCACAGCCCCTGACCCAGCCTCCAGTTCAAGCCCTCAAGCACCCAGCTCCCAGAGGGAACTTCCGATACGGAATCTGGCCGTGGCTGACTCACAGCCCCTTAGGTGGATCCTCGTTGCTTGCAGTGTAAACAGCATGCCATTCAGGGACCTTCGTGGTCCAGCTGAGTCACTCATCGTGACATCAATGGTGCCCAAGCCTCATCTTGAACCACTCTCTGCCCGTACATTATCCTCCCTCAGGCTGGAGCCCCTTTTGTCCCCACCATACTTATCTCCTTCCCCCAACCACCTACATTCCACCCTCTGGGAAGTCTTCCCTGACCTCCTCTCTGGCGAGTACCCCCTTTCGTGTTCTCGCGTCCTCCCGGGCATGACTCTTCACTGCACCCTTCACACTGCACTGTGGGCAATTCTAGTCCTCCGACTGTCTCCCACCCCACTGCACAGGGAGCCTAGCACAGCCGCCCGGAGTAGGAGCACTATCAGTGTTTGTTGAAAGAACACAGCGCTTCATCATCTAACATGCCTTTTTTGCAAGATGCACTATTATTTTATGTGTCACGAAGGAAGAAAAAAGGCTGCCAATTAAACCGATACTGCATATACATGTCACATCTGTTACATGACACATCCCAATGCAGAAATGTTAAAATGGGAGAGACGGGCTTCTGCGAATCTGTGAACTATGGTAATGAAAGTTGTCTTTATGACTTTATAGGAATAGTGCAGGGATTAAGGCATGGCAGTGAGAGCAGACCCAAATCCTGTCTCTGTTTGCTGGGTGTGGGAACCTGAGCAAGTCCCATCCCCTCCCTGTGCCTTTCCTGTGTCAATTTATAAAAGGGGTTATAATGGTCCTATTTCTGCTCTGTCCCACCACACCACTCCTGCATTGTGGACTTTGGATGCTGACGTCATTGCCTTTCTAGAATGGCCTGTATGTGACTTGGTAGATTTATGCTGGTCTGCCCAGCGTCACTTCCTTTGGCAAGCCAACCCTCACCCCAATCCAGTATCCTGCTCAATCCACATGGTCTGAGGGGACTAATGACATTTGTCTCAGCCCAAAGGAAGCGAGGGTGAGGTAGGGAGGGGAGGGCACGATGGGCCGTCACAGACCGCAGGCCTCAACGTCAGAGCACGCCATGCTGCTTGGCCACAGAGACTGGTTCAGGGAAAAAGGTAACCCAGGGTGTCGGTGAGGGCCAAAGAAACTAACGTGCAGAAAGCAGGGGTGCACACCCGGCCCACGGTGTGCACAGAAGAGCCCGTCTCAGTTACCCTCACTGTTACTGTGGGGAGTGAGCTGCGATGTGACTACCACAGTCAGTGACGTACCCACGGGCTTCTGTGCAGAGAAACCTGCTGGAACGTGAGCTTTCTGCGGACAGAGGTCTTTGATTGTCCACTGATCTCTCCTGGGGACCCAGAATAGAGGCCGGCACGGAGAGGCGCTCAGAAGTGTCTGTGGGATGAGGCACTGCAGGTTCTCCGGAACTCCCTCACTGGATGTGAGGCGTCAAGGTGCTGACGTCAGGGCACCCGCCTCCGACAGGCCTCCCCCGCGCTCTCGCTCTGCTTCTTTACTTCTAGTCTGCTTTGTTGTTAGCGCCTGGAGAGGATTCCGACTCCTAGCGGCCCTGTGCTCAGCATAGCAGAACCCTGCCCAGTCCTTTGTGCCATCCTCTCACCTTCCGGCGCTCCATCAGACAACCCTCCACTGCTAGTCACAGAGTCTTTATGGCCAATTTTTTCGGAAATGTGTGGCCAGGTCCTTCTTCCTAGTCTGTCTTAGTCTGGAAGCTCCACTGATCCCTGTCCACCCTGGGTGACCTGCTGGCATTTGAAATCCTGGTGGCATAGCTTTCAGCAACACAGCAACACACAGAGGCCACAGCATGATGCCCAACAGACGGGTGGTGTGGTTCCCTGACCGGGACAGGAACCTGGGTCGTGGCAGTGAGAGCACTGGATCTTAACCACTAGACCCCCAGGGCTGGCTTCTAGTTGGCTATTAGATGAAAAATAAAAATAGCCATACACATTAGAACTGTTTTTCAGCCTGAGTAGTGCCCCCCATCCCTGTCCATTTCCCTGTCAACCCTCATCCCTGCCCATCTTCTCCTGGGGCACGACCCCTCCCCACAGAGAACCCAGCGTTTCTCCCTGAGCTTATTCCCATGTTTGAACTGACAGAATCTTGCAGAGACTGTGCTACCCCAGGCTCCTCTGTGTTTCTTCTGGTGGCTCAGCACTGACAGCTCACTACCCTAGACACATTCCGGGGACAGTTTGGGCATGCTGATGGCCCCACTCCTGGGACTGCAAACTTCAGACGAGATGGTTGATGCCGTCACAGCCCGAGGGACCTCACAGATAAGCTCCTCTCCCTCGTCACAAGGAAGCACTACATGGAGGGGAGAAGGAGTTCTGGCCCTGCAGACCCCGTTCCAGATCTGACACCATCACTGGGAAGTAACCCGGGCTTGTCCTCACTGTCTGAGGCCACGGGGAGAATGGAACTGGCCCGTTGCTTCAGGCTGTGAAGCCCAGGGAGACCCCAAGGGCAGTGTCCAAGGGCAAAATCCCAAGAAAACCTCAGTCCACAGGGGTTGGCCAGAGAGGTGACAACAAGGTACGAAGCACTGGGCTGGACGCTCGCCCTCTGATGGTGGGCATGTGGCCCAGAGGTCGCTGTCACAGCTCAGTGGGTTTCCATCGTCCGCCCACGTTCGGGGAGGCCCTGTCGTGTGGAGGCCCCTCTCTGGTCACCCCGAGAGGGCGCAGCCTTGGGCACTCACGCAGCTTCCAGACGGCCCGGGCTGAGCGTGCTTTCACTTTGAAACCTGGCTTCCGGGGAGCCATGGGTGGGAGTCTTTTGTCGCTCGGTCAGTGTTGGTCGGCGGTTGTGTCCAAGCCGCTTGTGCCAGTGTGGCTGCTGCCCTGCGCTGACAGCTCTGTGCGCAGCGTGACTGGCACTTTCCAGGCACCCACAGCCCATCTGATTGTTCCTGAGGGGCACAGCCTAGCACACGCGTATGTCCCTCCTGACACAGAAGTGACCGTTGTCCCAGGAGGGCTCTTCTCAGCTGTCCCCCCTCTGGTTTCTCCGCACTAAACCTCTGCTCTGCCACTTTTCTCGTGTGGCGGAGCCGCCAGCCTCCTCTTTTTTTTTTTTTTTTTTTTTTTTTGGTGAGGAAGACCAGCCCTGAGCTAACATCCGTTGCTAATCCTCCTCTTTTTGCTGAGGAAGACTGGCCCTGGGCTAACATCGTGCCCATCTTCCTCCACTTTATATGGGACGCCGCCACGGCGTGGCTGACATGCAGTGCGTCGGCAGGTGCCCGGGATCCGAACCGGCGAACCCCGGGCTGCCAAGCGCGGACGAAACCGCTACGCCACCGGGCGGCCCCGCCGCCAGCCTCCTCTTAATCGCTCTCCACCGAGATCACTGATCTCAACAAGGGCTCAGGCAGCGAGTTCTCCACACTGTTCCAAGTGAGCTCTTCTGTCCTCATGGCCGGCCGTTGCCCTGGGCAGAGCCCCTGTGCCACTGCACCAGAGCCGGGGTGGAGACCTGCTTTACCAGAGTGACACCCCTGCTCTAGGCCTGAGCACCGTGGTGGGGGGCGGGCAGCCCTGATCTTCTTGGCTTTCCCCTCCTGGACTGGAACTTCCACCCTCCAAGCACGTTGGGAAGGGGCAGGGGGGCACCAGCGTTCGCAGGCTCTGCGCCTGCAGTAGAGCTCCCATCCTGAGTTAGAGCTAGGTGAGGGGTAACCCGACCCTTTTGGCCATGCCTGCCTAGAACAGCGCTTCTGCAGCATGGGGCTGAGAAGATAAGAAGTGACAGCCTGCCCCTCCCCAGATGAATCTGTAGCTCCAAACCGGGGCTGGAGGGAGAGGGAGCCCCTGTTGTCCTGGCTGCCGTGCTGGAGTGGAGCTGTGGGAGGGTCAAGGGGCAGGTTCTGGCTCAGATGCCACAGACCCTCACTGTTCTTCCCAAGATTTAGGATCTTTCTCCATTTGTGTACGCCCTTAGAACGATTTTCAGAGACTAGATGATTGTCGTTTCTGATTTTCACTGGTAAATTTGTGTTTCTGGGGAGAGGATCTACCCAGCTTCTTACTCCTCCATTCCGAAAGCTTTGAAGCCATACAATCTACTTTTCACTTAGAAAAAGCCTCTATTCATTCCTTGACAAACATTTATAGGGTGTCAACTACAGGGCAGGCGACAATTTTGTTGCTGGTGGGCCCCTCGTGGACTCGCTGTCTCAGGTCTGCGGGTGTTTGGGGCTCACGGATCCAGCAGGATGGGGTGACCCCGAAGGAAGAGGCCATGCTGTTCGGTCTTGGGAAGTCTCTGCAGGCCTGGGTGCCTTGTGGGATGCACAGTTTCCGCTTTCATTCACTTCATTCCTCCTGATGTCCCGACTTAACTGACATCACATTTTCAAAACTATGTATTTTTCTGAAGTGCTCATTTCCTCTTGCCTTGATTTAGCAAGTCACTCTGGATTTTCTGTTATTTGTCTCTGATATCGAAGTTATTTTGCTGCTATTTTCGAGTGCTTGTCACGCAGTAGGCCTTTATATATGCAATCTCATTACTCCTGGCATTAACACCCCGGTCGAAGTGTTCTGATCCCATTTTGCAGATGAGAAGCCTAAGAGTCAGAGGGTGAATGGATTCACCCAAAGTTACAGCAGCTGAGTGGCAGAGCTCCGAGCACAGAACTGCCTGACTCCCCAAGCTGGCTCTCCTCACTCCAGGCTACCCTACCCTGAGGTTAGCTCTCTGCGCTTCGCAGCGAAGAGAACTCCAGCATGTTTAAGAAAAATCGTTTCCAACGCCTGAGTCACCTCCAACATCACATGCTCTGGAAGCCTGCTGTTTTCCCAAAGCAGATACGTGATCTGGCCTCTCGGCGCTCGCTGCACTGGGGCACATGGAATGACTAATGAACCTCAGGGAGAAGAGGAGCAAACCAGTTGCACCACCCCAAACCCCCAGATGACCCCAATTAAGGCAGTGATCTGGCTGATTCACAAAAATGTAGCCCACAACATGGCAAATATAACTCAACCACAACCAACCTGGCTCTCGTTAGCTGTGCCGTAACAAGAACTTGTACGAACATCATTACGAAACACTTATTTAGGACAAGAATTGTGCTGAATTCAGAGTTTTCTCCTACGCAAAAAAAAACCCAGTTAGGAATGGCAAAGCGTATCTACCTACACCTCTACTTTTTAAAAATTGATTTGAAATGAACATCTGCAAAACCCTGCATCCCGAGAATCTTTGGCTCTTCATTGGGATTTGAGTGGGTCAATTGGATCTCATTGGTTGGTTCCTTAAAACTAATCTAATCTCATACCTTCTCCACCAGGCTGCAGAATCAATAAAACAAGGAGGGGTAAAACTCAAAAGAATTTGAGTGGAAACCTCCGAGGAAAATGTGGTTTTTTTTCCTTCCGTAGCAGGAAGAAAAGTTGACATTTCAGTAAATTGTATTAGACTATAAACTTACTAGGTGTTAGACTGCTTGTCCCCCAAGTTCCATAAAGCACCTGGAATAGTATGATTTACCTATCGGGAGGCCTTCAAGTATTAGTTGATTATTGCAGCCCACATCTTCCCTTAACTGCCATACTGATGGAACGAGGTTAAGTCACTTGAAGGGTCTGCCCCTGAGTCTGCTCTGTTACCAGCCTCACCCGCCGTATGGCTTACTCAGACCTTCTTCTTTTGCGTCTCTCTGGGAGTTCCAATGTGGGGTTGGAATGTCTCACAGACAATCTGAGCTGTTTTCTAATCATCTCTGCCCCACTGTCCTCCGGCTGTTGTTTCTCTTCTCTGGAGTGTGCTCTTTTTCTGCTCAACCATATTGATGCCCTCTGGGTTGGACTGGGAGGGCCCAATAATGCTAATCATTTCCTTTGTCACCTAGTCCCAGGGTGCACTGAACCACTGCAGGTTTCCCCACATGGGGTCCGTGTCCCGTGCCACTTGTTCATGGAGACATAGAGTAGATAGCCCTTGGGGCACTTACTCTCAGAAGGAGTGAGGAAGGAGTTCCGATAACTGTGCCCTTTATTCTTCCCCAAATCACCAATCAGTGAAGTTTTTCTAGCTGTCCTGGGAGGGAGGGAGTCAAAGGGTCGAGGGAGGCGAGAGAGTTTGGTTGTGGAGCTCATTCCACAAAGAAGAAACCTCAGGAGTGGTGGGGAAGCATTTGCCCTTTGATGCCCTGCAGAGCGTTGCTACCCGCCCTTGGCTTCTGTGCCACTGGGGTTCCTGGGTCTCAATCTCCAGTATTCACCCCTCTCTCCATCCATGCATACGTGCATGCACACGTGCTTTTCTAAGGTAGAGGGCCACAGCCAAATCAGGGTGGGAGGAGGGCTAGAGTTGCAATTCCAGCTACTTTTGTTCTGTTTTTTCAGTTCATAGTCAGTTTATCGAATGATCTAAACTCAGTAGAATTCAAACATGAAAAATACTGTTTCTTCCAGTGACAGCCTAGAAAAGCTTTGTTGAATCTCACTCTCTCTTCCCTCAATGACATTTTAGATAAAACTTTATGCTCATTTTCAAATATGAAAAAATACAACATAATACAATTGATCCAGCTTAAAGCTTCAAACTCAGGTCCAACCTAATCATCTTCCTGTCCCCGTGGAAGGGAGTGTGCTCTGCTCTCTCACTTTCCTTCCCCCCTCCCCCTTCTTCTTTAGTGTTTTTAGGCCTTGAAGAGGGATGGGGAAGAACGAAGCAAAATTCTTCCATTTAAGTGGTGCTCTTTGGTCCTTCCTCCCTTGGCGGTCAATGCCCAGGTAGACAGAGGTCTAAATGGTGAGAGTCCCCTGGGCACAGAGTTAAGCCTCAGTGAAGTCCTGCACAGCCTCACACTGCATGGGGCCTGCTATGGGGGAGGCTCTCATAATCCTCCACCCTGCCGGAGTTCCCCTTCCCGTTGGTAAATCCCATGACATTTTTCTGGATGGAATACTTGGAAAATAGTTAAGATTTATATGGTCACCTTAACCAAACATAGCAGAAGTTTGTTTCATTCTCATGGAACAGAGTGCAGGCAGGTGAGCTCTCCAGCCTGGGTGGGCAGCTCTGCCCACAGGATCTCTCGGGATCCAGGTCTCCTCACCTACCTCTGCATTTCAGCCTGCGGGAGGGGAAAGAGGAAGTCCAAGTAAGCAGCTCTGTCTTTAGAGTGGCAACTTAGAAGTTTCTGTCCATCACTTCCACTTCCATTCTTATTGGCCTGAAAGTAGTCACATGACCATACCCAGTTGCAAGGGATGCTGGGAAAATGTCATCTTTGGCTGGGTAACCATGTGACCACCTGAAACCCTGGAGGGCTTTTTATTACTAAAAGGAAAACAAAGAGAATGAATGTTGGGGGAGAGTTTGGCAGTCTCTGCTTCAGTCATAGGTGATACGGCCTCATGTTGGGCTCCAAACCACTTTGCCCCCAGGCCCTGTTGCCACGTGTGGACCACAGCACCAGATGTCTTCCTCATTTCCTCTAGACTCCCAATGACCTTCCCTGCCACATCTTCCTGCTCCCATTCTACCACTCATCAAACATGGTTGTAGATACCAGAACCCCAATTGTAAACAAGTTTGCATGTTCTTTCTTACTGTGACACATGCAGTTCAAATCACTGTGATAAGTGACATAGAGTAACCTTAGGATGCTCTGGGAACACACAGCGAAGACACCATACTTAACCCACATGAAGAGGGCAGAGTTGGAGAAGACTGCCTGGATGACAGTGACACCTGGGAAGAGTTCTGAAGAGGTAGGACTCAGTCAATGCAAAGGCATTATGAGCAACAAGAAGAGCATGTGCAAGAACCAGAAAAGAAGAAGGAGCTGGCACTTTCACGGAACAGCGAGTAGGACACTAGTGCTAGAGAGTGGGGGATGTTTTTAGAAGACGAGGCTATAAAGGTAGGCAAGAAGGAAATGACGAAAGACCTTCTAGACTTGAACTTTGCCTTGAGAGCAAATGGGATTTAACGGACAACTTTAAGCAGAGGAGTGAACCAAATCAACCTGTATTTGAAAAAGACGACTTTACAGCTGGGTGAAGAATGCATTGAAGCAGGCAAGATTGGGTGCCGCTGGAACAGTTGGGAGGCATTTGGAGAAAACTAAGGGAAAAAAATTAAGGACCTGAAGTAAAATAATGACAGATCTACCTCCAAAGCTCACTTTCTTTCCACAACAATGACGGTTTTCTTGTCTATTCATTCGTCTGTACACCGGTTCATTCCTAAAAGGATTTGGGATGACTTTCACAAACTCACTAACTACTGTAGAGAATATGAATCCCAGTCTGCAAATTCACATCTGCAAGAAATAGTGTGTTTCTTTGTTTTCTATAAATCAAACAATTCTAACCCAAGCCTGTTCCTACTGGGTAGGGGGCTGGCCACTCCTCCTACCTGGGGTCTTGCCACTTTTTTGAGCTCTGCTTCCCTTGTTTTCTAAACCCACAGACCCGAGAGACTCGGGGACTCTCTCAGTCATCTGGGGGAAATGCCCCCTTTTCCAAGTTTCCACAGAAGCCCTTTCTCTTCATGCAGGACACGTGGGTCAACCTCCTCCAAGACGTCGGACTTTTCTAAACAAATCCAGAAAGGGGAGTCAACCATAATTTCACCACCTCTGATGCAAAAAGGCGCAGAACCTGCCAGCTCCTTTCATGGAAGGAGAAAGAGAAGAAAACTCAGGATTAACAAGTCAAAAGTCAAATGTCACGGCACCATACAATTATTCCAAATACAAAGAATTCATGCTGAAGGGAAAATGAAGTAAAACTAGTGAGAGAGTCAATGCCTTGAAAACTGAAAATACTCTCTGAAGTTAGAACCATGACTTCAGCTCTGAGTTCTCTAGCGACCAAAGCAAAAGTGGACACACATGTTAATATGACAACCGTTCGCAGCATCCACTAAAGGACACACCTGTTTGTCAGGAGCGACATGGTTTTTGACAGGAAAGTTTCCCCACAGGATCCTCACAGAAGGGGCCCTGCATGACAAAGGACACCCCGTGTTTGACATCATCCCTGCAATAGAGTCTTTTCAGACTGTTTCTTATAACAGTAGAGACGCCAGAGATTGACAAGAACAAGACAGGCCCAACTCAGAAACAGCCCCCGCCCGCAGCGTGCCGGTCTGCTCAGGAACGGGGTGAACAGTCGGTGCCATCAGTCACTGACGCGCCATCGTGGAGGTTGTACAAAGTGCAGGCGAGCACCTGGTCGGGTTCCAGAAGAGGGACGGACGGAGGGGCCCAGCACCCAGAGACCACGGGGCCCGAATGAGGGTGGAAAACGCTCAGGTCAAAATAAGTGGAAAAAAAAAACTCATATTCAAAACAAATGTCTACCAAGTACTTAAAGGAAGAACACTGAGTTGTCAGTTGTCATTGCTTGGTGATCGTATGGTAGGTGGTTTTTATATTTTGCCTTTAGTTTTTATGAGAAGAAAGTTATTAATATTTAGAGACTAGTTTTAGTTGTAACAGAAGACCCAGATAAAAGTAGCTTTCAGTTTTTGTCACGCAAGGAGTGATCCAGAATGAAATAATATGAGGTCTGGGATTTGCTTCAAAGTAATGTAGGCAGAGGAAGAGTGGGCAGGGGCATAAGTGAGTCAAGACTGGCCCTGAGTGGATAATTATTTAAACTGCATGATGGATGGGTACATGGGGTTCATTACACCACTCTCTACTTTAGTATATACTTAAAATTTTCTATAATAAAAAGCTGAAAAAACAAACAAACAAATAAAGGGAGTGACCTTGGCACTCAGCCCTCTCTGCTTCAGTCTGCCCGACTGTAAAATGGAAAGAATAAAAATCTCCACTCCATACGACGCTGGTGAGGATTCAATGAGTTAACACACATAAAACGCTCGTGACAGTGCCTGCACTGAGTCGTCAAGTTGTTATGATTGCTGAAGCCAGGACACAAGGACTCCTCCTGATCCCAGGCTCCTTCCACCTTCTGCTCTGCCATCTCACAAGTGCCATTGCTCTCCAGGTCACATGACACTGCAGCTCCTCTAGCATCGCCTCCTTCCGTAGCTCTGTCTAGAAGCAGAAAAGAGGTGAGTCTTGGGGCCAGCCTGGTGGCGCAGCGGTTTAGTCCGTGCTTGGCAGCCCAGGGTTCACGAGTTCGGATCCCGGGCACCTGCCGACGCACTGCCTGTCAGCCATGCCGTGGCGGCGTCCCATATAAAGTGGAGGAAGATGGGCACGGATGTTAGCCCAGGGCCAGTCTTCCTCAGCAAAAAGAGGAGGATTAGCAACAGATGTTAGCTCAGGGCTGGTCTTCCTCACCAAAAAAAAAAAAAGAGGTGAGTCTTTGTTGTGTCCTCTTTTTTTTTTTGGTGAGGAAGATTGGCCCTGGGCTAACATCCATGCCCATCTTCCTCTGTTTCTTGTGTGGGATGCCACCACAGCATGGCTTGATAAGCGGTGCGTAGGTCTGCACCCGGGATCCAAACTCACGAACCCCAGGCCACCAAAGTGCAGTGTGCAAACTTAACCACTATGCCACGGGGCCAGCCCCTTTTGTGCCCTCTTATAAGACTCAGGAAACTTTCCAAGAGATCCCCGAGCAGCTTCCCTTTACTTTTCACTGGCCAGGATTACATCACGTGACCAGGCCTAAACCAACCACTTACCAGGCAGATGGCTCCACTGGGCTGGCCGTGGACTAATCAAAGCCCACACCTGGAGCTTGGTGAGGCCCCTGAAGCATCCGGTGTACAAACTCCAGAAGGAGACGGTCATGGTTCTGTTAGGAAGGAAGAAAGTGAGAGAGTGGCTAGTGGACAGTCAACTGAGTGACCGCCCACGGCATGTTAGAAAACAGCACATATTTCTGTGTGACTGGTGCATCAGAGGATGTAGGGAATAGGAAAGACTGCAGGCAATGGCAGGGCGGGTGGACTGGGCACCAGGCAGAGGACATTGCATTTTCTCCCATAGGCAGTGGAGAACCCTCAAGACTGGGGCACAGAAGCTAAGGAATGCATAATAAGAGAAAATATCACTAATTTCATTGTAACTTAGAATTTTCCTGAAGATGGTGTGTAATCCTATACAAATTATATATTGCATATATGTAAGTACATGCAAATGTACTTATTGCTCCCTCAAATATTTTACACAACTGGATGTGGTCTTTGCAAAAAAAAATCTTGGTGGAGGGGCCGGCCCAGTGGCATAGGGGTTAAGTTTGGTGGCCCAGGGTTCGCAGGTTTGGATCCCGGGTGCAGACCTACGCACTGCTTATCAGGCCACGCTGTGGCAGGATCTCACATGTAAAGTGAAGGAGGATGGGCACGAATGTTAGCCCAGGGCCAGTCTTCCTCAGCAAAAAGAGGAGGATTAGCAACGGACGTTAGCTCAGGGCTTGTCTTCCTCGCCAAAAAAAAGAAGAAAGAAAGAAAATGCGTTAGGATCAACGGGTTGTAAAAACAGTAGTAGTGGCCATGGCTGACTGGGTGCCCACAGTGTACCATCCCTGGGGTAGGTGCTCCACATTCATTAATACTAATTCACAACAACCCCACAAGGGTAGGTACTATGATTCCAAATTTATGCATTGCTAACAGACTGACCTCACATATTGTGACCACAAGCAAAGCCGTGAGAGATATATGAAATACAATCTGTTATCACTTCAATATCCAACATACAATGCATACATTTCATATTAATAACAAGTGTTATGTGACTCTAGGAATGTGGAAGAAGTGGGAAGGCACTTACAGATCTTAAGATTTTGCCAAGGAAATACAAAACCCAACCAAGAGACTGATGGGGCAGGAGTTACAGCTTCCTGGAGTGTACACAGAGAAATGTTTATAAACTGCCTCCAGGAACAGGGTGCCACAGACAGTGGCCTCTTGAAGTTGACCTGTGACTCTAAGTATTGTTCACACCTCCAAGCAGAGTCAACGACAAGAGCCCAGTCAGCATCCCGGCTGAAATCTCTGGTCTTTCGTGACCTCAGCAGTAAACTGAGGAAGCCGACCCCTGTCACAGGGAAGACGCAGCAGTTTCCAGGAGCCGCGAGAGGGGTCGCTCCAGTGGTTGAGACTCCACACCTCTCAGGTGAGGTGACCTTGGTGACTTTGTACAGACAAACACAGAACTGTTTAATATTAATGTCTCAGGCTGAGGAATCCACACATGTTACATGTTTCTAATGCTTGCATGAGTGTGGCCATGTGACAGAGTGACAGTCTTGTAACTCCAACGTAAATTATGTCATTGAAGACTGGATTAAAGTTGTGATTCAGCTTGAGGTCTCACTAAGTGTATTTAAGGGAACTATGGTTTCCCATATTTACAAGTGTAATTTATTTGACTTAGAAGGTTTTTTCTGAATACTAAGAAAGTTTTGCTTTCAGACAATTGAAATCCTTAAGAAAGGAATCAAATACATTAGACATATAAATGCACTTTAAAACAATTGAAGATGTTCAATTAACCCAGTTCGTGAACGAAACCAAACATTGGTCACAGGCCCCCTCAAAAGTGAGTGTTAAAATTTGCTAGACTTATAAATTGGTTAATAAGATCTGAAGCCAAACTTAAAAGCTTAAGGAAGAACTCAACTTTTCGATTTTTAACTTTAATAAAAGAACATAATTTTAAAAACCAAGCTAAGACCCTGAATAATCTTTCTGTGCATGAAAACTGCCCTTGAGGCTGCCCCAAACTCTTGCCACGTAGAAGGGGACACTGAGGCAGTTACTGAGTGGCAGAGCGGGGATTTGATCCCAGGAGAGCCGGCTGCAAAAACCCCTGCCTCTCTCATCGTTCTTCATCGCCTTCCCCTGACAAATAATTAGGCAACAGTAACACACCATTAACAACTTGAAAAGCAGAGCTCATTCTTTGTCCCGTGTCCTGAGACACTTCAGGGTTATAATTATATGGTTAGCCCACGGTGCAGATCGAGGAGGAGTAGGTGTTTAAGGATTGGGCTGAATTAGTATGACTTTAATTATAACATACCCTGGAAATGGCTTTTCTTACTAAATCCCTAGCATTGGTGTGTGTATATATACTTTGCCAGTTTCTCATAAAAGTGGTGTATACGTAGAGAGAAGAAATCTAATGACCTATGGCTGATTATTTAAACTACAAGTATGTTTGTTTTATAGATAAACTGGAGTTTCCTGTCCTCAAGCTTTGTCCTTAGACTGGTTCTGTGTGTCCCTAGGAAGAGGGGTCGCATGGAGGGTGTTCCCCTTAAAGCATTCTAATGAAAAACAAAATCCAGATCTCCGACAGACAAGATATGATTATTTTCGCTAGCAGCCAGCACTACCGAAGCCCCGGTCAGGGGCTGCGCTCCAAACATCCAGCGAATTCTTGCAGAACTGTTGTAGGTTGCTCTTCTCCTGCTCTTCAGCGATGCCTGTCTCCTGTGGTCTCTGAATTTTCTGTTAACAAGGAGGAAGGCCAGTAATGGGTGTTGAGGGACACAGTTGATGGCTTTCCCAATGACCATCAAGCCCTTCCTCCTTGCTGCAGACCCCCAGTGTTGCTCGGGTATCAGGCAGGAAGCCCAGGGAGGGGCTGTGATTGTCCCTGTCCTCCTTCCAGTGAGAGGTGTGGAGGTGGACGTGTGACCTCGTCCTAGCCCATGAAACATAATGGTAAGACAGCAGCACTGGGCAGGAGGCTTCTCGGAAATTTCTTCCTGTTGTGAGAGGGAGTGCTGGGAGCAGAAGCCCTCTGGCCGTGCCCTCCCTCCTGATGGGATGCTGTCCCTTAAACATGTGACGCTTGGAATTTCAGTGCCATCTTGGAACCGTATGAGGTAAAATTATAAATAAATTTAAATATGTATACATATAATATTTTACCAAATTGGATTGTATTATTTTATAACTTGCTTTTTCTTAAAGATGTGTCCCACGCTGCTAAATGTGCTTCGAAATGTTATTTGAATACCTGAGAGAGGGAGATGAAGACTCTCTCCAGCAGCAGTGATGTGTGGGCTGCACCTAAAGGGCAAGTCACAGTTTTCCGGGGAGAGAAAAAGGGAAACCTTGTGTTGTAAGATGTGGAAGCAACAAAGAACACTAAGTCTTGTGGGAAGTGGAAGGAGGGGAGGGGACATCTATCCATCCTGTGAAAGTTGAGGGTGAGTACTTACTATTACTCTTGCTATGATTATTAATTTTATTTTCAATAGAGGAAACTGAGGCAGATTGAGAGATTTCTCTACGAGCAACTAGCCAGTCAGTGGCAAAGCCAGAATTCACAGTCAAGATTTCTGGGAGGGGAGGAAAACCCTCTGCGCGGTTCCAACTCCATCCCTTTTGTTCTCAGAGAGGCCTGGGTGCTGACCTCCAGCTTCCCTCATCTGATGAACGAAGTGTAATGAGTGTGTGATTTTCTTTTTTGTACAAATGTGAAGTCATTTCCAAAATTAGCCTGTCCAACCGCTAAAATCCCCAAGTTCCCAAACTCTCCCAGCGGGAAACAGGCAGTGGACGCCCCGGTGTTTCTCCTCACAGTGTCCGTCTGTGTAGTGTTTACATTTATCTTTTTCTTGTCAAATCACGACTCTCTGCAATGCTCAGTTACAGTGACGGATCATATGCACAGAGGTACTCAGAAGGGGAACTGAGGGAAGCCTGGCAGAGGGTGCCACGTGGTTCCTTGGCCAATGATCCAGCTCAGAAAACCATTTCTGAGATCCCCTCTTCCAGCAAAAGCTCGGAGCCCAGAATTCACTGCGTCCCTGACTCTGCTGAGGCTGTTCCTTTTCTGTGTGAAGAGAACCCCCTGGGTGACCCCACCCTTTGGAGGCTAAGAAGGAGAAGGACCTGCCTGCAAGTCTGCCATCTTCCAAGGGCTGTGAACACCTGAGGAAGAGAGCTGCACAGAGCCTCCGGGAATGAGAGGGGCTGTCACCTTGAGGGGCCTCGGGCATCTCTGACCTTGGGCCAGGGACCGGGCTCGCACATCTCAGGACTCCTCACAACAGGCCTACGAAGATTCTATTTTCATGCTCTGTTTGCAGACGAGGAAACGGAAACCCAAGAGCAGTTAAACAACCCAAAGTTTACTCACCTAGTAAGTGGCTGAGCCAGGAACCCAGCTAGGTCTACCTCAGTCCCGAGAGACCGTGCATGTGACTAACCGTTATTTCTGCGTGTAATGCTGCATAATTCTGTTCTAAAGAAAAAGGTGGGGACCCATATGTTCTGATTCCCTGGGGAGGAGATGGGGTTTTGCCTCAGTTTCCCACTACACCGGGACAGTCTGTTTCTCTCATAGGAACAGTTTCGTGGGTCGTTCTCTACCCTCCTCTGTGGCAGCTTTCGCTGGATAATCGGGTCTTTTTTGATCACTTTTCTTGTCTTCCTTTTTGGCTGCCACTGTTTCATTCTTTCTTTGAATCCCAAAGAAAGGTACACAAGGCAAACAGCCATCCCTGGCAGGTCACAGTGATTAGCAATGGAAAAAACACAGCTACAGGGTTGGATCCTGGAAACCTGTCTTCCGCCAGTTGTCTGGTGACCAAAGAGATAACTTATCCGACTTTCAGCTGATTAATTAGTCTTTCTTCCTCTTCTTTAATTATGATTTTAGCCATAACTCCATGCCATTTGTCTCACTTTTAAAGGGAGGGAAGGAAGAAAACAATGAAGATAAACATAAGCAACTTTATTTGCCTTTGCTATGTCTCATTAGCAATTTTATGGTTTTGGTGGAGAATGATAGTGCAGAAAGGCATTTTCTCTTTGTACTTTTTTTAACTGAACGTTAACAGTCGTGTGCTCTGTAACGACATTTCGGTCAACGACGGACCGCGTATACGATGGTGGTCCCGTAGGAGGAGTACTGCACAGCCTAGGCGTGCAGCGAGCTGTACCCTCAGGGTGCATAAGTGCACGCCGTGATGTTCGCACAACGACGAGATCGTCTAATGACACATTTCCCAGAAGGTGCCCCGGCATAAGTGACGCGCGACTGTGATTGGTGTGTCCCCTCTGGCCTGGCTGGAGAAACTCTACGCGATATGCATGTACTGTGTATGAGTGGGCATAAACGAAAGTCAGACATCTGCTCACCAGACCTGCCCCTCTGTCCTCTCCTTAAGCACCGGGGGAAGCATCTCAAGTTCGTCTCCAGTCTGACTTTGCAGGAGTGCTGGATTCTGGAGCGTTTTTGCCTCTCACCTTTCCTGGGAGTTTATAGGGGCTTTGAAGTTCCTCTGAACAAACAGGGTCTCTGTGTTCATTTATGGCTGGGCCAAGCCTGGGGCCCTGCTCCGCCAGCTCCTTATGGAGTGCTCAGTAATTTCTGCTCCCACCTTCTGGTCTTGCTCGCTTTGCAAACGTCTGGAGAGAATTAGCCCCCCCCCCACCGCCCAGCCTCTGTATCAGGCCTGTTTTGTGGTTCTCAGAGAGCTGTGTGCTGGGGGTGTCGCTGCCCTTCAAGAGCTTTCTTTATGGTTTTTCACTGTAAATGGTGCCCTCGTTAATATTAATAGAGAGAAAGCAAGACCATCCGCCCCTATTCTGCTCCTACCTTCTGGACGGGGAGTGAGGCCTTCATGCTGAAAAGGAAAGAATAAATATCATGAAAACGAGAGTGAAGTACAAGATGAAAGAATACATAGTAGTAGTAATAACAATAATGCCCGGCACTTGAAACAAGTGCAAGACTATAACTGCACGATTCGGTATGATGACTGCTAGCTACGTGTGGCTTTCGAGCATTGAAATGTGGCTCATCCATATCAAGATTTGCTGTTAGTGTAAAACACACACTAGATCTGGAAGACTTAGTATAAAAATGTAAAATATCTTGTTAATAATTTTTGTATCTATATATCTATATATACGTTGAAATAATAATTTGGAGATATAAGTTAAAGTTAATTTACCCATTTCCTTTTACCTTTCTGACGTGGCTGTTGGAAGTTTGTGAAGCGCATACGTGGCTTGCCTCTGTGGTTTGCATCATGTTTCTGTTGGGCAGCAGGGCCCTGGAGGAGGAGACAAATTCCATAACAGGACATGACTGGGAATCCGTGTGACATCGAAGTGAAGTGGAGAGGTATCAAAGGAAGTATTAAGAACACATCGTCCTGAATGTCAACAAACACAAGAAGGCGACTGTCAGAAACCACCGATTGGTAAGTCTTTTCTCAGGACAAAATTCTAGAAGCAATCATTAAATACAGCATTTATAAGCAAATTAGGAAACAAGTAGATGATTACAAGAAACTGGCTGAGTTCATTAAAAACGAGGCATACCACGTTAAATTCACTCCCACTTTTGATTAAGTGACAGGACTGACAAATCTAGGGAATTACATCAACGTGCCTGACTTCAGAAAACGGTTAGACAAAACTTCTTATGGCGTCCTTGTAGCCAGCTTAGAAAGTTGTATTGGAGAGTAGGAATTAGGTAAAAACCACAGGGCCGGCCCGGTGGCATAGTGGTTAAGTTCGTCTGCTCTGGTTCGGTGGCCCAGGGTTCACAGGTTTGGATCCCAGGCGTGGACCCGTGCACTGGTCATCAAGCCATGCTGTGGCAGATGTCCCACATACAAAATAGAGGAAGATGGGCATGGATGTTAACTCAGGGCCAGTCTTCCTCACCAAAAGAAAATAATAATAATAAATTTTTGTAAACACAACTGGTTGAATATTTGTGCTCAGTCTTGAAAATCTATTATAGGAAGGCCTATAGGAGAGGTCACAAAAGTGAAAAATGAGTTAAATTAATATGATGGATATCAAAATTAATACTCAAAAAATAATGCCTCAATGATGAGACTATGACGTATAACCACCATAAATATAAAGTGCTGAGTTCATAAAATGAATTATATAGGTGCAGCACTAAGGTGGCCCAGCCTGAAAATAATGCCCAGGAAAAAATTAATTTTTTTTAAAGTACAACACAAACTAAATGTGTCATATGCTTGTGGAAAATATCATAGGAAGTAGTGGTCTCACTTTATTGTACTAGACAGGCCAAATCTAGAATATTTTGTTCAGTTCTTGGAAAACACAGTAGTGAGGGGGTCTTGACAGTTGGGACGTGAAGGCCATGCAGCCTGACAAAGAGGAGCTGTGACAGTAACATGAAGCTGTGCTCAGTGTTGTCACTGCATAGAGTGTAGACGGATCCAAGAACAACTGGTGGTCGTAACAGGAAAGGTTGGAACAGATCACTATGAAGAAGAATTTTCAAACAGCCTTGGAGCCCTTCTTTGGAAAAACTGCCTGGAAGACAGTAAATGAGCTCCCTTCCCTTCAGTGTTCCGTGGAGGCCAGGTGGGCGTCGTCGGGATGCGAAAGAAGATGCTTCTAATTAGAGGAGGTTAAAGTAAGTGAGATCTTTGCATTTCCAATTCTAAGGCGGGACATCTTGTTATCAACGTAGGGAGTCTGAAGATACTCTACAGGCCTCTGCTTTGGTGAAATCAACCTACATATCATCCGGAAGCTTCGTGCAAATGATGATGCACCAGAAATTAGACTGTAAGAAACCTAGCCCACAAATGGCTCTCCGTGCATGTTTGTGGGTGGGGAGGGAGTGAAGTCCTGATGTGTAGTGTTTGCCAATTTCTGTGGTATAAACACTTCTACCATAGCAAAATTTAAGCTACCCACAGTTTAACAACCGGCTCAGTTGTTAACACAGTTCTCACAAACCAGTGTGAGCTGACTTCAGTATATCACTGTTAACACAACACTCAGCAGTCAGAACGTGGGGTCCATAAGACAGAATCAATCAATCAAGTTTTGGTGGGTTTTTTTTTAAATATTTGCTATGGGTAGCACACTCTGAAAGGTGTTACTATGTGATGTGGTCTTTTCCCTCAAAGAACTTAAGGCCAACTTGTAGAGGAAGGGAATGAGTTGGGAGTCAAAGATTAACACACACACAAAGTAGAGTATTTTGGGACATGGAACAGTGCTGACCATATAGGTCTGTGCTAGTGGAGCTTGGAAAGCAGTGAAGGGACAAGAGCTAATGTTCATTGAGCGTGGAAATGTTCCATGTGCTGTGTGAGCCACCACTTCTGATAGCTCAAGAAACATAACCATAACCCTGTCAGGGAGCCCTTGTGCCACTGTATGGATGAGGAGCCAGAGCTCAAAAATATGTAGACACATACCCGAGGCCACACCACTGGTCCCTCTGAATCTACACATCAGACTCATCCGAGCATTCATTCCCCCCTTTGCTTTGTCAGGGAAGGAGGAGGTGAGACTGAAGCTTAGCTGGGAGGACAGAGGATTTAAATGCCTCCTTCAAAGCTAGAGGTCTGTGAAGCAGAGGGATCGTCCCACGCGACTGGGCGGTGACGTGGGCGGTTTCTCTGCGGACAGTGTCACTCCCCCGAGCCATGGCTGACTCTGAAAGTGAGGCCAAGCAGACTGCCACCTGGTTATGCCCCAAACCCCACCCACCCACACTAAAACACGTCTCCCTGCCACTCTATCAAACTGACCTGGACATGGGTTTGGGTTTTTGTTCAAAATTCCAGCAGTGAGTTAGTCAACAGGTCCCTGAACCTCAGCTTCTTCCAGCGTAAACTAAGAGACGGCACCAACACACGCCTTGTCGGCGTTAAATGCGCTAATTTTAACCAGCACCTAGCACGATGCCACGCCCAGAGTCAGCATTCCACAAACATTAAGTTACTTTCCCTCCACAGAGGGGCACGGTTGTCTCCCTGGCTGGGCTGCCACATGGATCTTTGTGTCCCCAGCAATGAACTCAGTGCTTGGAAAGAGAACAGGAAACCTCGTTTAGTCACAGTGCTGATTCATACTCTGGGCACAGGAATGTCTTTTAGGTTAAATCAAGAAACTATCTATGCACAAGTCCAAATCCATTCCGGCGTCAAGAAGTCAGTGTATGCTTTTCTCAGGGCTGGTCAGTCCAGGCCGACGAGGGCATCCTGATGGTCTGCTCGCCTCTGTCTGAAAGCTGCTTCGATCTGTTACTTACTTAACAGGGTGTCCTCTTTCTGCCACGATCTTTCAGTTCTGGAGAGCTGCCTGTCCCGTGACACTAACCAGTGACAGTGCTGGGGTTGCCACTAAGGGTCCAAGGACCGGATGCTAGAGTTCAGGTATTACGGCAGCTCCCGGCAGGTTCAGTCGAGGAAACAAGTGGTGAAGGTCATGGGGCTGTTGGGGAGCCCCTCTGGTTTTTGTGAAGGGCCTGGTGGCCATCCCTGCAGCCTGAGAGGACTGACAGGTAATTGCGTGAGGGAGCTGGGAGGAACCGCAGCCGGAGGTTGTCATGACTTCGGGTGATTGTCGCAGAAGAGTGGTCCGCAAAGTACAAAGCTCCCTAGATCAAGCCACGGCGCCCACCCGTGCTAATTCCACCTTCTGCTAACTCCTCTCCCCCTCCCCGCGTCGCCTGCCAGGCTGTGCCAACAGGCGCTCCCCACATGCGTGTGCTGCGGGGACCAGCTACGGAACCCGCGATGTATTTTCTGCAGAAGCTGGCTCTGATTTTAGCAGACAGCATGAGCTGTCGTCTGCTTTTTATTAAATTCCATAAGAGAGTAGCTCATACTCCAAAATGTTACAGACTCACTATTTACGTAGTGAGACTCTGATTGAAAACTGTTTTGTTCTTCTGCTTTCTCTATTTTGCAAATTTTCTTTAGTGAGCATGGAGTACTTTTATATTAAAAAAATAAACATTTTTTAAAAGAGTATGAGTTTCATATCAGAAACAGAAGTGCAAACAAGAAACTTGTATTGCTGAAGGCTTTGAAACCATAATCCTACAGATCTGAAGCTCAGAAAGTTGTTTTATGGAGCATTTTCCTCCACTTTCTGTGAATTTGGGTGAGCTTTACTCTGAGACTGCCAGCTGAAGGATGGGAAATGCATACTGTGATTAGAGGGATGAGTAACTGAATTCCCTTGTACCTAGTGCGGTTTGAATTCTGGGTTAAGTGCTTGGAAAATGATGGCTTTTCAAAAGCTGGGCTTTCTCAGCGTGGAAGGACAAGACAGATGGCAGCTCTGTGTCCGTTGGTTTGTTGAGCATCAGCTGTGTGCCAGGCACTGTTCTGGGCTCTGAAGACACAGAGCTCATTCGAATCTTCACTCCAGTTAGGCAGGTAGGTAGGAAAACAATACTGCAGTAGCAGAGGGCGACTCAGGGACAAGGGGCTGTGGGTGAGGGGTCACGGCAGGTTTCACAGAGGCCAGGACACTTCAACAGGCTTCACCTTAGAGTAGGATTTGCTGAGCAGACCAGGCGTGGTCTGGCAGGAAAAGGGTGGTAGAGGTAAGGAGAATCTGCCAGAAGAAGGCAGAAGCATGGTCAGGACCCGGGACCTCCCTCATTTAATTCTTCAAAGATGTAAGAGTTCTTGTCCCAGATAAGAGGCTGGGCTAGTGGGCCGCTCTGAACTCCACTTCCACCCGACACCTGTTAGCCCTGCACGCAGCCCACACAAGTGAGGTGACCACATGACATCACCACACAAAATGACTGCATCATCAGAGAGTTGTCTTACTGTGACGCTTCCTCTCCTTTTGGTGAAACTGTAGAGTAAAATTTAAATTCTGAGGCCTCTCATTCAAGAATGAGAAATTGCATATTAGGATTAGCATAATAAATACTTATGTTTTGTATTACCTACTGGAGACCCAGGATCTCTTTTCCTGAGAGAAATTATAATCTGGGTGTTGTCCTAACACCTAGACAGGCTGGAAAGGGAAGGGGTGGTGCCACCAATAGGGATTGCTCACATCTTGGGCGGCCTTCCAGTCCAAGAAATAAAGATAATTGTAAGGCAATTTTAATCTTTCCTGAGCTCTCTTGAAGCACATCAAAGAGAATCCCAAATGCACAGCAAAACATCTTTTGATTGCCTTTCCCTGTCTCTCTAGCCATATATATCACACATTTATGGCTCCGATCTCCTAAGTCTTTCCTCCTCTCCCTATATTCCTCCAAACTCTCTTAACCCGATGACAGGAGCCCCTGTCTTTCCACCCAGCACCTCCTCTTTCTGAATCTACTCCTCCTGCACTGGTAGCTCTCTCTCCTTTCTGAAGTGAATCCATCTCACCGTCCCAGCCCACCACTCCAGTCAACACCACGACATTTGTATTTTGTGGCAGAAAGTTAAGAGGCAGAATGGGGGGACGCTTGGCAGGGGCTGGAATACACAAGGACAACAACTTGTGTTCCTTGACAATGGTTTGATGTGCCCTCTGAACAGCAGGCATGTTTACCCCTGCTGGCTGCTCCCTTATTTTAGGCCTTGCTCCCCCCAGAGACATCAGACTTCCCAGAGCAGAGAAGCTTGACATAAAATGATCTTCATAAGCCGTGTTCCCTGAACTTAGTTAGGTCTTTCATAGCCAGCTTGAGTCCCGATCCTTGTACTCACCCAAGGAGGTTAACTAAAGAACACTTCTTGAGTGCCCGTCTTCCCCCTCCCTGAGGGTGCCCGGCCACCAGCACCGTCCTGGAAATGGAACAGCCCCCTTCCTACTGTATTCAGTATTTGTTGACGAGAATGGAATGTGAGCGTGAATTTCTCAACTTAGTGTCCCCAAAGTCGTCAAACCTGGAGCACACGCCTGCCCTTCCCCCTGCCCCAGGCCTCCTATGAGGGGTGACCGGCCACCTTCCCTCGCAGATGTCCTCAAGCATCGAGCATCGAGGCTGCGAGCCAGGGCCCTTTAAGTCCAGGGGAAGCCATTCGTTTCCTTTCCTTTAGGGAAGTGACCAGAAGCAGAGTTTTCAGACCCGACCCCTGACAGCTCCCAGCCCGTTCTGGCATTTGAGGAGTTAATCTGCCCCCCACCCCCAGTGGCTCTGGAGACTCCCAGCTGCCACGAGGGGAATGAGTGAGAGGGATGCCGTGATGCGTGGCTGCCCTGTGACTGGGCCTGGGTCTGAGTGGCTCTGTCCTTCTGCCCCGGAGTGCGGGTAGACGGAAGGGCTGGCGCTTTGACAGCCCCCCCTCCTTTGACGCCCCCCCCTCCTTTCCTCACAGCCAGGCCCTGTCTCCTCCGGCCGAGGCAGAGCAGCGGTACAGGCAGGATTTCTCGCAAGTTCTCCGCTGTGGGGTGCCGCAGCAGCTGTGACCCCGGCTTGATTTTGATGTCGACTTCAAGGGCGCCGTCCCCAGCAGGGGAACATTTTTACCTCAGGAGCCTATTCACACTGGTAGCCTTGGCAGGGAAAGTTCCAGAAGCTTTGATTACACAAATACCTCTGCTAGGTACAGGCCCTGTCTTGGCAACCTGGAGAGAGAGAATGTGCATGTGGGCTGATTAAACCAAACGACCCATTTCCTCTGCTGGGCTGGGGGCCGGGGCTTCAGCTTGGAAATGATTTTTCCTTGGCTGTGTTGCCTGGAAACTTGGAGGGTTTAATTAAGACTAGGGAGGATTTTGGCTTCTGCAGCTGCCTCTGCTCTCCCCCAGGGTTACTGAGTGTGTGTGTGTGCATGTGTGCACGTGTGTGTGTGTCCCCTGCGGTGCAGGCCAGACCCGTCTGGAGAACTGAACTGTGTGCCGTGACAGATGTGACACCTTTTATTTCAGTTGATTTCAGTTAATAACCGTTCACCTCATGAGCCACAGAGCGGCCGCGTGTGGGTTGTGCATTGCCTCCTGGAGCCTGGACAATGGGGTGGAGACGGCAGCATCACCTTATTCCTGTACCCATCGAGGGCCAACCTTCGGAAAGCTTTCTAAATGTTCCTGAGTGAGTCCAAGAAGGACTACCCTGGGCCAGTCCCCCTCACCAAGTTCCAGGGAGAAGGAGGACAGGGTCCAGCCTGCCCAATACAGTCATCTTACCTGGTTAGGGAAAAAGAACAAACAAATTAAAGTGCAATATTTTTGATCCTTTATTGACCTTAATATCCTGTACTAACCTCAACATTACCAATTAGTTCTCCCATTTGGAGATTTTAAAGAAGTGAGGAAGAAGAATTTTCTTTTCCACTTTTCTTTGTTACGTATGTATGTTTGTATTTATTTATCTATCAAATAAATAACACATACACATGTTTTGGTTATAAAAGAATTCAAGACAGAAGTATAACCCCTCTTGCCCAAAGGCAGGTTTCCCAGCTGAGGTCAAGGTCGTGTGGGTCAAGGTCGATCTAGCACATTCTGATCCCGCTCCTCTTTTTCCCTCCTCCCACTTCTTCCCTCCCTTCATCTCCTCCCTCCTCCAGAGGAAGATTCAGAGATGTCATCCCTTCCTCCATGGAGAGGGTGGAAATGAGTGGTCCCATCATGTGTATTGATTTCCTGGGGCCGCCATAACAGAGAACCAGAGCCTGGGGGGCTGAGACGACAGAAACATCTGGAGGCTCCAAGTCCAAGACCAAGGTATCAGCAGGGTTGGTTCCTTCCCAGGCTGGGAGGGAAACTCTGTTCAGCCTCTCCCCCAGCTCCTGATGGTTTGCTGGCATCTTTGCCATTCCTTGGCTTGTAGATGCAGCACCCTCATCTGCACCCTCATCTTCACACGGCCTTCTCCCTCTGTGCGTGTCTGTCTCTGTGTCTACATTTCCTATTTTTATAAGGACACCAGTCATATTGGATTAGGGCCACCCTAATGACCTTACTTTAACGTGGTTACCTCTATAAAGACCCTGTCTCCAAATAAGGTCAGATTCTGAAGGTTAGGTCTTCAACATCATTTGGGGGACACAATTCAACCCACAAGACCAGGTGGAGCAACAGCTATGTGTACTTGGTACTGTGGTAGTACCCAGGAGGGAGTACAAGAAAAGCCAGTAATGGGACATGTTAACAGAACAGAATTAAAACTGAGTGTTCATTTTCACTAACTTTGTACGTACACGTATACGAAAGAGTAAGCGGTTTTACCAGACTTGTTATGAAACAGGAGTCAACAAGCCACGCAATGCTCCCCAACCCCACTGCATGCTCTCAGAGGCAACCTCTTTCAACTCTTCTGCTCCTGTTAATATTTAACCGTGAATTTCCAAATAACAGATGTCTGTTGCTACATGATCTTTCAGTTACAGATGTTATCTCTTGGCTTCTCAACGTGGAAGATGGGGACTTAGCTTTCCACAGGTCCCACTCCACACCTGCCACACACACACACACACACACACCTACTATGCCATCTGCCGAAGACAGTAACGTTGTGATTTGATTAGATCAATATCCAGTGTTCACGTCACCATGACTATGTAAATGTTGTAGATAGCTAAGTTGTGTAGGACGCCAAGAGTACTTTTCCTTTCCCGCACAACATATTTTCCACCTGGAGTGAATAAGTGGCTTGTTTTTTCACTTGCTTGGTTTTTAATGAACTTATCACTAATCAAATCCAAATTCTGCCCAGTTGTGCAAAAGTCTCAATGAATTCAAACACATTAGTAACTGTTGATTTCATCTTCTTGAGATCTCGCCCAGAGCCCTCAGACCTGCTCCAGACTGGCACTGGAGGTCGTATGACTAGACTGTTTCCCCAGGAACCATCACTTTAGGCCTTTCCTCTTGAACTGGTCAGAGGCCCAGAGAAGACTCCTCAATCCCCTGCTCGGAGTATGTGCGGGGCTGCTGTGCTCCAGGAGCCGAGTGTAGGAAGAGGGCTGGAGCCCAAATATCCAGTCAGCTCATCCACCAGAACTGGGCTTGGTGCCTCTGTTTCTCTCTCCCTTGTGGGAAACAGTCCTGGATGTCCTCGGAACACTGGAGCCAGTGACCGGGAGTCAGCTGATCCTGCTGGCTCTTAAAGCAGAAGATCCTCAACATTACAAAGAGAAAGGGGGAGACAATTTTTGTTTTTCATGGGCAATCAGGAATGTTGGTTGTAGTGACAAAGTTTGCAGGTCATGGGAGGGTTCTCCTAAAGTAAACTAAGCGGAGGTCCCTGCTACAGAATGACAGCTACAGGGAGACATATCAAGGTTGCCTCAGATGTTTTTCTCATTGCTTTTCTTACATGAGGAAAAAAAAATGTAGCCCACTTTATGCAATAATTGGAAGTCTGAAACTGCAACTATTTGTTTCCTCATTTGTAAAATGAGGAGGTTGAACTAATGCCCTCGAAGGCCGCTCTAAAACTCCATGACCTCATTCTATGATTCTTTGTGAGAGTCGTTCACTTATAAAGTGGGTTCTGGGTTTCTGAAAATACGTTGCTCTTGAGGAAATCAAAGTTCTATCACAAGGTTTTTAAAAAAATAAACACCTTTATGAACTTGGCAAAGAATCAGGTGAAGAATAGTGTGGGTTTGCGATCTGCTGACAGTGGTACCGTTCTGAAGCCTTCAATAGCCAGCATTTTAGTTCTCAGCACAGAACCACACAAGGGCTGGAAGAGCTGGGGTCTTCAGCAGCAGCTTTGGAATTTTATGTCTTTGTACAGGGGCAAAAAATGAAATAATACTTGCCTAAATGCAAAGGATTAAGTATCCTAGACTTTTAAATACCTACGTACATACATACATACATAAAAGAACCGTGTGATACTTTGTATTATGATTTAGTAAATATTTACTCCCCTCCACGACCTGTCAAGGGCCTTCACCTCCCTCCTCCATTGGTGTTGGGTTTGGCCATGCAATTTGCTCTGGTCGATGAAATGTTTGCAGACATGACACATGCCTTAGACATCCTTTCTCAGTTGAGCTTGGATCTTCTGCACTGTGACCTGCCACGAGAGGCCCCAGGTAACTCCTGTCCCTTTAACCTGGACTCCAAAATAAAATGTGTGGAGCAAATATACACTGAATCCACAGACCCTCTCAGCTGATCCCAGTTGACCTGCAGACCTTTGACATGAGAATAAATGCTTGCCGTTTTAAGACACTACGAGTTTTTTTTTTTTTTATTGAGGTCATGTTGGCTTATAACATTGTGTAAATTTTAGATGTACATTATTATATATCAGTTTCTGTATCGACTGCATTGTGTTCACCACCAATAGTCCAGTTTTTTGTTTTTTTAGTGAGGAAGATTGGCGTGAGCTAACATCTGTTGCCAATCCTCCTCTTTTTGCTGAGGAAGATTAGCCCTGAGCTAACATCTGTGCCCATCTTCCTCTATTTTATATGTGGGACGCCGCCACATGTGGCTTGATGAGTGGTGCGTAGGTCTGCGCCCGGGATTCAAACCTGCAAACCCTAGGCCTCTGAAGCAGAGCACGTGAACTTAACTGCTATGCCATCAGGCCAGCCCCATCAATAGTCTAGTTTCTATCTGTCACCATACATATGTGCCGCTTTACCCCTTTCACCCTCCCCCCACCCCCTGACCCTCTGGTAATCACTAATCTGTTCTGTTTAAGCATGTGTTTGTTTATCTTCCACATATGGATAAAATCATACGGTATTTGCCTTTCTCTGTCTGACTTATTTCACTTAGCATAATACCATCAAGGTCCATCCATGTTATCTCAAATGGCATGATTTTGTCTTTTTTTAATGGCTGAGTAGTATTCCACTGTGTATGTATACCACATGATCTTTATCCATTCATCCATTGATGGGCACTTGGGTGACTTCCATGTCTTGGCTATTGTGAATAATGCTGCAGTGAACACAGGGGTATATAAATCTCTTTGAGTTGTTGATTTCATGTTCTTTGGGTAAATACTCATAGTGGGATAGCTGGATCATATGGCATTTCTGTCTTTAATTTTTTGAGGAAACTCCATACTGTTTTCCATAGTGGCTGCACCAGTGTGCACTCCCACCAGCAGTGTATGAGAGTTCCCTTTTCTCCACATCCTCTCCAACACTTGTTATTTCTTATCTTGTTAATTATATCCATTCTGACAGGCATGAGGTGATATCTCATTGTAGTTTTGATTTGCATTTCCCTAATAATTAGGGATGTTGAACATCTTTTCATGTGGCTGTTGGCCATCTGTATATCTTTTGAAAAATGTCTGTCCAAATCCTCTGCCTGTTTTTTGATTGGGATCATTTTGTTGTTGTTGAATTGTATGAGTTCTTTATGTATTTTGGAAATTAACCCCTTGTTGGATATATGATTTGCAAATATTTTCTCCTAGTTGGTGGGTTGTCTTTTCATTTTGTTGATGGTTTCCTTTGCTGTGAAGAAGCTTTTTAATTTGAGGTACTCTTATTTGTTTATTTTTTCTTTTGTTTCCCTTGCCTGAGAGACATGGTATTAGAAAAGATGCTGCTAAGACTGATGTCAAAGAGTGTACTGCCTATGTTTTCTTCTAGGAGTTTTATGGTTTCAGGTCTTACATTCAAATCTTTATTCCATTTTGATTCAATTTTTGTGTATGGTGAAATATCATGGTCTACTTTCATCCTTTTGCATGTGGCTGTCCAGTTTTCCCAACACCACTTATTGAAGAGACTTTCCTTTGTCCACTGTATGTCCTTGGCTCCTTCGTTGAACATTACTGTCCACAAATGTGTGGTTTTGCTTCTGGGCCCTTGATTCTGTTCCATTGATCTGTGCGTCTGGTTTTCTGCCAATACCATGCTGTTTTAATTATTATAGCTTTGTACTATAATGTTAATTCAGGGAGTGTGATACTTCTAACTTTGTTCTTTTTTATCAGGATTGTTTTGGCTATTCAGAGTCTTTTGTTGTTCCATATAAATTTTACAGTTCTTTGTTCTATTTCCATGAAGAATGTCACCAGGATTCTGACTGGGATTGCATTGAATCCGTAGATTGCTTTAGGTAATATGGACATTTGTTGTTGTTGTTATTTCTTCTTTTTTGTTTTTTTGTGAGGAAGACCAACCTTGAGCTAACATCCGCTGCCAATCCTCCTCTTTTTGCTGAGGAAGATTGGCCCTGGGCTAACATCTGTGCCCATCTTCCTCTACTTTATATGGGATGCCACCACAGCATGGCTTGACAAGCAGTGCGTAGGTCCACGCCCGGGATCTGAACCTGCTAACCTCAGGCCACCAGAAGTGGAGCACATGAACCTAACCACTATGCCACCAGGCTGGCCCAATATGGACACTTTAACTATGTTTATTCTTCCAATCCATGAGCATGGAACATCTTTCCATTTCTTTATGATTTCTTTGATTTCTTTCAATCATGTCTCATAGTTTTCAGTGTATAGATCTTTCACCTCCTTGGTTAAATTTATTCCTAGATATTTTATTCTTTTTGTTGCAATTGTAAATGGGATTGTATTCTTGAGTTCTCTTTCTGTTAGTTCATTATTAGTGCATAGAAATGCAACTGATTTTTGTATGTTGATTTTGTATCCTGCAACTTTAGTGTATTTGTTGATTATTTCTAATAGTTTTTAGTTTAGGGTTTTCTATGTATAGAATCATGTCATCCACAAATAGTGAGAGTTTCACTTCTTCCTTTCCAATTTGGATCCCTTTTATTTATTTTTCTTGCCTAATTGCTCTGGCTAAAGCTTCCAGTACTATGTCTAATAAGAGTGGCAAGAGGGGGCATCCTTATCTTATTCCTGTTCGCAGAGGAATGGCTTTCAGTTTTTCTCTGTTGAGTATGATGTTGGCTGTGGGTTTGTCATATATGGCCTTTATTATGTTAAGGTAGTTTCCTTCTATACCCATTTTATTGAGAGTTTCTATCATAAACGGATGTTGGATCTTGTCAAATGCTTTCTCTGCATCTATTGAGATGATCATGTGCTTTTTATTCTTCATTTTGTTAATGTGGTGTATCACATTGATTTGCGGATGTTGAACCATCCCTGCATCTCTGGAATAAATCCCACTTGATCACGCTGTATGATCCTTTTAATGCATTGTTGTATTTGATTTGCTAATATTTTGTTGAGGATTTTTGCATCTATGTTCATCAGCAATATTGGCCTGTAATTTTCCTTTCTTGTGTGTCCTTGTTTGGTTTTGGTATCAGGGTAATGTCGGCCTCATAAAATGAGTTAGGAAGCATCCCATCCTCTTCAATTTTGGGGAATAGTTTGAGAAGGATAGGAATTAAATCTTCCTTGAATGTTTGGTAGAATTCACCAGAGAATCTGTCTGGTCCTGGACTTTTGTTTTTTGGGAGGTTTTTGATTACTGTTTCAATCTCTTTGCTTGTGATTGATCTGTTCAGATTCTCTATTTCTTCTTGATTCAGTTTTGGGAGGTTGCATGAGTCTACAAATTTATCCATTTCTTCTAGAATATTTGGCTTGTTGGCATATAGCTTTTCATAGTATTCTCTCATAATCCTTTGAATTTCTGTGGTGTCCATTGTAATTTCTCCTCTTTCATTTCTGATTTTATTTATTTGAGTCTTCTCTCTTTTTTTTCTTAGTAAGTCTGGCTAAGGGTTTGTCGATTTTGTCTATCTTGTCAAAGAACCAGCTCTTGGTTTCATTGATCCTTTCTATTGTTTTCTTAGTCATTTATTTCATTTATTTCTGCTCTGATTTTTATTATTTTCTTCCTTCTACTGACCTTGGGCTTTGTTTGTTCTTCTTTTTCTAGTTCTTTTAGGTATAGTGTAAGTTTGTTTATTTGATATTTTTCTTGTTTGTTGAGGTAGGCCTGTATTGGTATAAATTTCCCTCTTAGCACCATTTTTGCTGCATCCCATAGGTTTTGGTACGTTGTGTTTTCATTATCATTTGTCTCTAGGTATTTTTTTATTTCTCCTTTGATTTCTTCATTGATCCAATAGTTCTTCAGTAGCATGTTGTTTAGTCTCCACATATTTGTGACTTTCCCAGCCTTTTTCTTGTAGTTGATTTCTAGTTTTATAGCATTGTGGTCAGAAAAGATGCTTGATATGATTTTAATCTCCTTAAATTTACTGAGGCTTGCTTTGTTTCCCAACATATGGTCTATCTTTGAGAATGTTCCACATGCTCTTGAGAAGAATGTGTATTTTGCCATTTGGGGATGGAATGTTCTATATATATATCTATTAAGTCCATCTGGTCTAGTGTTTCATTTAAGGCCACTGCTTTTTTGTTGACTTTCTCTCTAGATGGTCTATCCATTGACATAAGTGGAGTGTTAAGGTCCCCTACTATTATTGTGTTGGTGTCATTCTCCTTTTAGTTCTATTAATAGTTGGTTTGTATACTTTGGTGCTCCTTTTTTAGGTACATATATACATTAATAAGTGTTATGTCTTCTTGATGGAATGTCCCTTTTATCATTATATAATGCTCATCTTTGTCTCTCATTATCATTTTTAACTTGAAGACTGCTTTGTCTGATATAAGTATGGCTACATCTGCTTTCTTCTGCTTGCCATTTGGGTCTGCTCTATTTTTAATTCTTTCCACTTTATTTTTTTATCTCATTGTGTTCTCCATATCCAGAATTTGTTTGTTTATTTATTTATTTATTATTTTGTGTGAGTAAGATTAGCTCTGAGCTAAGATCTGCTGCCAATCTCCTCTTTTTGCTGAGGAAGATTAGCCCTTAGTTAACATCCATGCCCATCTTACTCTACTTTATATAGGACACTGCCACAGCATGGCTTGATGAGCAGTGCATTGGTCTGCACCTGGGATCTGAACCTGCGAGCCCCAGGAGCATGTGAACCACGACACCACTGGGCCGGCCCCTATTTGGTATTATTTTAGAGCTTCAATATCTTTGGTGAAGTACTCCTTCTGTTCATTGATTTTATTCCTGAGCTCATTGAACTGTCTTTCTGAGTTTTCTTGCAATTTGTTGAGTTTCTTAATGACAACTATTTTGAATTCTCTGTCAGTTAGATTGTAATCTTCTGTGACTTCAGGTTTGGTTTCTGGAGAGTTGTCATTTCCCTTCTGTCCTGCCATGTTACTGTAGTTCCTCATGGTGTTTGACTATTGATCCTTTGCTGGTGCATTTGTGGTAGTAGCCACCTCTTCTTGTTTGGGTGTGGCTTTGCTTACTCTGGTTCTGAGCTGCTTCTGGTTTTATTTGAGAGCCTGCACTTTCCACCCTCCACTGCCTCTGCCAGAAGCATCATCAGTGCCTTTCTTGTGCCACTCATGCCTCTGGGGTTGCTGGTGCCTTACTGCCTATAATGTTGCTACAGTCTCTGGTGATGCCACTGGGGTCACCAGGCTGCAAGTGCTTCTGCTGCTTCCAGGGCCACCTTGTTCCACTGCTTCCCAGGGTCCAGTCCACCGACCTTCAGATGTAAAACTGTATGGATGTCTCAGGCGTCCTGTTGTGCTGTGTGGGGATCCTCTGCTGGTCACTGGACGTCTGTTTGGTTGTAATTTAGAGGAGAGACAAAGGGCACAACTCACTCAGCCATGATGCTGACGTCACTTCTCAGCCAGTGAGTTTTGAGGTGGTTGATGCACAGCATTATTGTGAAAAAGCTGACTAATACACGATTCAGTGTGTGTTCTCATGAGATATAACATGATGGTTAACAGTATTTTCTGAAATTTGGTACATCTTGTTTTGAATCTCACTTCTGTTATTTGCTAGATGTGAGATGTTATGCAATTTACTTAACCTGAGACTCAATTTTCTCATCTGCAAAATGGAGATAATCATTGTACCAACCTCATAGCATGTTGTGTAGACCAAATGAAATAATATGCACCAAGCAGCTAAGACAATGCCTAGTACATAGTGAGGATCCAACAAATGTTTGCTATTATTAAAAATAATAACTGGAATTTCTATAAAATGACTCTTATTATCTTGTTAAATTACATTGTAAAACTGGATATATTTTTCCTATAAAACTGGATATAAAGACTTATTTGGAAATATCTGGTGAAGAAGATAAATATCCTACCACATGGCTGATAAGTTCCATATGATGTTAAAAGTTTCTTCTGTGTGGGAGGTATATTTTCTACCAAGCAAGCCTATCTGTGTGTATGTGTGCATAAAACAGTTTTGAGTTACTCTGCAACAGTTTCCCAAATCCAAGCTCCTTTTAGAATCAGAATTTGCATTTCCATATCCCAGAGTCTGAGATGTGAAGTGTGGTGTCAAGTGTTAGCAGTCTAGGTCTAACTCTACACTCTCGGTGCCCAGAATTTTTCCTTACAGTTCCTGTCTAATGGTTCAGTGCTATCATACTTTGCCTTGTGTATTTAACAAACTTTTATTAAGTACCAGGTATTGCACTAGGTACTAGAGGCAGAGAGATAATTAAGACATGGTCCTCAGATCAGCAAATATATTTCACTCTAGTGTCAACTCTGATGGATTTAGAGGGGCTGCCCAGAGCACTGGTTAAAAACAATTCTAGGCAGCATTTGATCTTAGTGGGGAAAAGAGTCATAGGCATGGAAATAAGAAATGGTTTTGAATTTTTTGCTCATCCAGGTTTAGCTGGGGACAGACATACATACAACAAAATATAATTTAATGTGGTAAGTGATAGTTGCGAAATAAGAACAAAGCAAGTAATTAATGTTGCAAAGAGGGGAGTGGAGTAAGGAAAAGGTCAACTGAAGAGGTGGGGTTGTAGCCAGGCCTTGATGGATGACTAGAAATTCAGTAGGTGATGAAGTGGGGAAAGAAGATTTCAGGGCAAGAACATATCATAAGAAAAGCACAGAGGTGAGTAAGTGGGTGGGGTGCTGAGGGAGCGGTCAGAAGTCCTGTTTGGTTAGAACGTAGACACGCGGGGATAATGCTGGTGGGAATGGGTTGCAATAGTCGGTTGGGACCAGACTATACTGCTTTATTCTAGAAGCTGTAGGTCTCACTGAAGGCTTTTAAGCTAGAGCACGAAATGGCCAAATATGTGCTTTAAACAAGTTACTCAAGAAGAACTAGATTGGAGATAGAGAAAAGGAGAAAGAGGGAGGACAGCAGAGAGGAGGCTATTGCACCTGTGCAGACAAGGGGCACGGGGCATCTAACCTGGGCTGGGCTGGGCTGGGGGCAGAGAGAGACAGGAAACAGCATCAGCACAGAGCACAAGGATGTTCTTCTCCGAAAAATGACCTGTCATTAGGGCTTCAACCAATATAAAGCAAATTCAACAATCTGATTTGTTCATTGCTCACTTTCTAATATTACTGTTTGAATATGTATATATGTCATTAAATTACACACGTAAATCGGACCTCCAAGAATAATCTCAGATTTTTAAATTTATCCTCGTGACAATCCTATAAAGTAGGTGCTGTAATTCCCATTTTACAGAGGAAAAAACTGAGGCCCAGTGAGTTAAAAAGCTCAAGATCAGTGATCTTGAACTGCACATCTTCTAAATGTCAAAGACAGCATTTGAACGCAGAGCCACCTGACTCCAGAGTCTGTGTCTTAATCACTACTCCATACCACGTAAACAATTAATTCTCCAACGTTACTGTCCGTTTCTACTAAATGTTAAATCTCTTACATACCTCTTCTTTTCATTTTTACATATCTTGACCCAGGAGATAAGCCAATGAGTGTCAGAGAAGTGTCGAAGGCAGGAGAGAAGTACCAAGAAATTTAAAGATAACAGCGACTGAGCCTAACTTCTGAAATAATCCAAATAACTTGGACTTGAAGTCTAAGAAAAGCTATTGATTTTTTTCCTGAGTACTTGAGAGATTTGTCAAGTAATCCTGAATCTCTTACTCTCCTGGATTCAGTGCATTAATCAATCCACTGGCTGTGTACCTAGCACCTTCCCCAGGGAATAAACCACCGGGGACACAGGCCTCAGTACAGACACAGGGGAAGGAGCCCAGGACCACGAGACAGGAGACACCATTGGAGGCCTGGCTCTGCCACTGACCTGCCCCGTGGCCCTGGACAAGTCCCTTCGCCTTTGGGGGCCCTGGTTCCACCACTGGAAATAGCCCTGAGGATCACAACAGTCCTGACCATTCCTACGACATGTTTGTGCCGGCCTTACAGGACTCCTTTGGAGGAAAATTAACAGAGCAGCTACTATTTGACATAAAGTACGGTAATAACACACATTCAATTGCCACAACTGGCTTGCAATCCCTCGGGCTCTTCTGAAACAATGTCCTAAACGTGCGGGGGGCGTCTGACATCCCTGCTCCCATGGAGCCTGATACTTCACTGAGAGAACAGGCCTTACGATTTCTTGTTCAAAAATTGCTGCATTTGGAATCTTATGGGATATTTGAACTTGTGTTAGAGGACCCAACCCACTTTCAGGCTGACTTACTCGACGTCTCCCCCTCCTCCCCTTTCACCGAGAGGCCCCAGTGTGGTTTTCAAACACATCCGGGTACTTAACTAGGGTCTGTGGAGTTTGTGCAGTGCACACTTTACTCCGAGGCAAAATACTCTGGACAATGGCTCAATATGCCCACTGGTCTCTGGAACTGAAGGTTGCAGATCGATTTCTGCACCCCATTTCTTCTGGGGGAGTCTGTAGGGTGAAGGGAAACACACACTTGCTTTGTCACTTGAGCAGCACGGGTGGTTTTCTTGCAGCTATGTTTTGGCGTCTGGAGGAATTGAAGCAGCAAGAGCTGAGCCTGGCCACAGTGTGGTCCCGCTGCCTTCCAGCCCTAACAGTCAGGACAGTCTCCGAGAGCTCGGGCTCTGAGCAGCTCTTGGGGACGATGGCATTCCTGGAGTGCCGGGCCACACTCTCTGGCCTCCAAAATAACCGGTCCTCCCTCTCTCCGTGAGGCTTCACACTGCATTCCTCGTGTGAACACAGGCGCCGAAGGGTTGGCTGAGGGCGTAAGAGATGCTTGTGCTCGTTCTAATTCCAGAGCTGATCCTTTTAGCGGATTATGATGGATGACTCGCCTTGGTGGTCAGCGCCTCCTGTATATTTTAGCTGAAATGCTTTCTTTTGACACATACTTTACGGAGACATATGTGTATCCTATTTTAATTAATGGAAGAAATGATTCATTCACAAGTGAAAGATTTAATTAAATAAAGGGTCGGCATGGGTCAGCCATGAATTGCAAAACACCTCCGATGTTTATTATACCCTCCGCCATCTGTGCGTGCTGTCTGGGGTGCTACACAGCAGTAAAGCCGTGCCCCGAAAAGAGATGAAATGAACTTGAATTCATTCATTCATTCCACAAATATTAATCGAGCCCCTACTGTGTTCGAGGAGCCAGGCTCCGCAGATAAAACGGTGAACGGTCAGACACAGTTTTTGCCCAATGTAGCCAGGAAGACAGGAAAAATAGGAACAAGCAAGAACACTGTTGTTGCAGGTTGTCACATGTTCTACGAAGGAAACAATCATTTGTGGGCTGTTCTGCTCGCAGTGTTTTGGAACTGTTTTCTTAAGATCTTAGTACCCCCCTCAACTGTGCCATACTTGGTGGGCTTTGGAATATACGTGGAAACCAGTCTGGTCCACGTCTGGCAGACCAGGCATCTGATTCCTCGAAGCGGCAGCTGTGCGTCCCCAGTCACCCACCCGCTTGTCCCCGCGGATCCCTCCTCTGCGCAGGAGCCTCCGTTCCAGGACCAGACGCCCTGGAGTCGAGTCCTGCCTCGCAACCCCATAGCTTCCTGGCCTCGGGCGTGACTTCGCTTTTCTGACCCGAGTTTTCTCGTTTACAGGGAATGGTAATAATGGTCCATTGTGAAGAAAGACACAAACAGGACCCAGTGCACGGCATTAGCAGTAATTAGTCAGCGCTAATGTTCATAATCTGTGTTCTTATTACATTGTTAGTAGTAGTATTTCCTCTGTCTTCTGGAACTCTCCATTCTACTTTTCTAGTTGTTCGTGTTATTTTCTTCTCCCCTCATTTGACGACAGAGGTCACAACTTTTTAAGTGCTGGATGCAGCCAGATAGATGGTTAGTGTTCAATCAATAACTGTCAAATGAATGGATGAAATTCTTTCTGTCTCTTTTTGGAACCCAGTAGAGAAAAGCTGATGGCAAACAAAGTCCCTCAAAGGCTTCCCATAACACTTGGACTAAAATCTATATTCCTTATCACAGTAAACAGGAGCCCACGGGCCCTGGCCTTTGCCCTCCTTTCCAATCTCAGCCATTCCCACCTTCTTTCCTGTGCTCAGCTTGGCCACCAGCCTTCCTGGAATGCCCTTCCTCTAGAACAGTGCATGGCTCCCTCCTTCCAGTCCTTCAGGTCTTGCTCAAATACCTTCTTTTCCTAGGGGCCTGCTCTGACACCTGGCCTATTATTTTCCTGTCTCCTTACCTTGCTTTACCTTCTCGCAGCATCGTCACTGTCAGAATTACGTGACATAGTTCTGAGTTTACAAATTTACTGTCTCTCTCCCCGACTTATGACACGTGAGCTCCTGAGGGCAGGAGCCTTTTCTGTTCCTGTCCACCCCTGAGTCACACGCCACTGAATGAGCCAAACAAATCAAGTATCCGTTTTTCATTTTCCTAGGAAAATATATATATAAAAACTATCCAAATAGTTTCTGTTTCAGTAGCCTCCAAAATATAAGAAAGCTTTCCCCCCAAGTTTTCACTTGCAGCACTGAATTTAATTTTTCGCCACAGAAGGGCTGGAAGAGGGAAAATAACTTGTTCTAGTCGTATGGAAAATGAAGAGAGCCAGCAGGAGGTCCCTCAGTGCCCTGATTTTCCTGCACGGTTTATATTCCCACCCTGAGCCTAGCCCTTTTGTAAGTCACTGCCTTTGTGCTTAAAAAGTAGTTTGTTACCCCTGTTCTCAAAGCCAGCAAACACGGGTTTTCATTAGTTTTCATATGACCCGGCTCAAAACAACAGGAACGTTGGCTGTTTTGCATGGCGTCTCTCACTGGGAACTGGAGAACTGCGGACAAGATGGGTGCCTCCACTGACGTCTTAGCGGTGGGGAGGACAGGGGAGTGCCCATGCCATGACACTGTCCAAGAACCAGTGCCCGTGAGGAGCACGCACTGGGCCGGAAGAACAGAGGGGACCTGTAGCCCTGAACGCCCGGGGTGGGGTGTGCGTGAGTGCTGCTGCAGGGTGCGGGGCCTAGCTGTGGTCCCTTGGAGCATTTCGTCTGGAAAGTCCCTCCAAAGAGCCACACGATGCCGGCTGTTCCTGGCAAGGCTGGGTGGCTCGCTCAGAGCCGTGTTTTAGCAGAGGTGCTTTGGGGTAACAGAACTGGCTCCAGTTCCACCATGACCACATCGGCCCTGATTTCCGCTGTGCAAAGACCAAATTCTAAAAACCATTACCATACCAAATTGTGTGCAGCTTTTGTTTCATAAACAACCTTTTTCAGTCTGTGGAAACTGTAATGAAGACCAACACCGTACCCAGTTGTTTTCCAGGAAGCCAGCTCCACTCGGAGACTTTCTCAGCAGGACTCTTGCTCTTCTTATCGGGCAGATCTTCCTGAAATTCGACTCCACGCGGCCCAGCGCACAGCAGTGGGTTCTCAGCACCTCACGTGGAACCGGGGGCTTCTTTCTGCTTCAGGCAAGGAAGGGTTCAGAACCACTACTGGCACACCGTGGAAGCTGGCCGGAGTCAAGACGTGTCCTCAGAGAGGACCCCATCCTGCTGGCGAGGACAGAGACTCCCTGTGGAGGCGCCATGCAGTGGGCTAATGTGTCCCAGGGGCAGCAAGAACACTTCACGAAGCCCTTCGATGCGCCCGGACGCCTGGACAATCCCCTGAAGCCCATGGCCTTGCTCCAAGTGCCCTGCTTCTTTCAGTACCATTTCATTAAGACAAGTAAGAGGAAGGCTTACAGCGGGATGTCGCTGATTTCCAAAACGCAAAGCAAGTGAGGGTGATGATATTAGTGGAACAAATATGTTCTGAGAGAAAATCTAGTGGATTCCTATGATTTACACACATGGCAAATCGCAAAACAGAGTTGGGTGCCAGGAGCCTTTCCCTTCTGATCAAGAAAACGAGGGCCATCTGCACTCGTCCCGGAGGACGCATCCCAATTACAACTGACTCTGGCGCAGAGTTCACGACGAGGGCATCTGCAGAGTGCGTTCACCCGCAGGCGGGAATAGTGGTGGAGATTCAGACGTCCGGCTTCCAATCCGTCACCTACTAGCTGTGCTTCAAATTCCACATCTGTAAAATGGGGATAATGTACTTATTGAAAAGTGTTGTTATGAAAATTAAATAATATAGTCCCTGGAAGTGCTTGGCATAGGGTCTGACATATAGTAAGTCCTTGATAAATGTTACTTATAGAAATTATAACAATTATAATTTGTGGCATTATTACTAAATCTAATATTTGTTCCTAGCGATTCCTATTTCTTTTTGGTTTTTCTTCCCTTTTTCCCTGCCTTTTGAATTCAGAATGTCTGGTAGCCTGTATATTAAGTAGTAAAATACAAAATCACTGTCCCTCAGGGCAAATTTTTCTGACAAATACTACAGATCCTGCTGTAGATTTCTGTGGGCATCTTGTTTGGCTAATTCAAACAGCAAGATGACACTATGAGCAGCAGCTTTTCTATCTGCTCCTGGATCATAATAAGCCCCTTCTTAGCACCTTCTTTACTATTCTCTCTTCAGCTCCTAACACATGGGGCTGCTCAAAAAATATCTGAGTAGATAAACGTTCTTTATTCATACAGGGGAAACAATGACAACAACTGCCCCAAGGAACCTCTGCCGTTCTTCCATCTACACTTCTCTGACCAAGTTTCCCTGGTGACACGAACATTCTAAGATAGAGGTGACCGTGGGCAAGAGACCTTCTACTCTTGCATTTCACTCTTCCTGGTGGTCTGTGTCACAGAGGTCCGTCTTAGGGACAAAAGCTATATGACTGGCTAGTACATCCCCTTAGATGTGTCATTTGAAATACTGACTCATTATTTTAATAGCACCTCTCTTAAATTAGGGTCAGAATTACTTTCCCAGAATCATCCTTTTCATCTGTTTTAGGAAAGAGCTGTCACTGTCTCATGTCCCCACTAATTGGAAAAGTTGTTCTTCCTAACCTCGAAACAGCTAAGTAGGAAGTATACACAGTGACCTTAAAATCGACACCTTCTCCTTTTCTAATTGGCATGTACAATCTAGGATTTTTTGAACAGTGCTTTGAGTTCCTACACCTTCCTATAAAGGGGTGTGTGTGTGAGTTGGTGAAAGATGGGGAGTTGGTGATGGAGGGATCTGCCTTCTTTATTTCAAGACAAGTGAAGGGGCTTCCATTGGGCCATGTGGCGAGAGCAACATGTTGGCAGATACGACCATGGCCTATATTCTGACTCCCGCTGGGAATTCTAGAAGTTGAGCAATGGGATGACTGGTCACTTTGATGGTGGAGTCAGGGAGGCTGCTGAGTTGGGGAAAGTCTTTCACACCCTTTCTTGTCCCATCAAACTATTGATGGGACAAGAAATGAGTATTTCCCGTGGATCAGATGTGGGCAATGCTGAAGAGAGGGCTGGGCTGCCGACCTCTAAAGTTCTGTCCAGTTGGACCTCCTGGGTAAGGGGACACCAACAAGTGTGAACCCACAGAGAGTGGCCCCTGTTGAGCCAAGGTCTGCAGAAAGGAGAACAGTCAAGCCAAAGGAAAACGTGCATTGAATTCGAAGTGGCGGGCCCGACTGGGGACCTCCAGAAGAGCCCTGGAAAGCACTCCCCTGGAGAAAGAGAGCTTGAGACACCTCCCAGGCCCAAGAGCATGGGGCCAGCCTGTGACAGAACCAATGCAAATAAGGCTTCTCCTGACCTTTCTGTCTCCTCCCCTCCCTTCCTCATACACCGTAGGAGTCAGAAACTGGAGAGCCAGCTGGGGTGGGGGATGGACGGCCAGGAGGGATAGAGATGCAAGGCCTCAGGACCCCATCCCCACCACGGTCCCCCTTGCTCACTACACGGTCCTCTGACTGCTCCTCTGTTCCTGAAACACTCCAAAGGTGCTCCCAACACAGGGCCTTTGTACTTGCTATTCCCTCTATCTGGACCATCCTTCTCCAGTCATTAAATTGTTGTCACATTTCATTTTCTGTGGAAACATGATCTGATTTACACTTAAAAAAAATTATTCTGGTGACTTTGTGGAGAAATGACGGTAGAGAAGCAATAGAGAAAAAGAAGACCAGATGCAGGGCTATTTCACTGGTCCCTGTGAGGTGGAACCATGCCTCGGACCAGGGTCATGCAGTGGAAGTGTTGAGAAGTGATCAAATTCAGAATATATTTTGAAGCTGGTGCCCGCAGGACTTGATGTCTGTGAAAAAAGAGTCTTCTTTGACTACGAAGTTTTTGATCTGAGCAGCTCTTTGAGTGAATGAATTCGTTACTGAGCAAATGAATGAATGGTGAGTCATTAAAGAGTTTTCAAGCCATAAAGTCAGATTTTTAGATCCTTGTTGCTGTTTTGCTGTAGTGACACCAAAGGTAGAAATAGAAAAAGTCCCTTCTTCTTCCTTCCATCTCCCAATCTGCCTGCAGTTCTTCCCATTGGCAGTCCACCAGCTAATGGGAAGCCGACTGGCAAGCGTTTCTCGGAAGTACAGTTTGCAGACCCTGACCCCAGCCTCACAGAACGGAACACAGACGAGTGGCTTTGGAGCCGATAGACAAGAGGAAAACACCACAACCATCTCAGAAAAAATGGGTGACTGCGGGGCTTAACTCTTGGCTTGAACAAGGAGACTGGTGCGCTGAGGCTAGAGGGCCAAAAAGGGAGGTGCTTACACCTCACAGGGGGCCAGCAGGTGGGAGGTATGACCAGGCGTTCCTTCTCCTCTTTGTTGGCTGGTATTGGCAGTTGCAGCTATGCCACCGAGCTTGAGCATTGGCAAGGGCCCTGAGCATACCTGGCTGGTGCCCCTTGTGGTCCCAGAACCTGCGTTCTCCGTGCACAGGAGTTCAGACCGCACCACAGTCCCTTCCTCATTGTTGAGATTTTTCTGGGTGGAAAAGCCTGAGAAGGGCTTTCTGGGGCAGCCAGACCATATGAATGAAACTTAGAGGAGAGCAAACTGCAAGGCATGTTTGAAAGACAGTCAAAGCCGCTCTTCATTTTTTCCTTTCCTTTACGAGATGGAAAGGCAATTAAAAAAAATAAATGTTTTAAAATCAATAGCTTTCTTATGTAGCAGAGGCAACTAATTAGAAAAGACAATGGGAAAATACCCATTCTCAATATCAGTGGAAATTATAATACCTAGGAATAAACTTAACAAGAAATGTGTGTAACTTACCATCTATGAAAACTTTGAAAATTTAAAGGACCAAAAATAGCACTGGAATAAGTGGAGAGACATAGTCTGTTAGAAGTTTAAATATCATTAAAATATAAATTATTCTCCAACTTATCTAGATGTTTAATAAAGTTACCAAAAAACACCACCAGTAGTTTTTAAGCCGACATATGCTTAAATATCCTGAAAATTAATCATTCTCATGCAATTTGATGATAATTCTTCTCACATAATTTGATGAGAATATAAGTTAATGAACTTATTCTAGAAAACAATTTGGCTATGTGAATCAAGGATTGTTTTAAATATCGATATATTTTGATCCAAAATTTTACTTTTAAAAATTTATCTAAAGAAATAATAAAAAATGCTGATAAAATTTGCCTACAAGGATGTTTATTATAAGATAGTTATAATTTATAAAAACTAGAAACACCCTAAGTATCTAACTACAAGAGAATGTTAAGGAAACTACATACTCAATTAATAGGTATTTATATAGACAATTTAAAAGGGGGAAAGTTTAGGATAAATGTTAAGTGAGAAGAGCAGAATTCAACATTTATACAGTGAGATTCATGTATGCATATGTGTACGTGTGTGTGTATATATGTATATACACATAGATATTTTCCTACATACTTTTAGAAGAAATTGGAAAGAAAGGATCAATGGTTTAACCTTGGGTGATAAAATTGTCTTTTTTTATTCTTTATATTTTTGTGTGTTTTAATTTTTACCATGAAAACATTATTCAATCAGAAAAAAACCACAATCATTTCAAAAAGAGGGAAGGAGAGGCACTTGATTCCCTCTAATTTTTCTTTCAAAAACTTCAGTAAGTCTTTAAGTGCCAACATGTGCCAGGCACTTGTCATAGTGCCATTTGGAGGTCACAGCCCCTTGATCAGAGCAGGTGTCTACATCAGGGGTGGTGAGAAACGGGGCTGGAGAGGTGGCATAGCAGGTTGTTCGAGGCCTTGTGGGGCACACGAGGGAGCTTGGACTCTGTCTTGGAGGCTTTGAAGTGTCTAAGGTGATCATTATGAAGAAAAACTATGAATGTAGCAATTGCCTACTAAAAAAAATTATAATAGTAGAGATAGCCTTTAGTTCCATTCTTGTCCCTACCCTGTTTGTGGAGGAAATGATTAAGCGCCACTCCACTTTTTATGTCACTAGGCTGCCATCCCTAAATTATGAAGACTAAATGAATAAGGCATAAGTATTGAAATTCCCTCCTTTCGGTACAAGGTCCACAGACATAGGAGCAAGCTGTATCAAAGCTTAACGGAACAAGTCGCAGGAGCATCTGAGAGCAGGAGGGCAAATTAGAGATGGGCTTGTTGCTGGGCGGGGCAAAAAGGACCATGAGAAGTCATCTTGTCCCTATCTCTACTGCAGATGGAATGTTCTCCGCATTATTTCTCATGAAGCCACCCAGCTTCTAGGGATGTTTCAGATTCGCCTCATAATGACGATTGTCCAAACCTAAATTCATGATCTTCTCCCCAAAACTCCTCCTGCTTCTCTATAGCGGTGAATTATGGCACCATCTACCCAGTTACCACAGCTGGAAAACTAACGATCATCTCAGACTCCTCTCTTTCTCTCCCCAGCAACACCCAGTCAGTTGTCAGTGCATTACTTAAATTTGGTCTTCACCGTTTCTCACCTGGATTCCTGCAGGAGGTCTCCCCCTCCAGTGCACATGCCGTCTCGTCTCTGCTCCATGTGCTGCCATAAAACAAAAGCTTGATCAAATCCCTCCCTGACTTGAAATACTTTAGAACCTTCGAGTCGTGTATCTAGCCCTGTACATTTGTTTAGCTTTTGCTCCTAAACTCTCCGGGAACATGCTGCATTCCAGCTATTTCACACTATTTCGTTCCTCAAATGGCCCTTTCCCTCTGTCCCTCTGGGTTACATTCTGATACTTGCAACCAGGAATCCTGACTAATGCATGTTTGGAATTTGTGTCCCCCCTGAATCACAGTAACTGGCACATAGGACTCAACAAAAACAAGTTACATGGATGAACAAATAACTTAGCAAAGGGTTAGGAGTTACCTCTGTGTGAAGTGAAACCCTTCTGCCCTCAGAACTTCTCTGTGTCTGCTGTGCCCCAACAGAGCACCCACTTCTTGTGTCTTGATCCAGAGGCCACACCACCCATGTCTACATGGGGTTTCTCCTTAAACAATATTTGCCTCCTTAGCAAGTGCCTAAAATGTCTGTTAATCTGTAAACACTTGGAAAGACTCCAGGTTGTATTCTTATTTTCCTAGTTTAAGTGTTAAAGGAACCTAAAGTTAGGAAAGCTCTTATCAGAAAAGCCATCGTGCCTGGTGCAATTCACTGAACAAAAAGATTGGGGGCGCTTCCCTGACACAGGATTTGGTAGAAGCAGCCTTGACTGAAGTGTGCTTGAGCCTCTGATGGCGGGTGAGCGAGTCTGAGGAGGGGTTTCCTTCCTGCAGGGATCCACTGGATGAGTCCCAGAGTGTGTAGCTCCCGAGGACTCTGCCTCGAAGGGAAGGAAGTGGGGCTTCTAACCCATTAGCAGATTCGTTCCCTTCCTTGGTTTTTGGAGAATAAAGGTTGGCGTCTTTTTTTTAATGAGTAAATTTGATTTGATTTTGAAATGTTTTCTCTGTATGGAGTAAATGTCCCACTCAAAGTTATTTCTTCATTTTTAAGCACAACAAATCTAATCCTCTTTCAACATACACGTGAAAGTCATAGCATTTTTATACTAAAAAGAATTCAAGGTTCTTTGCAGCAGAAACAATCCTGCTTGAATCCATTTAACTCAGATAAATATTGAGCAAAGTCAGCAAGGATGCTTCTGAAATTTTTCCTTTCAACTATTTCTTAAGGTCAAAAATCTAAAATCACTGAAAGGCTGATGTATTTTTACAGCAAAAGATAAATACACAAGAAAAATAAAAGCAAAAATTAGAGCTGCCCTGGTCATGAGTGGTTAGGGAAGTCTGGAAGTATTTGATGGTTTCTGTTTGAAAATTAAGTGTAATGAAAGAGCCCAAACCAGGCATGACCATCTCCCAGCAGAGAATGGGGAGGACTGTCAAAGAACGTAGTGGTGTGGGCTCCTACACACACGCAGTGATTTTGAAGCTTTGACAGAGTTCTGGCATTTACAAAGAAAAGCCAGGCATTTTGGGGGTTTGGAATAGGGTGGAAAAGATTAGAGCAGGACATAGACATTGGGAAGAATTTGAAAAAGTCTTCTTGTTCCTGAGAGGAAGCGGGCAGAGGAGTGGGAAGGAAATGGTGAGCAGGCAGATGGGGGCTGGAAGAACTTTCAAGGAGAGGTCTAAGCGTCCTTTGAATCTGTCTAGAGTGCTGTGTCTCCCATGTTTCTTACCAAACACACGCACATATGTATACATGTATGCATCATGTATGTGTATATATGCCCATATGTGGGAAAGAAAGTGTGTTTGAATTCTTTTGGGGTCTATGCCAAAGTGAAGGAGAGAAATGACTAGCCACAAAAAGGCAGAATGGAGAATAAGAATTGAGTAGAAATACAAGACTGCATTCAGAGATGACAACAAAAAATTAAGGATCATTTTGCAATATGTATACAAATACCAAATCATTACATTGTACACCTGAAACTAATATAATGTTGTATGTCAATTACACCTCAATTAAAAAAAGAAGAAGAAATTAAGGTCTCTGAGAATTTGCACAAGTGCTGGGGAGGGCATTAGACTTTCCCTGGGGTGTGGAATGTAGTTCAGGTTAATCTCTGGAAGACATTAAAGGGCAAGGACGCCCCAGATACCACTGGGATTATATAAGCATTTACGAGATGTGGTTTTCCCCAAACCCCAAGATCTAAGCACTCAACTAACTGGGTATGGGTCATACTGATGAGACAAAGTGAGTTTATTCTATAAATAACATAAGTAGTAGGAATTGACAGAAATAACTTGAGATGATTGACGATAAGGGCCAGAAAACAGAGAGGCATAGAAATGTGTAACAGTAGCCTTTCAGATCATGGTGGAAATAGGAAGGAAAGAGTCTATGGGGGCAGCTGTCCAGGGTAATAAGTAACTATAGACTGGCTTGAGCAAAGAAGGTCCAGACTGAAAAAAATCTATATATTCTGTATGGGAATAAAAATGGATTAATACCATATTATTTCACTCTGTATATAGACCCATCATCCATAAACACAGCTACTGTAATTATGGAAAACATCTCCCATGGTCTTTAATATTTAATTAGTCTCCCCACTGGAAATCAACCACGTAGAAAAGAAGCGCTTTCTCCATAGGTTACTATCAATTACCTAGCGACCCTGACATCGATGTTTGTGGATGCGCATGAGACAAGCTACATGAAGAGGCGGCACGTGCTCCCGTCTGCTGGGAGCTTACGGCTTCTTCAAAGTGTCAAATTCACTTTGCGCTCTGCCTCTTCATGTTGTGAAAATTTGAAATTGCTGTTGATTTAAAGGCTCTTCAAAAGGCTCTTTTTTTATCCCTAGCTGAGAAAAAAAAAACTGAACAGATTAATCTGGTGTTCTTTAAGTATGTCATTTCTCAACCTTGCAAAAGCAAGATGATTACCTCACGAGGAAAAGAAATCTCGTGGAGGAGAAGAAACCAGAGAGGGAACAGGATCAGAGCGTGACAGTCGAAGGACACAAAGGTAACAGTTATTTAAACCAGCCTTTAGAGGAAACAGAGGAGGAAGGCGAGGGTCTCATGTGATGTGAGGAATGTAGGAAAAATGCCGCAGCAATGGAGACACTGTTCAGAACCGCGTCCGTGTGGTGCCCCAGGCTCTGTCCCGCGCCTGGCCAATGTCCATGTATCCATTCATTCCATCAGCAGTGTGTGTGGAGCGCCCATTCTGCCCTACCTTGGCCTGGGTGCTGGGATATGATGACAAGTGAAGCCCAGTCCCTACCTTTGGGGGCTCAGAGTCCACTTGGGGAGACACACAGGTAGAAACAATTGCAGTTTTCTGTGCTAAGCACACCGCCGAGATAAACACGTGAGAATAGGAATTCTAGGTAAGGAGTGATAACTTTGTCTGTGAACACATGTTGAATATAAAATAAATACACAAAAATTTTCTTAACTAATGATGTCGCGAGAGCTTGTACAAATGTACCCGACCCCAAACCCGTTCCAGTTCTGGCTCTGCCCCTGACAGGCCTGAGACCTCCAGTAAGCACCGTGAGGCCTCGGTGCCCCGGTGGCCTCCTCTGAGAAATGAGCACATTTGTCCTGATGGTCTGGAAGCTGCTTGCTGAGCTTGACAGTCTCGGAAGCTTCATTTAAAATGCAAATGTTATCCTCAAAGAGCGATGCCTGAAGCCAACGGGACTTTATTGTGCATTAGTTAATTAAATTTGCTAGCCAGTCACCTTGCAGAGCCGGAGAAAAAGGGACACAGGTAGGATTCATCTCAAAAGATGGGGAGGAAGGGCCCTAGATTTGGGTGCGTAAGAGAATAGGGGATGTTGGCAAATAGAGGCAGGGAGAGGCATTCAGCCTGTGAGGGTTGTATGAGGGAGAAAGAAGAATCGTAGACAAAACTTTTAACACGTCGTAGGAAAGTGTTTTTCAACTTTGTTTTCAGAATGAAGCATTAAAACACGTGGATGTGGTCAGACTGCGGCAGCTCCAGGCTGTCTACGCAAGAAGGGCTTGGGCAAGTGCTGGCCGAAGAGGGTGGCTCGGGGACGGTCCTGAGGGCACATTTGCTTTACATTTGCACAAGTCACTCTTAATTGGATCGTAGGTTTATTTAGGATGATGGATGTGTAGGGGGAGTGAGGGTGAGATTATATGGGACAGTTTGGGGCCCCACCAAGTGATCTCTTGACACAAAGGCTGCCCAAAGAAGAGGAAGAGGGACACTGGAGACCCTCTTACTCTCCCTGGGAAAGCTCCCTCCGAATCACCACTCCCCTCAGGCAGCCTGCTCCTCCCCCACCATCTGCTGCCCGCTGGGAAGACCCCACCCCACCAACGGAGTGGGAACTGACCCACCCTGCTCTCCACCTTCCCTGACACACAAATGCTCTGCCGCCCCGGAGCTTTAAACCTAGCAACCCAGCAAAAGACGAACGTGAAGGCAGGTTGCATTCTGTCCTCATCACCCACTTTGGGTCTTTTTGTGTAACTTAGTTCAAAATTTTGTGTAACCTAGTGAATATGTTTGTATCTTCCACGGCTAACTTTCTCGTCAGGAGCTTACAAAGGGCAGCGTCAGCCATGACTAGAATTAAGTGAGGAGATCCGCAGGCTGGCAGAAATGGGGACTCTGTAAGAACCAGGCGTGAGCAGAGCCATGTGGAGTCCTGACTGGTCACTAATCCAGCGCTGGTCAGTCTCCCACATTTACAAGAGAGAACTCTGCTCTCCGAGGGTTGTGGACGGTGGACGTATTTCACACGATACAGGTAGCAGTTCATCTGTCCTAAGTAAACATCGGACAGCAAGCACTTTAAAGTATTTGAAATATGAGATGCTCCAAAATAAGTTCTTCATTTGAAAAAGCTGGAATGACACGCACATCTAGACACTTGTTTTACACAAACTGCTCTTGAATGGCTGACGCAGACACATGCTCCCCTGTGATCCTGTGCCCTGGTTTCTCACGTCACCAGGTCCTGACATTGTTAGAGGCTTGTGTGTCCCAGGTCCTGGCAGGACCCTCCGTGGAGTAAAGCTGCTCCTCCTCCTTCTGCTGGGGGCCAACCCTGATGCCTGTAGCCTTGATTCTTCCCTTCCCACCTCCTCCAGACCTTGTGTGATCAACTGCCCCTAGTGTCACAAATCCCCAACCGTCTTCTCTTCTCTTTCCTCCCCTCAGTCCATAACAATGCTTAAATAGAAATTGTCCTCTTCCTCTGAATTCTCCCACTAATTACCGTCTCATCTCTCTCCTCTTCATATACAAACTTCTTTAAAAGAGTATGGTATTTTGGCTGTTTATATAGCCTCATTTCCATTAACTCTTCACTTCACTACAGTTTACCTCCCATTTTGCGTGAAGCAACAGAAAGTAACATAAGCCAAAAAAAAGAAGCATTTAGCTTTTCCATATACTGCAGAGATCCATTCTCACCTCCTGGGAGAGACTAGCAAGTTAAAAACTACATCCCCCAGACTCCCTTGCAGCTAGGGGTCTATTTGCAAGCTAGGTTCTGCCAATGAATACACTCACAAAAGTGTTGGAAGACAAACATGGAACAGAGGTATCGTTCTGTTGCTACTTCTGCTAACAAGCAAGCTCGTGAAAACATGGACGTCAAAAAGCAGTTGAGGGGCAATGACAACCAGACTCAGTGCCTGGCCGACACCTTATGGGTGTCAAGAAAGTTTCAGTGGTGACAGAGAAAGTGGCTTCCTGACCCCAACTCCCCGATCTCTAAGCAGCATCCATGATGATGGGCCCCAAACTTCACAGCGTCGGTGGTCATCTCCTGCTTTGTGCTACTCTAGCATTTCCAAGCATTTCCACAGCATCAGTTTCCTATATAAAATCCTTCATGTTTAAGACACCTGGGTGTTTTCTCTCTCCTATACTAAGCCCTGACCAGTATAGTTTGTGAAACTGCACGTGGTTTTAGACAACAGACTCAACAACAGGACTTGGGAGTGGTTACCTGGTTTTGTAGGATTTGAAGGCAGAGGTGACTCAGTTCCCACTGAAAACGGGAACTGGCAGTCCAAGGCACAGCTGCGAATAGAGTTACTTAAATTATCACATTTTTTGGAGGACTTAAATTAAACGCCTATCGAAGGCAAGCTTCCTGGTGGATTAGTGTGGTAGGAATGGGGCAGGCAGGACTATGGGGCACGCTGGACACTTCTGAAGCCCCGAAAAGCTTTCCTTTAAGCTGTAAGCTCAGGCCTTCACATTTCTTTAAATTCTCAGCTCTAGGCAAAATTAGAGGATTGGAGAGTTTCTGTAACTGCCATCAAACAATCTCTAATCTCTTAAAGCCAATGGGATGACACGTCCAAAAGTAAGATGCCAAGGCTAATCGTGTGAGTTTCGAGTTACAAATTAAATTGAATTTGCAGCCTCCCCAGGTCTTTTATGGTCAAGACAGACTTTGGTTAAGACAGAGTGGGTCCCTGAGAACGGAGAGGAGAACGTTTGGGTAAATTCAGATGAATATGAGTCCCTGGAGCCCCCAGTGTCCGCTGAGCCTCACTTGCCAGCAGAAGCAGCCCTTCCCGCATCCCATAAAGCTGGCTCCACCTTATGTGGAGACCTGGCAAGGGCCTTCCCTGAGGCGTCCACCTTCGGGGGGTGCCAGAGAGACTCCTGTTCCACAACACCAGTTTTCATTGTCTCTTGACCTATAAAAAAAAGTTAAATCCCATTATGTCTCAGGGAGACAAGTGAAGAGAGTTTACTATTTCAATATTTGTAATTTCCTGCTTATTGATACCTGTAGAAGCCCAGGGAATATGCGGGATAATGGATTCAGGTGGGGGAAGGGCTAGATCAATGAGAAACATCGACATATGTGCGTCTACAAGCTGCACTGCGGGTCCAGTGGTTAAGATCTGGTGCTCTCACCGCCATGGCCCAGGTCCCTGTCCCCAGTCAGGGAGCCACACCACCGTCTGTTGGTTGTCACACTGTGGCAGCTGCGTGTTGCTGTGATGCTGAAAGCTGTGCCACTGGTATTACAAACACCAGCATGGTGGACAGGTGTCAGTGGAGCTTCCAGACTCAGACAGACTAGGAAGAAGGACCTGGCCACCCACTTCCGAAAAAACTGGCCATGAAAACCGTGTGAAGAGCAGCGGAACACTGTCTGATAGAGCGCTGGAAGGTGAGAGGATGGTGCAAAAGGACCAGGGAGGGTTCTGCTCTGCTGTCCACAGGGTCACTGACTCCATAGCACTTACTAGAGCTTTTTTAATTCAGTCATCTAATCCAAGAGAATGCTTCTTTTGCCAATTGACAACTGAAAGCTACATCTACTCCAAGTGAGATTTAAATGTCAAGATTCCTTGATATAATGTAGAGGGGAAAAACAAAGACTTCAGGAGATAATAATGTTGAAATGGAATTATTACATATGACTGCTCCTTCACCATCTAACTATGTTTACCAAGAGGCCTCAATCCCTAAGACACCGAGAAACACGTCTGTGGCTGAAGCACCACCATCTTCTAAAACACTATCGGCTGCCCTGTGTAGGAGATGCTGCCACTGAAATAGGCTTTCTGAGTTCAGGGATGGCAGGGTTCTGCAGTGGCGGAGGCCACACAGTTGCAATAACTGGTTACCATGGGAGCAGCAGGGAGACAGTGGTAATCAGAATGTTGTGACCCGTGAGAATGAGATGATTTACCTAGGGATTCCTAGGATTGAAGCAGATGGGCAGCCAAAAGGTCAAGAAGAAAATCTGGAAAATGAAGGACTGATTTGAGTAGCCTCAGTGGAAAGTCAGATTCCTGGAAACTTGACAGTGTGAGCCCACTGAATAAAGAAGCCAGGTACCCATGAGGAAGGACCCCATGGCATTGTCCCAAGTGTGAATTGTAAACTTCCTCTTTGTCTTCTTAAAGAAACCAAAGCCATTTGCCAGAGTACTGGCACTGCAAAAAGGGAAATACCCAGACTTTGGGATATTACTGGACACTGGTTCTTAGGTAGCATTAATCCTTAGGGACACAAAAGGCAACTGGGACCCACCAGTAGGAGTAAGAACTTAGGAGGATCCAGTGATACATGTCGTTTGGCCAGAATCCATCTTGCAATGGGCCAAGAAAGTCCATGAACCCATTCTGTGGTTATTTTCCCTCTCCAGAAGACAAAGTTGTAATGACCTTTGGCAAGTGGTAGAGTCTCCACATTCATCCCCTTATCATAAAGGGAAGGGACAAGTGAAGCGAACCAAATAGTGAATCACAAACAATATCACGACCCTGAGGGAATTACATATTAACATCACCATCAAATACTTGAGAGGGGATGATAGTGGCAGCATAAACTTGGATATTGTTGTATCCCCACATAAAAATATACAGAAAAATTGATATGACCAAATATGACCAATATTTCCAACAGAACTAGATGGTAAGGTATCCCCCACAAATCCCATAATACTAGAGTGTGGGGAAAAAACACCAACAGGAACAAGATCTGCACATTTTTGGCATCAGTGTTGGAGAAATCAGAGAAGACAGCAGTGAAACTGATGGACTGAAAACTCCCCTAAAAGGCAGCAGACACTGACCAACAGTGCAGCAAGCCATGGGAGAAAACAGCGGGAACTCCAGTAGTGAGGGAGTGTCAGGGGCCAAGGGTAAGGCCTAATGGGCTGGAGCCATCCAATCCCACTGAACTCTTGAGACAGACCTTACCAGGCTCCCTCCCAAGGCAGAACCCCACAGGAGAAACTGCGGGAGTAGGAATAAACTTGAGCAGGATAGGAGCCACAAAGCAAATGGAAAAGAAGCTCTAGATCAAAGTGTGGGAGCAGGTAGAGCCGGAAAATCTCAGACAACAAGCCACCACGTTCTTTAACACTACGTGAAAATGACACAAGAAGGAGCTCTGCAAAGTTAGAAAATCTGTCTGGAAGCAAGCTCCTTTTAAAAGTTCAGTAAAACCAAATTCACATTAAAATGAGTGGCAAACACAAGTGTCAAGATCAAATCCCATAAGTTTACTATTAAAAAACAGAAAAAGGAGCAGCACAGTCTCCCTACAGACAAGGACAGCATGCCTGAAAGATGCTTAGAGACAGACCAACCTGTAACATTCTGTCTCAAGTGAGCTGGAAGATACCACAATATACAGAAAAATAAGATAAATCAGAATTGGGAAAACTCAGAGGTGGTGTGACAGAACTCAAGGAAGAATTACCAATAAAAGGGAAAAAAATTTTTTTTAAGTGAAGATTACTGTAGGAGGAAGATAACAGCAAATAAATATAAGTAATGCCTACAAAAGTGGAGGGTAAAAGAAAGAAAAATTTTAATTCAAAAAGAAATGAGAAAAAATAAAAAAGAAAGTGACAAATATTGAAGACAGGCAAAGAAAATCCAACATATAGATAATAGGAGTCCCTGAAGAAACCCAAAGCAGAGGAACAAACCAAATACTAAAATCTTTCCTGAAATAAAAAATAAAAGTATTTGAAATTACATATTGAAAGAGCATACTGTGTGTCTGAGAAAAGATATCTAAAATGGTCATGCCATTTATAAAGTGATTGTCTCTCTTTTACAATAAATTCTCTCTGTCCTAATTATTGTCTCCTGACTGGACACTGATACAGGAATTGGTAGCAGGAGTGGCCCCGGGAAACAGACCCTCAAAGACCTCAAAGACCGGATTTGAGAATTGACATGGTCATGTCTTTGGTTGGGAACTAAGTGCGGAACTCTCCTGGTGGACAATGGATCCTGGGTAACCCGCGGCATGCAGTGGCGCTCACGATTAATGAAATTACCGTCTGGGGCTGATTACGATGGAGCATCTACAGAAGCACTAAGACATATTCTAGTAAAATTACTGAGGTTTAAGGAAAAAACTTTCAGGCATCTAAGCAAAAAGCACACATGACTTTTAAGGAAAAAATTATATTATCATCAGATTTTTCAACAGTAACATTTCATGCCAGAAGAAAATGGAGTAATGTTCTTAAGATGTTCAAAGGAAGAGAATGTAAGCCAATAATTTTGTATGCAGAAAAACTGACCTACAAATATAAAAGGTGCAGACAAACTGTTATCAACATTCAAGACTTCAAGGAATTCTTCGTTCTCATGAGCCCTTACTAAGAAATCTGCTAGAGATGAGCTGACCAGTATGGCAGCCACTAGCCACATGTGGCTATTTAAATTTTAATTTTAATGAATTAAGTGAAGTCAAATTAAAAATTCAATTCTTGGGCTGGCCCGGTGGCGCAGCAGTTTAGTTCGCGCTTGGCAGCCCGGAGTTCACGGGTTTGGATCCCGGGCGCGGATAGACGCACTGCTTGTCAGCCATGCTGTGGCAGCGTCCCATATAAAGTAGAGGAAGATGGGCACGGATGTCAGCCCAGGGCCAGTCTTCCTCAGCAAAAAAGAGGAGGATTGGCAATGGATGTTAGCTCAGGGCTGGTCTTCCTCACAAAAAAAAAAAAAAAATTCAATTCTTCAATCAAACTAGCTACATCTCACATGCTCAAGAACTATATGTGCTAGTGTCTACCATATTGAATAGTGCAGATATAGAACATTTCCATCATCACAGAAAGTTTTATGGGATAATGCTGTCTTAGCCAATGAGCTTCGATCAAAATGCCTGGAAATCACTGGCATAAAGACTGATGATGGGTATTAAATATATACTTAATTGAGTAAGTAAGACCAAATGAGGGCTAAAAGGAAGAGATTACAGTACATAATAGCTGCATAATTTGAAAATCTAGATAGAGTAAAACCATTAAAAATGGAGGAGATGCAAATAGCATATGCAAAATAAAAGTATTGTTAAATTATATTTTCAGTAATCATAATTGATGGTGTAGGATGGTGTAGGATTGCTATTCTGAGACTCTTATATGTGTATGTGGGACAAAACAAATTAATAACTATGGGATATTCTGATTCTGTCACGTCTTGAGAACCAGAATTCTCAGTGTGGAAGAAAGGAGAGACGGACGTATTATAGAGGAGGTTAAGTAAAAAAGTCTGTGGCCTGAATTTAAATTGAAAATATCAGTATGAACTAGAGCCCATGACAGACCCAGTAATAATGAGCATCCTGGGAGCCCAGATTATGGTTTTGAAATACCATTTCTCATTAAAAGAAACCAGGGAATTGGGGAGAAATGGCTGGTTCCAGGTCTGGGGCTGGATAAGTACAAGATGTGTCTGGAACATCTTGACACACCAGGTGGTGGGGAAGCATGAAAGGTCACTGGTGTCACGTCAAAAAGATTCAGGACCAACCTGAAGAGGCTCCCATCGGCCAAAGATGGGACAACTTCAGCTTCAACAACAATCGTGATAGATTGAAACTCATCAAATATGTTAAAATCTATGAGTTTATATTAGTATTAAAATAAAAAGTAACTAATTGGTCACCTTCTGTGGATGAAAAGGAACTCAATTCACTTCCCTGAGAACTAACTAAACTAAAGGAAAGAATCAAGCATTTATCTTGCCTATTCTATATGAACTGGCTAACCATAATAGATAAGGGGAAGTGTCCCTTTATAAAGTTATTCCAGCTAATGTGAAAACAGAATGATAGAATATCACAATTTGAAACCTCCAATAAAAAATGGGCCTAGCCCTTGAGCATCATCAGCTGTTGAAACCATAAAAAGAGTGAAGATCAGACAGATAGTATGTGTCTTCCAAAGAAAGAACACAGCGTCACCTACGGTATTGTCGGAGGAGCTGACCTTGAGTCCACTCAGGCCTCTGGATCCAGCTGCCCATCCGCAGGGAACACAAGGGAAAGGAGCACCTTGAATTACTCCATGAGTATGCAACAAAAAGTCCAGTTTTGGGGAAACTACAGTTCAAACAGGCTGGGATAAATTATAAGGATAAAAAGGGGCATGGGGAAGGAAATTAGATTAAAAGCAATTGGAAAAACATACACTTTAAATGGGCATGATGAAACTGGAATATTTAAGGATGCACACTTAGGTGAAAAAAGCATAAAAAAATCAAGGCAGTGATCACTACATAGAAGTCAGGACAGTTGTTCCTTTGAAGGAGGAGAGGGCGGAGATTGGCACATGGCACAAGTAGAGGCTTCTGGGGTGACAGGCAAAGTTCTATTTCTTGACTCATGTCTTGGTCACAAGGATGTTTACCTTAAAGTAATTCACCAAGCTATTAAAAAAATAATTTAAAAAATGAAAGATTTGAAAGATGCTGGGGTGCTGATTTTTATCATAGCCCCATTTAATTCACCACGATGGCCCTTGTAGAAGATGTGTGGGTTTGGAGAATGGCAATTGGAATCTCTTAAATTTAGTCTCAAGGCAGCACTTCAATTACAATTGCTTTTTCAAATATGGTCTCTTTACTCCAGCAAATCAACATGGACCCCAGCACATGGTACGCAGTTCTTAATCTGACAAATGTTTTGTTCTCTCTCCTAATAAGCAGAGAATACCAGAGGAGTTTGCTTTCATCTGGCAGGAAAGCAGTTCACCTGTGGCAGCTCTGGCTCTCTGTCAAAATTTAGTCCACAAGACATTGATCGCCTTATCATCCCACAGGACATGATGGTAGTTCAGCACAGTGATGACGTCGTAGTCTTAAGACATAGTACATAAGAAGCAGCTGTAACCCTAGATTCCTTGATAAAACATATGTGGATGAAATGATGTGACATAAATCTCACAAAAATTCAGGGCTCTGCCACCTCAGGACCGCTGCCACCCTTATCAACTGTGTATTGTCTAATCCATCAAGCCACAAAATTGGGCATGCGCAGTATCACTTCGATGCTTAGAAGGCCTCTCAGGGTTTTGGAGGCAACTCATACCACATTTGGATAACCTACTGGACACATTTACCAAGTAGCACCTAAGGACTGTCAAGTTTGATTAGATCCCAGAGCAAGTGATAATTCTCCAGCTGGTCCAAGATGCAGAGCAAGCAGCTTGGTCATATGATCCAGCAGAATCATGGTGCTCAGAGTGCGGATGACTGATGAGGACGCTGGACAGACAGCTCCAACAGCAGAATCAGAATACAAGCCCCTAGGGTTTGCAGCAAAGCCACAGGCTCGCCCACAAACACATAGTCTCTTTTTGAGAAACATTTCCTGGTTGGTAAAGACTGAATGCTTGGCCAAGAGATACCAAGGGACCATGTGACCTGAGCTGCCCATTATCAACTGTGTATTATCTAATCCATCAAGCCATGAAATTGGGCGTGTACAGTAACACTCCAAAATCAAGTGGAAGTGTTAAATAGAGGGTTGTACTCAAGCGGGTGGGAAAGGCAGCAGTGAGCCACACGGGCAGGTCATTCACGCTCCCAGTGCACTGACTCCAGAGGTACTGGCACCTCTTCTTCAAGTCACTCTAAAGTGACTTGGTGGAGAGTTGCTTATGAAAAGTGACTTGAAGAAGCATAAAGATCTGCAGGAATATGCACCAACTAAAAGTGGACTGTGGGAACATATGCCCTGCTTAGGAGTGACCCAGAAGGACAGTAAGGAAAAGTAATTCTTCAAGCAGTACACGTGCTCGTCCCCTTTGCCTGGAAGGAAACAGAAGAGGTACAGATCTACAGTAATTGGTGAGTAGTGCTGAGTGGCTTAGCTAGATGGTCCTAGACTTGGGAGGAACAAGATTGGAGGGCCAGTGACAAGGATGAACGGGAGAGAGTTGTAAGGATGGACCTCACAGAATGGCCCAGGGTGACAATATCTGTGTCCTGTGTGAATGCTCATCCGAGAGCACCCACTGCAGGGGAAGCTCTCAGTAACACTGAGAAATTGTGATCTGACCTGTGAGTATCAGTCAGTGCCTCTCCTAGTAAGGCCAGAACTTGCTCAGTGTGTCTGTGGACATGGTGTAAGCGGCCATAGTGGCAGAGATGGCTGTTGTGTATGGTTCAACAACAGAAAGATTTTTCTCCTCGTCGTGTTGGATCTGGATGGCATAGTGCTGCTGAGTGCTCACCCTTCGACAGCAGAGACCCAAGCTTAGCCCCTGTGACACCATAGCCTGGGGAGGTCAGATAGCCACCGGGGGCAGACTAACCGGACCATTTCCATAATGGAGGGGGCAGCAATGTGTCCTGACTGGAACAGAAATTTGTTTGAGGTATGGATCTGCTTCCCTGCCTGCAGGGAAGTATCATCTCCTCCTCTGCTTTAAGAGGAATAAGCAGATAGTGATGTAGATAATAAGATGATAGTGTGGTGGCACATCTGCCACATGCCACCACAATCCCTGTAGCAACCATGCTGGAGCACTTCTCACACTCCAATGTAACGAAGAATCACGAGAGCAGGGCAGAGTCTACGTTGCTGCCCATCGTATCACCAGCACCAAGCCTATGCCGGGAACATAGCAGAGATGTGTTAAATGTTTGTTGAATGTCTTCTACACTTTAGTATTTATCATAATGCCTGAAAAATATTTTGGTCAAAGTAGGTGCTTAACAAACATTTGTTAAGTGCAAAAAATTGTGATCAACTAGATTGGAAGTCAGCAAACTACAGCTGTGGGCCAAACCTCACCTGTCCCCTGATCTTGTACGCCCATGAACCAAGAATGGGTTTTACATTCTTAAAAATGTAAGAGGAGAATATTTCATGATACCTGAAAACGTAATAAATTCAAATTTCAGTGTTTATAAATAAAGTTTTATTGGAACTTGTGTGTTTACATGCTGTCTGCGGTGTTTTGCGTGGCGACAGCAGAGTTGAGTACTGTGTGAGAGAGCGTGTGGCTCGCGGAGCTGAGGACATTTACTATCTGGCCCTTTACAGGAAGTCCGCCCACCCCTGCACCAGATCTTCCAAAGCACAGCACACAACGATGTTTAAGACCGTGATTACTACAGGGCTGCCTCCTTCCTTTGCAGACCACCACCTCTTCACTTCAGTTTCTCCTGAAGAAAACAAACTGTTTTTCTCATATTTCATGGCTTCAGGTGAGGTTTATTCCAAGACTTGTCGGTGTCCTCAGGCTCCTCTTTGCCATGTTTGAAACAAGAGACATAGCAGCCAAGACAGACAATGACACAGAGAGAGACAGAGGGCGAGACCGGCCCGACTCGGGCCTCCTGATCCATGAGGGGGATCTCTCTTCTGTCAGCACCATTTCAGAACAACATGGCCTTTTCTAAAGCTTGGTACTATTTTTATTGCAGTGAAATGTTTATTGTGATTACAGAGAGAATTGTTGTCTTAAAACCGATGTTTACTATGGTAGGGTGAAGCTATGTTTTAAAATAATACACTGAAGTTTATGAAGGAAACCTCAACTCTTCTCAAAGAGAGAAACTGAAGAGTTTAATTTGCTGAAATAATTATTTCATTAAATTAGAAAAATTGATATATTTTTGTTATTTAACTAATTCATCACTCTGTATGAAATGCATCACTCCGTTTTATCTACTGTTTGTCTGAATCACCACATGCTAGTAACTGGCTTCCCTTTATTTTTTGCTCCACTCCAGAAATTCTTTACCATTTACGTTTATCACAGGCAGGCAGAGCCTAGTCCCCATCAGAGAGACAAGGACGATTTTCTTAGTTACTGTACACTGAAAATGGCACTGAGTCTGGCAATTCCCATGCTATCCAATCAGGCAAGATTCAATGCAAAAAAAAACCTAATGTGCCAAAATCAGACATTTGTTAAGTGAAAAAATCATGGAGGCTCTTATTAGCGCACGTGCCCACGGTCTTTCTGTTTTTGAAGTTGACACCCTCAGGAGCACTTCCTGTTGGAAGTCCTCTTTAACAATTTTGGAGGGATTCCCATGCCAGCATCCACCTGATGGAGGAAAACAAGACGGGCACGTGGGCCACTTCAGATCACGTCCTCTCAGCTGATTGCAGTCTCTGAAGTAAACCTAGTGGTGCTGCCCAGAAGGAGAAGGACGTCTCCAATCTGACCCTGGCTGCGTTGTGACTTCACACTGCTGACCCTCACGGTGCGTCCACTCCCCTCCGTGGGGCTGGCACATCCGCCTCCCAGAGGCTCTCTCTCTGTGTCCTGGTTGTGTATTGCAGCCCCGCGATCGATGAGTTCTTGTCAAGGACAAAGTCAGGCTCTTGCTTTTTACCAAAACAACTTTTTATGGAACGCAAAATTTTTTCCAGGGGAGAAATGCAGATGTAGCATTATGCATTTTTGTTAACGGGTTAGGAGGATGGCCTGATACAAATGGTGAATAAAACAAGCAAACCGAGGAAAGCAGCAGCAACGGCCCACTGGAATTAGGGTAAACATCCGCCAATATTCCTGGCCTTCAAGCTGCCTTCTGAGGAAAACGCCAGGGCTACTATGGTTTTCCTAAGTTAAAATGGCAATTACCCAGTTGATTTCCTGAGATCCCTATAAGGAAATACTTCTAACCCAACCCAAAATGCCACTTCTAAAGAAAAACTGTATACTGTACCTACACCCGTGGTGGCCACAAAGCATGAAAATATTTTATTTTTTGTCCTTTCTGAATTGTTAAGACAGCTTCTTGATCTCTCTCCCCACGGCTCAACAACCTCCTCCTCTCTGGATCCTGGTAATCTCACCTATGGTAGAGATCCGGGGTTCTCGTTGAGTCCACGTCAACACCTGAGAAGACTTACACTTTCCAGGCACTTCTCTGAAATGAGATGCATGTCCTCTTGATTCAAGTGTGTTAAGGTACCTCGGGATGTAATTATAAATCTCATAAATACGTGGTTTAATAAATGGTGGTCCATCTTTGGTCCTAAGAAGCAGGAGAAAGGACACATGAAAAACAAAGACAAAAGATCTGATGGAAATAGGAAAAAAAATATTATTTGTTAGCCCTGAGTAGTAGGTACAATGATGTCTGATGTTTTGTCTGTTTTTCTGTATTTGGAATGCTTCATACTTTTAAAAATTGTTTTTCTAAGAAAAAAAAAAAAGCTAAAGAAGTTACCAGGTGCTCAAATTCTAAATGAAGAAATGAGAAGGATGAGAAAAATTGCATAGCGTTTTTCTTTTTCGGGGTAGTTAGTTGCAGAAAGCTCTGAAGCACTGGTGCATGGGAGGGACAGCGATCCAGGGGTCCCCGGGAGCAGTGCTCCTACTCCACTGACGGAGGGGAGCTCTAGAGGACTGCTAACACAGGAAGCTATTTATCATAACAAGCCTGGCTGATACTGTTCCCATACTGAACCAATTAGGTTCGCCCATTTCGTCATACTTCATAACTTGGGATGATAGGTTTCCAAGTATGGTACAGTGTAGTAATTGAATTTTGATCAAACACACATGGCCCATAACCCAGTATGTGAAATTTTCAGAACAGTTCACAGCTTTTAAATATCCAGTCAACATGTTGCCAAAAGTACAGGATGTACTTGATGGAAGCGGGAGAGAGAGGGGAGGGCTGAATCTGGGTAGAGCTGTAAAACAAATATTTTTGTTCTTGTTCTCGTCTTATTTTTCACATAGCAGTGGAGAAAGGCCATGGGATATCATATCATAACTCAAGTCTTCCCCTTGCTTGCTCCATGTGCATAAACATCTTTGGGTCTCATTTCAGATTACCATTCATTTTTCTGCGTGAAACTGTTGTCACGCCTCAGGCCTGTTACACATGACCCACCAGCATTTCTCCCTGCAGCACTATCCACAGGGTATGTCCTGACAACCTACTCTGTGTTAGGCACCGGGTAAATGGGTAAACTCTTTCGAACAAAGAGAGATGCTCCCTGCCTTCGTGTGGCCTACGATGGATGGGGAGACAGACACAAAACAAACGACAACATCGATTTTTTTAAATTGCAACCTGTGATAATTAATGTGAAGGAAAAATAAGGTATCGGGAGGGACAATAATGGGGATGGGATTTACCCAGGAGAGGTGGAGTGGAGAGGAGAAGCGGGGAACACCTCTCCAAGGAAGTGCCATTGAAATTGATTTCTGAAAGATGAGAAGTGATTCAAGAGAGTAAATTGAGTATCCCCAGGAGAAGGAGGCATGTGAATAAGCCTTGAAATAGGCAAGATTTTGTCAAGTTCAAGGACCTGAAGGCTAGTATATACAGTGAGAAAAAAGGCTAAAAAGATAGGTGGGAGCCAGACCACACGAGGCCATGTAAAGAATTCCGCTAATTGCAGCCACTGAATGGTGGTTGGCCAGGAGGAGACAAGACGGGAGGCAGGCAAGACAAGAAGCAGAAAGACTAAGTAGAAGGGCTTGGCAATTGTCCAGGCAGGAAGTGACAGCGTCTTGGAACGGGGCGATGGCAGAGATGGAGGACCGCGGACAAATGTATGAGGCATTGTGGAGAAGAACTGATATGACTCGGTGATAATGACATGGAAGTGAGGGAGAGGGAGGTTCCAAGGACATTTCCAGGTTTCTAGCTTGAGCAACTTAATGAATAAAGTCTAATAAGTAACAACCTGTTACTATGACTCTTAAGGTGACACCAAAGCAACAGGAGAACCACATCTGTCTCCAGCCCCCATGTCTGCAGTGAGACGCTGCTCTCACTGGATTTTTCAGGAATAGACACATTAATCGGTGCTGGGGGTTCAGACATTTCCCACCTACATGCACATCAAACCTTCCTTACCATAAGCGGAAGAACATCTCTGAGCTATGAAAATCAGACTTTAACATAAGCTTTAAATTTTTACTCTCAGCTCCACAGACATGGTCATAAATGTCTGGCAGGTGAACTATGAGAACCTAAAAGAAAACAAATTTCCCCTTTGAAAATGTTCAAAAACCAAGCATGTTTCTTTATTCATTCAATAGATTTCCCCCGAGTGTTTTTAGCCTGAGAGGTATGAGGTAAATAAGATTTGTTCCCTGTGTTGGCAAAGAGTGTATTCTATAGAGGGAAAGAGGCATAAAAGATACGCCTAACACAGTGTGGTGTGTTACCCAGACCTAGCAGTAGAAGAATATGTGATAGGTGACAGGATTATTAATTCTGCAGGGGGAGTGGCCCGTGGACCCAGTGATGAAAGACTTCAGAGAGATTGCATTTGAGACAAGTCTTCAAAGACAAACAAGAGTTTGTGAAGCAGAGAAGAGGATGGGGAGAAATTCCAAGAGGAGGAAACAGCACAAGACAAGGTGCGAGGGTGCTCAGGAGCACTGGCTACTCAGGCCAGAGTGCTCAGGGAGAAGCCATGGGTGTGGATTCCACACTGGAAGAGTTATCCTTCATTCCAAAGTCTGAAAACACTACGAGTCTAGTCTGACTACCTGCTATCGCTTGACCCAGGTAGAGAATTCTAATTCACGTGGGCCCAACCCAACGAAGACCTCTCTATGTGACTACTGCCTGACACCGCCCGAGTCCCTGAGAGCTTTGGGTTCACCTATTGAGACGAGCAGTCCTCTCTCCCACAGTTCATAGTCAGTCCCACGGCTTAGCCAAGGCCACAGGACCCAGCTTTCTAAGGTGCCTAGGAAGACGTGGCAGTGGCCCAAGGTGGCGCTCCTGTGGCTGGAGAATGCAGACAGCACAACGACTGTGACGTTTAGTCTCAGTCTGGAGATTGGTAATGCTGCCCTTGGACAGCAAACAGCCAGGCATGGTGAGTGACCACCACCCCTAAAAAGTGAGTGTGCGTGTGATCTTCACATTTAAATGGCTGTTCCAACAGTCCTCAGAGAGGGAATTGGCAGCTTTGGCCTGGAGGCTGCTCCCCCACCTGTCTCCAGGCCCTGCAAACACAGCTGTGGACGAAGAGGGTCAAAGCTTCCAAGGAAAGAAATGGTGCCGTCTGGGGTTGGGGGGAACCATTGGCGGGCCTTTCTCACAAACCCGCTTGGGGCGGGGCCTGTCCACCTGCAAAAATTAGCGAGGAGGACACGGTCAGGCTTTCTTTTTCAACTTCACGTTCAGTAAAATCATTCAAGACTCAACTCAACGACCACGTCAACACCATCTTTAAAAGGATGAGACAGCGCACACAGTCCAGGCTGAGGGGAGCACAAGGCCACCTGCGTTTCTGCGAGGCACCCATCAGGGTTTTCTCCTCGTCCAGATGAACTGTCACAGGGCTCGCACAGAACTTCCCGGTAAAGCGCCCAGAAACTCCTCATCTGTGTTTCTCCAGGATTGTTAAAGTTCAGCTCTTTAGAGAAGTCAGCAGAGGCAGATTTCCATGACGCTGATCCAGTGTCAGCGATTCTAGAGTGGCCAGGGGTTGGCCGCCCCAGTGAAGAGAGAGGTGAAGCGGGAAAGAAACAGGTCGTTGCAGAGGAGGAGCATCGGAGCAGGGCATATTTTCGGCATCATTTTAATCACAAAATAGCACAAATGCGGTCTGTGTCTGTGTGCCACCAGAATACCACTGCACGCTGCTTTGAAAATTTCCATTTCTGTCATTTGCTTTCCTTTGTTAAGCCAAGACTGGAGAGAAACCTGGCAGCCAGCTCCAAGTCTGGCACGATTTCACCTCAAACACACTTGAGGGAGCCCCCCCCACACCCTGAGAGAAGGGGAGAGAGGGAAGGGGGAGAGGGAAGGGGAGAGGGGAGAGGGAAGGGGAGAGAGGGAAGGGAAGGGAGGAAAAGGAAGGGAGGGAAGGGGAGGGAAGAAAGGGAGGGACAGAAGGGGAGAGAGGGAAGGGGAGAGAGAAGGGAGGGAAGGGGGAAGGAGGGCAGGGGGGAGGGAAGGGGAGGGAGGTAATGGGGAGAGAAGGCACCACAGGGAGAGGAGGCCAACAGCCCCGCAGCCAGGCGGTTTGGCTCCATCTACAGGAATCAGGAGGCAAACAGAGCAGATCCCCCTGAAACCAGGTGGGGTTGGGGACTCTGACAACTGCCCCAAGAATTTCCCGGTGCCTATAGGAAGGGCGGGCGGTGGGGAGTTGGGGGGTAGGGACCTCCCTCTCCAGGTCAAGAGAGGCATGTCAGATTCCGCACAGGGATTCGTGTTCGGAGAGAAAGACATCGTGCCTCCTCCTGTAACCTCTGCATTGATCTAGCTGTTAGCTGTGCCCATTTGAGGCACAGGCAGTACGTGGTCCCTGTAAGGGCCCCACGCACACCGAGTGCTCCGCTGTTGAATGCGTGAATGAACAACAGATGAACCTAGCCCGCTGGATAACCCACTCCACCAAACACCAGAGACCCTGTGTGATAAGAACAAACCCTCTCTTTTCCAGGTGTACTCAGGAGTCGTCAGGCACTGTGTTAACCCCAGCGACTGCTGCAAAATCCTGCACCACCTAGACTAGTCCAGTGCTCCCCTCCAGCGAGGGTGGCACCACCTAAGATACACTAATTTCATCTGATGCCCTTATTCTGCAGATGCGTAAACAGAGGCCTGGAGAGGTTTTTGTCCCCAGGTCAACCAGCTCGTTGGTGACAGAACTGGTTTGGGGCTAATTTTCCTGGTCCATCGCTCTGGTGTTTGTTTTCTAAGGCAGGAGAGTTACTCCGCCTTCCTGCTGCCGGCCTCATGGATCGGCCTAGCTGATTGGCTGTCTCTGGAGGGAGATGGCTTCCCCACCTTCCTGTTGTCCTGTCCCAGCTCCTGTCCCAGCTCCTGCTCTGGCTGCCTTACTCCAAAAGTCAAATGCTGCCTCGAGCTGATGCCGACTGGTTGCTAAACTTATGAATTCACTTCTTAAAGCCTAAAGGACAGAATCTCTGAGCTTGTGGGTTTGTACACTAGAGGCAGGTGCTTTGTTGTAACAACACAGGTGTCTTATATCCGGTACCCAGCACATCCACTTACCCAAAGTGCTGAATAAGCACTAGCTGAGTTTCCCAGTGAGAGTTGTGGATGACGATGGTGTTTACCGACTGAAAAGGAATTTTTGCTGTAGGCAGTTCGCACTCAGTTTCCAAATAAAAAAGTGAAGGTCCTTCTTGAATGAGACTCCATACACACTATGACAGATGAATATGATCCAGTGAAAGCCGGTGATGAGAAGATCCAGATTCTAACCACAACCGATCTATAAAATGGAAATAATACTGTCATGACCTCTGAAAGGATTAGAAATGAATCATTATTATGATAATGATCACAGTATTAATAATAGCTTTGAACTATTATTAAGTGCTTACTACATTCCAGGCTCTCTGCTAACCACTTTATGTGCATTATCTAATTTATCCTCATAACAACCCCATGTGGGTAACAATTATTATCCCCATTTACAGAATGAGAGAACGAAGCTCAGAGAGGTTAAGATACTCCCCTACAGTGACAGCCAGTATTAGGAGGCCAGTATTGGGACCCAACTCCTATCTGACTCCAGACTCTGAAACACTGTTACACAGTCAATACTTATCGGCTGACTCTGTGCTGGGGGGATCAAATCTCTATCTCTAGTTCTGAGTTCTCGTGGGACCTCTACACTTTTATTTCCAGTTACTGAAAGAATATCATTAATTATATATTCCACTATTGCTTACACTTAAAAGGGCCTAAGACTAACTCCTTCCTTCCTTTCACAAGCATTTACTGAGAACAGTCCGTGTTCAAACCTCCAAGCTTGGTCTAGGGCAGTGGTTCTCAGCTGGGGTGATTCTGCTCTCCAGGGGACATTTGGCAAGGTCTGGAGACATTTTTGGTTGTCACAACTGGGGGTGGGGGATGCTACTGGCATCTAGTGAGTAGAGGCCAGGGATGCTGCTAAATATCCTACAATGCACATGACATCCCACCATGACAAAGAATGACTCAGCCCAAAATGTCAATAGTGCTGAGGTTGAGAATGCTGGTTTAGGAATATGAAGATGAATCAGACAGATATCATCATCATCATCTGACAGAGATGTAGCACAAGTTTTACATAGATACCTGTGTGGTGACAAGGAGTAAGTGCCCCAAGGTCCATAAAGCTGTGGGGTTAACTATGGGCTGGGGAAGTCTTGGTGGAGGAGGTGGCACTGGAGCCAGGCACAGAGAAGAGATAGGACCTGGATTCTGGATAAAAGAACAAACAGTGTGCAGGGTGTGGGTGTACGTGAGGAATGCTGGTTTATTTTAATTGGAGTGGAGGAGGTGTGAAAGGAGTAGTGGAAAAAGGAGGTAATTTTTTGGGGGGGCCAGATCCAAGAGCCTTGAGAGCAAAGGGAAGGACTTCGGACTTTATTTGTAAGTAATGGGAAGTCATCTAACATTTTCACATAAGGGAGTAATAGGATCAAAATGTTCTGGGGAGATGAATCTAACAGCTGAATGAAAATGGACTGCAGAGAAGCTGGAGACAGAAAGACATGTTATAACACTATTGCCGTATATCTTACTATTTAAAAAAACACAGCTATTTTTATTAGTAGTAGTGACCAATAACTGAGTGATTATTGTGATTCAGGATCTAAGCTAAACACGACATAAATAACCTCACTCGATGCTCCCCACTGTCACAAGGATTGCCCGTGTCACAGACAGGGGGACAGTCTTAGAGTGGACAGGAAGTAACAGAGTCACGACCTGGCAACTGAAGGCTGTGCTCCTAACTGCTTTGTGTGCTGGGAACCTGGTTGGGATTCTTACCCTCTTGACCAAACCAGACTGTTCTCCCTTCTCGGGCAGGCAGTGAAAGGAGACAGCCCGGACCCCGCTGGGAACCGGGAGGACTAGGACAAACAGCTTCCTTGGCAGACGACTGTAGGGAGAAAGGGACTGTTTCTCGGGGCTAATTTTGGGGAGCACAGGCCTATGCCCTAACTCACACACACACCCCTACACAATAGTTTCCCTAAATCTATTTGGAGTTAAATCAGTTCTTCCCGGGGAACGGTAAATGAGAGCAAACCTGGGACACCGTCTGGGCCGCCTGAAGCCAAGACAGAGCTCCCTGCGTCCTGCTGCTGAGGGAGCAAGCAGCAGACGCGAAGTGGGGGTCCAAAAGCTGTTTACTTGGCTCCTGAGCAGATTGCTAACTGGATCCCGGTGCGTCTCTGGTCGTGTTTTCGCGCCTTCAGGCCACAGGCAGGGAAGGAGAGGAAAGGTGTCGACTGTCCGTAGACAAAGCGGGAGGCAGGACGACAGTGGGTGGAGGTGCTGACAGAGGCGTGGCCAGACGCACAGCCACACCAGCAGCCATGCTGGGCCTCTGGTGGGCCTGCAGCGAGTCTTTGGTGGCCCAGGGCACCAGCAGTGAAAGAAGATTCATTTCAAGAAGCTAGAGGATAGGACCAAAATGGTGGCCACCTCCAAGTAGCCCAGGACCGTAGGCGGAGTCCACACGAGAACTTCCCTGCAAACTCCCAGGGCATTCGGAAAGGAATTGAGACAGTGGAAGTCTCACCACGCAGGCAGGGGAAGAGTCAGAGAGACTTTGGTGACGACACCTGTGATTGTGTGGTTCCCTCCTTCTCAGGACAATCTTCAAACTCTTGGAGTGTTTGTGATCTACAGCTTAAAGGTCAAAGGCTCCAGCACTCCAGGGTTCCAACGCTTCTCTCGAAATTCCCACAGCTTGAAAGAAACAAATTCTTGCCACAATCTCTTAGATTTTGATATTCTAATAAGCAGACTTTAAAAAAACAACGCAGGACACAATCTCCTCTCTAGGCCTGATCTCCAGGTTGGGGGTTCGATCAGCAGGACCAAACTCAGGAGGTGCTGGAGAAGCTTCTGCTGTTTACCTCAGAGCAGCGTCCCCCCAACAAGAGTATTCACCAAGTGCCTTAATATGATTTTTAAATCCAAATTTTATTTTCACCTAGTTAAAAAAGCCTAACCTTATGCATCGATATGCCTGTTTTCACAAAGCCTTTGCCCACAGTCTGTAAGTTGTCCTAATACGAAGACCAAATGCCAAAAAGCAAATGTTTTTCCCTGGAGAAAATCTGGAAGAGGCAATTATACTAAAACATGCTACTCAGAAGGGTCTGTTTCGCTGTTTTTGCTTGTGTAAGTGGCATAATTAGGCCTCTTCAAAGCAAACAGTGTCCTGAGACAAGGCTGGAAACCAGAAATCCAAGTCCTCGTTGCTGTGGCCGCTCCATCCCGTTGTCCTCAGTGGCATATTCCTCACAGAAACGAGGTTTGAGACGAAACGCCCAGTTCTCGGGGTGAGGCTCTCCAGACAAACCGAAAGCGTCCCTGGTCGCCTCACAGGCCCCACACTCCCGCTGGCTCGCCTGGCCCCGGCCGGTGGACGTCACATCCCTTAACCCTGGAGTGTCGGTTGGCTTCGGTGTTGACCGAGCGCCCACCACGCTGCGGTGCCGAGCGAGGAGCCACAGAGGGAGGAGAAGAGGCCAAGAGAGGCCCGGCCCCGGAGTCTGGCTTAAAAGCCAGCTGAAGAAAGCAGGGGGCGTGGAGACGAGCGGGGGACACACGGGCCCGGGGCCGACTGGTTCCGTTCTGCTCGGTGCGGTGCTCCTTCTCCGCGAGTACTGACCGGATGCACTGGTGCCGGGCCTCCGCTCCCCAGGCCCGCGCGTAGTCACTGCGGTCCCGGTGCGCGGTCGGGCCGAGGCCTGGGAGCGCGGGCGCTGCCGCCCGGCCGCTGCGGCCTCGCTCCACGAGGCGAGGACGGCGGCCGCGGCCCTGCAATGAGCACAGGTGCTCGTCAAGGACAGTGCTAGGGCCCTGAAAGCCGTCTGGGGCGTGTCTGCGGAGGCCGACAAAGATTTCCTGAGGAAGTGACGTCTGAGCCGAGAGGAACTTGCGGATAAAGGAGGAGGAGCGCCCGGGGGCGGGAAGGCGCTGCTCAGCTGCCCTTGCCTAGCCTCACCCCTTCCGGGCCGGGCCGGGTGCGAGCCGCACAGGACACGCAGGACGGCGGGCGGGCTTCACGGTGCGGGGCCCGGGGGGCCCGAGGGCGCCGCCGAGCAGTCCCTGACCCGCCCGGGAGAGAGCACGTTTGGACTGAGCCTTGACCGACGGGCCAAGAAGGTGACAGAGTCGGGCGGGAGGCTGGTCCCCGCCTTTAAGGATGCACAGTCGCGGGGGAGTTGGCGAGTCGTGCTGTCCGCTCCTGACCCTAGTACCCTACAGGAATCCTCCGGGACGGTGGCCGGTACGCAGTAGGCACTCACTAAATGCATGTTGAGGGATGAAGAGATACACGCACGTGAGCGACAGTCCAGGACGTCCCAGCTGTAACCCAGACCTGAAGGCCGAGTCACCACCGCCACCTGCGGAGGAGTTCGGGACACAGAAAGCGCCACGAGGCGAGGACACCGTGGGTGCAAGGAGGCCAGCAGACATGTCCTACCACTGTCACTGCTGGGAGCCGAGGGCGAAGAGGGCGGGAAACAGCACAAAGCAGGTGTCTTCATCCAGGGCCCACGGAGCTTCCGGGACCTGCGAGCCCCAGGGGTGACATGCAGAGTCCTGGTGTCCACGTGTGGGGCTGTTTTCTGGGGAAAGGGACTAGAAGGAACTTTCATCAGACGGTCAAAGGAATTCAATGCCCTAATAGGCTAAGACCCTCTATCCTAGGCAGCCCATGAATCACCTATTGATTATAAATAATTACGCCTGTGGCCTCTCAGCACGGAAAACCCTGGGTCTGGGTGAGCCTGGAAGGTTTCAGCCTGCCTTTAAGTGGCATTTGAGCACTTTCTCGCTGCTCCTTGTCCATCCAGACCTGTCCAAGTGGTCAGGGTCTTCTAAGCAGCCAGTGGGGACGCCTCCTTCCAAAGGCTATTCATGTGCACCAGAGTCGCTCCTCCTAATGAGTTTCCAGTGGGGACAATGCCTCTCGTTAGACTGTCAATTGTTTACATTTCTCTGATCCTTTCTCACAGTTTCCAATGAGCAACACTTGCTGCAGCCACCTGAGCATCGAACAGACAATTAATTGGAACAAATTTAATAAACGTGCTTGAGAAGAAAGCTGTGTGTCTCGACTGCAGTGCTTTCGTGGTCGTGCATAACGGACTGGGCACTTCTCCACCCACCTGCTTATGCTACCACAGTGAGCACGAAATTTACATACCTGGAAGAAAACAGTATTTTCTGAAACATTAATAATAAATGCAGGAAATTTGTCTGTTATGGGTAAGCATCTCCATGGCTTAATTTGCACCATTCTATTTTGGTTAAAAATACCTACAGTGTTGCCCCTTACCATCTTCCTTCTAAAATACAGTGGGTAATTGAAGGGTAATTCCAATGGCCCTCCCTCAATCAAGAATCAGGGCTTTGTAAAATAGCAGCCAGCAATCCCTCTATTTGAGTGCAGACAGTGTTTCAAGTTCTCAGAAAATAAAACTTTAGGGCAGAAACCTTAAGAACCAGGTTGTACTAATAAAAGAAGTATAATGTTTAGAGTGAGGGGGGCAATAGGCCCTGTTTCCTCAGGGCTGGACACACCACGTAAGAAATAATTTTTATTCAGTACTTAACACCACATTATAAGAGGACTTGGGCACGTGGAGCTGGTAAGTGCTCTGGCAGTGAAGGCAAGTGGCAGTGGCTGACATCCATGGGTCCTTTCTGAGGGCGAGGCCCTGTGTTGGCGCCCGCCGTTTCAAGTTCTCTACCACCCCACACCCTCCGGACAAGGGAACAGAGCCGGTGGGAGACGACACATGTTCCCCTTCCCAAACCATGACAGCACGCCCACCCCCTCCTCACTCCACGGAATGGCCAAGACATCCAGCTGGAATATCGGGGCAACAGAGGAATTTCGTTTTTCTGTTTCCTTAGATGACAGGTGTTAAAGGAAAAATCACTGTTACCAGGTACTGTCAAGTGTGAGTTATCCAAGTGATCGGTTTCTCTTGCTTTTTATTTCTCTAAATCAACTTTACTGAGTACATAGAGTAAAATGCATCCGTTTTCATTGTACATATCCGTGGGTTTTGACAAAGTAACAAACTCATATAACCCCCACCAACCGTAACCAGTTTTGGATGAGTCCTTAGCTGAACAAGGAGCACGTTCGTTGTTAATTTTAGAAGAAGCGCTTCCAAACTACGCAGTGCTCTCCACAAGTACACTGACGCTGAAGAAAGACACCACCACGAGTCCTACAGCTGCGAGGAGCTGAATTCTGCCGACGACCTGGATGAGCTGGGGAGCACATTCTCCTCCGAAGGGCCTCTGCGTGAGAAGCAGCCGTGGATCACACCGTGGCTGCAGTCTGGTGCGGTCCTGAGCAAGGGGACGGGCTAAGCCCTGCACACACTCCACACCCGCAGAGACTGTGAGATAACACGGGGGGTGTTTCCAGCCTCTAAGTTTATGGTAATTTGCTACACACCAGCAGAAAACTAACACAGTCACGCGCCACATAAGGACGTTTCGGTCAATGACGGACTGCGTATATGACGGCGGTCCCGTAAGATTAGCAGCATGGAACCCGGGTGTGCAGGAGGCTGTACCATCTGGGCTTGTTGTGTCAGTGCACTCTCTGATGTTCACACGACAAAATCACCTAACAACGCATTTCCCAGAGTGGATCCCGTCTTTAAGTGAGGCATAACTGTGCAGGTGAAGGGTAAATGACTGAGTAGCAGAAAGCCCTGAAGTACTTGTGATACAAACCTACAAGACAGGGACCAATTTGGACCCAGCTGGGCCCAGCCACACCTGGCTCCCCGTTTCTGGGCCGTGAGCGGCTTCTTAGCGAAAGGAGATTTGATGATAACATAACAATTAATCTTTGTCATTCTCTCTTCCTTGCCTGCCACAACAGTCCCACATGCCAACTGACTCTCTTTGCTCATCCACTACGTTTGGTTTTGCTGAACTTACAGAGACTTCTTTAACTCAAAAAGCTGTATCTATAAAGCTGGCGTCTCTTCTGCTACAGGGATAAGAAGGAGTTCTCCTAAAACTAAGACCACGACTCCCACCTGCTCCCGGAGGTCCTTCCGGACCACGGGCCCCCAGGGTTGGCAGAGATCGTGATGGTCATGCAGGTGATTCTCCCAGCAGAGTCTGAACCCCCACAGCCTGTCTGCCTTGGCCTCCTGCTTGAACACCTCCAAGGAGGAATCAGACAGACATGATTCTAAATTCTGGCCCCGTTCCTACCACCTGTTGATCCTTAACCTCCCTGAGCCTCGGTTTCTTCATCTGTAAATTGGGGACAGCAGTACCTTTACAGAGTTGTTTTGATTGATCTAATCCATGGGAAGCACTGACCCTTGCTTCTCCCTCTGTCTCCCTCTAGTGATGGAAAACTCCGGACCAGTTCATTCTCTCCCTTCTCCGATTTCTTTTATCTTTCACTCTCTTTAACAACCACTTTTGGACACCTAATCATATGCTGTGTTTTATTGTTCCACACTTACTTTGTATGCATGAGTCGTGACCTCCCAAGGAGGCTGAAGACAGGCTGCCATATTTTATACTTCTGGGTGTCCCCTAAAGGATTTAGGTCAATCCAGGGCATACAGCAAGGAAACCAGGAAAACCTGCCAAATTAAATTAACGATCCATCATCATCAGAGTAACTTAAAACTGGCTATGCTCAATGAGCTGTCATTTAATTGGAGTTTCTCGTAAAAGGGCCCCTTTCTACAATATCCATTTTCAAGTTAAAAAAAAAAAATACTGACTGCAAAGCCCTTTGCTTTTAAAAAGAAATCTTTTCATGCACCTCACGTTTGCATTTGAAACACAACTTCCCAACCAAGAAAAAAAAAGAAACTGAAAACGAAGCATCCTAAATTGTACAATTCAGGTATTGTTCCCTGTTTCTAAGACCAGACTTACCCCCAGATTCACCCCCTCTCCTTTCTCATATGCCCATCCATCTTTGCATCCAAGAGTTAAGATTTTTAAAAGAAGTGAATCCCAAATCTGCACATGAACTTTAAGGGTCTCATTTCAAGTGGATGCAGGTTAGAATATGTTTGACCACAGAAGCAGGAAGGCTGGACTAAGTGCCGTGAACAATCTATCGGAAGAAATGGGATCAGATAGATGTGGCACACTTCTCTTAAGTGCATATCACTTAACTGCATAATCAGCTTGAGCTCCCAAGAATTATGCCGTCTCTGTCTGGCCCCCATTAGACTGAATGTGTTGCTACTCTATCAGCAAATTGCATAATTCAGCTATATGCACCCTGAACCGAGTTCCACATGCCGTCCGGTACAATGTAATCAAACAAGGGAAGTGAAGAGCTGGAATACTGATGAGATTCTGCCCATTTGTCACATTTGGTTTGGATGGTCTGTGCTATAAAGAAGGCAGCCCATTGGTCATAGGCCTGTGGGCTTTGGATTCCTGTCCGCCCCCTCCCCCTCAGCAACACAACCTCATGTCCCCATCCACAAATTAATTTTAAATGGGTCCAAAAGAAAACAGGATGTCAGCATGTGAAAATTGGATTAAAAAATCTGACTCACAATTATGGTGCTCTCCTTCCCGGGACTGACATTATTTACGTGGCAGAGCAGAAAAAGCAGGGACTAGTCTTGGTTCTGCCTTTAACTAGCTGGGCAAGACTTTTCCTCTCTCTTGGCCTGTTTCCTCTTCTGTACAATGGAAAGACTAGCACTAGCCTTGTCTACCTCTCTAAGCTGTTATGAGGGTTAAGTGCAACTCTGCTTGGTAACCTACAAAGTAACGTAGAAATCTACTATTAGATGCAGCAGAGTGAGGATAAGGGGCTCTGTACCAGGGAGGGGGGGGGGGTCTGTCAAGCTGATAGAAACACTTCAGTGAGGGTCTGGGGCAGCAGAAAGTGGTAGCACAGCAATGAAAAGAAGGAAATGCTACTGACTCCGTGGCAAACCCTTCAAGGGGCAGATGTTGTCCTTGGTTACTCTAGAGTCGATGCTCTTTCTCACACACATGCTATGCAATGAGATCCTCATTACATTGCTGACTACATTTCCCAGGATCTTTTTTCCTGTATGATTCTAGGTTAGAGTTGACCAAAAGAGGAATTTGCAGGAGTTCTGGAGGGTTAAAATCTTGATTAGATGTGACGAGAGACAAAAACAGAGTTGCTAGCAGGTTCAAATTTGTCCTAGCTCTCCCCTGCTCCGTAACTAGCACTTCTTCCCAACTTCTGGCCCTGAGGACCACCAGCTCCTCCAGCCCCCCCAGATGCAGAGTCAACAACCTCCCCAGCCTTCTCCATCAGTCCCCCTGGGTGGGCCCAGCTCAGCAGCTGGACACACCTGGCTTCCCAGACTTCCCTCGCAAACTCCTACCTATCTGCCGGTGCCCTTGTTGCAGGAGGGCTAGTTGGTGATTTCATTTCTGCTCCTCGAGGTCCCCTTTTTGGATCTTACTTCCCCAGATCCTCCTACAATGATGTAATGACTAATTGCTGTAATAAACCCCTTATTCCGTAACACTCATAGTGGTTCTGCCTCTCTGAGGAAACTGACTGATACACAAGGCTCAGCCCGTGTACCAGCTGTTCCTTGATGACTTCTTGATCATTCCAGAGCAATTCCTCTGCATTTCTGTGGTACGATGTGTTTGTGGTCATCCATTGGCATTAGTCGCATGGTACCTTGTATTGCATTTGCATCCACATGTGCCTTCACGGAGCTCAGTACGTAGTTGGTATGCAGTAAGAGTTGAAGGAGTAAAAGGAAGTTTACATGGCACGTGTGCCATCCTTCTCCCCTCTCACACTTACAGTAGACGTTACTCATTGATCTCAGCACGCTTTCCCATCATGCTTGAGCTCAGCCTCCCAGTCATTCTCCACACAGGACTGGAGGGACAACTGGGGCTGGCATGGAAGAAGAAACCTACCTGCTGTACTGAAAACCTGAGTGTAACGACTTCTACTTCGCAGGCAAATTAAATAAGCGTCAGGAGTCACGCTGTGTGCTCACACTGAAGCTTGGTACGTGTCGACTCCCTTCCCCACTCCCCGCCGCGCCACATCTATCTTTCACACAGTAGGTACCCAATGCAGCACGACCTTCACAAAATGAGCTGTGTGATCTAAAAACCAAAGTGGCTCACAGAGATCTCACCTTCTGGAATGATGAGTAAACAAAAGGGCAGCTTCAGCGAACTTCCTGCATTTTAAGAAGGCCACCCCGGCCATTTAAGTTCCTTTCAGAGCTAGAGGAGACAAAGCACAAACAAGCCCAGGCCCCAAGCAACAAAAGACTTGACATGTCGTCAAGTACTGGAGAGAAGGACAACCTTTCTGTCCTCTGGTGTCACCAGCCCACTGTCGGCAGTCATAGGAGGAAGACCATGGAGGGGAAAGGAAGTGTGGAAGGAAAGTCTGGGCTCAGAGGAGTCAGGAGAATCATTAGATAGAAAATGTGGGGTCTAGAGAGGGAGAGTTCTGTTCCTTTCTGAGAAGGGAACAGAAATAAAGACGTGATTGACTTGACACTTGGAAATGTTCTTTTTACTTTGTTCTCTTTTCCTGGATTTTGCTTCCCCAACCAAGGCCCATCTCTTCTCAAAGAATTGTGGCAGGAACTTCCCATCCCTGTGCTCATTCTTCCATTTTCTGTTCCTGTGAACGGGATGTGATGACGCCCCTGATCATCCTGGTAATCAATAATTGAAAGCAAGATGGGAAAAACGTCAAAACAAAAACAAAAAGTGTGATGTCTTTACTCTAGTAGATGAGAAGGCAAATGAACTAAGCTTCTCTGTTGGGTGGATCACGCCCAAAGTAAACCTTTCTCCCTGATCTTTGCAATGCACACATGCGACCTTGGTGCTAAATAGAAAATAAAAGGAATATTGTCCTTCCACATTCTCTTTCTCACCTGAAAATTGTGTGGCTGGTTCCTCATTAGGAGAGCAATTTTAAGGATGCCTTGACTTAGCTGACACGTATTCACACACCAAAATCCGAGGTGTGCAGAAGCTGACAAGTGCTGTGGTGTGCCCGTTGTCGGCTTCTCCACCGGGCAAAATGGCACTAAGCTTTGGGTAACTGTTAGCTGTGAGCTATTCTCATCTCCCTCCACATTTGGGAAGTACGATCACAAGACAGACCCACTGACCACAAAGTTTCTCCACTAGACTAAAACCATGTGAGGGGTTTGTTAGTGCGGGCTTGTGGATTCTGACTCCTAAGACCCTGTGTAGGGCAAAGCAGCACCGTGCAGTCTACGCCATCCTCTCACCTTCTGGCGCTGTATCGGACACTGCTTCTCTGATTTTTAGAGGGTTTTCATGGCCAATCTTTTTGTAAGTGGGTGGCCAGCTCCTTCCTCCTAGTCTGTCTTGCTCTGGAAGCTCTGCTGGGACCTGTCCACCATGGCGGAACCTGCTGGTATTTGAAATCCCAGTGGCAGAGCTTTCAGCATCACAGCAACACACAGCCGCCATAGGATGACAAGCAACAGATGGGTGGTGTGGTTCCCTGACCAGAAACGAACCCAGGCAGAGACAGTGAGAGCACTGAGTCTTAACCACTAGAGCACCAGGGCTGGCTACATAAGGGGTTGATATTTTTATTCGTGTTTGCATTCCCGGGGACTAAAACAAGGCCTGACATAGCGTAGGTGATGAGTAACTGTTTGTTGAATGAATCAATGAGTTTTACTATCTTGGTTTGGTAGGCAGAAGAAGTGCCCCCTAAAGATGTCTACATCATAATTCCCAGAACCTTTGAATATATCTTACATGGCAGAAGGGACTTTGCAGATGTGGTTAAACTAAGAATCTTGAGATGGGAGGGGCCAGCCCCATGACCTAGTGGTGAAGTTCAGCGCGCTCCACTCCGACAGCCCAGGTTTGGTTCCTGGGCATGGACCTACACCACTCATCAGTGGCCATGCTGTGGCGGTGAATCACATATAACATAGAGGAAGATTGGCAACAGATGTTAGCTCAGGGCAAATCTTCCACAGCAAAAAAAAAGAAAAAGAAAAAAATCTTGGGACAGGAGATTATCCTGGATTGTCTAGGTGGCCGAGGTAATCACGAGTGTCCTCATGAGCCAAAGATGGGGGAGGGGGTCAGAGTCAGAGAGGGAGGTGGGACCACAGAGGCAGAGGTCAGAGTGATCAGGCGGACAAGCCACAAGCCAAGGAATGTGAACAAAGTCTAGAAGCTGGAACAGGCAAGGAAACAGATTCTCCCCCAGAAGGACACAGGGCTGCTGACACTTCCATTTCAGCCCAGGGAGACCCGGTTTGGACTTCCAACCTCCAGAACTGCAAGATAATAAACGTGCACTGTTTTAAGGCAGACGTTTGTGGTAATTTGTTGCAACGGCATTAGGAAACAATACATCAGCACCGACATCAATAAGCCACATAACAAGTCTTTTTTTCCTGAGATATAGTTGACGTAGGACATTGTATTGTTTAGTGGATAATAATCGTAACGACAGCCACTTATTGAGCAGGTAGGGAGAAGCACAGTCCAAGGTGCATTACAGCATATTTTATTCATTCTCAGAGCTGCGTCACCAGGCAGGTGTCACCACTCCCCGTTTACAGCTACGGACACCAAGGCCTCGAGCAGGTGTGACCTGGTGGAGACCACACGGTTGGCGAGCGGCGGGGCCGCGTTTCGGTCTCCAGGCCGGCGCTGAGAGGCGGGGCGCGGCGGCCTGTGACCCCGCCGGCCGGCAGAGGGCCGCGGAGGGGCGGCAGCAGGCGGGTGTGAGCGAGCCTGGGACCGGGGGGAAGGAGAAACCCGCGAGGGGCAGCGTGCGAGCGAGAACAAGAGAAGCCGTCGCTCGCCTCCGGCTGGGAGCCTGTCCGCGCACCCCTGCACCACGAGGGCTCGCTGCTGTCACTTTCGCGAGCCTCGCAGAGCTCTGACCGAGCAGTACCGGCTCGCTCCCGCAAGCGGAGGTTCCGGGATCGCCGACCGGCACGCGGCGCCCGGACTCACCCGCTGTCTCCGCCCCGCAGGCCGCTCCGCGCCTCTGACAGGCGGGGGACGCCCACTCAGGGGGAGGGACGGGCGCGGGCGGCGGCCCGAGCGCCTGGGGACCGCGTCGCAGCCACGGGACACGTCCCCGCCGCCTCCGTCACGGGCCAGCCGCTGAGACAGGGGCACGCACGAGCCAGAGGACGTCCCCCACCTCAGGCTAGCCTTTACCGTGGGGGGGGGGGGACTTCAGTTGTCACAACCTCCTGTTTCATAAGGGAAAAAAGAGAAATCTGAAGCACACATGGCAAATGACTAACATATTTAATCCTGGTGCTGAGCACACAGGTGCCTGTTACACCACTTTTCTCCACTTTGGTTTGCTTGGATCCCAATACGGTCAAAATCAATGAAGGATGATTATTGTTTTCAAAAGAGATCATCACAAAAATAAATCTCAGTGCCATGCCAGAGGGAACCATAGGGGACTACAGGACAGAGAAGGGCATCTAACCCAACCTAAAGAGAAGCCAGTTCTCCCCTCCAGTATCCCTGCAGATACCTCCACTGTAGCCCAGTGAGACTCAGTGGACTTCTGACCTCCAGCCCCGTCTTCAAGAACCTGTAAGAGATACTCAGAAATGGGTGAGCAGTGTTTTAGAAGAAGGAGCAGCAGTAAGCAGGTGTCAGGGCAAAGGAGGTCAGGGCACCTTCCTGCAATCTCCTGGGTCAGCTCCCCAGTCCTGACTGTGAAGGGAGAGGGAGGCGATCAGTGGTGGCTGGGACCCAATCAGGACAAACCTTTTAAGCCAGTAAAAGGAACTTGGATTTTGTCTCAGACGGAATAGGGAGCTTCTGGAGAGTTTTAAGCAGGATAAGAGATGATCAGATTTGCTTTTCCGAAAGATCATTCTGGTGGGAGTAGGAAAGGAGAACTGAGAGGAAGGTGGGACTCGGCCAGGTAGACCAGGCAGGAGTTTGTTACAGGATCCAGATGAGAGATGCTCAGGGCCTGAAATAATGGAGTTGCAGTGAGGATGAAGTAATAATTTCAGAGTGTTTATAGGGAGGAATTTAAAAGCCTGGTGATCCATCAAATGTAGGGAGAAGACAGCATCAAAGAAAATTCCTCAGTTTCTTTCTTGGCGATGAGCTACTATGTCCTGCCATAAGCAACACTGGAGAAATAAGTTTAAAATGAAAGCGAGTTTTCTACAAATGGTGCTGGAACAATTGAACGTCCACATGCAAAAACAATGAATCTTGACACAGACCTTATGCCAATTACAAAAATTAACTCGAAATGGATCACAGAGCTAAATGTAAAATGCAAAACTATAAAACTCCTAGAAGATGACATAGGAAAAAATCTAGATGACCTTGGGTTTGGCAATGACTTTTTCGCTACAACACCAAAGGCATGATCCATAAAAGAAAGAATTGATAAGCTAGACTTCATTAAAATTAAAAATTTCTGCTCTGCGAAAGGCAATGTCAAGAGAATGAGAAGAAAGCCACAGACTGGGAGAAAATATTTGCAAACAACATATCTAATAAAGGATTGTTATCCAAAGTATACAAAGAACTCTTAAAACTTGACAATAAGAAAACAAACAACCCAATTAAAAATGAGCCAAAGACCTTAACAGACACCTCAACAAAGAAGATATGCAGATGGCAAGTAAGCATATGAAAAGATGTTGCACATCATATATCATCAGGGAAATGCAAATTAAAGCAATAATGAGATACCACTACACACCTATTAGAATGGCTAATATCCAAAACACTGACAACACTAAATGCTGACAAGGATGTGGAACAGCAAGAACACTCCTTCATTTCTGACGGGAATGCAAAATGGTACAGACACTTTGGAAGACAGTTTAACGGTTTCTTATAAAACTAAACATACTCTTACCACTCAGTCCAGCAATCATACTCCTTGGTATTTTGTCAAAGGTTTTACTTCTGTCCACACAAAAACCTGCACGTGGATGTTTGTAGCAGCTTTATTTATAATTGCCAAAACTTGGAAGCAACCAAGATGTCCTTCTATAGGTATATGATAAACTGTGGTACCTCCAGACCGTGGAATACTATTCAGTGCTAAAAAGACATGAGCTCTCAAGCCATGAAAATTCATGCAGGAACCATAAGTACATATTACCAAGTGAAAGAAGCCATCTGAAAAGGCTACATACTGTATGATTCCAGTGATTTGACATTCTGGAAAAGGCAAAACCATGGAGACAGTAAAAAGACCAGTGGCTTCCAGGGGTTAGGGGGAAGGGAAGGATGAATAGGCAGAGCACAGAGGATCTTTAGGGCAGTGAATCTACTCTGGATGACACTATAATAGTGGACACATGTCATTATACATTTGTCCAAACCCACAGACTATGCAACACCAAGAGTGAACCGTAATGAAAACTACGGACTTTGGATGATAATTATGTGTCCATGTAGGTTCATCAGTTGTAACGGATGTCCCTCTCTGGTAAGGGGTGTTGATAATGGGGGAGGCTGCATGTGGGGGCAGAAGGTATATGGGAAATCTCTGTACTTTCCTCTCAGTTTTGCTGTAAACCTAAAACTTCTCTAAAAAATAAAGTCTATCTTTAAAAAAAAATGAAAACAATTTTGAAAATGTTAAATATAGGTCTTGAGAAAATATATGTATGAATGTTTTCATGGGTAGTTTGGTATTATTACTTCATCCCCAATTTATAGATCTTAGAGGCTTAGAGGGGTGAAGTGTCTTGCCCAAGGTCACACAGCACATTAAGTGCAGAAGGTAGAGCTTGAACTCAGGAAGTTTAACTCCCAGGCCCACATGGTAGCCATGTGGGAAACGAGGTTTCGAAGGTTTTGAGGCCCGTCTTGTTTCCTCTTGCTGCCGTACCATTTAAAAGTGGAAAAGGTGAAGGGGCCTAAATGCAAGTGAGCTTTCAATGCTTCACCCAAAGGGGTAGGATGCTGACACAGTAGCCTGTATACGTTATGTATGTAGATTGCAATGTCAAGAGAACCACTAAAGAAAATTATGCAGGCTGATACATTCAAAAACATTGCAAATAAAAGAGAATCGATTTCTTATGAAATGTTCAGGTAATGCCCAGGAGGGAAAAAAGAAACAGAATGAGAAGCAGAGGGAGAAAACAAGTAATAAAATGGTAGACTTAAGCCCTAACATATCAATAATTTATTTAAATGCAAATGGGCTAAATATACCAATTAAAAGACAGAGATTAGCAGAATGGAAGACAAGGATGACCCAACAATGCACTGTCTATGAGTAACTCACTTTGAACATAACAACTGTGTTAGTCTCCTATTGCTGCTCTAAAAAATTACCATAAACTCAGTGGCTTAAAACAACCCACATTTATAATCTTACAGTTCTGGAGTTTGTTAGTCTGAAATGGGTCTTAGTAGGCTAAAATCAAGGTCTCAGCAGAGTCACGTTCCTCTGGAGGCCTAGGGGAGAATTCCATCCCTTGTTTTTCTAGAGTCCACTTATGTTCCTTTGCTCATGGCTGCCTCCTCCATCTTCAGAGCCAGTGATGTAGAACCTTCAAATATTTCTCCTCTCTGACCTCCGCTTCGGTCATCTCTTCTTCAGCTCCCTGCCTCCCTCTTCTTTATAAGGACCTTGTGGTTGTATTAAGCCCATCTGGATAATCCAGGATAATCCCCCCATTTTAAGATCCTTAATTTAATCACACATGCAAAATCCTTGTGGTCATGTAAGGTAACAAATTCCCAGGTTCTGGGGATTAGGACATGGACATCTTTGGGGGGCTGTTATGCTGCCTACCACAAGACTGTAGGCAGAAAATGTAGGCAGACAATGACGCTTTCACAAACGTAGGCTCGGTAAGACAGCTGAGTTCTGGTGTTTCATCAGACAGTCCTGGAGCTAAAACCTTCCCTAGGCCCACTGTTCCCTGGGGACATAGACAGTGGACATTTCCAGATACCACCGTTTCCTGGGGCGAGGCCGTAATGCCTTCCCAATCTGGTTGTATTGGCCCAGATTTGGGCGGGGTTGGACTTGCTAATGGTAGGTTTTATCACAGGCAGCAGAAGCAGGCAGGGACTAATACTCCTAAAGTCAAAGTGAACAGACAGAGATGGGGAAAATCTGAAAAGGATACTTGTCAGATATTCGTATAGACTCCATGGAAAAGCCCAGTGTGGGGAAAAGTCCATAAGAATTTAATTTGAGCAACAGCAAAACAACAAACATGTAAATCAAATAACACCGTATACATACAACTCAGAACATGAAATAACTTCCTTTAGGAAACCACACACCAATCTTTCCACAGGAGGCCAATCTGGGAATCAGCGAGGGGAAGCAGGTCACTGTTACCTCCCAGAGGAAACTCTGTATAAACTCTTCTTTATAGGAAAAAACAATGGCCTTCCTAGTCAGTGGTGGGTATTATGGAAAGAGGACAGGGCTAGCATCAATAACCTATAAAATGGGGGAGAAGGCTGACTTAGAGGTTTCTTCCAGCTCAAGAGTTTTGCTAGTCCAACCTCAGAGTCAGAATAGTATCATGTCTGGATGGGCCCACAGAAGTCTTATAAACCAAACTTCCTTGAAGCCAGAGAACCGCCTCCAAATTGACCCCAACAAATGGACGTCCAGCCTCTGTCTGTCTTCTTGGTGGCAGAGAGACAACCTATTCTATTTTATGGGCCACCCAGTGGTAAGAGAGATCTTCTGTGTGGAACTGAAACTATTCTCGAACCTCCACCCCTGGGTCTGATTCTCCTCTTTAAGACACACTGATGGCTACAGTCCGTCTTCTTCATAAATGGAAGCCAGTTAATGTAAAAAAGACTGCCAGTACCAAGTGTTGGTGAGGATGTGAAGCAACTGGGGTTCCCATATTGTGCTGATGGGAATGTCGATTGGTACAACCATTTTGGAATATTGTTAGATAGTATCTGCTACAGTTGAAGATATGCCTGCACCATAATCCAAAGATTCCACTCCTGTATACCTTCACAAGAAAAATAAGGGCATATTGTTCTTAATACGTGTCTAACAAAATACATGTGTAAGAGTGTTCATAGCAGCTCATTTGTAATAGCCCCAAACGGGAAACAAACTAAATGTCTGACAGCAGTAGGATAAATAAATACTTTTTGGTTTATTCATACAATGTAATATTACAGTGATAATGGTGAGTGAAAGAAGCCAATCACAAAAGGGAGCATTCCATTTGATTCCATTTATATGGAGTTCAAAACCTGGCAAAACTAATCTCTGGTGATGGAATCACGGAGGAGTGGTTATCTCAGAGGGGTCAGTACCGACTCAGAGGGAGTCCAGGGAGCGCTAGACTGGAGTGCTAGAAATGTTCTTCATCTTGCACTGGGTGGTGGTTAAATGGGTGTGAAAATTCATCGAGGTTTACACCTAAGATTTGGGCATTTCATATATGGCTCAATAGAATATTCTTTTAAAAATAAAGTCATTAGGCCCTTGTAATTTTGTTTCTTCTTTGTGATAAAAAAACTCCAATGGGGCAGTTATAAAGAGTGAGACAGATTTGTGGCCAATTGTGCACTCACACAGGGCTTAATGGGGAGGAGCATAGTGCAGGAATTAGAGTGGACTCAGGAGTCACAGACCTGGTTCTAAGTTCTGACTTCACCACTTGCTAGCTGTATGAGTTTAGTGAAGTTATTTGTTTCTCTAACCCTCAGTCTCATTATGTATAACATGAGAACACATAAAATTCAGTGCTGACCTCATAGGAGTCTTATAAGTACTACACAGGATGAGAAATGTAAAAACCTTAAAAGCAATCATTTATCATTTATTAAATATGTCATATGTGTATATATTTATTAAGTGTATCTTATGAAATACATTATTTAACCCTACAACAACCACATGAGGAAGATAATATTTCCATTTTAAGAACGAAGAAACTAAGACTCTAAGAGCTTGCCCATAACAAGTGGCAGATTTGTCTGATCCTAAAGTCCAAGAGCTTACGCGTTACCCTGTGTAGCCACTGGTATAACTGGATGGTGGGTGGACAGTGAAGGGTGAGTCAGAAGCCGGCCTACGTTCTGCAGGGAGCACAATATGTAGCTAGAGCTTCCGGTGAGCATCTTAAAGGCTAGCAATCTCTACTGAAGGCCTGAGTCCTTTATCCCTGGAAGGGAAGCCAATTAACTTGCCTGACGGGGTGACAGGATGAACTGAGATGCTCAGGATAGGACAGCACAGAACGACACTAACAGTATGACACATATTAGGTGATTTAGTACCCCCCCACCTCCTTCCTATTGTTCTAATAATCTATTTGCTGGTCTTCTTCTCCCCCGAGAACCACCTCTAGCAATCAGCCATGCCCAAGTACAGATTCAGTGTAGATGAGGTTCTTGTGCTGTACCAGGCAGCACTGTTCTAAGCTCTGGGGCCATCCAGGTCTTGAACAAACCATCATGGCCGCGTCTCCTCACCCACCTCCTGTGTATAGTAGTTAGGGTTGGAATCATGCTTGAATGCTAACTCCTAAAGTAAATTACCCAAAGCAGAAGGTTGTTAATCTCAGATTGATTCACATTCCTATGAACCCATGTGAGTGGGAGTATCTTTTGAGTACCTACTATGCTCCAGGCACTGTTCTAAGCATTGGCGACATAGCGACATCCAGGACAAAGTCCCCACCCTCACCAAGCTTACGGTCTGGTAGGGGAGACAAAGGGAAAATATATACACACGTCCTTTCAGGTAGCAGTCAGTGCTGTGAGGAGAAACGAGGCAGGATAAGGATTCAGAGAGTGGCTGGTGGAGGACTGGGGCAGGATTTTAGAAAGGATGGCCAGGGATAATATTTGAGCAGAAATCTAAATGAGTGAGGACCCAAGCTGGGCACAGACCTAGGAAAGAACCCTCCAGGCAAAGGAAGAGCCAGGATGAGACCCTCGAGGTGGGAACTGTTGATGCAAATAATCCATAATCAATCTATAAATCAAAATGTGGGGTGAGTTTATTATGAGCCAGATCTGAAGACTAGCCCAGGGGGCTTCCTTCCCCCAAAGAAGGAAGGGCACCAAAGAAATGGGGTGTACAGAGTGGTTATGTATCGTCTTGGAACAAAGAGCATATGTCACATATGACAGGAATATCTCTTTTACTACTGTCACAAGATGCTTAGCTGGCACAGCAGGTCAGTGGTCACAAGGTGAAGAGAGCAGGTCAGTAATTAATCCTTGGTTTCTAGGAAGAGATGCTTATCCTTAAGGAAATGCCAATATGGGGTAAGGGGGAAGCTACCTCCCTGTCTTTAAGGGCATCATTCTTGTGTTTGGGACATTGAAAATGTTTAAAGCAGATGTCCAATGCATGCTCAACAGGCCATGTCGGGTCTTTCTGGAAAAACAAAGTCAGGCCGAATTAGTTTTAAACCAAACGGTTTTCTCATATACTCCAATATCCTATCACTTGTCATTTATTCATCAGAACCAACTGGGCATGCGTGAAGCAGGAAGGAAGCCATTGGAGAATTGGCAGAAATGTGACAGGTTCTCCTTGACTTTGATCACTCGGGCTGCTGTGTGGAGAAGATATTTAGGAAGGCAAGAGCAGAAGGGGTGTAAATCAGGTCAATAAATAGTTGAGAATTAACAAACAGTAAATTCATTTCTTTTGAATTCCTTTTTAAAGACTTGCTGTACTTATTTAAAGCAATTTGTGTTGTGTCGCAGACCACTTCATGCCAGCAGTTCTCCTCAATCACGGAGCATGTGAAGAAGACACGCCATTCTTCCTGAAGTCACAATAATGTCACAGCAATAAATGAACTTCATCATCCACTCAAATCAGGAGTCGAATTGTGAGGTTTGTCTGAATGTCAAAGACGGGGCCGTGCGCCTTGATAATCAAACCCCTTAAATATAAAATTAGCTCACACGATTAAAAGTTCCAAATGCGGCACACTTTCCAAAGTGTTCTGGTAAAACGTTTTTCTCTGGCACATGCAGTCCAAACAGCTCTAACCTTAATCATTTTTCAAGCTTTAATCTCCACATGCTTGGCATATTCTGATAACAGTGACAGGTTAAAAGCAACATTCTGTTATATGCAGAGCGATCGCTTGCAATTAACCTTAATTTAGGCTGAAAGTAGGCTGATCAGCTGCCTCACAGCAACATTTCTAAATTTATTAGATAAATATCTCCAGAGAACTTCAAATTAAAAAGCAACAGAAACAAAATCTGCAACACTGCAGGCTTCCCTTACGGCAGGAGAGTCTTAGAGCCGGGAAGGTGCCCATAAGGCGACTTTCTTGAGAAAAAAGACATTCTTGGCCTTTTGTACACAGAATAGCTACAGTCAATGATAATGGTAATGGAGATGAGAAAAATGCAGGTAAATGATGTCCAGAGAGCAGTCTTACCTTTCTTCTGTAAAAGGAACTGTTTTTAAAATTAAAATCCAGATTTTAATTCTATGTCTGGCTCTATAAGCCTTTTAAAAAAATTCTTGAGGTCACATTGGTTTATATCAATTTCAGGTGTACATCATCATATTTCAATTTCTGTGTAGACTACATCATGTTCACCACCCAAAGACTTATTGTCATCCATCACTGCACACAGGTGCCCTGTCACCACTTTTGTCCTCCTTCCTCCCCCTTCCCCTCTGGTAATCACCAATCTAATGTCTGTATCTATGTGTTTGTTTGTTGTTGTTTTTATCTTCTACTTATGAGAGAAATCATACAGTATTTGGCTTTCTCCATCTGAATTATTTCGCTTAGCATAATACCTTCAAGGTGCATCCATGTTGTCACAAATGACAAGATTTCATCTTTTTATGGCTGAGTAGTATTCCATTGTGTACATATACCACATCTTCTTCATCCGTGTATCCACTGATGGGCACTTAGGTTGTTTCCATGTCTTGGCTATTGGAAATAATGCTGTAATGAACACGGGGGTGCATATACCTTTTTGAGTTAGTTTTCATGTTCTTTGGATGAATACCCAGCAGTGAAATAACTGGATCATATGGTAATTCTATTTTTAATTTTTTTGAGGAATCTCCATACTGTTTTCCATAGTGGCTGCATCAGTTTACATTCCCACCAGCAGTGTATGAGGGTTCCCTTTTCTCCACATCCTCTCCAACACTTGTTATTTCTTGTTAACTATAGCCATTCTGATGGGTGTGAGGTGATGTGTCATTGTGGTTTTCATTTGCATTTCCCTGATAGTGATGTTCAGTATCTTTTCATGTGGCTGTTGGCCATCTATATGTCTTCTTTGGGAAAATGTCTGTTCAGATCGTCTGCCTATTTTTCAGTTGGGTTGTTTGTCTTTTTGTTGTTGAGTTGCATGAGTTCTCTATATATTTTGGATATTAACCCCTTGTCAGATATGTGATTTGCAAATATCTTCTCCCAGTTGATAGGCTGTGTTTTCTTTTTGTTGATGGTTTCTTTTGCTGTGCAGAAGCTTTTCAGCTTGTTGTAGTCCCATTTATTTTTGTAAAAGGAACATTTGAGTCCACTGGTATTTTGCTCAAGGTATGACCACACTATAGCCCAAGTGTGAGGAACCCCCTGCAAATCCCAGATGGACCTCACCAATGCCTAATGCCATCATTCCATTCCTTTAAAATATGCTCAATAAATGGTGACTATTACTCATGTCATCTTAATTTCTCAACATGACCTGACTGGTATTATTATCCCCATTTGTGAAGACAGAGGGGCTCAGAGTTGTTGCGTACGCAGTCACAAAACAGGTGACAAAGACAGGATACGAACTCAGGGCTGATTCCAAAGTCTGTGCTTTTCCCATAGCCAACTGTGCTGCGTGGATGTCTAACCTTTGGTATCGTGTGTTAGATCTGCCTTTTTCTTTTAGATGTGCCTACCCTCTGAAGTCAGCATCACGTCAGAAATCAGGGTAAGTGTATCTTGAAGAGGAAGGAGGAGGGAAGAAGAGAACAAGATCTTCTTGGGTTCTTTGTTCTAATTTACCCATACTACTACTGTGTCAAATACCTGCATGCAAATAATGCAAGTTTATTGTGGAAAAATTAGAAAATTCAAATAAGACAAAAGAAAAACTAACTAAATAAAAATCACCTGCAATCCCATTACCTACAGATGTCTCTAGCTTCCTTTGACCTCAGCAAGACTAAGCAGAGCATGATGGTATGGTCCCACGTAACATCTCTCCTTTTATCGCACAAACACAGTGAGACTTTTGGTCCAGAAAGTGATGCAAATGTCAGATGAGGCGGCAGCAGAAAAATCTTTGGGTTTTTAACAATAATCACTGCTTTATCATAGTCTCATTTTGATATTCATAAAACAATTCGACATTTGCATAATGTACATTTGAGAATATTGATAGGCTTTTTTTCTTAACCAACAAACTCCCTGTTACGCAAAAAGGCTCAGTATAGGCAGATAATTCCATCTTTACTGAAAACATTAAACAATACGTTAAAAATCTCTTGTAAAGCAGTAATTAGTGGTGTATTTCTTAGAATTAGATGGGCGTAACCATCATATTACAGGCAGGATAGCAGTTACTAGACCTGGGTTTAAATCCTGGCTTCAGCACTTATGTCATGACCTTGGGTAAGTCATTCAATCTTTGTGGGACTCAATTTACTTATCTGTAAAGTGGGGGTAATGATGCTGGCTCTTTAGGAAGACTCTATAGAAACGTTGTGAGGATTAAATCATTTAAAGTATATAGTGAGCTTAGCATAACATCTTACACATGGAGAGCAGTAAAAGGAAGTTTTAACAAGCTAGAGTCTTCTTGAAATTTTAAGATTTTAAGCCTTTATGTTTTTTGTAAATATTCTTTCTTCAAAATATCTATTTTCTAGGAAAGTCAATAGCATTCTTTCTCCATCGGACAAGACTTAGCTTTCAGAGCACTGCTACATTTACTAAGAATTAAGATATTAGCTCTATTTTAGAAGCAGCAGGAATGAGTCACTTTCACCAGGCTGATTAACTCAACCACAGATGCATTATCCCAGGGCTGTTGAGGATTCTTTTCTTCATTCCTAATTAGCAACTTTTCTCATTTTCCAGATTTACACACCTCCCTTTCCCTCTTAGCAGGAGAGAATAAAGACCACCGTGAAGGAGCTTCCTCTTGCCCCTTCTTAACGCTCTTCTCCCCTCTTATCCTGAAGCTTTCTGGAGGAAGTTAGAAAATTTACTCCACTGTTTGGCATCCTGAGCCCAATGACCGGGTTGCTGTCACCCCCGCTCTCAGCCCCAGCACTTTCCTCTGGCAGCTTTCCTACCTCGGTGGCTGCTCCTCGTCTGCAGCCCCGGCCCAAGCAGCAGCGGTGGCCCTGAAAGGAGGTGGCCTGATCACAGCACCGTCGGTCGTGCAGGTGTCATCTCCGGTCCATCTGCACCACCGTGACCCGGAGCTGACGCGGTTTCGTCTGAACTTGGGTTTGGGGCTGTCTGACTTCATTCACTCTCCATTACCCTGGTTAACTGGGACTGTAGGAATGTGTCAAAAACTTTAATAAATGATTCCTTTTTGACTAAGAACGACAACTCTAGAGAAAAAAAGTCAGAAACGTACATTGTTCATTCATTGGAATAACTTAAATACCAAATAACAAGGAACTGCACAAATAAATTATGATATAGACATGGAATACTCTGCAGTCGTTAGAAATAATTTTGTAAAAGAATATTTATTGAAATATAAAAATCTTTACAATGTAAAGAAGCAGGCTACGAAACAGTATGGACAATAAATCATTTTTGTGAAGAAAATGTACATACATACACGGACAAACTACTGGAAGGACATATATAAAAACATCTAACATTGTTATCTTTGCGCTGTGGGATGAGGTTTTTTTCTTTGCACTTTTTGGTGCTTTCCCAAAACTTCTGCATTAAGCTTGTATTAGTTCTATAAATAGAAAAAAGCACAATGGATGCTGATTCAAGGAGAGAAAGGAAGGGAGAAGGTGCCAGAACTCCGGGGAATATCTACATTTCAGGCATCTGAATGAGAAAGAGGAACCAACATCTTGGACTTTATGTACTTTTTAAGAACTAATGTTTCTTCTTGCCAGTTTCTTGCTGTTAGATCTATTTTAGCTTCCTTGCTGCCTACCAGTATCATAATGCTTAACCTTAAGCATCTAGGTTAAAATAAGGGAAAAAGAAATATTTTGTAAAATAAAACATACTCCCAAAGTAATATTTTCTATAGTCCTAGCGGTCCCATGAACAGATGCTGGTGTAGACATAGCAGAATCTTTGAAGTCTTAACAAGGTCCTTTAGTTTAATATAATGTAGGTACAAAATCTTCCTGAGTACAGCAGTACTTCTGGAAATTGTATTAATCCTTTCAGGCTAAAGTAGTACCATTTGTAAATGTTTCCACGGAAACACTAACTTTCTGTGGGACTGAATCACTCCATCCCAGTATAGAGGGTTTAGGAGTGCCCCCAGGATGACTGGGCTCATGAATCTCACAGCCTTGGCCACTGCTCTGAAAGCAGGTTCAGCCTGGAAATCTCACACAGAAGTCTTCACATATTTGTCCTCTCACACATCACCACTAAGCAGCCATGATGAAACGGTGCTCCACAGAAGTAAAAAAACTGCAATCACATTAAAAATAATAATAATCATAATAAAACACAGAAAACCATTTGTTAAAGAATTACATAGATTAGGCAACAGGGAATTAGACAAACTGGAAAAACTGAAGTCTCTTGTGAAAACTTAGGAAGTTATAGTGAAAATAAAGTCTGAAGGTTTATGAGTATTTGCGAAGGGACTTTATTTCTGGATTCCATCAACAACCCTTTCAGAGTACAGCTTATTTGAATACTCTCAGAAGCACCTGCTTTGAAATAGACTTCCCACCTGGCCAAGTTAATAACTGTAACATTTATGCGAGAATCAAAATTACTTTTCAAGATTTGACTGCAGGTATTTTTATATCACTGAATTTACGTAAGTGTAGAAACTTAAAGGCTTAAAATCTGGGCTTTGGTGATCCTGAAGTAAAATTCAAAGCACTGTCTGCAACCTAAAGGAACAAGGAAATACTAGAAAATGGGCATCTGCCACCTTAACTGCAGCCAAAACTATTATCATTGTGAGGAAGGGGATCCAAGAGAACATGAACTCCTCTAGGGCAGCGATGTTGTGTCTTCCACCTCTGCATCCCAAGCATCAAGAACAGTGGCTCCCACGCGGTCGGCACTCAGCATTTTCATGAATGAATGAATCAAAGGGAGCACTCCTGGTGTATATTAGGAGTCAATCTGAACTCACTTCCTATATCAATACTTAATAATCTCCCACCAACTGGAGAAGCTGTGACTGAATGACTAATATATTATGCAGCCAATTGTGCTATTCTGTATACTTGTGAGTAAAATGGTTTTCTCTTGAGGAGCCCGGACCCCGGTAATTTTGAAGTTGGTATGCCTGTTACTAAAGAAAGAGCATGACAGTATTATGGAGACATAATATTTCGTGTATTTCCATCTTCTTGACACCCTTCTACACATGGTAAGAACCAGGGCTACTGGACAGGCGCAGCTTCCTTCGACTCTGGGGTATCACTTTAGGCACCTGTGCCGGCCTCTGCTGCCGGTGCTAACAGATGGCAGACATTAATCGTCTGTTCGGTGTTCCCACCTTGTCCACACAGTTTCAACTATAACTACACTGAGCTAGATGAGTCAGCATCGGGTCTTCCAAAAGCTAGTGCATCACTCCCAAAGCACAAAGGCAGAAGTTATCGCTCCAGAGGCCTGAACCCATGCCAGAGGTATCCACACCGCCTCACGGTTTCAGACTCCTGGTGATCTTTAGCTCGCTGGGCACTGAGGCAAAGGCAGATCTGAAAGCTGCAGAAAGACAGGTGGGTTGTCACACACAAGCCTGCAGCCCCAGGCGACATAAATGTATTTGTTCACACCATGGATTAACTGCTTTCAAGGATCAAAATGTAGGAGACAGCCAAATTCAACATTTAAGAAGGTTTTATTAATAACAAAGCATGAAAAAATGTGAGTAAGTCATATTTTTATTTTTCAGAAGCATAAATGACAAGTGGCAACTGTCTTTGGAAAAAACACCAAAGACTATGGGGTAACAAGCGGTCTGTCTGTCTCACAGAGACAGTGGCCTGAGAGAGACTCCACTACCGTACAGCTCTCCAGAAAGCCCTACTAGATCTCAGAACAACACGCTTTTAACTAAAACAACAAAACATCAACAACAACAAAAATTATAGAGAATCCATGAAGTGGTATGTGAAGAAGGAACAAGGAAACTCTGGAAATCCACATCCTGAGAGTTCTCTATTAAAATCGAGGAGGCCCAAATCCTAAAACAGAAAAAAGAAATACGTTAAAACACAATACTTTCAGAGAGTCCAGAGAGGTTAGTGGTCCAATGTAGACGCACGTTTTCACGGTGTGTTTACTCAAGACACTTGTTCCTACTGGGAGCACCTCTCTACGTGCTGCGGAGAGCTACACGAGCAGAGTGCAGAGAGCTGCCTTCTCAACGGGCCCTTCAGTTTTAATTCAAATCTGAGCGCAATTCCAATTAAGTGTTTATACAATAGGCTACAGAGAATAGAATTGCTTTTTAAACTGCATTTACTTAATTTTTACACATTATGGTTTAAAAACAATCTGTATACTTTTGAAAGAGACAACAAGTTACAGTATGAAAATAAGATAGCTATGACACAGAAGATACAGACAAGATGACACGATAAGTCAGAACGATGCAGTTGGTGGGATGGGGCTGGAGACCACCAGTGGAGCGCACAGAAGACCTAGCTTCCACTCTCAGTCTGGCACTGACCAGCTGTGTGTCCTAGCCTCAGCTTCCTCAGGTCCCAACTTGTTCCCTGGCAAGAAGAGGCAGATGGATCTCTAAGCTTCACTTTTTGGATGATCAGTTGAATAAATTCCTCAGATCTTGACAGGGTCTGTCACTGTTCAACTCTCATGACAATAACTATAACATATCTCATAATTTTACTGTGAGAAAAGAAAAAAATCTCCCTTAAGGACAAAATTATACTTCATATCCTATTCACACACTACACCATACAAAATAAACATCTATTCCCTTCCTGGCCTCTAGAAGCTCTCTGAGTCGGAATCCACTGAAGACCCTAGGCCTACGACTGTGGCCAGAACAGCTAGCCTGTCCTTCTCTCTGAAAGTCAACTATCACCTAAGAAGTACCCTGGACCCTATGTTCTACAGGACTTCTCCACTGCAGAGAATGATTCTGCGAGGGAATTGTTTTCCTGACAGTCTACCAAAATCCTGAGAAAAATCTAGCATTATTGGGAGATTATTTATTAGAATAATGTTCTGTCACAGAAATAAAAACCTTGTGGTAGCAAAATCCTGAAGACCAGAGAGTTGAACCAGGAAGACTGATGGGTGTTTCTGACTTCTCCAGGTGTATTACCTATGGAAAGCTGAGGGCAATTAATAACTCTCACGGGCAGGGCCAAACTTTGGGTTAGAATAAATACTTACAGTAGTTCAGGGTTGGGACTCTATCAACTTTCAGGTTTAAGGAAGGAGAAGAAAGAAGTTTAATGGTCATATTGACCCAGGAGAGATGGAGAGCAGAAAAGATGTGCTATATTGAACTATCTACAACACATACTTTCATTAGAACCATCATACAATACTATGGAACATCTTTTTGCTTTGACGTGATTTTTTTCTTGTGAAATTTGTCCTTTAACCATATTCACTGCAAAGAAAGAGAGTCTGAACTGAGAAGCAGGAGCAATGAGCATACATAAAAATGCTTTACAGAAGATGAGCGATGTTTTAGGCATATGTACACCTGTTTTCTTGATAAGCAAAATGAGAGATTTACAACACAAGATGATCTCTTAAATTTCCAATGGTTCTCAAATCCTCATAATTCTATACAGATAATATACTATAATTAAGATTACATATCACTTACTGTTTCTTTTAGAAAATATTTATGGATATAACTGTGTTTTTCTAAATGTCTCATTAGTAATACTCAGTCTTGTAAGTCTGGTTCCATAATAATCTATAATGTAACTACTTCCATCTGAAGGTCCAACAATCTAGAAGAGAAAATTTTCAATATTACTCATTTTACAAAAGATATTTTCACAACACTTTGAGTTTACTTTTCTCAGTTGTTAATAAAATTACTTCAGTAGTACCAAAAACACAGCTCAAACTAACTCAAGCAAAAACAAGAAAGTAATTCAGTGGCTCATGTAGCTGAAAGGATACTGGGGAAGCTCACAGGTTCAGACGAGCTGCAGGAACCAAGGCCTCGAGACTGAAAGTCCATGCCCCGCGAGGTCCTCGATTTAGCCTCCCTGCCTCTTCGCTGAGCTCTGCTTGCCCTCACTCAGCAGAGAGGTGCTCCCAATGGGTTGCCAAAAGCTCCAGATTCACAACCTTGCAGCTCAGCAGCTCCCAATAGAAAGGAAGTAAAATTTCCTTCTTCAGCCTTCATATACCAGCTCCAGGGAAGGACTTGGACTGATCTGCTTGGTTTTTATGCCTATTGCTGGACAAATTACTGCATCCAAGGGAATAGGAGTGATAAGACTGGCCAGGCCAGGCTCCCTGTGGGAGATGAGCGAGTGTGACTGACAGTCCTACCAGAACCACATGGAATGGAAGAGGAGAGAGACAGAAAAAACAACACATGCTCACTACAATCATCTTGTCCACTTAATCACATTGTGACAGTCCAGTTAACATAATCTCTACAAGATATCCTTTAAGGTAGCGATCTTCGACCTGTAGCCTTAGGGGTACACAAAGATTTACCAAGGTGTATGTGAGCCCAGATAGTGCTAAGAGAATCAGTTCTGGGATCTTAACTCCCATAAACACCCTTTGTGAAGCTGATCTGCCTGATACCACCACGGTGGAGACATCCTGCTACTTACTCCCCCGGCCTCCCCTTCACCGTGGTCCTTCTCAACTTGACAGCACACAGCATACCTCCCATCAAAGCACCCGAGTCTTATGACGGCACGCTGTCATGAGGATAAACACCTTTTGATGTGCCAAACAAAATATTCAGATACTGGACTTGGGGAAATCTCCTCTAATCAAGAGTCCAAACTACACTTTGCCACATCTTGTTCAAAAGATGCATTTCTGATAACATTTTACTTCTTTTTGCTTAAAAATAATTTGCCAAAATTTGTAACATGTTTATACTGTTTTGATTAATTGTATATCATTAATAATTATGACAACTCAATCCAGAAGGCACAGAAAATTAAAAAATCTTTTAATGTTAATGAATAAGATGATGAGTAGATTTTCAAGCATAAAAATATATTACATTAGGATAAAATTCTGTGGGAGAATGGGAATAGAAATAAAAGTTCAAGGAGAAAAAGAAACAATGTAAAAATTATAATGGTTGGTGAAGGGTTGATTCATGTCTTTTTAAAGTGAATGATATTTAAAATTCTATGGTATTTATATTCTGTTGGATACATTTAAAAATTGATGTAACAGTTTTATTTAAATATGTCAATATTTGCAAACTAGAAATTATATCCTTTGCAACTATTTAAACTTATGATGGAAAACTTAAATGTCAACTTAAAAACGTGCAAAGGGTAGGGATTTAAAAAAAAATTCCTTTAGGGGTTATACAATCGGAGTTTGAAGAACACTGCTATAGAGCATTCTTTGTTTCTAAAGTGAATTTGGCTTTAAAAACTATTCAATAAAGACTTAATTCCTGAGACATTCCAGGCACTGTGCCGGGCATTACATACATCGCAAGGAGTGAGACGCGACCTCCACCAGCAGGGAGCTCTCTACCCGCCCGTCAGTGTTAACATTCAAGTAACGCTCACACGCTGGACAGCATGCCAGGTGCCGCCACGCGTGCTGACTTAGTTTCTAAAGAGTAAATTGATTTGACTTGACATTTATGCATGTTATTTATGAATTTAAGTAAAAATTAAAACCTTTTCAGTGACCAAGGTCACAGAGGAAACTGCTGTGAGCATTAAGCCAAGAAAGAGAGAATGGGTGACTAGAATTTACAGCATATTTTGAGACCACAGGAGGGAAACAAAGAAAAAGTAAAGCCCAGCCAGTAGGAATAGGTCGCATCTCATGGTAAGAAACTGCCTAATTTGGAGTATGTGCACAGGCTGGAATCGGGCCTTCTGTCCTATCACCGTCTTCTTCCTGTGCCATCTCCCTTGACAATCTCCCTTATTCCTGTTGAAAAAAAGTATCCAGAAGTTGGAAACAAGGAAAATATAGGACTGAGTGACCTTTCAATACCATGCTTTTCTAATAAACCCACCTGAGGCCCACCTGGCTCTCAAGGAAATGGAACTATTTAACTAAAAACTGATCAGGACCCAGATGTTTTACAATCTTGTCAAGTTGGCAGCTAACATGTAGGAAAACAATAAGGTGTTTTGTGTTTTGTTTTGTTTCCTGTCCTGTAGATAAAGTAGCCCCAAAGCTTAGTTTTATTACCTGGTAATACATGATCCAATTTTGTGTCTAATTTAGCAGTCTTATCACAGCATTTCCTTCCCTTCAAACTATTAATGCTGGTTCCTCAACAACTGGCTCTATCATGATAACTCCAATCCTGTTTCCAGAGACTGGTTCAGCCTGGGCATGGAATGGAATTCTGGTCAATCACTATGAGACAAGTCCACTGGGGGCTTATCTGCCCTTAAGAAGATACGTATGAGAGGAAGCAGGTCTTTTTCTGCCTCTGCAAGTAACTATATAAGGAAGTGATGCTAACCAAAGGAGCTGAAGATGGCAAGAGAAAGAAGGAAGGAGGAAAGAAAAGAAGGAGGGGGGGGAGGATGCATTTGGGTCCTTCATTATGTCCTCTAGCTCTAAATTAACAAATCTTAGAACTACCTTATCTCCAGATACATTATTAAAGCCAACTTAAATTGAGGTTTCTGTCACTTGTAGCCAAAAACTCCTGACAACGCACTTGTCTTCAATGCCTCCGACACACACCACCAGGTCACTAGAGCACAGCATCCTTGCTATTCTCTGCTAAAAGAATTTGCAGAGCTGCACGGAAGACAACCAGATTAATCAGTGCGGTGGAGCACTGGCCTGAAGAGAAAGCTGTCAACACGTGGCTGTAGGGTTAATCCTCTCTGGATAACCCCTAAGACAAGGAATAGTATAAGCTGATCTATACGGCACTTTTAAGTTCTCTATCTTGTATGACTATGACATTTAAATGCAAACGCCTCTACAAGGCATCGTCAATATACTTTCCTATGAACTATCCCATCAAAGAACCTGTTCTCCCTGTTTAACTTTTAACAAAACTATCAGCTGCAAAGATTTCAATTATTCAAATCCATATTCCTTCACCAAACTTAAACCTGTTTTTAAGCATCTTATATACACTTACGTACATGTGCCAATTACAAATTCCTTTATTATGAGTATACTATTGTATTGTTGATTACAAATCTTTAAAAATATCCCATATTGGGAAATATTTTACTCAATTAAATATGCTTACATCCATTTGTTCATTAACAGAGTATGAAACCTAAAATTATGAGTTTATTTCTCTGCTAAGAAATAGCCTGAAGCCAAATCCTACAGTGTGAATGTTTTCATTCAACGAGCTGAGGCAGATTTCTGAAATCTATGGGGAGAAGAAAGACCACCTACGCACTTCACTCCAACTAATGGACCAGGAAGTCACTACAGGTCTTCATCTTACAAGGGGGGAACAGGAGGCCACTACACTATGGGAAGCTATTTTGTACAATTGATGTCAAAGTCCCTTGTGTGAGAAGCCCTAAAACCACAAGAAAGCAACTTCATATCCCTCTATATTATTTCCTGTGACTACTGTAACAAATTACCACAAACTTAGTGGACTAAAACAGTTCTGGAGGCCAGAAGTCTAAAATCCAGGTACCGGCACCGCCGAAGCCCGACACTCTAGGGGAGAATCTCCTCTAAGCCCCTTCTAGCCTCTGGTGCAATGAGCACCCTGCAGCTTCCACAGCTCATGGCCACATCACTCCAGTCTCTGCCTTTGTCTTCACCCGCCTTCTTTTCGGGGTATCTGTGTCTTTTCCTCTTCTGTCTCCTGTAAGGACACTTTTCATTGGATTTAAGGCCCACTCAGATAATCCAGGATGATCTCTTCATATTAAGGTCCTTAACTTAATCACATCTGCAAAAACCCTTTTTCCAAATAAGGTAATATTCACAGGTACCAGGGATTTGACATGGGGATCTTTTGTTCTACCATACCCTCCTTCTATGGAGATGGTTGGTGATGGTTTGGAGGAATTGGGTGGAATTTAATTTCTTCTTTCAAGTCATTTCTGATTGTTTTCACCATGAAATTTTATTTGCAGCTTTACAGACTCTTCTATAGGTGCAAAGTCTATAGCAAGAAGAGTAAATCTGAAAACTTTAGAAATACATATTAAAGTCAAGAATATTAAGAAGTGGTCACCAAATTTCCTGTTGTTTCTCTATTCTTTATCTTTGATCTCCAGTCTAATTCTCTACAACCCCCACAGACCCACCCACCCACGGGCACCCACACAAATAATGGTCATATACTTAATTTGGTATACAACTTGGATTATTCTTAAAAACCACATGATGTTCTTTGAATAAATATGTATTTTTAATTTATTTGAATAACATTGAATATCTTTATTCAGTTTTAGACTATTTTCACAGTGCACCGTGATTCTAAGACACTTCCATGTAGCTGTATGTACACACAGGTAAGTGCTTGTAACTGCTGCCTGGTGTTACAGAGGATGCATCCATCCTCCTATCAGTGTGCTCATCGAGGTTGATGCCAACTTCCCGCTACCACAGACATCTCTGTACATGTCCCTTGTGGACAGGAGTATGAGTTTTCTGGGGTAAATGCCCACAAATACCTCTTTATTTACATACGAGTTATGTGGGTGATTCTGTGAATCACCTATTAGTTTACTGTGCTCATTTAACTACTAGACTCCCTATCACTTTCTTCTTGATTTGCAGAAATTATTTGTATATTCCACATACCAATTCCTGTTGCTAGCATCCTTTTACTCAGTCTATTAACTGTTAACTTAATCTGTGGTATCCCTTCTAAAACAGAATTTCTCGATTTTAATGTAATCAAATTCATTTTTTTTCTTTATGGTTTATGTTTTGGGGATCTTGTTTAAGAAGACTTAATCCGGGGGCCACCCGGTGGAGCAGCAGTTTAGTTCGTGCTTTGGCAGCCCGGGGTTCGCAGGTTCGGATCCCAGGTGCCGGCTGACGCACTGCTTGTCAGCCATGCTGTGGTGGCGTCCCATATAAAGTAGAGGAAGATGGGCACAGATGTTAGCCCAGGGCCAGTCTCCCTCAGCAAAAAGAGGAGGATTGGCGACAGATGTTAGCTCAGGGCTGGTCTTCCTCACCAAAAAAAAAGAAGGCTTAATCCATCTAAGGTCATGAAGATAGTCTCTTCAATTAGCTTTATATATAAATCTTCTCCTTGGTATATACCCAAAAGAATTAAACAGGGACTTAAACAGATACTTGTACACAAATATTCATAGCAGCATTACTCACAATAGCCATAACGTGGAAACAATCCAAGTATCCATCAACAGAAGAACAGATAAACAAAATGTGGTCTATACATACAATAGAATATTATTTAGCCATAAAAAGGAATGGAGTTCTGATATAGCCACAACATCGATGAACCTTGAAAACATTATGCAAAGTAAAATAAGCTAGACATAAAAGTACAAATATTATGATTCCACTTACATGAAATATCTAGATAGAGACAGAAAGTATATTAGAGGTTACTAGGGACCGGGGGTAGGCAGGAATGGGGAGTTATTGCTTAATGGGTACAGAGTTTCTGTTTGAGGTGATGAAAAAGTTTTGGAAATAGATAGTGGTGACAGTTGCACAACATTCTGAATGTAATTAATCCTACTGAACCGTATTTTAAACCTTAAAAAAGTTCAAAATGGCAAATTTTATATATACATTTTACCACACAAAAAAACAGATTACTTTATTTGAATTTTATTGATGTTATAGTTTTGTAATTTATAAACTTTTGATTTTGTTAGTGGAAAATGTATTTTTGTTTGTATATGTTTAAGAAGCATTCTAATAAAAGTAAATTAATGAAAAGAAAAAAATGTGGTTACCAGTAAGTACCTTAACACCTAAACTTGACCAACAGATATGATCCCTCCTTTAACGGCTTTGCATTGTCCTTGAAGCCATACTGCTCAGGTAACTCAAATATTTTATCAATTTTAAATTTAAAATGTTGAATGAATAAAGGAGTGAAAGGAAAAAAATGAGAACACTTTATGCAACTCTATCAATGTGCCCTTTTCCTGTATAATCCACTTCTGAGCTTCTCCATATAAAGAAGGCAAATATTAACACTGGTGAGACCAAATCACCTCCTGAAAACCTCTTAACCTGGTGAAAATGTGAAATGACTCAGCTGTCTGCAATTAGAGGATAATGATGCAACCTGTGTCCAACCCAATCCCCTCAAAAAAGTAAATTGATATTCTCTTAAAAGTCAAATTCCATTTTTGTGTCCATAGCTGACTTCTCTGTGTGGTTAATTTTCATACGAGGCCATTAAAACCATCTGACTGTCACATTTCAGTTAAGCATCAAGATTCCTACCCAGTGCCGGAGCCATGCCTCCAGAACCCCCCACTCTGGCTGATTTGAAGACTGGTTGTATTAATGCTAAAGGAACAACAGAAACGTCATTCCTCAAGGAATGAATAAGATTCACCATTTTACCTCCTGAGGAAAACACAGTTTTGGGATTAGTCTCAGAACCAGTTTAAGATACTCTTTGTTTTTGTTTTTTTTGGTGAGGAAGATTAGCCCTGAGCTAACATCTGTTGCCAGTCCTCCTCTTTTTGCTGAGGAAGATTGGCCCTGGGCTAACATCTGTGCCCATCTTCCTTTACTTTCTATCTGGGATGCCTGCCACAGCGTGGCTTGATAAGCTATGTGTTAGTCCGTGCCCAGGACCCGAACCTGTGAACCCCAGACTGCCAAAGCGGAGCACACAAACTTACCCACTACGCCACCGGGCTGGCCCCATACTCTTTGTTTTTTGAACATTCCTTTAATTCACTAAATAAAAATCTGCTCACAGGATAAGTGAACTAAGTGAAATCTACCAAATTAAGGTCACATGACAGAGCAGAGATTACACAAATTATCAGTCTCTTCAGTTTTCCAGTTTATTTCCCTAACAAATCACACCAGGGTTAAATAAATAATACAGAGAGCTATTTGAAAGACCTGATGTCTATAAAATGTCCACTGGTTTTATATATTGCTGTCCCACGTCTAGTGAACTATCAAAGACTCTGATAACCCTCCCAGTACATGTAACAGATTTAGGGCAACCACAGGTTTAGACCTCTTGTAATCAGCAGCATGGATCTCACAGGCAAGGGTGGGGGTTACGTCCCTGACAAAACAAACTGGCTCACACAGAAGTGAACCTGGAACCAGAGCCTTACTTATGCTCTAAAGTGAAAACCAGAGGCTTTAAAAAATTTTAGTAAAATTCAAAGAATTTAAACAGGATAACTCATTTTTATTTTAAACCTGCAGTTCCCAAGGAAAGATTTTTTTTTTTATGTGAGGAAGACCAGCCCTGAGCTAACATCCGTTGTTAATCTTCCTCTTTTTTTTTTTTTTGCTGAGGAAGACTGGCCCTGGGCTAACATCCGTGCCCATCTTCCTCCACTTTATATGGGACGCCGCCACGGCGTGACTGACAGGCAGTGCGTCGGCGGGCGCCGGGGATCGGAACCCGCGAACCCTGGGCTGCTAAGCGCGAACTAAACTGCCGCGCCACCGGGCCAGCTCCCGAAGGGAAGATTTTATTTCTATGTGAAATCTTATTATCAGACCACTCTTCGAATAGATTGTAACTTCCTTTACAGCAGGGACCCCAACTTATTATACTTAATTGGTGCTCACTAAACCCATTTTCATTGATGGCATAAAACCTACTATTTACAGTTTATCATACAAACTTTCATTTTTATTCATTACCTCTCAAGTGACCCTATGAAATTTTAGAACTTTAAGGTCCTAAAGAAAAGCAATCTCTTTTTAAAAATGACCATTTTTAGCTTCTCATGTTCCCTGTAACTGGCACAAAGCCACACTTTTCACAAGGTTTACTGCATTCAGTTCAAATCAGCAAAAATTTTTGAGGGCATACTCTATGTTTAGCACACTAGTGCTAAAGGGGATTAATAAAAGTCTTTTTTTCCTCAAGAAATTTATGTGTGAAAAGTCAAACCTGGTGTGTAAAAGTTAAAAAACAATATAAAAGCAGTATACAATCCTATATACTTTTATATAATTTTAACAGTACTAAAATGAGTTACACATATTAAATGCCAAAGTAATGAGGTATTTTATAAATCTGATAAGTTTATTTATAAAATTCATAAATGTATTAGAGATTATGCTGCTTTTGTGACCTTCTGCTGCTTATATAGCTACTAGTCCTTCAAGGATATCTACTCTGTGATGTTAACAGGAATGAAAATGAAAGTAACTTCTTCCCTGATGCATAGAAGTTTTTTAAATTGTCACAAAGAACCCCAACATACTTCTAACAACTTTCTACATTCCAGCTTACATTCCCATTTTCCTTCTACCTGTCTTCCTATTTCTGATTTACGGCTGTCTTGTCTCCGCTTAACAGAAGAAACTTTCTTTCTGTTTGGTGGAACACACATCAGTGGTTTTGGTATAATTAAAAACGTCCAGATTGTCTGCTGTGAGTGAGACTGTCTGGTCTGTCTTGTGTGAGTGAGAAAAGAGGTTTAAATGAAATTTTAAAATTCTCATATTTTCTGATGAAAAAACAAATTGTCTAATCTATTCTTCTTGATGCATATAAAAATATCAAGCACAAAGGAATGAGTGTTTTAAAATCTTCAGAACTGCCTTATGAATATCTATATATACAGTAGTTATATAGTTACCTATAACTGAAACACTGTGTACTGCACACGTACCACTGGTTTAGATTTTTGTTGAATGCACAAAAGAACCAAATTAAATCTATGTACTGTTTCATAACATTCACAAAGTGCCATCTGCCTATTTTTTAAGAACAAAAAAAATAAAAGAAACTTTGAAAGTGTATTAACAAATAGATAAACTCATAAAACTATTTTCAGTAAATACAGCGACATGTGCATTATACTTTATATTGTTTTGGTTCAATAACCAGACGTATTTTTTTAAAGAAGATTTTCCTGGATTCTTGCTCTAAACACTGTGAAACAAAGTATGTTTTTACAGGTCTTGAGTTCATGCACAATATGTTTCTGGGATCACAGCCCAAGAGAAAAACATTGCTATTCACTGGGGAACAATATTGAATGGCAAAAAGAAAAAAAAAATCAAGGATGGAGAGAATGAGGAAGGAAAGAATAAAAAGATGATGGAAAAAATGTAAAAGGTCTATGAGAAATTGGAAAAAATATATTCGGGACAAAAATATTAACATAGCTTATGATATTTATAGTGAAAACTTACTTGATTTGCTGAAAAAAAATTCCCTAAAACTAATGTAGTCAACATTACATGTTAAGCATATTACATGACATGTATAATGAGGCTACATGTCTTATTTGGCTACATTTGAAAATTGATTTATTTTTCCCCCAATGTGAAAGCAGTCTAAAGTGGCCATGCCTATTAAAATGTTTTACTTAGGGAAATTTACCGCTGAATTCAAACACTCTAATTCTACCTCGATAATTTCTTAATGTGATAGTCTCAACTCCAAATCTTTAAGAACTATTTGTTCTGAAAAGTTCAGGCATACACACACCAGAAAGCAATGGCTGAATCAAATAAACTCTATAATATGATATAAATAAAGCTACAAAGCAATGATACCACCAGACAACCTAGCGTGAAAATATTAACTAAATGGTTGGGTTTCAAAGACATTAAATTCTGGATATCTTAAAGAATTCCAGTAATACATTAAATTTCTTGGATTCTCATTTAAAATGAAAAACCCATTTCCAAGCATATGTGCACAAGTGCCTCAGCCTCTTCATGCCTACTTGCCTGTCCCACAATCAGAGAAGGCAGGATATTTGGTTAGGCATATGTTTATGAATAAAGACAGGAAAATTCCAACTTTAAAACCAAATATTTTCCTTGTTTAATTCTGGTATCTTATTGGTCCATATGCTGCCTCCTCCTCACAGTATGCTACCAGAAATCTCCTGGATTTTGACTTTCTTTTGAAGCATAAGGATAACATCCAGCAGACAGAACTGAGGAGTGGAAACACTGTATAAAAAAGAAAAGCAAAACTGGTGATGATCTAAATCCCTATGGCACACTTGCTGAAGACATCAGGTGCTCCACAAACGCTTACTGACAAACTGCTTTGTGACACGTGTTGTGATCAATTCATCTCCTTCTCTAATCTGAGAATCCTCAGGAGCCCACACAACCAGCTGAGTACAATTTAACAGAAAACGTCTAGCAGACTCACACACTACACCTGCCTCACACCCCTGGAGCAGGAGAGAGCGAGGCAATCGATCGCAGAGGTCCTGAACACACTCCTGGATCATAAGATCTGGTCCTACCCGAGGCCAGCCCCACTCCTAGATTTTCCACAAAGCGCCCAGACATTCCTTTTTCCTTTTTGGCTTAAGCGAGCTGGATTTCAGTTTGCAACCAAGAGAACACTAGTATAGAGTGCCTGTCCAGTGCAGAAGAAAATCGTGTTTCTGCCTCCATATGTTCATATGTAAATATCAGACTCCCACCAACATTCTACTACAGTCAAACTGACAAAGTGGCTGTGACTATCAGGAAAAGAAACAAATTTGAGAAATAACCTCAATCACTCTTAGAGATTCATGATACAAATTATAAAGATTCTGAGAAGTTATCTAGTAAAGAAATCTCTAACTTAGTTAAACTCACATTTACAAATCATATTGGAGCATAGAATCCCTTTTTTTTAATGAAGTTCTAATGCTTTTTTAGAACTACTACTTGGTCGAGCACAGCTTGAGAAATGCTATTTGGAAACATTGTCGTGATCCCTTAGATCCAGCATCTGAAGGAAAATTGAAAAAGCATTTCTAACTACTTTCTAATAGATTTAAAATATACCAGGAGAAGATCATAGAACTCAAATTTTAATGTAAAAGTAGCCCATCTTCTAGACTGAAACTAACTTACCTGCATTGAAATAAGAATGAAATCAATTAGGCTCCCAATTCCACAAAAGCCCACAGTGCAAAACTTCAACAAACCTAGAAAAGAAGGTAAAGTCATTTACAACCTAGAAAGTCTTATAAATATTAACAAACTTTTCCATTTCCCAATAAACCATTTTATATATTACAAACTCTTTATATCAAGAATATAAAATTAACACTTTAAAAAACTAAGTCTTCACCTGAAAATATGAGAAAAGTTTAAAGGACTCTCTGTATAGAAAAGTCACCAAAAAATTTTAATAATTCACTTAATCAATAAATAGTAGGAACCGAAATAAAAACTCAGTATATTCTTACAAAATTCCTTAAGAGAAAAGGCCTAAGGAAATAAATCTTTAAATTTCAGTACACCATAGTTATAGAGCATCTTTTAGTCCTAAAATCCTTATTTATTTACTTAATATATTATGTGATCCAATTTTAATATACATTTACAATAAAAAGTTCAAATAAATAAAGACTGTCAAGGCACAGAAAAAAATAATCAGGAAAAAACATTGATCTTGTAGTTAACTTGCAAAATTTTATTAGTAACCCAATTATCCTGAATTTATTCTATGCCTTTTTTTTCTAAGCATCTCCTGTTTATTAGCTCTACAGTCAAAATCAACAATTCTGTGCACTATATACACCTCTGTCCTTGGTCCCAACCTTAGAGCTAAGGTACTACAATAGATGATAACAGAGCATGGAATCTACATACACAAGGATAACACAAACACATGACAATAAAATCAGGAGAGGTGGGTTGGGGGTGGAGGGATGAGTAATCTCTCTTCTATATTTAGCCTTGAGTTGCTTTCCAGACATCTTAGACATAAATATGGTATGAAATAAGACTCTTTGTGAAAAGGTAGTTCTAAGTATCAACTACAAATAGATGCCAGCTAAAATCGCAAGAGGGGATGAGGTCACCTCCTGCACACAATTTGGAAATACACAAATAAGACTGAAACATGTGGTACATTAGATGACTTTTTTTAACACTAAGAAGTGTTAGACATCTAGCAGAATAATGTTGTAAGTACTGGGATAACATGTAAATAATTTAAAAACTATCAAAATATAGAGATTATGTAAAATTATGCTTTTAGTTTTCTTCAAAACACTTACTACCTCCCTAATATTTTCCATTTGTTTACTCTCTGTCTCATGGAAGCCCCATTAGGGGAGGGTCTTGTATTGTGTTTTCTCCTGTGTCCTTACAACATTGTGTACCTACAACATTGCCTGGCATATGGTAGAGATGCTCAATATTTGTTGAATAAATGGATAAATTTTCTCAGCTTTTCTGTTTCCCTAAGACCCCTAACTTTTTATCCATTATCTTACATAAAAATTCCTTTATTTTTTTCATTAGTTTCATTTTATTATAGTTGCCCGAGGAACTTTTCCATTCCCTTGGTATATTATATCCATTCACTCACTCACTGTATTTCTGAAATGCATTAGTCTTCACATAGCATTTTAGGGTGAATCTGAAAATATCAGAGTTTCCCTTCCTTCAATCTGTTTATAAAAAGAATATTAAGAATGGCCTAACAGAAGTTTGTCTTTAATTAACTGCTCCTCTACGAAGAAAACATATCCATGTCAGAGCATTTCTCCTTGTCATGCCCTCTTCCAAAGATGTTCTCCTCTAAGGCTACTTCTTCTGAGAAGTCTTCCTAACCTGCCTGTCCAAAGCAGCATGCTGCTTTCCCACAGTCCAAGCACTCCACCATGTCTCCCCCATTCATTTCCTCCGTGGTGCTCATTAGAAATCTGTCACAGCCTCATCCGTTGGTCTGTTTACTCACTCTCTGTCTTCCTCTGCCAGGTAAATTCCTGAAGGCAGGGTCAAGTCAGAACAGTACCTGACAGTTTGAGTTTGATAAATATTTGTTGTATGACCATCAAAAAACTATAAACATTCTAAATGTCTAACAGGGAGGAATTGTCTCAAAAATTAAGGTGCATCTAACACTAAAAGAGAATACTATGCAGCCGTTTAAAACAATGATACAGAAGTATATTTATTGCCAAAGTAATGTGATAACACTCAAAACAGAGAAAGATAATGAGTGCCTTAAAATCCAGATAGTCTCCTGATGAACCCCTTCTTCGGGGTGCTTCAGAAAAACGAATATAAGTTAAAACCACACACCTATGGACAGCTAATCTTTGACAAAGGAGCGAAGAACATACAGTGGAGAAAGGAAGTCTCTTCAATAAATGGTGCTGGGAAATTGGACAGCCACATGCAAAAGAATGAAAGTAGACCATCTTCTATCACCATACACAAAAATCAACTCAAAATGAATTAAGGACCTGAAAATGAGACCTGAAACTATAAAACTCCTGGAAGAAAATATAGGCAGTACACTAATAGACATTGGTCATAAAGGGATTCTTTCAGATTCCATGTCTATTTGGACAAGGGAAACAAAAGAAAAAATAAACCAGTGGGACCTCATCAGACTACAGAGCTTCTACAAGGCAAATGAAACCAGGATCAAAATGAATAGACAACCCACCAGCTGGGAGAAAATATTTGCAAATCGTTTATCTGACAAGGGATTAATCTCTATAATATATAAAGAACTCACACAACTGAGCAACAAAAAAACGAACAACCCGATCAAAAAATGGGCAGAGGATATGAACAGACATTTTTCCAAGGAAGATATACAGATGGCCAACAGACACATGAAAAGATGTTCAACATCACTAATTATCAGGGAAATGCAAATCAAAACTACACTAAGATATCACCTTACACCCGTTAGAATGGCTATAATCACCAAGACAAAAAACAACAGATGTTGGAGAGGTTGTGGAGAAACGGGAACCCTCATTCACTGCTGGTGGGAATGCAAACTGGTGCAGCCTCTATGGAAAACAGTATGGACATTCCTCAAAAAATTAAAAATAGAAATACCTTATGATCCAGCAATCCCACTCTTGGGAATGGACATGAAATCAACCATCACAAGAGGTTTATGCACCCCTATGTTCACTGCAGCATTATTCACTATAGCCAAGAAGTGGAAGCAACCCAAGTGTCCCTCAACTGATGAGTGGATAAAGAAGATGTGGTATAAACATACAATGGAATACTACTCAGCCATAAGAAAAGACAGAATTGTCTCATTTGCAACAACATGGATAGACCTAGAGGGTATTATGTTAAGTGAAATAAGCCAGAGAGAGAAGAACAAACCCTGCATGATTTCACTCATATGTGGAATATAAACAAACACACAGACAGAAAGAACTGGTTGGTGGTTACCAAGGGGAAGGTGGGTGGGAGGTGGGCACAAGGGGTGAAGGGATGCATTCATATGGTGACTGACAAACAATAATGTACAGCTAAAACCCCACAATGTTATAAACTATTAAGACATCAATAAAAATGAAAACTAAAAAAAAGAAAAATGAATATGAGAGGTTCCTGTTCAGATAAAATATTAGATAAGGGAATGATATGTATGTTTGGAATTTTGGTAAATGTTACCTACTCCTGGAGGAACGCATTTAAAGAAACCATAGAACAGAACCAAGATGATATTTAAGCATTTAAGGAATCCGCCAGGCAATCTACAGTGACAGAAAGCGGAAGAGTGCTGCTTGGGAAGGAGCAGGACAAGGAGGGTCGAGAGGCAGGGATTACAAGTAGGCATGAGGACACTTTTGGGGTGACGGACATGGTCATGATCTTGATTACTGTGACTGCTTCACAGGTGTATACATATGTCTAACTTATCAAACTGAACATTTTAAATACGTGCACTTTAATGTATATTATTTATACCTCGATAAAGCTGTTTAAAAAAATTAAGGAACTGAATTGACTGCTTAAAACAAACAAACTTGAAAGTTTAAAATCATTACAGTGATTTATATCCTGTCTCACTCTAAACCTGTGATGTTAACAATGGTCCACCTATTTCTACAAATTTAAGACAATGACTTTACTAATAATACTGCTATCTTAAACTTTTTTCAGCTTTTCAAATATAAAAATACTTTATGAAAATAAGATAGGAAGGACACGAAGAATTAGAAGAGATAAAGAGACAAAGTAAAGACATAGAACAGTACATGGCACATGGTAAGCATTTGATAAACGACAGCCCAGCTGCGACTTGCGTTACCACTATTTCTACTACTACTACCATTATTATTACAATTGAGAAATTTAGACACCTTCTTTATAAGGAGACTAAATCCATCTTCTTTACAGTAGCACCATCCAACCTAGTCTCATCTCTTGCAAATTCCTCCTGCCCAAGTTACAGCCAACAAACAACCCGAAGTTCTCCTCCCTTGTGCCATACTCGAGCATCTGTCACCGACCTCTGCATTTCTAGGTGCTCCACTGTGCTCTGCTTTGCCTCCTCTCTGTTCCCAATCATCTAGCTAACTCCCAAGAACCTTTTAAAACTTCTGGAAGGTCTTTAATGCCCCCAGGATGAATTTAATGCCATTCCTAGATGCTCCCCTGCATGCTGCCCTTAACTTCAGGACAGCCCATGTTCCATGGCATGATTTATTACATATTTATTTGTCCGTCTTCCCATCCTTCCTCGAGCAACCTGAAGTCAAGGCTGCGTCCTTCCCATGCCTAGTCAATGTGACTACTGAAGGAACAAACTAGATCAATAGAAAATTATCATATTTGTAAACAAACATGATCAACCTGAACAACACAAAGTACACAACATTTATTCTTATTATTAGATTAATAAATATCTAAACAACATTTATTAAAACCAACACAAACCATTACTCTTATAGATCTCATTATTTTCAGCATCAATACCAGTTTTTTAGAAGATGGGGTATTTGCGGAGTATCAAAAGCAGACTGACTTTTTTTTTCCAATTAAAAAAATGTTAGATCTTTTTGTACAGACCCCATTTACTAATGTCTTAATGTGAAAAGGAATATCAGCTTTAGATTTTAAAAATTGTTTTAAAATTCCAAATAAAAGTGTTTGTAATCAAGGATTCATTTTTATCCTGAACCATTACTACTGCAGATATATTCTTTCAAAAAGATTATGCTGTCAGGTGACATTAATAAAGATCATGTTTTGAGTATATTTTATTTACACTCTAGTAACTTAAAATTTACCCTTGAAAAACAAATTTAATAAAAGCGTTTCTTTGGGCATAAAATTAAAAAAAACAAGGATTAATTTTTCATATTTTTTTGTTTTATTACAGGTTGAGTCCTGCAGATATTCTCCTGTCTGCATAACTGTTTTAGAGAACACAGCTGATTTCACACTGAACTCACTGTCTGCCACACTCAACTGTGCTACAGTGACTCAGCAGTGATCACTATTCTGTGTCTGGACCTACAATGGAGGGCTTTCAAACCTTGAAAACCTTAATCTACAAATCCCTTTATTTGTCCTATGATCTGTGGACATTATATACTAGAACCAACTGGTAACTTCAAACTTAAAAAGAAAAAAGGAATAATATAATCAGAGATTTTAAAAATTTGGGCTTAAAAACAGATAACACTTTATTATTCTCATAACAAGAAAATATTTACATTTTAAAAGGCATACCACTATGAAAAGACTCTCTCTCCTGTTAAGTGCTCCAAAAGAGCTATTATCTTTGAGGATCCATCATCTTTTAATGCTACAGATGGGCAAAACAAAATACGCTAGTTACTGTATATTAAAAAAAATCACAGATGTTAACACAGTTAAACATACAAAGACAGACTATTATTACAAAAATAAGGCTTTGTGGTGAAAAAAGGCTTCCAGCTAGGGCAGCACTGGTACACTGAGGAATAAATCAACTAAAGAAAATATAGCCATACATAAAGTCACGGTCGTGAGCTAAAAAGGAATTTGCTAGGAAGAAAATTTTTCTTAAAGGAATTTTTAGATCTTATCAAATTTTATTCAACCCCCCCCCAACAAATTTCCCTTGTTTAAACCTGAAGTAAAATTTATATAATGAAGTATCACTTTCAACACTAAATTACTTAAAAAGAGCAAATTTCATATCTGCATGATTTACATTATTTATTCTGTTCTTATAAAATTGCAATGATCATAAATGGTATTAGAGAAGTATTTTAAAAAGCCATCTATAAATACTACCACTGCTTTTCATAACCATGAAGACAAAATAAGATTATAAAAAAATAGAATTTTAGACACTATTTTATACTAGTCAACATTGTATTATCCAGTTAAGAATTTTTTTTACATGGTAGTAATCATTTTAGTTGAAAATACCAAAATTCTTTAATCTTGGATTCTTAGTAAAAATTAAAATTTAATTAAAAACATTTAAACTTTTAAAATTTACATTGTTAATTTAATATATTAGATTAGACTAGTTGATAAAACATCAAAATCCTTAACATTAAGATAGCCTAAATGCTAGTATGATACGGATAAAAATATCTGAATGCTTAAAGAGATGAGAGGATTTTCAGTTAAAGATAATGAATGTGACATGCCCACTTAGCTCCTCTCACTCCAAGACCGCACTAAAAGATGGTAAAGAGATTTTTAAAGTCACAAACCCAATAGAATAAAGAGAATGGAAGATAAGACAATAGCAACAAAAACTCAGAAGCTGTAAAGCAGATGAATAAATAAGAAGTGACAGACTTAACAATCTTGAGAAAGTTGTGTCCTAAGCCAATGGTCAAAATATTTGTTGAATGAATGAACATCCAAAGGTGGCTGTGAGAGTAAGTCAGTCATTTAAAGATTGAAAAAAAAACCTTTACACTGAAGCATAAAGTCACATGTTAAAATTACATCTGCAAGTTTACGGAATCTCAGCCCCAAGAGGAAAGGTTCTCTTTGACGAAGCTAACAGGAGACTGGAGAAAGGCAGCTCCTGGCGGGAAACTAACATTCACTAAGCAGAGCTTCATACAGAGCTTTATCACCTTGAGTTTTATTTGCATGAAAAAAAATTCACAATATACATACCAACATATTATTATGTGCTTCGGTAAGTCAAAAACATTAACTCACAGTATATGACGCAGCCCACCCGACACACATCCCAAGAACCTAAAGTCACTCACGAAGACAAATATTTAAAATATATTTACCATTCAAAATCATCATAGAATAAACTGTTCTAAAAAATAGCATTTCTCCTTTCCTCTTAACCTCTTAAAAACTTTTTGAATGTTAGAAATCTTTCAAAAAAAATATGATCCTGTCCTCTTAAAGAGAACATATAAGAAAATGGAAGGACTAGGCAGAAGACTTAGGACGCAGTCTGACCACCATCATGTTATTTTACTTCCTCACTATGAACCTAGTCCCTCCCTCCCTCCTTTCCTTCCAAAAGAGACTCAGACTAAATGATCTTTATTTTGGCAACCCAGAGGCCTTCTGTGCACAGTACATGGTTTTCGGCCACATTATGGACAGGCATGGTTGCCCTAACAACTGGCATCAAAGTGCAGTTACACGAGACTCAGGCCAGGACCACTGCATCATCTCCATACAGCTTACTCTGCCACCAGCCTGTCTCGGTTCTAAGCCATCTCCCACAATTCCTCCACTATCATCTTCCTAAAATATAAATCTCACCACGACACCCTTCTGCTGAAAAACTTTTATGGCTTCTGATGTTTGAAGGGTAAAGTCCAAACTCCACAAGGCACTCAAAGCCTTTTCCAGTCTGACCGCAGGCTGGCTCTGCAGTCACTTTCCATCGCCTACCATTGTTCTCACTACGCCATACGCTAAATTACCCACCATTCTCTCAACAGCACCATGCTCTTTCACATCCTATGCCTTTGCACATGCTGTTCCCTGTAACACCCTAAATCTCCATAATCGGTTCATCCTTGAAAACCTGGTTCAAATGTCACCTCACCTAAGAAGTCCTCCCTCACTCCCAAGGCCGACTAAATCAGTCCCTTTTCTGTGCTCTCGTAGAACTTTGTCATGGTTCTCTAATATCATAAATTGGCCCACCAACATATTTATTTCATATTTATTTTCTTTTTAACAATATGAACTGTGATCTTCAACATTATTTTCAGAGCACTTAATTACTTACTTAACAGGTAGTAAACATTGAATAAATGTTTGTTAAGTGAATAAATTCATGCATATAGTTTTAAACTTTGACTTCTATTTATGACCTTCTAACACTGAGTATCAGGTAAGCCTGTCAGAAACATACTTCCCACCAACCACACAGTAAAGATTCCTCTTTGATCTCTGGTGGGTAGCAACATGGAAAGAATAAGATTAGACTTGCTAGCTGGAAAGTAGAGCATTCAGAAACTTTAAATTTGCTCAGTGAAGGGCTAATACAGAAGCAGAATACTACAGTAAATAAAGCCAGAAAATTGGGGTTCAAATTCAGGTCACTAGCTGAGTGTCCTTGGGTAAATCTCTTAATCTTGTGACAATTTCTCTATCCATAAAACAAGGATGCTAACAACAAATATGTCACAGAATAAAGCAAGGCCTCTAGAGTCAGTAATCCCTTAACCTCTCTAGTGACAATTTCCCTACCTGTTAAAGAAGATTTAAAGAGGATGGTAAACTCAGAGAGTTGCAAGGCTTAAATAAGGGCAGGCATTTGAAAGTCTTGTTTAAACACAAGCTACCCTGGAACGTCAACAGTCCTCATCAGCATTAGTAACTACGGTAGATGTGCAGACTACAGCTAGAGGAGGGAGAGGGAGCGATGTTACGGTAATGACAGTCAGGCTCCACACCAACTCGTGCTGGTGGCCATAGTTCCAACCCCAACTTCTCCTGAAAGAAGTAGTTCTTATTCCCAAGGCAACGCTAACAGAGGTTCAGGTAGAAGGCAAATATTTTTTGGAGGAATAGGGAGAGAGATGCATCTATTAGTCAAACATTTATTGAATGTTCACTGTGTGCCCAGCACTAGCAAGGACAGCTCAAGTCTACTGTCGTATGTAAGTGCCTACACTGTCTTGAATGTGTTTTCAAAAAGATGAAAATACAGGAAAAGGCAATATTTCTTATCCAAGCTGAACTGTAGAGCTACCTGCTGGCTCTATACTCACAGAAGAACGCTGGCTATTCAACTCCAGTTACGTATAACTTCTAACTATTAACGGCATGCAGAGATTTAATCCATAAGAATAGGTACTTTACCTACAATACCAGTTTCACAAGGACTTTTTTTTAATGAAACATACTCACCCAAGGCAGGGTATCCAAGGTAAAATCGATCTGCTCCCAACCATCCAAGAAAGAGAGACAGTGCAACCGCCACTTTGTATGAATAGCCATTTCTGCACAAAATTAGAACCTGAGCATCACATTCATCTATTTCCAACATGTAAACATTTTATGAAACAAAACTGTTAATTATTATTTATTTGTTAATTGGTTCACTCATCCATTCATTCATTCAATTAATGCTTTTCAGGTGGCTACTGCGTGCCAGGCACTATTCTAGGCTATCGGGATACATTAATGAACATGGCCCTAAAGAGCTTATAATCTAGCGGAAGCAAGCAATAAACATAAACATATTTAAAAAGTAAATCACATATTACATTAGAAGGTCATAAATGCTATGAAAAAATTAGGTGGAGCAGGGGGTTTAGGGAACCCAAAATGCCGGGGGTACAGACACAGTCCACTGAAATGGGGTGATGACAGTGGCCTCCTTGAGAAGGTGACATTTGAGCAAAGACCTGAGGGCAGCAGGGAGTCAGCCACGCCACGCCTCTGAGAGAAGAGCGTCCCAGGCAAAAAGAAACTGCTGCCACAGAGGCAGCACACCCGACACATTTGAGGTCTATGAAGGAGGCCAGTGTGGCAGGCGTGGAGGGAGAGAAGGAAGAATAGCAGGAGACAAAGTCAGAGGGGTAACAGGGCAAAGAGGGCAGATCACGCAGGGCCTTGAACACCACCATAAAGACTGGCTTTTACTCTGAGAGACATGGGAAGCTACTGTAGGACTTTAAGTAGAGGTGTGACACGACCTGATTTTGATTTTAAAATAATCACTCTAGCTGCGGTGCTGCAAACAGACTGCAGAGGAGCATCTGTGAGCTACTGTCACAGTAACCGTATAACAAACCACCCCAGAACTCAGTGGCGTACAACAAGCAATTATTCTCATACTTGTGGACTGCAGTCGGCTGTGCTTCAGCCGATCATGCTGCTTCAGGCAGAAGTTTGACTGAGTTTGAACCCAGGCTGTGGATTCAGTTCCACTTCAGTTTTTCTAGGGCCAGGCTGAAGGTGGAGCAGTTACTTGGGGCAAATTCTTTTCAGAATATATCACCAAAGGACAAGTGGGAAGCTAAGCCCCACAAGCACATTTAAGCCTCCGCTTGTTTCATCCCTGCTAACACTACATACGCCAAACCAAACAATGTGGTCAAGCCCCAAATCAATGGAATGGGGAGTACACTGCCCAGTTAGCAGGGACTGAGAGGGATAACTCTGCTGAATAAATTCAGACCATCACAGGGACAAAAGAGTTTGAAGACTATTGCAGAAATCCAGGTAGAATTCATAGTGGCTTGACCTGGAGTAAAAGCAAAGGAAACAGTGAGAAGTGATCAGATTCTGGATATATGCTGAAGTACAGCCAGCTGGATTTCCTGATGTATTAGATTTCGGGTATGAAAAAAAGAAAGGAGTAAGGATAATGCTAAAGATTTCATCCTAAGTTACTAGAGGGGTGAACTAGCATTAACTGAGGTGGGAAGGCTGAGGACGGACAGACCTGGGAAGGATGATCGGAATTTCAGTTTTGGACATGTGAGTTTGAGAGTTTTATCAAATAGCCAAGTGGAGTTGTCCAAAAGACAGCTGGATTTACAAGTCTGGAGTGAGGGAGAGAAGTCTGGGCTGGAGATATAAATTAGGGAGTTAGAAGCACATGGGAAGTATTTACAGTCGTGAGATTGCCGTGTGAGTGCAGAGAGACGAAAGAAGAGACTCACAGACTCAACCCCGTGATACTCTAATGCACAGAGATCAAGAAGAGAACCAGAAGGGAGACTAACAGTGAGAAGAAGTCAAACCAGAAGAGTATGGTATCTTGGAAGTCAAGTGAAGGTGGTGCGTTAAGAAGAACAGAGTGATCAACTGTGCCAGCGTGACTGATGAGTCACATAAGATAATGGCTGAGAATTTACCAATAAACTTAACCAAGAGGAGATCAATAGTGACCCCAGCAAGGGCAATTCTGGTGACATGATGAGAGCAAAAGACAGAATAGAGCAGGCTCAAGAAAGACTGGAAGGCAAACATTGAAGAAAGGAGTAGTAAACAATTCTTTTGAGGATTTTTGCTGCAAAGAGCAGTAGAGAAATAGAGAGGTTAGCTGGAGTTATTTTAAAGTCAGATCTGATCATATCAGTCTCCTGCTTACAATTCTATATTTTTTGCATTGCACTCACAATTAGGACATTTTTGGGGAGTTAGGGGAGATGATAAACAGCCCATAGATCCTGTTTATGCATCTAATATTACACAGATGTCAGACTTTATGCAGAAGGCAGTGGTGCCCCCTCTATATTGGAATGGGGCACCAGACAAAGTAGAGAATAAGCTATAACCTACTGGGCAGTAGCAGTGGGAGAGAAAAGCAAACAAAACTGGGAAATATTAAGAAGACAGAAGCAACCAGACTACATGTGGAGAATGAGGGAAAAGGAGAGGCCAAGAATGACTCCAAAGTCTCTGCTTAAGAAACTGGGTAGAACAGGTACCATTCACTAGGACAAGGGAAGAAATGATTTGAAGGAAAAGATGACAGATTCAGTTTGGGACCTTAATATATACAAAGATGGAGAGAGGAGCCAGAGGGGTGGATGAATGAAAAGAGAAAAGGACCACGGACATAATCTTGGGGATATCAAGATTTAAGGAAGAAGGAAAGAAGAGGAATCAAAGGAAATACAAGAGAGTTTTGTACTAGAAGTCAAGGAAAGAAAGTATTTTAAGAGAAGGGAATGCCAAATGCTGTAGAAAGGTTAAGACATGGATGATAAATATCCATTCGATACAGTGACAGAGATGGCTGGCGAATTTCAGCACAGTCAAGAGCCACACTGCGTTAGACAGAAAAATTCACAAGAGACAAGTATAGAAACAAGTCTTTCAAAAGGCTTCATTGGGAAGGGGAACGAAATTAGATAAGCAATTATTTAAATAAATAAATCACCCTAAAGAATAAGCTGAAAACTGGGGCTACAGCAGAGATTGTCTAATTGTTCAGCAAACCATTTCTCTCTTTCTCATGGACATACAGCTAAACTACATATTCTAGCCCGCCTTGCAGTTAAGTGCAGCCATAACTGAGTTTTGGCCAATGGAATGGGACAGAAGTGATGTATGCCATTTCTAGGTGTGGCCCACAAAACGGTCCTACAGGGGCTCCTCTCCTCTTTCCCATCAGCTGGCTGAATGGAAAGGACTCTAAGCACTAGAGGAAGCAAACCCACAAAATGAAAGGAGCAGGGGCCCTGCATTACTGCATGGAGCAACTCCCCTCACCTCATCCAGACCTCCACCCCAACACAAAGTGGACTGTGATGTGAGTGAGACATCACTTCTATGTGTTAAGCCACTGAAATTCTAAAGACATTTGTGGCAGCAGTTAGCCTGATCCAACTAACATGGATGGCCAGTATAAATAGGTGTGTGGCTTGGTAATCGGTCAGACATGGTTACTAGAGTTCGGTTGCTGAAGAATACATTATAGAATGGCTACGTCTGCAACATTAACATAGAGTTTTAATCAAGTATCAATATTACATGCAGTTTGAAAAAGAATATGCTAACAGGAGTGGAAGGAAAATATGTAAGCTGGAAAAGGGACACTCGATGAATAAGAATTTCTCAGTGAGTCTTTATTTAGCAGCTGGCCAGCATCGGGCTCTTTGGTAGGCATGTACTAAATGTCCTGATAAAGGAAAATGATGTATCAGGTTATCTTAATTTTGTGACTTATCATTAAATTATCCATCAATCTAACTCCCCTTGTTCGGATTCAATGCTCATCAAGCAAATTCTATTTTGGAATTATAGAGTTACTATAGGAGGGGAGTAAGTTGGCCATCAGACTTGGAGTATCTAGTTTCCTTGAGAGTTCTGTTCCTTATCATAATTGACATCAGTGTCTCATGAGCATGATTCATGCAGTTTAGTCGCATTGAGCTGAATCTACCCAGAGACACTGAAAGGAAAATCAGAGTTAACTTGGAAATTAAGCAACAGACCACTGTGGTGCTACCATGACAGGTAATATGAACCTGTAAGGTCCAACCTGAGTGGTTAGCTGTTCTCAGCGGATGCTTTTCTTTTTTCTTTTTTTTTGTGAGGAAGACCAGCCCTGAGCTAACATCCGTTGCCAATCCTCCTTTTTTGCTGAGGAACACTGGCCCTGGGCTAACATCCGTGCCCATCTTTCTCTACTTTATATGGGACGCCACCATGGCATGGCTGACAAGCAGTGCGTCAGCAGGCGCCCGGGATCCAAACCCACGAACCCTGGGGTGCCAAAGTGCAAACTAAACCGCTGCACCACCAGGAGGCCCCGAGGAGATGCTTTTCTTAGTCATTACATTATAACTTATGATATCTTGGACCAACACTTAATAAATTATTGGTCATTTGGAACGTTTAAGGTAGAACTATCAATCTATAAATTTTAAAATTGACCAAACCATATCTAAATACTTTGGAAACAATTCCTTTCAAAAATTTTTACTTTACTAATGAGAAATCTTGGAACCCAAGAAGCTTAAGTGATCAGCTTAGGATTACAGAACAAGATAGACTCTAAAGCCCCTCATTAACTTAGTAAAGTAGGGCCAAAAGAAAAAAAAGACTCTAGTAGTAATTTCTAAGAATTCTAACAGGACTTGTAGAAACAGCCAAACAGTGGTTATTTCTTGATACAACTGCAAATAAGTGCTATCATATAAAAATGCAGCAGTGTACAGATAAAAGGTAAATATAGTGCCAGCAATTAATAAAAATGAGTAAAACTAAATGTTTTTAGTACAAAGCAGAAATATAAGAATAAAATATTAGCTTTACTGTAGCAAAAATAAAAAGCAAACTTAAAAGTCCTTTAAACAAAGAACATTACTAACAAAATAAAGCCGTTTTATTCCCAATACATTTTATTCCCAATAATATCCCAAATGAACTGTTGAATTCTGTTTAACATTACCATTCATCATCCATACCTATTACAAAGAACGAAACCATGTTTCAAATGCCCTTAATATGCAAATGATTAATAATTAGCATTCTTTTAATACCATAGGTACACAATCCCTTATTTGAACTCTAGAAATCCCCCAAATTTTGAAAACAGAATTTTTTCATAACTCATTTGGTAATATAAACTGACTGAATTGACATGGCATGAGGCCATTCATAGTCTTTATCCCACATAGTGAACTACTGAGCTTTACTTGGTTGGTAACTGCATTTATAAAATAACATGCACACTTAAAATAGAGGTTTTCTGACACAAGCAAAAAGATAAAAGTTATATTAGTGCAGGAGTTTCCCCATAAATTAGCTCTTTATCTCTTCACCCCATGCAGTCAAGATACAACGTAGGCAAGTAATCTGAAAACTTAGCTTCAGTGATGTACTTACACATTTCGGCAAGATATGGGCTTGAGAAAACCAACTTCATTCCCAGTAAAATGTGTTTCATTGCCACCAAAATCCTTACAAGTTATGTTGGGTGCTGGAAAACATGGAACTAAAGGCAGAAAAAGGCAAGAAATCATTATTTTTGTTCTGTAGGAAAGGTACGTAACTGTGTTTTTTAAGACTAGCAAAGCACCCAAGAAAACAAAAGGTAATAACAAACCACCTCCCAATATAACATCTGACAAGAGACTTTTAGAAAGGAAAAGCCACATTTTATGTATATAAATATATATATTCATTCAAGATAAAGATAATATGACATAGCAGCCTCAACACAAAAATATGAGCTGCCACACTGCGTTAGATGTATGACCCATCTAGCTCAGTCTCCTGCCTCTGCCAAAGCTGACAAGGGAAGAATTGCACAAGATTACTGCTCTTCACTTCATCTCTAGGATAAAGAATACTTCTCGAATTTTTGTTGGTAATTCATTAAATTTAACATAATCTGAGTTTGCATTTTCTGTTTATATCAACTCCTGTAGACGATGGCTGCCATACACTAAGAGTCTTTTTATCTATTCTGAATAGATTCTTTTTATTTATTCTAAATGTATTTGTTTTTCTATTCTCTCTAGGACTTGATGTAGCACGTTATTTCAGCATTTAGCAATCTCAGTCTTTACTCACAGCCCAGATGACACGGTAAGAAGAGGAAGGTACATTTATGGGACTTCCTATGTGCGAGACAGGCTCTGTCCTCAGGTGTAAAGAGCAAGCACTCTGCATGCAAATGCTATCTGGGCACTGCCCCTTTCAGAACCGCGATTCCTTGTAGACTAAACAGCAGTAAGACCACCTGTGCCAGAGGACCTCCGTGGGGAGTAAACGTGCTGTAAGTACCCAGCACAAGGCACAGCACGCAGTAGGTATTCAGTGAACGTTAGTGCCTTTTCCTCCTTCACCATTTTGGACTAAAAGGTACTAATGTTTTTAGGCTAGTTTCAGTAAATGCTTATCTTTCTGTTTAGCATCAATAATTAGATTTCTTTTGGAGAAAATGAAAATAGAACTTCATATAATAGTCTAAAAAAAACCACAGACACCTCAGAGTTTTATTATGAGAGAAAAATGGTATTTATTTTCTGTCTATAATTATCTTAAGATTTCCAACAAATCACTGTCCCTTTTTAGGCCAGGGTAGTACACTCAGAAAATGACGCCAGGAAAAAAACCCATAATGACTTTGCACCCTTTTGTTGGGCTATTGATAGTTCAAACTACATCACCCCACAAATTTTATTTATTTACATATGTATGTAGATATGTATGTATGTACTTAAGGTATTTAAATTTCCAAACAAGGAGGTGCTTACACTAAAAGGCACAGATTCAATACAACTGAGAACCATTTAAATAAGAATAAAGTAATAAAATGAAGGAAAGAGGGAGAGTGAAGAAATAATTATACTAGGAAACAACTAAGGGAAGACACTAAAATTGAGCCACAAATTTAGCTCAGAGCTTCCTGGTGGTTAAGGCAAAAAGCTTGACAGAGCTATTGTGATATATCTGAAAGAAAGCATACCAATCCACCTCTCAACTACTGGGGAACTTGGTCTGGTTCACGACACAAGGGAAAGAGAACATAACAGAGAAGGTCCCCAGTGAGACCTTTTACAGAACAACAGATGCTTTCCACCTAGCCACTTCTTAAGCTGACTCCACACACAAGCAAGGGCTTATAATGTTAACATCTACAGAGACGGGGCAAAAGTTAACAGATGGTTCATATGTAGCTGCTTGGCCACCTTCCTTGATACAGGGATAAAATTGACTTGTGAATAAATTACTTTCACATCCCTTATATCTCTTGAAGAGCTGCCATCTTAGGTCATGCTTTTGACCAGAACTATAGAGTAGATAACTCAAAATTGAGATTAGCAAATGTCTGAAATGCTAATATATATTCTCCGTTACCAACTGAATGGAGATCAGTACGCTCTATTCGAATGACTGGGGGCAATTCTGCTCCCCAGGGGACATTTGGCAGTGTCTGGAGACATTTTTGGTTGTCACCACTGGGGAGCTGCTACTGGCATCTAGTGGGTAGAGGTCAGGGATGCTCCTAAACATCCCACAACGCACAAGACAGCCTCCTCACGGCAAAGAATTATCTAGTCCAAAACTTTAATAGTACTGAGGTCCAGAAACCCTGCTCTAGATCAATGGTCTTCAAAAAATTTTGCTCACACACTCCCTAAAAATAATTTTTTAGAACTATGTACTCTCTCACACATTTTTAAGTTGACATCTAAAATTTTTCATCATGTTGAAAAAAATACCATTTCCAGCATATTATAAATACTGCCATTGATATTTAAATGTGATAGCACTCTTTAAAATGGCATCTAAACACCACAGCAATTTGATAGCCATCAAGATCCAACAAAGAAAAATAATGAAAAAGCTTTTCTTTAAAACTCAGAAATTTTACATCAATTTTAGGAAAAAGTACACATATAAAAGCTGAGGATCTGGAAATTGATTCCTTTCAAGACATCTGTTATGGACTAAATTGTGTTCCCCAAAAAAGATATGTCCTAACCCTCAGTATCTCAGAGTGTAACCTTACTTGGACATAGGATCTTTGCAGATTTAACCAAGTTAAGATGAGGTCATTAGGGTGGGCCCTAGTCCCATAAGACTGGGGTCTTCATCAAAAGAAGAAACTGAACTCACACACACACTGGAAGAGGAAGGCGTGAAGACATACAGGGAGAACGCCAGGTGAAGACAGAGGCAGAGACCGGACTGACGCAGTTGCAAGCCAGGGAATGTCAAGGATTGCCGGCCACCACCAGCAGCAGAATAGATAAGGAAAGATTCTACCCAGAGTTTGAGAGGGAACACAGCCCTGCAAACACCTTGATTTCCGACTTCTGGCTTCCAGAACTGTGAGACAGTAAATGTCTGATGTTTTAGGGCATCCAGTTTGTAACACTCTGTTACAACAGCCCTAGGAAACTAATTCAACATCTACACCTGTTTATCTCTGGGAAGTTCTGTCTACCCCCAGGAATACATGTACTCCAGTCTCAAGAGCAAGAGTTTAGGCAGCAGGCATGTAATTCAGTCAAAGGGATGTCTGGTTAAAAAGTTCAAGTTTTTTGCTTTGATGAGGACCTTTCCACCTCCACAAAGAAGTAACCTGCAAGAATACCTACACATAAACACACATTTTCCTCAAAAAGCATCTTTGAATTTTTTCAGATCCTCAAAGTAGTAAGTTTTGGACTGGAGAACTGTACCATAAAACAAAATTCTATTACCAAATTTTGAATAATTTTTCTCCAAATGTATTACCTTGCACTTGCTCAATTTGAAGCTGTCACTTTCTTGTCTTACAGCCTTGTTAGATCTTGCACAGACTATGTAAAATCAGACTGTAAAAAGATAGGTGCAATAAGAACACTATAATTACGATTCCAGTTGGGGTTATTGTCCAATATACCTTGCCTAATAGAAATGCACTGTTTTCGAGGTTCCTGTACTAAATTTTAAAAGATCAAACATTCATAGGCAAGTTGTAAAACTGCCTCATAAAAATATCAAAAACTAGGGGGCCGCCCGGTGGCGCAGTGGTTTAGTCCGCGCTTGGCAGCCCGGGGTTCGCGAGTTCGGATCCCTGGCGCCCGCCGACGCACTGCCTGTCAGCCATGCTGTGGCGGCATCCCATATAAAGTAGAGGAAGATGGGCACGGATGTTAGCCCAGGGCCAGTCTTCCTCAGCAAAAAGGGGAGGCTTGGCAACAGATGTTAGCTCAGGGCTGGTCTTCCCCACAAAAAATAAAAATAAAAAATATCAAAAACTAGGGGCCAGCCCAGTGGCATAGTAGTTGAGTTTACGTGCTCCACTTCTGCGGCCCAGGGTTTGTGGGTTCAGATCCCAGGCACGGACCTACACACCACTTATCACTGCCATGCTGTGGCAGGCATCCCACATATAAAGTAGAGGAAGATGGGCACAGATGTTAGCCCAGGGCCAATCTTCCTCAGCAAAAAGAGGAGGATTGGAAACAGATGTTAGCTCAGGGCTAGTATTCCTCAAAAAAAAAAAAATCAAAAACTAAGAAATCATACCTATTTTTCAAATACATACTACTAATTATTCAAACTCCCATATTTTGGAAAATTTAGCTTTCAATATTTTATTTCTATTATAAGAAGTGATTTATATTCAATATGAGACAGATGAAAGAGAGAAAAATGCCCAATGCTCCAGGCTTAAAACCTCAGGAAAGATACAACTAGTGGAAAGAGGTACCAGAGTGAAGGGGAAACCACATTGCTACAGTGATTCTAGAGAAGTCTGACAGAAGTATGACCTAATTATCTCAAGGGATGAAAATTACGTACTTTAGTGAGGGAGGATGAGCAGCTGCTCCATGTATATAGGGAGATGACATGAGAAAATAATGAACAAGAGAAACGTAGAGACTGATCAGATTTGTTTGAACTGATAGAGAACTCCAAAGAGCAGGACTTCAGAAGTGGACAAAATTTAAGTCCAAACTGTCGCTTAACTAGCACGTTCCTTTGAGCACATTATAAAACTTGTTCTATAACCTGTGAAATGGAGATAATACCCTTGTAACGTCACTATACATATTAAGGGCACATGGTAGGTCAAGCACGGTGCTTGGTTAGAGAAAGTGCTCAACGAGTGTTAGGTCCCCACTCTGGGAAACTGGAGAACTTCAACACGGAGAAGATTAAGAGAATGAATCTGGCATGGAGAATGAATATAACATTGTGAGTGGCTGTAGAATTAAGGCAAGATTTTGTGCAATGAAATTAATCAATTCAAAAGAAGCCTACAACTCTGAGTTTCTTCATTTTTACATACTTTATAATGATTTCATTTGACCCTTATTTAAAAAAAAAAAAAGCCTGTTAAGTAGACAGAACTAGTAATATGTTCCTTTTTTTTTCCTTTTACAAACAGGAAAACTGAGGTTTCAAGAAATTAAATGAGTTGACCAAAGTCTCATAAGTAGGTAATATTCTATAAGTCTTAAGACTATCATTCATTACTCTTTTTTTTTTTTTTTTTTTAAATAGGAGTTTATTTGATTTTTTTTGCTGCTTGCTGATTCTTACAATTTTTTGTGTGTGTGTGTGTGTGGAGAAGACCAGCCCTGAGCTAAGCTAACATCCGTCGCCAATCCTCCCCTTTTTGCTGCGGAAGACTGGCCCTGGGCTAACATCGTGCCCATCTTCCTCCACTTTATATGGGACGCCGCCACGGCATGGCTGACAGGCAGTGCATCGGCGGGCGCCCGGGATCCGAACTCGCGAACCCCGGGCTGCCAAGCGCAAACTAAACCGCTGCGCCACCGGGCGGCCCCTATCATTCATTACTCTTAATCAATACTCTTTCCATTACACCATGGTAATTCCATGCTTACAGTGATTTCAGGAACAAGCAAAAATGAACAAATCAATAAAATGAGATTAAGGAAGCCAGTTACCAATAAATGTTAACTAGCGGTCAAATTAAGCAACATGCTACAAGCCTGAAAACTATTCAACTTGCAGTTGTCTTGCAAAGAGTTTGGCTCTGGCCACTGTTTAGGATTTAGATGGCATCAATTTAAGCAAATAAATACCCAGTACTTCTCAATTATAAAAAACAGCAACGATTTTTAAATGCAAAAAAAAGCTCAAGTAGAAATAATCAATGTAGTGTCATAACAGTAAAAAAGACTGACCTAGGGAGTAGGTGGTTTGGGATCCTACTCCAGTTAGCATGCCTCTGGACTCTAGTCTTGATCCATCAAGTAGAAGGGTCAGGCTTGATATGAGCTCTGTAACAGGTTTTATTGCAATAATGACCAACTAATTAAATGTGTCAATCTAGAATTCAGGTGAAAGCAAAAGATAAAGTTGGCAACAACCAACCCTATCTTTATATTTCCAGCATTAAAAGCTAGCTTTCCTTAAAGGCTAGTGCTGGAGTTGGAAAATCATCATTTTGCAACTATCATAGTAAAGAATGGTTCAGGCCAGAATCACCATGGATGCTAAGTCTAGGGGAAGTTTTTGATGAGGAATAGGGTATTTGCATGGTCTTAATAAGTCTTCCCGTAGGGGCCGCCCGGTGGCGCAGCGGTTTAGTCCGCGCTTGGCAGCCCGGGGTTCGCGAGTTCGGATCCCGGGCGCCCACCGACGCACTGCCTGTCAGCCATGCCGTGGCGGCGTCCCATATAAAGTGGAGGAAGATGGGCACGATGTTAGCCCAGGGCCAGTCTTCCTCAGCAAAAAGGGGAGGATTGGCGACGGATGTTAGCTCAGGGCTGGTCTTCCCCACAAAAAATAAAAAAAATAAAAAAATAAGTCTTCCCAAAGACTGTTTATTAGTTGGAAAGGAAAAAAAATTAACTACAAAGTGGAAAAACAGTGATCGACATTTAACAAATAACATTGCCAATGACAGGCAGATGGATATCACGTGCCTCAGATGCCAGAAGCTAAGGACACCCCATCACTTACATAGTTTTCCAGCCTGGAATGTATAACCTAAATCCAATCATAAGGAAATATTAGACAGTCCCAAATGAGGAACATTCTATGAAACTAAAGGGGCCTGTAGCCTTCAAACATGTCAGTGTCATCAAAGACAAAGAAAGCTGTGGAAATGTTCCAGTTTAAAGAAAAAACCTGACCTTAGGATCCTACACTGGGGGAAGATGCTATAAAGGCATTATTTGGATCATGTGATAAAATCAGAATATGGATGGTAATGTATGTGTATTGATATTAAATTTACTAAAGTTTACAAATGAACTATGGTTATGTTAGAATATCTCTATTCTTAGGGAAAACACGCAGACATACCTAGGGGCAGAATATATATATCCAAATTCAGAGAGAGAGAGCATGCATGAGCACACAATAAGGCAAGGAGGATAATGTGTTAACAATCAGTGAATCTGGGTGGAGGTATGTGGGTGTTCTTTGTACTACTCTTATTCTTGCAACTTTTCTGTAAGCTCGAGGTTATCTCCAAACAAAAAGTTTAAAAATAACACACTCTTTGCATAACTAATTTATGCAGTTACAAGTCAGGATAACGGTTATCCCTCAAGGCAGTGTGGTGACTACAAGAGAGCATGAGGGGGATTTCTGTCATGCTGATAAGGTTGTTTCTTGATCAGGAGGCATTCACAGGTGTGTTCAGCTGAGTGAAATGAGTGAAATCGGTTCAAATGAGTGAAAACTCATTTGAGTTATACTTATATGTAGTTTTCTGTGAATATATTTTAACGAAAACTAAAAAAATTTAAAAGACCTCTGCCAAAGGACCGGAGCAAAATTTTCTGGAGATGAACTCTAAACAATTTTGTATTTCACTGATTGGAAAATTGAAAACACTTGTTTACATAGGTCTATATAATCTAGACAGAACACTCCCTGGGGACAGAGATTATGTCTTCTTTCATATATCATCTATACCACCTAGCCAAAGTCTGCCATGTAATTTCTCAATAAATAAATAAATAATTTCTCAATAACATTTTATAAATTTTCATTGATTTGATCCATTCAATCATTTAATCCATTTAAATTATTTATTACAAATGATTTCTCAATAAGTGAATATGCCTGTTAATTGGCATATCCTGGGCTAACCGGGAACTATTTTAAGATCACATCAATTTACTGTGGTAGTCAAATTTCCTTTGTCTATGTCCCAATTCCTACTTTCTACTCCTAAACGACCCTCTTTGTGAACCAGTCTTTCCATTCATCCCTAACCAAAAAGTATAGTGTAAGAAAATTAAACTTAGTTGGAGGATTCTGCAATAGTCCTTCATATACTCAGTGAAAAAACACGAAGAAAAATTTTGGCTGAAGGAATGAGAGAAAGTGTTTACCTCACACTTTTCACAACTCATATTTTTCACCTGTTAATCAGTTCTATGTTAGGACCAAAAAGCATGTTTCAAGGGTGATTCTGATGTCCTCCATGATCAGGACTTGGAAGTGATTCACCGCGGCCACTCCACTAGTGTCTGAGTCTTAAAAGGTGCAACTTAAAAAAACCTCCTGCGGACAGACAGCCTGAGTGCTCTGGGCTGGCAGAACCTATCCCAGCTCTCGTCTGGACACCTTTGCATCACGCACAAACTGTACATCCATACGCAGAAGCCCTGTGACTCGGATTTGTCTCAGAAACTTCACTTTGTTTTTAAAATCATGATAATGATTTAAAGTCATTTATTTATTAATCTACAACACTTTATATGTTTCCACATTCAGTGAGGCACTTGGTTTATTCTGTCTAAATGAATAACCGTATCATTCCCTTCCATAGAAAGCCTTCCTCTTCTCTTCCTGTAGCTCTCCACCCACATCACCAGTGAGTGCTCATCTGATAGGCTACGATGTACCCTAATCCCTCCACGCCCTATACTTCCTAGCAGTCTGATCATTTGATTTTGTATATGTTTATAAACTTATTTATCAATAATTGCTTAAGTAGATTCAAACTTATTTTACACAAAAGAGACACCTAACTGGAGGGCAGAGCTGTTTTGGGGCAGAAACTATTCTGTTTAGTTGTATAATTTCCTTCAAAATCCTCATAACTGCAAAGAACCCTGCAGGCTAGAAAATGATCTTTTGAGATAGCTGACTGCCTGCTTCCTAGTTCAAAGTCAGATACCTGAGTCACAACAGTATTCACAGATTTCCAACATCTTTCACACAACGGCTGAATATTTGACAGCTGATCCTTCCTTATGTGTGTTAACTCTATTCTCTGTGTTCCAAAAGCATAATATAAAAGACTGAACTGTAAAACAGGCAAATCAGAGTATACTTATAAGTTAATTAAAAAAGGAGGAGAGTCCTTGCAAAGTTTCTTTAACACATCTACATTAAATAAATGTATACACAGTAAGCAATATCTACTATACGAATCATATATATATAAACTATTACTGTTTATATGGTAAATTTTCACTACTTCAGAATAGTAGCAAAACATCAATTATAAAAGTTTAACACAACTTACTTTCAAATATCTCTGCTGATTAGAATTGGGCTAACAGTGTGCCAAAATATAAAGATATAAAAAGATAAAAGGAGATCTGCTTTTTAAAATATATACAAATTCATAATCAACAGATCAATTATTTGAATATGATACTTATGAAAACAAAGTTTTTTGTTGTACCAGAAATAATTCCTTTAATCTCATTTATATAACCAATCTGCTGAATAGCTTTTACTTATAAAGAAAACCAATTATCAGCTTATTTCCTGTCTAATACATAAAACAATCAGCATATAGTCAATAGGTGCTCTTTTCTCAAAATACTACTACGTAATTGCCATCATTACATACCATTCAAATAAGAATGCTAAATAGCTCCAATACCTACCTGCCTCCCTTCCAGCATATACCCCTTTACATGAAAAAATTAAACAATTTTTATCTGGCATTACACATATTTTACAACAATAAAAACTCCCCCAAATCATTATCAAAACATCTAAGAAAATACTGATGCATACTTAAAATCCTTACCATACTGTTTTCATACTTAGAATGCACCTAAATGTATTTTACAAGTACATAATATGGGTGATATAGGTCCTCACTGTATCTTATTGAACTCGCAGTCTCATTTCAAGTTCTTTTCGAGTAATTAAAAATCTAACTAAAGAAGCATATTTGCATAACATAGCTGGTGAATAAAGGGCATCAAGAAAGCTATATAAACTGATTTCAAAGGTTTAAAAAAATGAACAAAAATATAAAACTTTCCAGTTTATATAATTAAGAGAATTAGATTCTTTTTTAAATTAAATATTAGCAATCTCTAGCCAGTTCCCCAATTTTAAATTGTTGTGGAAACTGAATAATGTTATAACTCAAGGAAAAAACACCTTTATTAATTACTTTTAGTGATCATACATTAATCTATGAAATAGCGTTTCAGAAATTATTTTTAAAGACATGTTTCTGGCAGTCTTACCATGAGCTGTGTAGTTTGTACAGTTAACTGGTTCTTGTGTAGCATCATTTATTTTTGGATCTTTACAAATATATGTAAGAAAAGTTAAGGAGATATAAACCACATTCCAACACAAAACATGATCTTGTCTTTAATATCTCACATTACATACTCATGTTGATATTCACATGTAAAGAGGCTGTCAGTTTGGCCAAGCACAAGCACAAATATACTTTTAGTGTCACTGAATACCTGAACATTAATTTATTACAGGAAAAGTGTATTAACTTCATATATATTAAAAGCTCTAGTAGAAATGCCATCCTTAAAGAACATCAGTTAGGGTTTAAGCATAAAGAAAAAATGAAAATAAAAGTCTTTACCAAATTATTATATGAGAGCTTCAGGTTAAAAAAAAAAATCAGTTTCCAGAGATTTGACTGAACTAATTTATGGGGCCCAAGTACTGTCATATACTTGATTTCATGTAACACAAATAACCCTGTGAGGTAGATACTATTACTGCCACATTACAGAAGCACAGAGGGAGGCTCAAGTTTGAGTGACTCATCCAAAGCTATATAAGGGACAGGTTGTAAAATCAGGCTTCCTGAGTCCAAGCCTGGGGCACTTTCCATCAGACTGCAGGGAAGATGGTTGTTTTAGCAGGGAAGATGGTTGTTTTAGCAGGGAAGATGGTTGTTTTAGGTGGGTCTGCATGGTCTCCCCAACGGGATTTTAAGCTTTTGGAAACAGATATAAAATTATCCTCTAATGGACATTTAAAATACTTGGCGGGGGGGGGCGGGGTTTCCTGTTTCCTAAACATTTTGACACTAAAATGCGGTAAGTGAGCTATTCACAAGACGTCTCTGGAGATAGAGCCTGACCCGTTTAGCGTTTTGAGTCAGTACTGGAAACCTCGTCTTAGGCCAGGAGTCACAGACATTCTCCAGCTGTCCTCACCCCAGTCCTGCACCTCAGCCACTTCTCTCCAGGGCTCAGGAAGCACGCGTCTTCTTAATGCCCAATTATTTCCTTAGAATCACCTCGACATTTCCGCCAAAAAAGGACTTACCGCACTAGGTCAGTGATTCTCGGACTCCAAACACAGTGGTGTCCGGCCAACCAGAGCTACTCTGTAAAAGTCTAATAAGGGCTGCCTGTCCCCAGCTCACATAGTAATCGACAGGATGGAATTTGTTAATTTTAAGACTTCCTCTCCCAGGACCTTTCTCATGTCTCCGGCTTCCACTGTTAACTTTTCTGTCCTCCAGTTTGTATGAAACTGTCTAGTTTTGCACAAAAGTAGCCATTTCCGTTGGCCTGTCCCTGCCTCACCAGCGGCCTTCCGCCCGGAGGCGCCGGGCACCCGTCCGAACGCCCCGGGCACAGCGGCGCCGGCCTCCCCCGGCGCGGGGGCCACAGAAGCAAACGTGTCACGTGCAGGGCGAACGGGACGGACCGGGAGCTCCGGGACCCCGCGTCCCGGCCCCCGCCCCGGCCTCAGCCCGCGGGCCCCGTCCCCCGCCCCCCGCCGGGCGCGACCCCGCGCCCACCGCCCACGGCGGCGCCCGGAGGATATTGTCCCACTTTGAGGTCCTCGCACTTGAGCGTGTCCTCGCCCCCGGCGGCGGCGGCGCCCCCCGGCCCCGCGGTGAGGGACACGAGCCACACGACCCCAAGCAGCGGGGCGGCCGCGCCGGCGGGAGCGGCGGGCCCGGGGGCCCAGGCGGCCGCCATGCTGGAGCGGCGCGGCCGCACTTCCGGTTCCGCAGCGCCGGGCGCGGGGCGGGGGCCCTTAAAGGAGCCGCGCACGGGCGGGAGGCACCGCGGAGGCCGGTGGTCTTGGAGAACCGCAGCGGGAGGGGGCTCCCAGGATGTCGGCGGCCCTCGGCCCTCCGCTCACGCCGAGCTCGCCTGCGGCGGCGTCTCGGTCCGCGGGGCGATCGGAGGCGCTCCCCGCGCCTGTGTGCGTGTCCCGGCGGGGCGGGGTCGCGGAGCCTGCCCTGGGCGGAGCGCGGATCGCGGGCCGCCCTGTCGCGCGCGCCCTGTCCCCTGAGAGGGCGGCGGCGGCCCTGCGCGTTCGTGAGGAGGCGCCGCCTGCGCCGCGCTCGGGGGGGCGGGCTGTGGGTTCTGGACGCTCTGCGCTGGGCTGTCTTCAGACCGAACAAAGTGTGTCCTTCTAGTGCAGCTGTCACCGTTTTTCCCTAACGTCGAGATACTCGACGGTTTGAACGGTGCTCTTCCTCCACAGCGGCACTGACTCCGAAGAACGGTGTGGTGCGGCGGCCCCCGACTTCAGGGAGCCTCGGTCACCGGGGAGTTGTTAAAACGCAGGGGGATGGGCCCCATGGGCCCCACCCGCAGTTTGTGATTCTGAAGATCCAGGGTGCAGGAGGATAATTTGCGTTTCTAACGAGTTCCCAAGAGATGCTGATATTGCTGTTCCTGAGACCACGCTTTGAGAACCCTGGGATAATGTATTTCGAGAAGTATCTTTTTGGAATAGGAGGACATGAAACTAATTGCAGTAATATTTTAGTACTGTATCTACATTTTAGAGTTTTCTCAAGCCAATTTTGCAGTATTACTATGCTATTTTTAAATTAAAACATTTATGCTTAAAGGTTTAAGTGATTGGAAATTTACTAGTTCAATTTTTAAACTTCCTGTTTTAAGCGGACTTCTTCCTTCTCTCTTTCCTCCCTCTATCCCTTCCTTCCTTGTTTCTTTTCTCTCTTTTCCTTCCCCTCCATAAAAATATTTTCATGCATTTAGTATGTACCCAGCATTAGGGACCCTACAGAGTCAAAAAATGAGACGGGAACCCAGTAATTAAGCACTTTATGTTTGACAGCAGAAAAGACAGAGTTAAAATACTAGTTGATAATCGTTACAGTAGAAGCATGTACTAGTTACTGTAATAGGACAAGTGAGAGTTTTAAGATATTGCCCCAAAACGGTACTTGGAACACAATATTATCACTAGCATCAGCATAAATCAAAATTCAGGCCAAACTGGAGGAAGAGAGTTGTGTCTTCATAGGACACATGACTACCTCAAAATGTACAGCCTAGAAAACTAACAGTTAAGTTTTAAAAAATACCGATACTGTGTATAAGATACAGCTCAACACCATCCCTCAGCCTCATCCTGAGATGAAATTTAGGAAGGGGGTAGAGGTCAAGGATTAGGTACAGTCTAGGGGTAAGGATCAGAATATCTGTTGCACCCTATTATCTGGGAATAAAGACAGTGACTTTGCATTTTGACTACCATTTTGACACTTTCCAAATGTTCTGGTTTTTCAAAATACAATCTAAAGAAAATCAGAAGGTGAAAGGAAGCAACTTTCTAGTTTAAGTTTATTGAAATTATGACAAAATTAGATGTTTTCCTGCTGACTGTGGGAATATTGCTGCTCCTTGTATTTGTGTCATTTTTTTCATGTAGATTGTGAACAATTAACTTTGAAAATGCTTATGCTCTGCTAATTAATCCCATTGCAAAATCTGTTTGTGTGGTGCTAGTGATTATCTTCATTCTCTCCTACAATGTATAAACTGAAAAGAACAAGAGAGTCTCCTCATAAAAGTAAAGAAACAACACAAGATTTTTGACTCTTAAACTGATGGGATGTTAAAAATTTACTCTCTCTTCTGACTGCCCCTTAATCTATTTTCTCATGGCTCAGCAAAATGTATTGCTTTATTTCTTTGCAAGCAGAATCTCAGATCACATGGTTACTACATTGTCTAATTTTACTAAGAGAGTTCTTAAATCTCAATCCTAGACATGTTTTCAATGCCAAATTTATTTGTCACATAAAAATTCTGTAGAAATTCTATAGAAAGCAAAAGACATGGATAGCACAGTCCACTACGGAAACTGCTGTGTAGACACATTAGGGGTGAGGGTTACCAGTGGGGCCTGAAGCAGAGCTTCCTCTGGGATTCAAGGCTCTGCACTTTGGATCTTTCCTAAGATCCCGCACACACCTAATTATGTTAACAGATGGTTTTGCCCACAGTAAAGCTTTCTGGGGAAACCAACCTGACTCCTGTTTCCATGGTTAGGACAGAAACATGAAGAGAGAAAAGATGGTTATTCTCCAAGTTTCTTTTTTATTTGACTGCAATGGGCAATTTCTCCTCTGGTGATAAATTCATAATATCAGCGCTCTGGTAGGTCTTTATTATCATCTTCTGCACATATGGAATTCTACTGCATCCGTGCTGTTTACTCTCAAGTATTTCGGATGGTGTTCTATCTTAGATGCACCAGCCTAACTGCCTACAATCCAATTAAATTAACTTTGACCCATCACTTAATAAGGCCTACTCTATGCCAAGTATATTTTATCTTGATTGTCAAATGTAGGGTCTAAAACTGAGTTTATCAGAGTCCTGCTCAAAAAAACAAAACAGAATAAATTGGCTTTTCTCAGTTTCACCACCAACAGTATTTTATCAAGTTCAAAACCTAGAATCATCTTTGCCCTTCAGTTTTCTGCTTTTTCTTCTTTAATCCCTTTTTCCAATCAGGAAGCAACTGACATTTTTAAGTGTTCATTTTTTTATCCTGTATCTTCATGCTGTTTCAGGTATTCATCATTTCCTATGCACCTTGCTATAGTGGCTGCTTCCTTCCTCTTTTTAATTCTAAGCCCTCTCCCCAACTTAATCCATTTTTTACACTGCTTGCAGATTAATCTTTCATTAAAAAATATATATATCGTATTCAAAATCTTACTCAAAATCCTATTTAAGCTCCTTGGTATTTACTCAAAGGAGTTGAAAACTTATGTCCAAACAAAAACCTGCACACAGATGTTTATAGCAGCTTTATTCATAACTGCCAAACCTCGGAAGCAACCAAGACGTCCTTCAGGAGGTGAAAAGATACATAAACTGTGGTACATCCAGACAATGGAATATTATTCAGCACTAAAAGAAATGAGCTCTCAAGCCATGAGAAGATAGGGAGGAAACTTAAGTGCATATTACTAAGTAAAAGGAGCTAATCTGAAAAGACTACATACTGTATGATTCCAATGGTATGACATTCTGGAAGGCAAAACTATGGGGACAGTAAAAAACCAGTGGTTGACAGGGATGCAGGGGGCAGGGGGATGAATAGTTGGAGAACAGAGGATTTTTAGGGCAGTGAAACTACTCTGTATGATACTATAATGGCAGACACATGTCATTATACATTTGTCCAAACCCAACAGAATGTACACCACCAAGAGAACTGTAATGTAAACTACGGAATCTGGGTGACAATGATGTGTCCATGTAGGTTCATCAACTGTAACAGACGTCCCACTCTGGTGGGGATGTTGATACAGGGGGAGGCTATGCATGTGGGGGCAGGGGGATTAAGGGAAATCTCTGTACCTTCCTCTTAGTTTTGCTGTGACCCTAAAACTGCCCTAAAAATATATTTTTTAAAATAAATAAACACCAATCATTACATGTTAAAAAAAACCCAAATAAAAATCCTATTCAGACATTTTCAATGGTCCTTTAATTTCTCGGAGGTGAAGGATAAAGCCTCAGAACCTAGCCTTCTCTGTGGTCTTCTCAGGCCTCCACCATCTGCCCTGGCCTCACCTTATTTACTGCTGCTCTTGGCTATCCCCTTGCTGTCACCATTATCTGTCACTCCCCTTCCCATCTATGTGCTGCTTCATTTATTGAGGACTTTCTCTGTGCCAGGTATGTGCAATACACGTATTCCTTCGTTTAACCTTCAAAACTACCGTATGAAGTGAGCACTGTTCCCACAGTTTCACTATGGAGAATTACAAGGGTTCAGTCACTTGCTGAAGTCACATATTTTATGAAATGGTGGAGTCAGGATTCAAGCTCAGATTTTAAAAATTTTGTTCATCTTCATCATTCTATGAATAAGGCAGTCTTGAGGATTCTTTTTGTGTGTGTATGAGGAAGACCAGCCCTGAGCTAACATCTGTTGCCAACCCTCCTCTTTTTTGCTGAGGAAGACTGGCCCTGGGCTAACATCCATGCCCATCTTCCTCTACTTTATATGGGACGCCGCCACAGCGTGGCTTGACAAGGGGTGCATCTGTCCGCGCCCGGGATTCGAATCTGTGAACCCCAGGCCACCTCAACTGCTACGCCACCGGGCCGGCCCCCTCTTGAGGATTCTTAGAGGTAAACAGAGTAAGCTTTACCTTAAAAAAAGTACTGAATAAATTTAAAAAAATTTTTAATTCTAGGTAAAAGCCAAAGGAAAGTGCACATGAAATGAACACAATGATGTGGAGAAAATCAGATGAAGTGTGGTGGAGAGATGTGTCTGCTGGGGCGGTCAGGAGGGCAGCTTCTCTCAGGAAGATAGACTTGAGTCCCTGGAGGAAGGGCAGGCCTTACAGGACGTCCCAGGCACGGGAAAGGGGATGGTGACCAACAGACAGCATGGTGTGGTAATTCCTAGGACATGGAGCAGACCTGTGTGGCCAGAGTAAGGTCCTGGAGAGGTGAAGTGGGAGGTGAGGTTGACGAGTCAGCAAGAAGGGGCGAGTTTAGAGGAACTTGAATACTAAGAAAAGGAACTTGAACTTTGTTTCATGGTCAATTTGAAATCACACTATTTTTTGAGAAAGGGGGAATATGTTCATAACCATCCTGAAATGTTCGAGTAAGAAGAGACCCAATGTTTGAAGGTGATGCTTTGAGATCACTGGTCTCCACCTGCGTGCCGCCCCTGACTCGAGACGCGTTTCCTTCTCCATTTTACCTTAAGCAAATCCCACACACCTGTTAAGACCTGTTTAATTTCTAACAGATGCTTTCATCAAGCATAATCTCTATTTTCTGAAAGTTTGGCTTTATTTTATTTGGCAATTTATTTTATGTTTATTTCCCTCAATAGTTTGTTAGTTCCTGAGAAGCAGGACTGTGCTGAAATTGTGTATTTTTTTTACTGGCCTACTAAGTAATATTTCGTTAAAAACAAGCAAACCAACAATAACCCTGTAAAGTGCCAAGTGCGTGATCTTACAGCTTATGTCCTCATGTTGTAGTTGTTTTGTATAGATGCCTCCTCTTCCAATTTTTAATATTTTAGTCAGTCACAGTGCTTAGCAAACACTGCATTTATTTAATGAGTACATACTTGAAGATTGATTCTCTTTATCGTTAATGAGTGGATGTATTAGACAAAGTAAACCGCCTGTCATCAAAATTCTCAGGTTAGTTACATTAAAGAGTGGACTAATGCCATTGTAGGTTTTACACAGATCTTTCTCAAAGTCAAGTTATGATATCAAGAATAAAAATGTTAAAATGTAGAGTGAAGTCAATACTGGACCTAGAGTCAGAAGATCCCATGTGGGTCCCAAACTCCGGGCAAATCCCTGAACCTGCCAGGTGCGCAGATTCTTCAGAGTGGACGAGGCCGTGCACAGGCTGGTCCGGCAGAGCAAGGCCACTACAGCTGGATCGTCTTCATCTGTTCAACGGAATGAGAAGGAAACACCCTCTGTTACACTTCTCAGAACTTCACGTGGGTCCGCGGGCACAGGAACCCGAGGGAGGGACGGGACCACGCGCCCTGCTTCCCTCTCCGGCCTGGCGCTCGCTTTCCGCCCAGCCCGCGGGGACAGGCACACCTGGGCAGCCGGCTCCCCTCCCCCTGGCGCTTCACCTGCCAGCCCCGCGGCCCGCCTCCGCCTGCCCGGCGGAGGGGAGGGGAGGGGAAGGGGAGGAGAGGGGACAGCGAGTGGGGACGGGGGAGGGGACAGGGGGAAGAGAGGGGGGAGGAGGAGGGGAGGGGGCGAAGGAGGGGAGGGGAGGGGACAAGAGAGTGGGGACGGGGGAGGGGACGAAGGGGGAGGGGAGGGGAAAAGGGCAGGGTACAGGAGAGGGGAGGGGGAGGGGAGGGGAGGGGACAAGAAGGATGGGGGAAGGAGGCTAGTGGAGGGGGAGGGGAGGAGAAGGGCAGCGGGCGGGGGAGGGGAGGGACGGAGCGAGGGGCGGGCCTCAGGTGAGGCGGCGGCCGGGCACTTCCGCCCAGGTGACTGGGGCCGACGCCGCCGGCCGGACCAGGTAAAGCGAGGCCGGGCCGGGCCCCGGGGGAGGGGGCGCGGGGGGCGCGGGCGCGGGCGGACTTTGGTGGCCCGCTCGGCCCGCTTCGGCCCAGGTCGGTCGGCTTCCGACCGCGCGCCCGCACAGGTCGGGGCTCGGGCCCGCGGTCAGGCGGTCACCGCGCGGGGCCGGCCTCGCCCCGCGGGCTTCCTTGGCGCCCGCTGCGGCCCCGGTGCCCCGGTGCCGGGTCGGGCCAGCCGTGGGCCGGCGTGTCTCGGTCCTCGGGCCGGCGCGGCCGTGCAAGGACGGCGGGGAGGGCGGCGGCGGGAGCAGTGGGCTGAGATCGAGACTTCCCGCTGGGGTGGGCCCGACGTTTCTAGGCCCCTCACGGCCTCTTCAGGGCTGTTAAAAATTTAAGTAGAAAGGTAGCAGATGTCGGAGCTGGAAGGCACTTCATGGACAGAATCTGTCAACTGCGTTCTGAAGAGATCTGCTCGTGCCGACTGAGATCCCTCCCGTGAACCGTCGCGGACGATAAGCTTGGCATCAGAATAGTTTTGCTTCAAGTTCAAAAGAAACTGTATTAAGCCCTCACCTGTGTGTAGAGATGCCTTAACAAGTTCGTCTTGTATTTACTAATATTCTCATAACACGAAATCCAGCATATATTCACTGTGGAAGAATTGGAGAGAATTTTCAGAAAAGGAACTAACAGCACACACAAAACCACCTCCTGCTGAAAGTGACCGCAAATAAAATGGGGTGTATTGTCTTGCGGTCAGTGTTCTTAAGAAAACGCTGTCGATTGTCCCATAGTGGGTTCACCTTTAGAACCTGGTGATGCTGGGACAGCGGCTCAGCGTTAGTAATCCTTGTAATGGAATTTTTACTTAAAAGCATGTAATAATTATCCGTAAGCTAAACAATGAGGCAGTGTGGATTTACTTAACGAAAAACCATTAGGTTGGGGAAGCCAAAATGGGGTTTCATTTCTTTACTTAAGCCTTTGCTCACCTTGGGAGTAAATTTTTTGAGAAACAGGACTAGTCCACCTTAATATTTGAGATTGCTTGACCATTGCTATGTTTTTTTTGTACTCAGATGTGTAGATTTGGAGGCCTTTATTAAAGCCCTCATTGTAGGTTCTGGTGCAGAAGGAGACAAATTTAGAGCCTATCAAATACCCTTCCTTTAGTCATCGGGATAGGGCTCTGCTGGAGATGTAGAGCCCACTTTGTGCCTTTGCACAGCTGTGCAGTCTGTGGAGTTTGGAGACGTGGAATTGGGCCCACTTACCATTATAAGTCCATCTTGGTGAGTGACTTGACTCCGGACCTCTGTTTTCCCACTTGTAAGTGATCAACCTCACTGAGTTTTGGGGAGGTTGAAATGAAATAATGTTCAAGAATGTGTCTTGTAAACTCTAAGCCATCATTCTCCCACTTTTTGCTCCTCCACTGTGATGTTTAATTCTGATAAAATTATGGAGTTGTGCTATTTTTATTGGGTAGAACTCAAGTTTGTGGGTGTTCTCGCTCAGTTACTTTGATAACAGGCATAGGCACCATGTTAGCTGATGGACAAAGCCTTTGTTAAAACACTGTGCAGGGATCTTTCTGAAAAGTCATAGGTTAAAACTGCACTGTCAGCGTGGCTAGCCGCTGGCACATGTGACTGCTGGGTGTTTGAAATAGGGTTAGTTGGAATTGGGATGTGCTGTAAATGTAAGCTACACATCAGATTTTGAGGATTTACTATAAAAGTCTAAAATACCTCATTAATTTTTTATATTGCATATTGAAATGATAATTTGTGTATATTGGGTTAAGTAAAATATATTATTAAAATTAATTTTACTGGGGTTTTTTTTACTCTTTTCATGTGGCTACTAGAAAAATTAAAATTTTACATATGTGGCTCACATTATATTTCTGTTGAACAGAAGTAGGTTAGGATTCAGTATGAGTATGTTTATCCTTAAGATGGTGTACTGCTCACATCCTCCTCCTTTGTATTCATTGCATTGGTGAAAGTATTTGTGCAATCTTCTGAGAAATCACTATTATTGATTACACAGCAAAATCTCAGCTAAAATACTTTAATTATTAGCTTTTTTGAAGCCCTCAAAATATCTTCAATAATTTTGATTGAAAAGAGTGTTAATAATAGTTGCTATCATTTATGGAATGTGCACCGTGTGTCAGGCCAAATGCTTTATAATATCTTATTTAGTCCTTTCAACTGTAAGTATTTAGTAATTTTTATTAACTCTGTTTTACAAATGAGGAAGCTGAGGTGTAGGGAGATTTAAACAATTGGCCGCAAGAATGCAGAGCAGGTCCCTGGAGTAGAACCCAGGTCCCCAGTTTCAAAGCTCATAGGCTATCGATTCTCCCATATTTCAAGAATTGGTTGTTGAATCACCTGGAAAAAAAGTCGATGATTGCAGTAGATGTTTAGTTCCAGTCCTGTTTTTGTGTTAGTGGCTAATAGGAAACAACCAAATGCTGTCCACAGGAGCCTGGGTGGGTAACTCTTGCATTCCTACGGTGGAATCCTGTTGAGTGGTTGCAGTGAGGGATGAGGAGCTGTGTGTATCCTCATGACTAAACCTTAAACATGTAAGGTCGCGCCAGAAAAGCTAATTGCTGGAGGATAAATATACAGTATGATTACCATTTATACAGTTTAAAAACCTGCCAAACAGTAATATTGTGAATGAAGAGAGTGTGTGTTTTAAGAAATTTTTGAATTCCATCTGTATTGATTGCATCCATTTGTGAAGCTGCCTTATGGTTACAAGAAGGCAGTAAATCTCTGTGAGATGAGCATTTCTCCAGTGTTGGTCTTCCTCTTAAAGGAAACAGAACCAAACCAAAGTCCTGCCTTTTGCTTTGTTGCTCTGCACACCTTGCCTGGTTGGTGGATTGCTTTCAGGGCCCGGGTCTGCAGCCTTTCAGGAGCAGACCAGTTTTCATTTAGTTTAGCTCCTAATTGATGGGCCTGGCTTTGGTAATAGGGGCTGGGTAGGGCTTCTGCCTTAAGAAAGGCAGTCTCATTTGGGGTTATTTTCTGAAGCTTCTAATGAAGCTCCAGGACAGAGTGTGGTAGGAGAGGCAGATGAGTTAAGTGGATGTTGAGGGTCAGGTTGACAAACATTCCCTCTCCATTGAAAATTTGAAATATCTGAATCTCGTTTTTTTTTTTTTTTGGTCAGGAAGATTGTTGCTGAGCTAACATCTATGCCAGTCTTCCTCTATTTTTGTATATAGGACGCCACCACAACATGACTTGATGAGTGGTGTGTAGGTCCACACCCAGGATCCAAACCCCTGAACCGCAGGCCACTGAAGCAGAGTGCGCAAACTTAGCCACTATGCCACTGGGCCAGCCCCTGAATCTCATTTTTATAGTAGTCAAAGTCATTGACAGTTGACCTTCCCTCCCCTCAAGGTGAAATTAACTCCCTTTAGTGGCATCTATGCTGTCTTCCTCTGTTATTACCTTTTTCAAAGTGCTTTCCCCCTTGCATTTTGGAATTGTAGGAAGTTTTCTGCATTTGCAAAATGGAGATAATAATACATTGTTAAGAAGATGAATGAGATGTTATACAGAATGGCATTGCATTATACATGGTAGGCACCACAAAGCTAGTTGCTTGATTTAGATACAGATAATATGGTTTTTGGGAAAAGGCCAGGAGGAGGAAGGAGGAGGAACATTGGTGGGAAGGGCATCCAAGGCCTGGTTTGGCCTATTTCACAATTTGCCAGGATTGTTTTGAATCTTCCAAGCAGACCAAAACCAGCATGACCATATTGCTGGAGAGAAGTTCAGGTGCACAGCCTGCTGTGTGGGGAGAACTGAATGGAGTATTTGAGGTGGGAACTAACCAAAGTGAAGAGGGTGCATGCCTGGGTCTTTTCGGTGAGGGACTAGCAATGCGATCCGAGATCCATAAGTGTGAAAATTGCCCAGATTTGTTTTTCTGTCGATCGCTGGAGAAAACTGCCACCAACAGAAGTGCAAAAGCATGCCATTAAACAATTTAATTTTGTTCATACACAGTGGACAAGTTACAGGCAGAATATTCATGTGCATTGATTAACTTTGAAGAGTTCAATGGGAAAATGAGTGTTTAGCTGAATTATTCTGAAGGATTGACTTGACTCGGTTCTGATTTGGAATTTAAAACAGTATCTTTCATCTTCGATTTTAACATGTCCTGAATGTCCAGCATTTAGTGAACTTAAACATTGTCTATGCCTTAGGCATATGGCCCCAAAATGTCAGGATCGTTGTGGTATTTATGTATCTGTTTCCAAAATTCCAGGAAGATAGTGTTTTGGCAGCAGCCAAAAATATAGTATTTTTTACATTTAAGGGGTTTAGAAAAGGCCTTGTCATTTGGTAGGGACACAAGGCTAGGATACCTGTCTTGAATCTGCATTAGCCTGGCAGCAGAAGTGTTTATTTGTACTTCAAGTGAAGAGCCACCATTGCTCTTTGGCCAAGAGTTTGTTTTCCATTTAAACACTACTTCATAAATGCTGAGCTTTGAGGTCAAAGGCATGATAATTAGACATACCTGAGCTTTGCACTCCAGAGGAAGCAATATCTTTTTTTTTGTGAGGAAGGTTGGCCCTGAACTAACGTTCCTGCCAATCTTCCTCTATTTTTTGTATGTGGGACGCTACCACAGCATGGCTTGATGAGTGGTGTGTAGTTCCGTGCCTGGAATCCAAACCCGTGAAGCAGAGCACGTGAACTTAACCACTGTGCCACCGGGCCGGCCTCATGAGGAAGCAATAGAAACTGAAAGTTGTTCATGGACTTCAATTTTTGAATAACTTCTGACATCATGACTTCATTTACAGTTGATAGCTCTTACGTGGTTCAAACTCCCTGGTTCCCTTGAGTTCTGGGGAATCCCACTGAGGAGTTTGTTGGGTCTGGTTGTGATCTGCCCAGTTTGTACCTGCAGTCCCAAACACATTGCCATTGATCTTTTTCTCCCAAATTTTCAAGATAAGTGTAAGTATACTTAGCTTGCGTAAGTATAAGATGCGTAAGTATAAGACGTCTTGTTAAGTTCAAGATGTCTTGGGGAGTTACATTCTTGGTGCTATTTGGAGTCTGAAAAGTTCGTTTCTCAAGGTCCTTAATTCACCTATATTCTTGAACTGAGGAGGTCAATAAATCTTTTCAATAAATTTCCTCATCTAGAAATTTAAACAAAATTAAATTTCTATCTCTGCATCAGCTTTTTTCAATATTCCATTAATTGGTGATGGCTAAGGGCATGGATATTAAAAAGCCACAATATTGTAAAAATTTCCTTCAATCAAAACCTACAGTGAACCAGACGTGAAAAATTCATGTGACAAGGTCTCCTGATCAATGACAGAATGGAAGCTGCTGAGCATGACAGACTCCTCGTTCTCTGGAGGCCATGCCACTAGGAGGACAGCAGCCACTGTGGCTATTTAGTGTCTAGGCTGTGACTGATTGTAGGCAGCCTAGTGACTCAGCTTTACCATGTTTACACAAACTTGAAATTCCTTGCTGTAAGCCCTGTTCGTTTCTTAGCCTAGCCAAATAGGTCAGAGTTGTTTGCCTTAAGATTTCCTGCAAAGTGAGCGAGATGTGGGTTCCATGTAGCCTGTGTGTGCTGACGGGATGCTCCTCTGTGGAGCAGAGAGGAAGAAATGCAGAGGACATTTCTTCCTTCTGTCCTCGTATGCTCTCAGGGCTTTCGTCCCCTTCCCTAGATATCACCAAACACCACAGAATTGTAGTAATTTTCCAGGCCCGCTTTTGGACCTAGTCTAGCCTTTACTAAACATGAGTCGGAGGGTTGGATGCCAACCAGTTCTTTCCCTTAACCCCCTTACTGAGGGATAGTCATCCACCATGGTTTCCAGAACGTGCAGGCTGATCCATTGGGAGGGTAGGAAGATGACAATTGAATCTTGCTTTTTAGTTTTTACCTAATGACGTCTCTATTTTATATGTGTTTTAAAACACACATGACATGTAAATAGAGTAGTATGTTTAAAATTATAAAAAATAAACTAAGATACTCAAGTGGTCAACACATTTTCACTGATGGGAATGTGTGCTTTAAAAAGTTTGAAGAACGCTAAGCTATCGTTTTACTAGAATTACTTTTTAAATAGAAATCTGGACTCAATACTTCCCTACCTAAAAGCCCTTAATTACTTCCTGTTTTTTCCAGGATAAAGACCAATCTACCCAGCATTGTTTACAAGGACCTGCTCAAAGTGGTCTGTCCACACCAGTGCTTCTCAAACCGTCAGTGGTGAAAGATCAGGGCTCCCCCCAGTCTTTTAAGGACTGCTGTTTTTGTAGAATAAATTATTAGAAAAATGAATTGTTAGGAAAATGAAATTAAAAGAAAAATCAAGTTTTTTTAATTACTAAATTTAATAGATCTACATTATTCTGCCACATTGCATGGTGTCTAAATGCTTATCCCCAGTTTTGGTCCTTATCTCTTAGGGGGCCATCCATCAGTTCGAAGTCCACGCGTGCGGTAACCCCGGTCTAAACTACTTTTTTGCCCTTTCTGCTACTTTTGGAGACCTCACACTAGGTCACTTAGAGCTAGTTACTATTGTCACAGAAAGCCATGCCCTTTTACTCCTGTCCAATTGTGGCCTCCAGGCTGGTCGCTCAGGATCCCGTGGGAACCCACGTGGTGAGAATGCAGGTTCTCCGGGCTCACCTGAGACCTACAGAATCAGAAACTCGGGGTGGTCCAGCCATTTCTGCTTGAACAAGCCTTCATGGTGATTCTGGCACATGCCAAAACTTGAGAACCGCTGACCTAGGGCAGCCCTGTCTGCTGTTCAGATGGGGACTCGGTTGAGAGTGAAGTGGAGCTGTCAATCAACCATGATACTGGGTAGTCTGACTGTCTAGGCTATTGAGGACACACAGTCACTCTTCTCTACACCCTTCTTTGTCTCTTGGGAGAGGGTTCTGGTATTCTTCCGCCACAGGCAGGGTTAGTCATGCTGCCCTTACGTTTCTCCAGGCACGGGGAACACACACGGCTAGCGTGTGCGTGTGCCTTACAGTAGAACCATCCTGTGTGTTGTCTCCATTGTGCTGTCTCCTGAGGCCATCTTAGCCATTATCTTTTTGTCCCTTTTATTTTTTAAGTTATAAAATTAATACATGCTTTTTAAATAAAAGTTCAAACTAAAATCTGTAAAGTCTAATTTGTTATCTCCCCATCCCTACTTCTCCTTTCTAGAAGTAATCACTAAATTATCTTTCTAAATCTAGAAACCTACACATGCACAAATATGTATTTTTTTTTTTTTTTACAAAAAGGAGAAAATGCACACATCCTGAAACTTGCTGTTTTCCCTATTCAGTTGTGTACGTTAGGTAACGTCCCCAGGTTGATTGTCAAAGCAGCTGCTGTGAGGGAGTGATCTTGGCCAACACCAAACCTTGCTCATGGCTCCAGGGTTGCAGGCAGGCGGCGGGCACAGGCGCAGGCATTCCTTGGGCACAGCTTCCAAAGAATGTCACTTTCTTCCATAACAGGACATTATCAACATGCGTCAAATACCTTGCTACATATAGATTGACATTGTCATTTATAAATGTATTTCTGACAGACTTTTATTGCAATTTTTAATTTGTTTGCGGGAGTAAAATTAAACCTTAGGACACATTTTCTTGTTTTGGGGTTACCAAACAAGCTCTGAACAATATATACAGAAACTTTTTTCGCGAAGGAGGCCTTTTCTGTTTGGGGAATCCCGAGTTTTATCGTCCATTAGTTACAGAAATAGAGAATGTGTGATTATCTCCCATCTTCCAGCCAACCATGCCCCCTAAATCCATACATTCTCAGATTATTTACAAAAAGCAATTAAGACAAGTCAGGTATTTCCCGACATTTTAAAACGGGAGGCTCTGTTATCTATTAAAAGCCTGTGGCGTCCTTTGCGAGGGGTCAGGTATCAAGCTGGAATCCGTGGCTGCTCAGCGAGCCCCAGGCTTATGTTAACCGTTTCACTCCCGCTCCCCTTCAGTGCCTTCAGACCTGCGTCATTCCCTTCATGACTGATTGCTCTTGATAGTTTAGTTTTCCCAGGAGTTTTGTTAGTAAAACAAGCGGTAAATATCCTTATACACACATCCGTGTGCCCTTCACAAGTACTTCTTGAGGAGAGACAGAGTAGGTATTCTGGGTAAAGGAGAATGTAGATTGATAGATTTTGCTAAATTGCTCTCCTAAAAGATTGTGCCAATTTATATTCCCACCTGTTTTTCTCTGACATCCGGAATACAGGCTGCTATTAATTTGTAGAAAATGCCAATCTGGCTAAAAAATAGCATCTCATAGTTTCAGCTTGCATTCTTTGATTTAGAGAGGTTGATGTATTAATGACCACGATGCTCGCTTTTCAATCCGTTTGGGCCGAATGCTGCTGTAGAAGAGGACAGTGCTATTGTGACTGCCCTTATGTTATTCAGTTACTGTCAGTGGGTAGATGTCAGGGCTGCACGGCTGCCATGCGGAGCACGTCAAAGTGTCCAGCAGTTCTTTTGGTGCTTCTCATTGAATCGAGTGATCATTGGATGGATCACAGGGACCTTTTATCAATGCCAGTGGCATCCCTTACTGGTTTTTAATACGCTTTCTTCCTTAATGACCTTGACTTAGAAGATAAAGATCTCATCCAGCAACTGTATCCAGGGTTGATGTACAAAAATTTTAACTGTATGATACTCATATTTCTTTGCTTCATTACAACAGTGTACCCCTGGTAAAAATGACCACTGTGAAAGTGACATTTAGGTCATAGCAAAGGGTTTCCTAGCTTTCTGAGTTTCGATTACATTATGTTTTGGGCTAGTTTAAGCATTTAAACTGGAATTAAAAACATTATCCCTAGAAAATGCCATATGGGGTGGTTACCTTTTGGAGACTCTCTCAGATGACTAGGACGGGTCTGGGATCCTTTTTGTGACTTGGGGATTTTTTTTCCTAATCTCTCTAAAATCTTCTTGATCCCTTAATTTGGATGTTCTTTTCTAGCCCAGGATCCTTTTTTAAAAAATCAACTTTATTAAAGTATAATTTACATAAAATAAAATAATTTAAAATATATGTCTCAGTGAATTTTGTCAAACATATACATCTGTGTGAACAGTTGCCATTCAAAACATAGAACATTTCCATCACCCCAAAAAGCTCCCTCAGATCGCTTCCCAGTCAACTCCTTCCCACCCTGCCCAGGTAAACTAACCTGTTTGAACCTCGGATGAATGGAATCATATAGTTTGTGTCCTTTTTTGTCTGGTTTCTTTCCCTCAATATACTATTTTTGAGATTAATCCATGTGTGTATCAGTAATTTTTTGCCTTTTTATTTCTGAGTATTCTATTATGTTTACATACTATAATTTGTTTATCTGTTCCTCTGTTATTGGACATTTGGGTTTTTCTTCTTTTGGGCTTTTATAAATAAAAATGCTATGAATGTTTGTATAGGTCTCTTATATAGGTCTTTTGTGGGCATATATTTTCATTTCTCTTGGGTAAGTATTTAGGAGTGAAAGTGCTGGGTCATACATATAGTAAGTGTATTTTTAGCTTTATAAGAAACTGCCAATTTCCCAAAGTGTTTGTGCCATTTTACACTCCTGCTGGCAGCATGTGAGAGTTCCCGTTGCTTCACATCTTTGTTAACACTTAGTGTTGTCTGCTGTGTTGCTTTCTAGTTGTAGCCGTCTTAGTGGGTGTGTGGTGGCACCTCATTGTGGTTTTAATTTGACTGTCCTGAGTGAAGTCTTTTTTTTTTTTTTCTTTCCATTTTTTTTTAATTGATGTCTTAGTTTATAACACTGTGGGGTTTTAGTTGTACATTTTTTTTGTCCGTCACCTTGTGGATGTAACCCTTCACCCCTTGTGCCCCCCCCACTCCCCTTCCCCTTGGTAACCACCAATCAGTTCTCTCTGTCCGTGTGTTCACTTATATTCCATATGTGAGTGAGTTCATGCAGTGTCTGTCCTTCTCTCTCTGGCTTATTTCACTTAACATAATACCCTCTAGGTCCTTCCATGTTGTTGCAAATGGGACAATTGTGTCTTTTCTTATGGCTGAGTAGTATTCCATTGTATGTATATACCACATCTTCTTTAACCAATCATCAGTTGAGGGACACTTGGGTTGCTTCCACTTCTTGGCTATAGCGAATAATGCTGCAATGAACATAGGGGTGCATACGCCTCTTGTGATGGTTGATTTCACGTCCATTGGGTAGATGCCCAAGAGTGGTATTGCTGGATCATACGGTATTTCTATTTTTAATTTTTTGAGGACTCTCCATACTGTTTTCCATAGAAGCTGCACCAGTTTGCATTCCCACGAGCAGTGAATGAGGGTCCCCGTTTCTCCACAACCTCTCCAGCATTTGTTGTTATTTGTCTTTGTGATTATAGCCATTCTAACGGGTGTCAGGTGATATCTTAGTGTAGTTTTGATTTGCATTTCCCTGATGATTAGTGATGTTGAACATCTTTTCATGTGTCTATTGGCCATCTGTATCTCTTCCTTGGAAAAATGTCTGTTCATATCCTCTGCCCATTTTTTGATCGGGTTGTTTGTTTTTTTGTTGCTCAGTTGTATGAGATCTTTATATATTACTGAGATTAATCCCTTGTTGGACAAACGATTTGCAAATATTTTCTCCCAGCTGGTGGGTTGTTTATTCATTTTGATCCTGGTTTCATTTGCCTTGTAGAAGCTCTTTAGTCTGATGAGGTCCCACTTGTTTATTTTTTCTTTTGTTTCCCTTGTCCGAGTAGACATGGAATCTGAAAGGATCCCTTTATGTCCAATCTCAATTAGTGTACTGCCTATATTTTCTTCCAGGAGTTTTATAGTTTCAGGTCTCACTTTCAGGTCTTTGATCCATTTTGAATTGATTTTTGTATATGGCGATAGGAGATGGTCTACTTTCATTCTTTTGCATGTTGCTGTCCAATTTTCCCAGCACCATTTATTGAAGAGACTTCCCTCCCTCCATTGTATCTTCTTTGCTCCTTTGTCGAAGATTAGCTGTCCATAGGTGTGGGTTTTATTTCTGGGCTTTCAATTCTGTTCCATTGATCTGTGTGTCTATTCTTGTACCAGTACCATGCTGTTTTGATTACTGTAGCTTTATAGTATATTTTGAAATCAGGGATTGTGATGCCTCCAGCTTTGTTCTTTTTTTTCAGAATTGCTTTAGCTATTTGGGCTCTTTTGTTGCCCCATACGAATTTCAGTAGTTTTTGTTCTATTACCGTGAAGAATGACATTGGGATTCTGATTGGGATTGCATTGAATCTGTAGATTGCTTTAGGTAGAATGGACATTTTAACTATATTTATTCTTCCATCCCATGTGCATGGAATATTTTTCCATTTCTTTATGTCCTCCTCGATTTCTTTCAATAGTGTCTTATAGTTTTCATTGCATAGGTCTTTGACCTCCTTGGTTAAATTTATTCCCAGATATTTTATTCTCTTTGTTGCAATTGTAAATGGGATTGTCTTTTTGAGTTCTCTTTCTGTTGTTTCATCGTTAGTGTATAGAAATGCAATTGATTTTTGTAAGTTGATTTTATACCCTGCCACTTTACTGTAGTTGTTGATTGTTTCTAGTAGTTTTCCGATGGAATTTTTTGGGTTTTCTATGTATAGGATCATGTTGTCTGCAAATAGTGAGAGTTTCACTTCTTCATTGCCTATTTGGAGTCCTTTTATTCCTTTTTCTTGCCTAATTGCTCTGGCCAGAACTTCCAGTACTATGTTGAATAAGAGCGGTGAGAGTGGGCACCGTTGTCTTGTTCCTGTCCTCAAAGGAATGGCTTTCAGTTTTTCCCCGTTGAGTAGGATGTTTGCTGTAGGTTTGTCATATATGGCCCTTATTATGTTGAGGTACTTTCCTTCTATACCCATTTTGTTGAGAGTTTTTATCATAAATGGATGCTGGATCTTGTCGAATGCCTTCTCTGCATTGATTGAGATGATCATGAGGTTTTTATTCTTCATTTTGTTAATGTGGTGTATCACGATGATTGATTTGCGGATGTTGAACCATCCCTGTGTCCCTGGTATAAATCCCACTTGATCATTGTATATGATCTTTTTGATGTATTGCTGTATTCGGTTTGCCAATATTTTGTTGAGGATTTTTGCATCTGTGTTCATCAGTGATATTGGCTTGTAGTTTTCCTTCTTTGTATTGTCCTTGTCTGGCTTTGGTATCAGCATGATGTCGGCCTCATAGAATGTGTTGGGAAGTATTCCATCTTCCTCTATTTTTTGGAATAGTTTGAGAAGGATAGGTGCTAAATCTTTGAACGTTTGATAAAATTCTCCAGGGAAGCCATCTGGTCCTGGGCTTTTATTTTTTGGGAGGTTTTTGATTACTATTTCAATCTCTTTACTTGTGATTGGTCTGTTCAGATTCTCTATTTCTTCTTGATTCAGTTTTGGGAGGTTGTACGCGTCCAAGAATTTGTCCATTTCCTCTAGGTTGTCCAATTTGTTGGCGTAAAGTTTTTCATAGTATTCCCTAATAATCCCTTGTATTTCTGTGCTGTCTGTTGTAATTTCTCCTCTTTCATTTCTAATTTTATTTATTTGAGTCTTCTCCCTTTTTTTCTTAGTGAGTCTGGCTAAGGGTTTGTCAATTTTATTTATCTTCTCAAAGAACCAGCTCTTTGTTTCATTGATCCTTTCTACTGTTTTTTTGGTTTCAATTTCATTTATTTCTGCTCTGATTTTTATTATTTCTCTCCTTCTGCTGATTCGGGGCTTTGTCTGTTCTTCTTTTTCCAACTCTGTTAGGTGGAATTTAAGGTTATTTATTTGGGAATTTTCTTGTTTGTTAAGGTGAGCTTGTATTGCTATGAATTTCCCTCTCAGGACTGCTTTTGCTGCATCCCTTATGAGTTGGTATGGTGTATTTTCCTTTTCATTTGTCTCCAGGTAGCTTTTGATTTCTCCTTTAATTTCATCAACGACCCATTGGTTGTTCAGTAGCATGTTGTTTAGTCTCCACATCTTTGTCCCTTTCCTAGTTTTTCCCTTGCAGTTGATTTCTAGTTTCACAGCATTATGATCAGAAAAGATGCTTGTAATGATTTCAATCTTCTTAAATTTATAGAGGTTTGCCTTGTTTCCTAATATATGGTCTATCCTTGAGAATGTTCCATGTGCACTTGAGAAGAATGTGTACTCTGCTTTTTTTGGGTGGAGTGCTCTGTATATATCTATTAAATCCATTGCGTCTAGTTTCTCGTTTAAGTCCATTATTTCCTTATTGACTTTTTGTCTGGATGATCTATCTATTGATGTAAGGGGGGTATTAAGATCCCCTACTATTATTGTGTTATTGTTAATGTCTCCTTTAAGGTTTTTTAGCAGTTGTTTTATGTACTTTGGTGCTCCTGTGTTGGGTGCATAGATATTTATAACTGTTATGTCTTCTTGGTGAAGTATCCCTTTTATCATTATATATTGCCCTTCTTTGTCTCTCATTACCTTTTTTATCTTGAAGTCTACTTTGTCTGATATAAGTATGGCTACTCCTGCTTTCTTTTGTTTGCCATTAGCTTGGAGTATTGTTTTCCATCCTTTTGAGTCTGTGTTTGTCTTTAGAGCTGAGATGTGTTTCCTGGAGGCAGCAGATTGTTGGATGTTGGTTTTTAATCAATCCTGCCACTCTGTGTCTTTTGATTGGAGAATTCAATCCATTTACATTTAGAGTGATTATTGATATATGAGGGTTTAATGTTGCTATTTTATTGTTCATCTTCTGGTCCTTTTGCATTTCCTTCGTTTCTTGTCCCTTGTGTTTCAGACTGCAAATTCAATTTGGTATTTCTGCATGCTCATTCTCTTGGTTTTCTCTTTATTTGTCATGTGTGGTTCTCTTCTGGTTGTTTGTTTAGTGGTTACTGTGAGGTTTATATAAGTGATCTCCTGGATAAGAAAGTACATTTTCAGATGCCTCCTTTTTCCTGAGGCTGAGTCGATTTAATCCCTTACCTCTTCCCCTCCTTATTTGTTATCTCTTTATTCCAGATTGTGTCATGAATGTGTGTTTCCAGTGATGAGCTTGAATTAATTTTTGATGTTTTCCAACTGTATTTTGTTCTGGTTTAGTCTCCTTGCTTTTCTCCTTGCTGAAATCCTTGTATCCCCTTTCTCATTTGTTTTTTTTCAGGCCTAAGGGCCTTCTTGAGCATTTCTTGTAGTGGGGGTCTTGTGGTGACGAACTCTCTTAGCTTTTGTTTATCAGGGAGAGTTATTGTTTCTCCATCGTATTTGAAGGATATTTTTGCTGGATAAAGTATTCTCGGCTGAAGGTTTTTGTCTTTCATGATTTTGAATATATCATTCCAGTCTCTTCTAGCCTGTAGAGTTTCTGTCGAGAAATCAGCTGAGAGCCTGATGGGGTTTCCTTTGTATGTTATTTTGTTTTTTTGTTTAGCTGCCTTCAATATTATTTCCTTGTCACGGGTATTCTTCAAGTTTGCTACTATGTGGCGAGATGATTTTTTATTCCTGTTTATATATTTAGGTGATCTATTGATTTCATTCACTGTTATTTCCCTCTCGTTCCCTAGGTTGGGGAAGTTCTCAGCTATTATTTCTTTGAACAAACTCTCTGCTCCTTTTTCTCTTTCTTCTCCTTCTGGAATACCTATTATCCTTATGTTGCTTTTCCTCATTGAGTCTGATATTTCTCGAAGAATTTCTTCATTTCTTTTTAGTTTTAGCTCTCTCTCCTCCTCTATCAGGAGCATTTCTGCGTGGCTATCCTCAATAGTGCTAATTCATTCCTCCATATTGTCAGTTCTGCTCTTTAAAGACTCCATTTTTTCCACTATCTTGTTGATTTTGTTTTTCATCTCCAATAATTCTGATTGGTTTTTCTTTAGGGTTTCAATCTCTTTTGTGACATAATCCCTGAATTCATTGATTTGTTTCTGTGTGTTCTCTTGTATTTCGTTGAATTTGTTTATGATAGCTATTTTGAATTCTCTGTCATTCAGGTTATCAAATTCTGTGCCTTCAGGGTTGGTTTCTGGGTGTTTGTCATTTTCCTTTTGGTCTGTAGCCCTGACAAATTGTCGCAAGGATCCAACGGGGACATCCTTATTTTTTCCCCTCATGATAATTTGGTCCTGCAGTTTCCCCCTGCTGCCACTAGATGGAGATCGCGAGCGGTTTGCTCTGAGGCGGCTGCAGACCCCGGAGGGATTATGCTGAAACGCCGGGTGTGTGGGGGGAGGGGTCCTCTCTTTCTTCTGCTTGACCCGGGGGTTTCCTTTCTGGCTCTCTTAGGGTGTTTGCTACACCCCCTAAACAGTCCGTCATCACTTCCCAGTGGGGATCTCGCCACAGTCTGTGAGAGCACTTGGATGGCGATAGTTTTCCCTGCTGTGGGCCGCCCCTCCCCTCTCTGTCTGCGAACTGCGCTGTCTTTGCCTATCGATTGGGGAGGGGGAGTACAACTTCTTACGTCTCCTCCCGTCCTTTTGGGCTTCCCGCGCCTCCACCGTCTGATGTATGGCAGCAGGGGTTTCTTAAAAGTCCTTCGTAGTGTTTGATTCAGCTCTGTTGGAATGTGAATGATGTTTTCGTTGTGTCGTAGGGGGCAGAGATTCAAAGAGGGAATCTCACTCCACCATGATGCTGACGTCACTCCCTGAGTGAAATCTTTTGATGAAGAATGTTTTTGAGGTTTTCTCTTATTTTTGTACATTTAATTTTTCTTTGATCATTCTATAGTTATGTATACACTGATGGAAAATCACTTTTTTTATTTTAAATTTTTCCTTTAGGTTTCTTTAAAAGGGGTTGAAGAAAATAATTCAAAATGCCTGAAAATCCTGCTACAGGTATTCTAGATATATACTTCTATCACTAAATTAGTTAACAATTCAAAAGCAGAACGTGAGATGGGATTTAACTTGTACTCTGATGATCCTTCTTCCAACAAGATAAACTGCAGGTCCTGCAAGTTCTCGATCGCCTGACGACGAAGTTGCAGGAGAAGGGCGACACGTCACAGAACGAGAGGCTGTCTGTGTTTTATGAGACGCTGAAGAGTCCTCTCTTCAACCAGATACTCACACTTCAGCAGTCCATCAAGCAACTGAAGGGGCAGGTAAGTTACCCATCAGGGATTTACCTGATGTGTTCACACCGGCAGAGACAGGCAGGAGAGAGAGGAGATGGGGGAAGGCTGTCTCTCAGCACTCTCCTTTCAGCAGCGAGACTGTACTGGCACTTGTGACCTATGGGTAGCGTTGGCACGGACAGTGTAAACGTGTTGATGATAAATTTTGTGTTTAGCTTTGGGATATGGTTTCGGTACTTACGTTATTTAAATATGCAAAGGTCAGATGCTTTGAGAATTCTCAACATTTTCTTCAAAATTATAAAATAGTGTTTAGCTTAAATATATTTTCTTCATAAAGTCTTTTTTCTAGCAAGCAATGGCCATGCCCTTGTAGCACATTATTTATACCTCTCAATAATTATCGAATAACATCATGAATATTCTGATTGGGAAGCCATTAGCAACAGTGTACCTGGTGTTATCTCTGTTTCCTTCACCACGTATGATGTGGTACCTGGACTCTTGCAGGCTCTAAATACGTGGCTGTTGCACTACAGACACGTGGCACCTCAGTTAGAGTGATGTACGTTAGTAGTTTTAACTGTCCTCGTTGTTGCTGTGTTTTGGGGTCAGGGATGGCAAGTTGATTTTAAACCATCTAGTCTAGAAGCTGAGCTTGAGTAGTAGCTATCCTATAGATAAATTTGGGCAGAATTTTAAATGTGGTTGGAGATAACGTACAAGAGTTGTTAAGTGAAAATTAAGAACATTTGGGAAAAAATGGTTTTACTGATAAACCAAAATGCCTGCCCATATTTAGTGAGTGATTTTTTTTATAACTAATTAAGGATTAAATGCTGCAGATATGTCTTTCTCTAGATCAGAATTTGTGTCATAATTTTAGCAGTCCCCGTGTAGAAGCTTAGCTCTCTGTGGTCCGTGGTCATGGAATGAGTCCCATGTTGCAACAGTGAATGCTACTGGTAGCAATAGAAATTGGGAAAGATCACCCCAAATCTGTCACTCTTACTGGGTTAAGAGTGGACTTAACCCACCCTCCTTCATAATTGCAGTCTTTTATATTTGTACAGTCTGCAGTTATGTACATAATCGTATTTTATCCACTCAACTGTGAACCCCTGTGATTTTTGTCCTCTGAGTGTTTGCGTAGAGTTTCTGTGGGTGGTGGTTTTTTCTGTGAGGTCCTGTTGACATTTGTTCTTGATGTCACCTTTATTCCATTGTGTTGGCACTTTTATCAGCCAATGATATTTTAAAAATTAACTTCTGTTTTCCTGTTCCCCGTAATTACAGGAGTCTCCCCTTTATTACTAATGTTTGAGTGGCTCTTTGTCTCATTTGCTACTAATCTTGGGCAAGTTGCTTAACCCCTATGAGCCTCAGTTTTCGTGTTATAGGGCTGTTGGAAGGGTTAAGTGAGATAATATGTAAGAGTTTGAGTTTAGTACCTGGCTCATAACAAACCGTCAGTAAGTACTGATATTGTTATTTTTGTTATACACTACTTGCAGATCATTTGTGGCTCCCACATGGAAGTGTACAGATAAATGCAAAAGGACTCAGCATCTCACACACGTGTTTCTATGACTGGATGTGTGGGGAGTGTGATGAGCTGTCGTCCATGTAGTAACTTCAGGTCATAGTAGCAGGCAGGAAACAAGAACACATTTTAAGCTGTTAAGCATTTTGTGTAATATTAAATAAATTATAGCCTTGAAACTCACAGATTCATGTATCTGTATCTTTCACACATGTAAATTTAACACATAATGGGTGAAGTATATTTTACTAAGTAGAAATAATTTCTTTTCTATAGGTTTCTGTTGATGATTCTCTTTTGTTTTTCTCTCCAACAGCTCAGCCATCTACCCTCAGATTGTTCAGCCAACTTTGATTTTTCTAGGAAAGGTTTATTAGTGTTCACGGATGGTGCCATTACGAACGGGAATGCCCACAGGTCCTCTAATAACTTGACTGTGTCTGGGTTATTTCCTTGGACCCCTAACTCAGGAAATGAAGACTTTAACTCAGTTATTCAACAGATGGCTCAGGTAAAGTTCTATCTTGTCATGAGAATATTTAGCTTTATTTCTCCTGTTATAGGTTAAAAAAGGAACCTACACTCACTCTTTTTGCCTTAAAATGTTACTCTGTGTTTTGTTTGCTTGTGTTTTCATACTGTTAGGAGGAAGTGATGCTATTTTCTGACCTGTGTATTGGAAACTTAAGGAAATATCCATGTGTAGGGGAAGGAGAATTTTTAGACCATGACTCCAATTTGACACGTCTCTACTCTTGTAAGAAAGAGACTTACGGTTTTGATCATAGGAGGAAAATGAATATGTCTGCAGAAGTGACAAAACTCCTGTGAAACTATTTTTAATGTTATGTCAGAACAGAACTAATGGGAGTTAGAACTAATGTAATTTGGAAAATCTGGGGGAACATTTGAAAGAGTCACCTGGTTTCATCCCTGACGCCTGTTCCAGGTTCAAGGACACAAATGGAGTTTGGGATGTGTTGGTTCTGTGCTTGTTCACCTCTCCTTCTAAGTGTCTTAAAAAAGGAATCTTGAGTTTGAAAGTTAAAAAGACTCTGTTTAAGATGTGATAGTTAAATAATGTTCTGTACCAAATTCCTTTTTTGACTTCATAGCTCTATCCTCTTAAATTGACTAATAATTATTTTTATGTGATGCTTTTGTTGGTTGATTACATTTATGAATTTCGCACGTTATAAATGCAGCTATTAACTAAAGCAATAAAACACCTGTCTGTCGCAGCTAGAACCCATTGGAATGGATGGTGGCCTTTCCATAATCTTTTGAATTAATGTAATACAATGGAATATTAATGCATCACAATGGAATTAAAAACAGGACCCTAAACAATGCAGCTGGTTCCGACTTAGGCTAACCACTAAACCAAAAGCATATTTTTGATATATCTAATTTGCTCTCCTCATTTAAAAATGCATCTTGCATCAAGAGAATTGAGAGAGATTCAGTGTAAAAAGTCATTTAGAATTTACTGTGGCAAAGGATGTTTTCCTCAGGAATTTTCGTCCATCTTGGGATTCATCTCTCAATGTGAGTGAAGTGGGAAAACACCTCTTCGATTCCCTGAGGCTGCAGAACACCGTGCATTCCTCTTATGTTCTACTGAAAATAATCAAGCGAGAGGATTTCCAGAAATAGTTTATTACTGAAATGCTGGGTGTATTTGGTGTTATCGAGAAGACTTAGGAGAAGCTGTTTTTGTTCTGTTCACAAAATAGCAATTTCAGTTCTTCAGAAACGGTACGTCAGTCAAATATACCTCATTGCCTTTTCTTCATCCGCCTTCACTAGGGCCGGCAAGTTGAATCCATCGAGATAGAGCGGCCGTCCGCTGGAGGCCTCGGGTTCAGCGTGGTGGCCGTGAGGAGTCAAGCTCTGGGAGCAGTTGACATCTTCGTGAAGGAAGTACAGCCGGGGAGCATAGCGGACAGGTGAGGAAGATGTTCATTTTGCATTTTGTCGATTTTTGTCTGACCATTCTGAAAACATTGCTATGAAGAGAATAGAAACTAGTCATAAACACAGAACAAGAGCAGCTGACGCTTCCTTTCCCTCCTCCATGCACTTGTCAGGCCTTTGCAGATACTGTCACATATGCCTGGGGCAGTGGTCTAGCTAGTGGTGTCATTACTGCCTCTTATAGATGAAGACACTGAGTTCAGAGAGGTTCACTAGTTCACCTGAGTCACAGAGCTGTTAATGCTGGAACCAGGATGTGATCCCAAGATGGTCTGGCTGCAAGGCCAGTGCTGTCTCTACGCCACTGCTCTCACGACGGAACATGATGTTGTAGCTGGGGTCTGGTCAGTAAGATGGGAATGTGGGAATCTGCATTCTGCATGTTATATTGCTCAGTAAACTTAAGGTTATAACAACTTTTTGGTGGTTGTATCATGCTATTGATTATTTCACTTATCGTCGTTAAAAGCCCCCTCTATGTGATCCCCCCGTGGCACTTGTGTCTTGGTTTTATTTTTTTAAGGGGTGTGTGCAAGCCTTATGTTTTGTTTCTATTTGATTTCAGGTCTTTAGTTTATTATTCATTTAACAAGCACACTATTCATTACATTACTACTGCCTGTTTGAATAATAGCAACAGTAGCAGTATGATTATAAAGAAATTCTCAGTCAATAATATATTTTTGAATTCACATTCTCCACTCCTGGGGGATCAGTTCTGGTCTGCCCAACTGAAAATAACGGTTTCAGAAATAATGGATTTCCATGACTTTGCATCTTTATTCTGCCCTCTAATGCAGCATCTCCTCAAGTATGTCCTGAGGAACCAGAACAGTGGTCACATATATTTGAGGAACTCTGTCCTGTTCACGGTGATTGGGTGTACATAGTTAGGGTCATCGTATGATTTATTGCCCAAGTGGGTAGTTTTGGGAGTGAGAGGGTGAGCCATTACTAATGACGCTGAGACAGCAGGTATAAACCGGGACGATTCTGGCAAACCTGGACCCGGGGTCACTTAAAGTTACCTTACTTAAGGCTGTGATGTCCCCTGACAAAAAGCCTTTTTAACTTTGGCCCAACGTTTTCATTTTTTTAACGTTTAAAAATTATTGTTGGGATATAATTCACATAACATGAATGTCACCAATTTAAAACATACAATTCAGTGATTTTTAGTGTATTTTCAGTATTATGCAACCTTTCTATGGTCCATCCTTACATCTCAGTTACTCTGTACTAATAAGTATGTAATTACAAATTGGGGTGAGCGTTTCCAAAAAGAGGAGTTTGATGTTTGGACGTGTGTAAAGAACCTCGACCAAGGCTGGGGAGTTAGGTGGCCTCCCAGAGGCAGTGGTTCTTGAAGGGAACTTGAGAGGAGAGAGTGGGGTCTGCAGGGAGCAGACGGTGTTGGGGAGAGGAATAGAGAGACTCTCTTGACCTGTAGCCTCCTGGAGCGGGGGACACAGCTCGTATCCTGGGAGTGTGGCTGGTGTTTACCTGGTGTGGAAGCTTAGTGCAGGACGGCGCGAGAGGCGCTGGGGAGAGGTAGGGGCCAGCCATGCGAGACCTTCTCGATCATGTTAAGTGGTCTTCGTGATCAGTTCTTCCTTTCTTCTGAGGACTTTCCACATAGAACTGTGTCATTTTAAGAGCTCACCTAAGACCTGTTGGCTCTCAAAGTCATGGAAATCCGTTATTTCTAAATGTTGGAATGGAGAGGCAAGAACTGGTCTCCCCTTGAACGGAAAGTGTGAATTCAAGTTACATATATATGTAGTATGGGAGAGTTAAAAAATAATAGTAGCAGTAAGACTAATTCTGTTTAATTTTAGAATGCATAAAAATCATATTTTCTAGGAGATTTCTCCTCTGCAGCTTGTTTATCTTAGGCTGAGTTTATATTCCCTGAGCAGATACTAACTGGAAAGAAACGAGGTGTCCTGGAAGTCTCTTGGTTAGAGGGAAAGATGGATTAAAATGGATCGATTTCCAGAAAATAGAAAATTTGAGTGTGAGTAAATTAAGGACTGACTTATGCAAAATGGGTTACGTCAGGATTGAAAAGATTTGAGAATAACTCATTCATTTGGGATTAATTAAGAAATTTTCCTTAATGAACAAGCTATGAATAGGAATTTAGTCAAAGAAGTTAGAGAAAGGAGGACATTGGAGATGGGAAAATGGAAGTGGTTCCTGAATACTATCCTGTAGTGGTCACATTTAAAAATAAATGTTTCTTTAGGACTAGGGAAAAGTTCATAAGCAGGATTCTCAATTTTTAAAATATATATGTCAAAGTTATGAAAATCATTATGAAAGTAATACATGCATATAATAGAAAATTATAAAATAGAGAAATATAATGAAAAAAAAAACAACCCAGTACCTCTTGGACTTTGACCACCCTGAGACAACTAGGAAATACATTAGAATATTTTTTTTTTATAAAGACAAAGTCATGGAGTATATACAATTTTATGTCTTATTCTTATCTCTTAATATAACATAAACCTTTCCTAATATTAATGAAAGAATATATAAGCAGCATTTGTAATGCTGCTTGATCTACTGTGAGAGCCACCCACAATTTTGGCCCCCAAAATTGAAATATTCAACTTGCTAGTTTCAAAGGAGAATCTAAAATGTGTGAGTCCCTCTCCTCAGAAAACTTAAAATCTAACAGGGAAGGATTTAGCTAGCTCTGTGGACAGCATCCTTAGTATAAATGAGTATTCAGTGAGTGATAAATGAGTGGTTCTGAGCACTGTGGTAATGAGGTAAGTGAGGGAGAGAGAGACTCGGATGGTGGAGGGTGGATTGAATTTGGCCAAGCAGAGCGGAAGGGCATTAGAAATGGAGGGAACTATTTACACAAGAGCAGGACATGCCAGACATGTCTTGAGAGGGAAAGAGTAGTTGGAAAAGGGGTTTGTGAGGGAGGAAGCTGAGTCGGAAGAGTACTTTGGGGCCAAATGTAGCAGTCTTTGAATGCCAACCAAGTTTACCCTGTGTCTTAGAGGTCAGAAGTCACAAATTCTGGTCCATGACAAAGTTTTGCTGAATCTGCTATGACCTGAGAAAAATAAGGGCAGTATAATGGAATTTTCAAAGTTCTAAATTTGTGAATTAGAATTCTCTGTTCAGAGATTAATCCCTTCTCAGAGAGATTTTGTATTTTGAAGGTTAAAAATGGTCTTTTATGGGGCCGCCTGGTGGCGCAGCGGTGAAGTTCGCGCTTGGCAGCCCAGGGTTCGCGGGTTCGAATCCCGGGCACCTGCCGATGCACTGCTTGTCAGCCATGCCGTGGTGGCGTCCCATATAAAGTAGAGGAAGATGGGCACGGATGTTAGCCCAGGGCCAGTCTTCCTCAGCAAAAAGAGGAGGATTAGCAACGGATGTTAGCTCAGGGCTAGTCTTCCTCGCAAAAAAAAAAAAATGGTCTTTTATGAAACAATCCTGACAAGAGTTTGTTTTCTTTCCTTATTGGTCAATAACCACAGATAATTATTATGCCTTTTTGAGTTGGGAAATACCAGCATGAAGAGAGCCTAGAAAAATAAACCTTGAGGAATTTTGCAAGTTAGGTTTCACGTATTAGATAAGGAGTCTCGCTGGATGGTTGACGTTGGGAATGGAAAGGAGGAGATGGGTGGAGACAAAGAAGGATAACGAAGAGCTGGGGTGATAAGAGGGTAGGAACAGGGACAGGAGGTGCGGTGCTGGGAGGTAAGGGAGTCAAATACGGAAACCAGAGCAGATCTTACTCCTCGCGTGCACTCCAAGAGGTTAGAGAGTCTGCTTCAGAGTCACACTGCTTAGATAAGATGCTGAGCTTGTCCAGGCTTTAATTTCTTGCATGTAAAACTTAACCGAGTACTTTAAAAGGTGACTGAAGATTAAATGAGATCATGCCTGTAGATCATTTAGCACAGTTCCTGGCTCATAATAAGTGCTCAGTAAATATTAACTAGAATAGGGCCTTTTTTTTTTTTTTTTTTTTAAGATTTTGCTAATTTCTTTTTAAAATGTTTTCTTTTACCTTGGTTAGCAGTTGGAAGATTGGTGATTGGGGCAGAGAGTAGGGCTCAGATGTAGATTTGGAAGTAATCTCTATCAATTTTCAAGGAGAGTTTGGCCTCTGTTGACAAATGTTGGAAAAGTGAAGGACAGTGGGGACGGGATGCATCTGCCAGGGAGAAGGTTATTGGTGAATTTGAGAATCTAGTTACCCCAGGGTGGGCTGTGCTAAAGTCCGAGTAGAAGAGGTTCAGGAATGCAGGGTGCATGTAGTGTCCATACTTGCAAAACCTTGTCACTGGGGCCCTAGACATTGTTTTTGCTTATTTTTCCAGACAAATGTCTTTTAAAATGTGTGTGTTTGTGTGTGCATGTGTGTGTAGGGATGCACTTATTTATTTGGCTAGTTAGCTACTAAGTGTTTTGATGGCAAGCACTCTGAAGAGCTTTGTTATATTATATAATTAAATAAATATTCGAATAAATTTCCTATGTGACGTAGTACTGTAAGAAATAAACTACTCAACTTGAATAATAGATTTTTTAAAATCAGACTATTGTATCACTTAAAACAATAATTTCTTTTCTTATTTCATCAAGGGATCAAAGGTTAAAGGAAAATGACCAAATATTGGCTATTAATCACACACCACTGGACCAGAGCATTTCCCATCAGCAGGCAATCGCATTATTACAACAAACCACTGGATCTTTGCATCTGGTCGTGGCCAGGGAGCCGGTGCACACAAAAAGCAGTACTTCCACCAGCCTACCCGATACAACGCTGCCTGAAACAGTAGGTTGCAAGTTTGGAAAAGTACTTAATTTTGAATTATGCCATTGGTTTTAAGGAGTGTGAAGACATTTAGAAGGTGTCATTTTACTTGTCGTAGTTTAAAAAAGATGATCATGTCTCTAAATGCATCGTTAGCATATTAAACAAGATATTTCATGGGGCGTTTTTTTTTTTTGGTTTGTTTTTTCAATGTCCTATGGTTCTCCTTATTTAAGATTATCATTTAATATAGAGGGCAAATTGTAGTAGTAGGTATAATTTATTTGGTGATGGAAAGAGTCTTGTGTTCCTTGGTGGTGTGGCCAGTCAATTAATTAAGCTGAGAGTTTTTGTTAGAGATTTACTGTTGAGTATCTTAGGTAAGATTTGGTTATTTATTTCAAAAATGTTATTTTTGTAAATTATATTGGGTGTTTATAACTAGATTATTGATACTGCAAAATTATAGAAGTTTTTCTTTTTTTCATGTAAGGATGTATATTGAACAATTTGAAAGAATAAGAGTATATGTCTCTTTTGGGAATCTTTAAACTTGCTTTATAACATTTTACGGGTTTTGGCCACATCTTCAGAATGCAAGCTAATAAATCTTATTTTCTTATAACACTAAGTGCTAGCTGATATATTTAATTTTTATTCATTGGGACAAAAGAAAAAATAGACTGGGTACAGTACAAGGTCACAACAACACAAATTAATGTATAGACATTTTCCCTGTTGTAATCAGTAACATTTATATGCACAATTTACATAATAAATAGGATGAACAGAGTGGGAAATTGCTTAGCCTCGTGGTTGAGACCCAGGGCTCTGCAGTCAGGCTCGAGGGGGTCAAGTCGGGTTCGTCCACTCCTGGCCGTGCCCTCCTGGGCAGGTTCCCTGACTTCTCCACGCCTCGGTTCCTTCATGTTACGTGGAGCCAGTAACAGCATCTGCTTCACAGAGATGTTGGGACTAATGAGAGCGTGTGAAGAGCTCAGCACAGTGCCTGGTGCTGCGAATGTCTGCTGCTTCCACTATTTCAGGCATATTTGAGCAAACGTTGTTGCCGCCCAGATACTAGATATTGTTCCAGACGTGAATTTATCAAATATTCCCAATATCCTCGTCATTTTAACATTGCACAGTAACTTTCCAAGTTAGTGTTATAGAAAAACTAAGTAGTAAGTATGCCCTGATGATCGCAAGAGGGAGAATTTTGTTCTGAGGTTGGATTCTGTGAATTTAGGGCACATTTCTGATGGAAGCCTGCTAATTAGAGGGAAAATGCTCGTAGCTCTTTTCTGATTCGTATAGTCTATTGCCGATATCTGCAGTGGGGCTGGCTTTCCTCTCCCTTGTAGGAGTTTCCTAAATCAGTCTCAGCACCTCTCGTCCTTCTCCCCGTCCGTACTTCACTTTGCTGCCAGGTCAGCCTCCTGAACTGCTACTATGTCCCCTCACTCCCTCTTCTCACACTGCCCGTTCTTCCCACCCACTCGCACCAGCCAGCTCTGTTCTGACAGTCCCTTTTGCTTCAGTCTTTTTTCTCTATAGAGCATTTAAAATGTCACCTTCTCCTTGACGCTTTCCGTAGTTCTTCGCTGAATTTGACTTGTTTTCTCTGCCCCCCCGTCTTTATAATATTTTGTGATTCTCTTTCAATTCAGATAAAATGTATTTATCGGTTTCTACTATGTGTTGGTCTCTGTGCTAGATACTGACAAGATACTGATGAGGAAATGAGACGTGTTTCTGTCCTCTTAGAGCCACAGTGTGATGATCCAATATTCTGTCCTGTACTTTAATTATTTGTGTTTTAGGTTCTCTACTGGATTGGAAGATCCTTAAGGGCAGGAACCATATGATCATCTTTACATATCCCTTAGGCTCTAGGGAGCTGCCTTGATTAATTGCATGAATGTTCAGTTTGTTGTGTCTCTGTTACTTTAGTGATCACCATATTGGGAAGCTAAGAATCTGTGTTACTAACGCTCTGGCTCCTACTTGCCGTGAATTTGTAGGTTCGCTGGGGCCATACTGAAGATGTTGAACTCATTAATGACGGCTCTGGATTAGGTTTTGGAATAGTTGGAGGAAAATCAAGTGGTGTGGTCGTGAGGACTATAGTTCCTGGGGGAGTAGCAGATCGAGTAAGTTGACCTTCTTTGTTTTCATTTGATTTTATGCAATTTAAATTGTATGGCTTGAAATGTGATTTCATAACATGGGTTACTAGGATATATGATTCCCAACTAGAATTTAAGTAGAGCTAAAAATGTTTTTTTCCATGAGTGTTAATGTACACTCATTCTGCTTTATTTTAAACATTTCCTAAAGCAACATTTTTGGTGGGTTTTTTTTTTGCCTGTGATTGACGGTCTTCTTGTTTCCATCAGAGGACAGTATTTTTTATTGAAAAGAATCGTTAATGGGTATTGCATTCTGAATGTCTATATTATTCTCTCCCAGTGTATCTTTCAAGGGCCTAAATGTTAAAATCAGATGGCATGGTGATTGTAAACATTTGTCCCAATATTGTGCATGGTAAATTTCACTTGAATTACAATTTTCTAGAATTATAAATCAAATGACAACACTTCATTATTTAGCTGGGGTTAAACTGAAAGTGGGCCATTTTTAAACTTATCAACTGTTTTTGCTTAGTTTTACATTGAAGAAAATGTTAAATACTACATTTAGTTTTTAGAAAGTGGTTTAGAAATTTGGTTATGAAGTCACTTAGTAATGAGCTCATCTTATATAGACTGTCCATGATTGTCAGAATAATATGTAAATCTCACTGATGAATGTCCAGTTACATATAAATTTATCCCTTCTAATAAACACGTAAGGTAAGAAGGAACTTGCTGTGCAAGTGCAGCTTTGAGATGAGTCCCACAACTCCTCATTTCTAACCAGGTTGGCTCCACCTTATACAAAATGTAGAGCCACTAAGATTCCTGTTATCCCTTCAGCATCTGAGTGTATTTATTTAGAGCAGTGGCTCTGAGAGTCTTGTCTCTGGGCCCCTGGGATCCCTGAGTCTCCTGCAGGGGTTCTATAAGCTCACAACAAGTTCTATAATAACACTAAGACACGATGAGCCCTCTCACTATGTCGACATTTGCCCTGGTGGTGCAGACGTGGTGGTGGACGGAAACTGCTAGTGCCTTGGTGTGAAACAGGGCAGTGGCATCAGACAGTACTAGTAGTCATTGCATTCTTCTCTGCCATGTGCTTGCCACAAAAAAAGAAAAATGCCAGTTTCAGTTAAGAAAGTGCAGTAAAAATTATTGTTTTAGTAAATTTTGACCTTTAGGTGCATGTCTTTTTATGTTGTATGACAAAATGGGATGTACCCTACAGCACTTCTGCCATATGCTGCAGTATGATGTTTGTCCTGAGTGAAAACATTTGCGAGACAAACCAGCCACTTTTTAATATGGAATGGCATTTTTTTAAATTTTTTTCTCTTACTCAAAAAAGTTTTTGAGATATAGTTGACACACACCATTATATTAGTTTCAGGTGTATAACATAATGATTGGATATTTGTATATATTGTGAAATGAACACCACAGTAAGTCTAGGTAACATCCATCACCAAAACTAGTTACAAATTTTTTTTCTTGTGACGAGAACTGTTAAGATCTACTCTCTTAGCAACTTTCAAATATACGATACAGGATTATTAACTGTAGTCACCATGCTGTACATACATCCCCAGGACTTATATATTTTATAGCTGGAAGTTTGTACCGTTTGATCCTCTTCATCCATTTGGCCCACCACCCCAACCCTGACTCTGGCAACCACTGATCTGGAACAGTGTTTTTCTTTTTGAAAGAATAACTGACAGAAAAATTTTGATTATTCAGGCTTGAGTATTTGGCAGACATTTTCTTGAAAATGAATGAAGTAAGCCTGTTACTTCAAGGAAAACTACTGACAGCATTTACTGATGGTGATAAAATTTGAACTTTTTCAAGCAAAAATTAGAATTTTGCTTCTAACAAAAGTTTGTTTTACCATGACCTTGAAGTTTCCCAACGTTTAAAGACTTTTGATTAGATTGTTGGTGATATTAATCAATGTGATTTTTTGATGTTATATAATGAAATATGTCAATATTTGAAAGATCTGCATCACTCTGAGAATCAGTATTTTCTGAAGACCAGTGTGTGATATGACAAGATAATATATCAGTAAAATATCCATTCAAAATTCAAGATTGATCAATAGATTTTTTTTTTTTTTTTTTTTTGTGGGGAAGACCAGCCCTGAGCTAACATCTGTTGCCAATCCTCCCCTTTTTGCTGAGGAAGACTGGCCCTGGGCTAACATCCGTGCCCATCTTCCTCCACTTTTATATGGGACGCCACCACAGCATGGCTGACAGGCAGTGCGTCAGCGGGCGCTCGGGATCCAAACTCGTGAACCCCAGGCTGCCAAGCGTGAACTAAACCACTGCGCCACCGGGTGGCCCCATGATCAATAGATTTTAATGAAACAGTATCTGAAATTTTGTTGATGTAGTTTCAGATTCCACACTGCAATTGATGTTTAAGAAACCACCACTTGTCAAGTTTTGATGTGTTATCAATGAAGAATGGGCTGAAAGGGGGATTAAAATATCCTCCATTTTCCAACTGTGTGTCTGACTGAGGCCAGATTTTCTTTATATCCTTCAGCCAAAACAACATATCGCAACATAGTGAATGTTGAAGCCGATGTGAAAATGCAGCTCTCTTCTTTAAAGCCAGGCTTTAAAGAGATTTACGGAAATATTTTAAAATACCACACTTCTCATTTTTTTTTTGCTTTAGAAAATATAACTTTTTAAAATAAAAAGCATATACATCTCTATATAAATATTTAAAAAATTTCTCACTGCTCTTTTCTAATTCAGTAGACATCAACAGAGATATCCATGGAGAGAACCACATAAACCAAAGCTCTTTGAGATTCTCTGTAATTTTTGAGGTATAATTGCCATACAGTAAATTGCACATGTATGAAGGTACACAGTTTAATAAATGTTGACATACATTTACTGGCCACTCTGAAATCTGTAGGGCAGGTTGGCAGGATTTCTGTTACAGTCTTAAGGCAGAATTCCTTCTCCTCCAGGAAACCTCAGATTTTGCTCTTAAACTCTTTTAGTGATTAGATGGATCCCATTCACATTATCAAGGGTAATGTCCTTTACTTAAAGTCAACTGATTGTGATGTTAATCACATCTGCAAAATACCCTCATAGTATCTCTGGACTAGTGTTTGACCAAACCCCTGGGCACCACAGCCCAGCCAAGGTGACACATAAAATGTGCCATCATACCATCTGTCACTGCAGTCAAGGTAAGAAATGTATCCTTCATTCATGAAACACCCACAGGAGTTTCCCATGCCCCTTTGCATCCCCATTCCTCCATCCTCAATAATTTTTAAGAGTGTAAAGGTGTTCTGAGACCTTTAACAAGATTGAGGATGGTCATTTTATGGGTCTTCAAAATACTTCTGTGGCACAAAACAAATAATAATCTTTAAGGTTTTTTTGTAACCTGGAAAGGATGAGATACTGTGGAGTATTTTGATATCTTTTCCCACAACCCCCTTCCCCCTTAGCAATTTTGATAGCTTGTTTGCTGGAGTGGCATTTTCAAGATGCAAAGTGGAGAGTTATTGTGGAAAACGAAGGGTCAAATAAATTTGGAAAACTCCAAGTTAAACAAAATCAAGTAGGTTTCTTTACTGTGAGAATTTTCTGAGCTGTTAATATCCTAATGTGCATTATGAATTTTCACAAGGAGAATATGAGGTGCAGAGTTTCCCAGATTAATCCCTTTGAGGCACAGTTGGGAAAAGCCCAGGCCTGACTTTTACCCTTGACTGAAAGGAATTGTGGCTGTTTCAGGTCATCAAGGAGGGGCAGGTGTGTGCCTGTCAGAGTCACAATGGAGAAGCAAGGGTTTATGCCCGACCTTGTTGTCTGCCTAATACAGATTATTCTCATGTAATCCTTAAAACAGTCATCAATTTTATTCCCAAATTATAGATATGGAAACTGTTAAGAAATTGCCCAAGGCTATACGACTAGGAAATGACGACGTCGGATTGTGTCCACATCTGTCTGACTCTGGAGCCTGTGCTTTACTACTTAAATCTGTTTATGCAAAGTTGATCCTACTGTTTTCCTGATGTACACCTGTCCAGGGTTGGTCAAGCCTATTGTCAGGGAGTAGCTGGCTCTAGGGGCAACAGAGCTGTACTCTTTCCTGTGGGGGGACCTGACATGGAGCCAGAGCAGCATTCACTCTCTTCTCATCATAGCTTTAAAAACGTTAAAGGGAATGTTGCTTTTAATTAGTGTGCTCATGTTTTGAATATTAATGCTCACTGTTGACTGTGGCAGTCTTCACGGTAAGGGAATCTGGATGTCCTAGGTCATTAGTTCAGATGTGATCAAGATTGATCATAAAGTGATACTTACATTCTGCTAAATGGGTTAATTAATACTGCTTTCTTCAAAGAATATAAAACTGTATGATAGAAAGTTAGAAAAGGAAGTCAGTATTTCTTATTTAAAAGGGTTTCATAAAATTGCCCCCTATATTTCCTTTTGTTTAGAAATAACTCCATATGTATAGTTTACAGATGGGGTAGAGTTGAGGGGATATGGCAAAGAACACTTCACTGAGGCCAGTGCAGCCCAAAGAGGCCTCGGAAATGGATGTGTTTGGGGATTTACTGTAGGCAAAGCACTAGGCTAAAGATTTTACAGGTTGTATTGAGTTTAATGCACACAACTCCTCAATAAAAGGAATTTATTTCCATTTTGCTTGAGCGGGATCTGAGGTTTAGGTAGGATAAGTAACTGACCTTTGGCTGTACAGTTTGATCAAAGTAGAGCCAGGATCTGAACTTGGGTGTGTCTGACTCCACAGCCCTTACTCTCCTTCTGCTGTCTATTGCTTCTACTGCTATAGAGTAAATGGAAAAATATTGATTTATATGAGCTTTTTAGAAACATTTATTGAGATCTAGTTACAATGACCAAGCAGTAAATGTAGTCAGGGCCAGTTCCATGGATAGGGTAAGAGTAGACCCATCTGCCTGTAGTACTCAGGTACTCTCCAGAATTCACAGTGCCTGAACCTACATCTTTTGATAATTCTGCTCAGCTATGGCAAAAATTTCTAAAATTTTCAGCAGCTGGAAGTGGTTTTTTTTTTTTAAATTGATAATGGGCAGTGTAGAACTTTGTTGTACAGAAATCTCTTTCATGTGGTATGGAGGAATTCTGGGGAAATCAGGTACACTGACTTACCCCATTGTCTCTAGAAGGTACTATTAGAACACAGACTATTTAAAAGTTGTCCTGTATTCCTGACTTTTTGGTATGAGGAATTTATATTATGAGTCATATTAACTATCCAGTAACCCTTCATACTAAGATGGAATGGAAGCAAGTGAGGATTGGGGCTGGGGTGGACTGTAAGGAGGGTTCAGACTAGAATAAGTGAGGCCCAGTGTGAGGCTGCTCGACAGGTGGTTGTTCCCAGCAGCTGTGCTTTGAGCGAGTCTATAAACAGATTCATTCCTTATCCTTAACCGTCGGTCGATGAGGGCTCTGGGAATTTGGGTAGGATGGGTAGACGTATTTAGTACCTTCCTTTAATTCCTTGAGGGAAAGAGTGTTTATTTTGTGTTATAAACTCACTATTTTCTGCCAATGACATGCTGCCTTTTAATTAAAGACCAGTGATAGAACTGGCCTGTAATCAAAAGTAGTGATCATTTTCTGAGTTGTGGAAGTATTTGGTGCCATTTCTTAGTTTTCAAAGAAACAAATTTGATTTCTTTCTTTCTTTTGTAAGCTCAGGCCTGAATTCCTTGCAGGTTTTCATATATTTTTTGAATTGAAATTATCATCCACACAGCCTTTCAGAGAACTTAAAATGCAAAGTAATATATATATTTTTAGCCAATAACTGCTAACTTAACATATTTTTTAAACTGTATAAATGGTACTGTTAGTGTTTTCACTGTAATAGTATGTTGTCCCGTTACATCAGCTGTTTCCATTTTTCTGCCTTCCATACTATCTTTGCCTATACGCATAATTTTTTTTTCTCTTGAAAGAATCTACGGGTTAATAAACTTTTGTATTTGAATGTTTGATTAGCACACCATGTCTTTGAATCTTGGCACAACTATTTATTGGCTGTCATTGATTTATGATTTCTGTTAAAGACCAAGAAGGATCTATGCCTTCTAGTTTCCTTGCACAGTAGACAGGTTACGGAAGGAGAATGTCAACCAGCAAATCTCAGTCAAATGCAGTGTGTGGGGCTGCTGGTCTTAAACAAGGTAGCTGTCATTTTGGTATCTTTCCTGTCAATCTGACTATGATTGTTTTTGCACTCATGAATTCCTTAGAACACCTGTTTTTCGGGAAGAAGAAAATTTGACTTTCAGTGACAGATGCAAATTGTCTACATCATTTTAAATTGAGTTGAGGTAAAATAGGAAAAAAATAGTGTCTAGGAAGTGACTAAATATATACTTACCGTGAAATGCCCTTTTTTGGCCAAGCCAAGTATGAAAACACTTACTAGACATTTTCTTTATTCTTTGGTCGGGCCATAATTCTGTTGAAGGATGGCTTCTTTCACAGAGGCAGCTTTACTCTTGTTTTTCATCATGACCACTGACTTTCTCTTGAGTAGTTGCTTGTTTTATTTCAAGTTTGTTGCCTTGATAAAAATAGAATGTCAAATTTTCAGTGCTTAAAGCAGAAATCCAGCAATTCTTTATCCTTTGATAATTTCCTCCTTGCATCTGTTTTTTTCCTCTAAGTCTTTCTACATGTTTCTGAATGGAATTGCATTTCTCTTTCCCTACTCCTCGCGCTTCCAGTCACTTCTGGCGCCTTTTGCAGAGTTCACAACAAAGTTCACAACTTAGCTTTCTACTTAATATTTTGATCTAACACCTTCCTTCATTCAGGTTTCTGCAAAATTGGAGAAAAGGAAGGGTGGGGAATAGACTTTTTCAGTCTTAAGGCTTTTTTTAACTTTTTTCTTCTGGATTCCATCTACAACTTATAGCTGGTGCCTCCTGGACCAGGAATATGGAGCTTAGAACTGCACTAGCCCAGTCAGTAGTCATTGCTTATCCTCTGGCTGTCCTCCTCTCCCAGTTGCAGAATGTCTATTTTTCATCTTCATTTTATTTAAATTTTTTGACAGTTATGGCAATTTCTTGGAGAATAGGAAAACGGTGAATTTACTATCTACTAATGTTACTCTAGAGATATCAAAGTATAAAGACAAGTGACTACGTGAGGGTAGGTCTTCAGTGGGACAATTGGTGCTGAACTTTGGTTCTGCCACTTATTAGCTTTGTGACCTTGGTCAAGTCAGTCAGCCTTTTGAATCTCAGTTTTCTCATTTGAAAGTTGTCCTTCTCTGAATAAGATGATATATGAAAAGTGATTTTCAGCCCGTAAAGTGCTCTGCAGGTATAATTTTTTGTAACCAGCTATGTTAACATTCTGGTGTCTTTAATACATTGTGGAAAAGATAAGAGAATTCAGAATTTCTGATGAAACAAATTTAGTGAAAAAGCAGATGGATCAGCTGTTTCAGATATTTCACAAATGAAGATAGAATGGAAATGATAAACATTTTGAATTGATATGCTTTTTGATAAATTATGTTTTAAACTTTTCTTTATGTGAAATATACATACATGTAAAAGGGTATGTAATGTCTGTACTGATTTTAAATAATAATAATAATCACATCACCCAGTTTAAGAAATAGAACGTTACATATCCTTTCTCTAAACTCTAAACTCATCTGGAATCATGACTTCAAATACCTTCTATATAGTAGTGACTCCTGGATTTAAATGTGTAGTCTGGACTTCTCCTCTGAACTCCAGATTTGTGTATCCAGCTGCATTGCTGATATTTCCACTTGCGTGTCTAATAGGCATCTCAGACTAGACACTAGAAACTGACCTCTTGATCTCCACACCCACCCTCCTGTTCCTCTGGTCTTTATCTCAGTTACTAGACCTCTATCTTTCCAGTTGCTCAGGCTAAAAACTTGGAGTTTTGATTCCTTTTCTCCCTCACAACCCATGTAGAAGCTACCAGCAGAGCCTGTTGACAGTTGATAAAAATACACCTAGAATCTCACTTTTCAGCACCCCCACTGCTAACCTAGTCCAAGCTGTTATCTTATTCTAGGTTATTGCCTTAGCCTCCCAACTGGTGTCTCTGCTCTATTGTTTCCTCTCCTGTAGTCTATTTTCAGCACAGAAGCTTGAGTGATCTTGTGAAAAGTAAGTCAGATAATGTCCCTTCTCTGTTCATCACCCTCCAGTGACTTCCCTTCCCACTCGCTTGAGCAGATGCTCTCCACTGCTGACCCCTGACAACGCTCTTATCTCCTCTTTGCTCATTCTCTTCCAGCCACACAGACTTCTTGCTGTTCCTTAAGGGTGCCCCTGAGTTTGTTGGCCTGTGGAGTTCCCAGCTTTCTGCTGAGGGCTCCTGATCTGAGCTCCTCCTCCCCTGAGGCCCAGGGCTCTCTGGTCTCTTCCTTGCACACATGGCCATTGATGCCCAGACTCAAGGCCATTAGTTGTGAAGGGATACCCTCACAACGTGCCCGTTGTAGAATTCCGGTTACTCTTCTCCTTTGAACAACTCCCCCCGCCCCGCATCGTTTTTTGGTTTATAAGGGCCTTCTTGTCTCTCTTGCCAATTCAGCCATTCATTCAAAATATTACCTTTTATTCAGCATTTATAGATGGCTTCTTTGTCAGCCATTTTGCCAGAATTGAAAGTCCGATGAATTGTTATTAACTAGCGAAGTTGGATCATTGATCTCTTGGAATAATTTTATCTTGTTCTTGGACTAAAGGATGGAAGACTCCAGACAGGGGACCACATCCTGAAGATTGGTGGCACAAATGTGCAGGGAATGACCAGTGAGCAGGTCGCACAAGTGCTCAGAAACTGTGGGGATTCAGTCAGGATGCTTGTTGCAAGAGACCCAGTTGGTGAAGTCTTTGTAACCCCTCCCACCCCTACCGCCTTGCCTGTTGCCCTGCCTGCTACAGCCAACAGCAGCCTGAGCTCTGTGAGTATCATTCGTTCCTCTTGAATGCTGGCGTGGTACGCTGCAACATGAGAAATGCCTTCAGCTCCAAGTCCCCATTGGTGTGGGTGGTGTCTCGGTGCTCACCAGGGAAGCAGAGGAGAACCCAGTTGGGAGACACTGGGCGAGTTTGATTTTCTGTTTTGCTGTTTTTCAGGGTTAAGTCATTTAACCTCCCTGAACCTCAGCTGCTCATCTGTAAATTGGAGAATAATGATGCTTGCCATTTCTATTTCATTAGAGTGGAGAAGAGACATCCAGACAGTGGAAGGGAAACTAAATACTCATCAGTGTAGGAGAGTTACCACTGATAGGAACAGATTGGCCAAGGGAATAGACATTAATGACAATATTTATTATGAGGAACAACAGTCATCATAATTATATAATAATAATCATTACTATTAATTGTTATCAAGCACCTGGAATTGTGCTGAAATCCTCACGGGAATTCTGCAGGATCAGTCTTATCATCCTATCATCAAGATAGGTCTTACTAAGGTCTTAGTTGCCTTATCTAAGGAAATCTAATCTAAGACCTATTAAGAATTCAAATCTTTCCGGTCCATTCCAAGCTCTTTCCAACTACCTTACAGGCTCTGAATCAAGGAATAATAAGACAAAAGGAAAGAAATAGTTTTTGAAAGGAGGGGCCAGGAGGAAGAGGACAGAAAAGAGAAGTGGTTCTGGTGGGAAGGGGCGGAAGACCACTGCTCATCTTGCCTTTCCTGACGTGGAACCATTTGAGTGGAAGTTTTCTGTCCGAGACGCTAGAGTTGTTTTGTTTTCCTCTCCAAACTGTGGTCACAGCTGTTTTCCTTTCCCTCCATTACCCTAGTTCTCCAGAGCCTTCTACCTGGCAGTGAGGGACCAGTGTAGCTGTGCTAAGCGAGAATTTGATGCAATCAGTTATGTACTTTCTAATGTTAATATTTTGAATTGAAAGCCAGGTAGTATGTTTTTAGACACCTTACTGTTTTACAGAAATATTTTAACTTAAAAGATGAGTAATGAAGATAAGTTTTAGGTCAGTATTTTTTGCTCACAATAATTATTACTCACAATAATTAGTCTTACCATTTGTTTCTAAATTTTTCTTTACATTTAGTTCTTTCAGATACAGATTTACCCTGAGTTTTTTCTAAGTGCCTGCATTAATTTTCTATTGTTGTGTAACAAATTACCACGAACTTAGTGACTTAAAACAACGCTCTGTGTTAGTTCACGGTTCTGGAGGCCAGAAGCCTGGTGGGCTTGGCTGGGCTCTCTGCTTCGATTCTTACAAGGCCAGAATTGAGGCCTGGCTGAGCCCTTCTCTGGAGGCTCTGGGGACGGTCCATTTCCAGCTCATTCCAACTGTTAGCAGAATACAGTTCCTCAAAGCTGCAGGACTGAAGTCTCTTTTCCTTGCTGGCTGTTAGCTAAGGACCCCTTTCAGCTCCTCAGGGCCCCCTGTATTACTTCTCCTGTGACCCCTCTGTCTTCAGACTACAAGTCCAGTCCTCATGCTTCAAACCTTTTTCTGACACCAGCAGGAGACTTCTGCTCTTGGAGGATTCCTGATTAGATTAGGCTCCCCTGGATAGCCTTCCTCTTGCCACATGATGTAACATGAACACAGGACTAGCACCAGGGACAAAAGTCATGGGGACCGTCTTAGAATTCTGCTTACCATGGTGCTAGCAAAATACTTGATAAACCATGCATATTGACTGTGTGCTCACAGTTACGTGACTAAGCATTATATATAATTAAAATTATTTTTTCCTTTTAGGACAGTTCTACTCTTTTTGAAACTTACGATGTTGAACTCATTAAAAAAGATGGACAGAGTCTTGGGATTAGAATTGTTGGCTATGTTGGAACCCCTCATACAGGTAAATGAATCATTTCTATTTTATACTTGGAAATAATTGTGAAAGATGTTAAGGTTTCTAGACAGTAAAATTAAATATCTGCAAATTTTAATTTGAATATTGAATAATAAAACCATGAATCTATAAGAACAACCAGTTACTTTTCAGTGATCAGAGAATCAGTTTTATCTCAATGGTTTTATAGCTGGCTTGATAGTCATTAACAAAAGAATTTAATTGTCCAACTTACTGTATAACATTTGAATTGAACCTCCTCTTCTAAGATAGATATATTTTGAATATTGTGACTGTTACATTAAGACATTTTACATGTAATAAAATGATTACTGCATATATTTCATATCGTGAATGTCAAAAAAGTATTGCTATTGTGTTTAATCACTGGAAAAATAAGATAAAACAGATACTTTAATTAGAATTATTTTCCTTTCACATAGAGGGAATATATTGTAAGAGTAAATATGTGGCCCACGTATCTTTGAATAATACTCCCTCAACTCCCACATGCAAAGCTTTGGTAACTTTCATGGTAATAAGTACTCTATTATTATAGGAGAACCCTTAAAGTAAGAAAAAATAAACCTTTTCCACAAATATCTGCTAGTAACATGAAAATCCAGAGTTACGAAATGTTCTAGTTTTTTAAAAATAGCAAGATTAGAGAGTGATTTTTTTTTAAAAAATTATTTTGCATACTTACAGCAGGTGGAAAGATTAAAAGTGCTAATGTATTCAGAGTCCTGAATGAAATTCATGTCAGACCACCTTGTGCTATTTTAGCCTAATGAAATAACTGCTTTCAGACCGTTAGATTTCTCTAAGTGCTACCTTCTTTAGGTTCAGAATTTAAATGAGTTCCAAAAGAGCTAAGTATGGATTGTATAATAATGTTGCAAAAAAACTGTATTGAGTAGCTCCTAATATGCTGTTTGGTTAGAGAAGTCATGGCTTAGTTCCTAAATTTGTGGCTTATGAACCTTTATTATATTAAGTTTTCAGGGTGTTCTTGTAAATCTAATGACAGTCATGCAGAATAAAAGGAAAGTGAATAACTGATAGAAAATTGAGAACATTTGATGTTTATGTTACTGAATAAAGAAAAGAATCATTTTACTTCTTCACCCTCAAAAGAAGTTTTTGGGACTGGGTGGGGGGCAATGGTGAATCCAAAAACTGGAACATTTTAAAACTCAATATGCTTTTTAACATGTAGTCTTTCAACATAATTTTCCCTTTATTCCATTCATTGGAACTTTTGAGCAGTTATTTTACTTAATTCTGGAAGCTGGTAGAAAAATGGATATAAAAAAAGTCCATTCAGGGAGACAGACCTGTAAATAACTCTCAATTGTTAGAGGATAAATGAAATATATGTTTTAGCAGAGATACAAGCACACCATTATCATGTGGATCAGATGAAAGATTCAGTTTGACAGAGGGAAATAGAGACTTCACGAAGAAAGAGCATTTGTGCTGGGCATGGGAAAGGGGAAGGATTTTGATAGAAGGGGTGAGGTTGACAGGAAGAAAAAGTGAAATGAGAAAAAGGATAAAATCATAAAAATACTTGTTTTGGTGGAATATCAAGAGTCTGTGTGTCTGGACTTTTGTCTTGTAGGGAGAGTAGTTGGAAGATGAAATTTAAAAAAGTTTGGGGCAGATTATGGAGGTCCTTGAATGTGATTCTATGAAATTTACATTTTATTATCTAGGCAGTAGGAATCCACTGATGTTTGTTTTTCTTCTGTAGACAATATTTTAAACTCATATGAAATTAAAAAATAAAAATATAAAATCGTCCAAAGTGGTAGTTTTTCATTTTCCATTTCCCCTCCAGTCTTTGCCCATAGACATTCATAGTTTCTGTATAGTTGTAATTTTTATATGGCCATTTATTTCTGTTTAAATGTTTTTTTTTATGCTATAAGGGTTATTCCATGTTGCAATGTTCTAGTTTTTAAGGCTGTGTGTACTTTTCTGTGTTTGGGAAGCTAACATAGCAGTGAGCTGGATATAGGCAGGAAGACCTGTTAGGAGACTTAATGGGGTGCTGGTGAAGAGTGAGGAGGGTTGATGCCAGGTCAGCGGTGAGAAGGGAGAAGACCAAGAGAAGAGGGTCCTCCTCACCCTGGGCCCTCTGAATCCCAGCTTCTACAGAAGGGCGTTTCATCAAGGTTTCATTACTGAGTCTTTTTCCAGGAAAAGTCATCAGTCAAATCATTTCAAATTTGGGTCACTTGTGATGGTGACAGTTTGACATAATCCATCAATTTCTCTGCTTATGTTCAAAATAGTGTTTATCAAACCTCCAGTCAGCCCTTTAGCTAATGAACCTCTTGATATGATTTTGTAATCAAGGCCTAATTAGAGCTTTCTTCTTTTTTCCGTATGTTTTGTGCACCTTAGGGGAAGCTTCAGGGATTTATGTGAAAAGTATAATACCCGGCAGCGCGGCATACCACAATGGCCAGATTCAAGTGAACGACAAAATAATTGCTGTAAGTAACTGCCCTCTGTTTTAGAATTGACTCGAATTGGGGAAAAAGTTATCTTTGTTATAATATGTATGAGAGGGGAACAGCTTAATATAATGTCATAGTGTTTTAAGAAATCAAGTTTGTTAGTATGGTGAAATCTCATTAATTTGGACTCTCATGGTCCTGAATTTGATTTTTATGTACTGTCTGTGGAAAAAGGGGTCACTAAACCATATTGGTAGGAAAACATATATATGTATTTGGAAGATGCTCTAGCTTCTCCCAGAGAACATTTCCAGGACCTCTTTGTGTTCTTCAAAGTCACCATTTCACCTACAATTAACAGGCTACTAACCAGCTCCTTGTCATCTCTTCATGAAGGTAATTTTTCTACTAACAGTCATTTTGAGTACATACAAAACTGAGATATTTTACATATTGGGGAATATAATAGTTACCTTTTTTTTTTGACATTTTTTTTTTTATTGATGTCTTAGTTTATAACACTGTGGGGTTTTAGTTGTACATTTTTGTTTATCCGTCACCTTGTGGATGTAACCCTTCACCCCTTGTGCCCCCCCCACCCCCCTTCCCCTTGGTAACCACCAATCAGTTCTCTCTGTCCGTGTGTTCACTTATATTCCATATATGAGTGAGTTCATGCAGTGTCTGTCCTTCTCTCTCTGGCTTATTTCACTTAACATAATACCCTCTAGGTCCTTCCATGTTGTTGCAAATGGGACAATTGTGTCTTTTCTTATGGCTGAGTAGTATTCCATTGTATGTATATACCACATCTTCTTTAACCAGTCATCAGTTGAGGGACACTTATAATAGTTACCTTTTATCAATTCAGATTGCTCATTCCTCCATTTAGTAGAAATTAGTTAAATTTTACAGTTTATTTGAATAATATTTTCGAAGTAAATACGCACACACACATTTAATTAAGTGATCTACGTAGAAACAAGTGTTTGTTGGTATACCCTGAATCTTTGTCCTTCAGGTCTCTTCTAAGGAAGCACCTTCGTGACCTTGGCTTTTACGTTGTTGAGCTTAGGAGGTGTCTTGTGACTTGCAGAGTGTGGAGAGCAGCAGTGGCAGTGGGCGCTGTGGAGCACGTGCTGCCAGGAAAGCTGCAGGGTGGTTTGCTCGCTCAAAGGGGTTGAGAGGAGGAAGTACCTTTCCTGCACGTACCTCTTCAGAACACCAGGAAACCCAGTGGAGGGAGAGCAGCGTGTTTCTTCTGGAAAATGTCACATAGTGATGTGACAGAGGGATGAAGTATTGGATGACCTCTTCAGTTTTGATAATAATGGCTTGCTTCTCTTAACACACCTTGAAAGCTGTGTGTGACGGCGACCATCTTTTATGGCACTTTGAATTTTGAATAGCATCAGGGACTAAGACCCTTACCTCTCAGGCTTCAGTTAACATGTGTGACTTAGGAGTACAAGTCTGAATTTGCTTTCTAGTTTTTCAGGAAGTTCATCAGCATGTTTTACTACTAGTTTTGTGTCTTTATTCAAGAATATTTTCCTAGGTGTAATACAAATTATTTTCAGAGTAAAATTAATTACCTCATTTTATTTTGCCTTGCCAGAGTTAAAAACAGCAGCAAACTTGAAACCTCTCTTCCATGTGTCTCTTATTGTTCTAGGTCAACGGTGTGAATATCCAGGGTTTTGCCAACCAGGATGTTGTTGACGTGCTACGAAATTCAGGGCAAGTGGTGCATCTAACTCTAGCTCGAAGGAAGGCGTCCTCACCTGCTTCTCCACACGAGTGGCCTTCAGACAGAGGTGATGAATTCCACTCTCTCTCCCCCCACCTTGTGGTCTGGGTTTAGAAGAGTAGCTCATCTATGGAAGTTGTTATGTGATCTGGGAAGGAAAAGCTGACCCCCTTGTGTAATGCAGCGATAGAGAAACGAATTAGCTCATTGTGCAGTGAAGAGTTTCCTCTGCCTGTTACAATGTGCCGTCCAAATGTTAGAACGTGAACCCTGCCTGATGTGCGTTAAGCTCTGAGAGCTCCTCTAAATGGAGATGGAAATGATTTTCCCAAAAAGCTTCCAAATTTCATTTATTACTTATATTTGAATAATAAAGTTTTGACACCTTTTGTTCCAAGGGCTCTCATTTGTCTACTGCTTTGACACTTTGCAAACTTTAAGTTTCATATTACTTCTAACGATATATTTGGTTCTAATGTCTCTTGATTTACTTTTTGAAATATAGTAAGAGAAAATAAAACCTGGATTTCTATCAAGAACATTTTTATTTGTAAAATAATATTTGTTATTTTGATTGTAAGAATAGTAAATTTTCAGTATGGAACAAATACATAATTGTATGCATGCCAGTTTTTAATTATCAAATGTGTATATCAACAAAATTTGATAATCAGGGGAACACATATTCAGGTTAAATGAATGACTAGTTATATAACTAGTGAGTAAGAAAGAATTCCGTTAGAATGTGTTAGAAGATGAGTACTTTTTTCCCCTCCTCTGAAGATGTGATAAGCCTGGGAGCCTTTGCTTTCATCTGCTATTGATTTGTATTTAAATTGGAACTTTTTAAGTTTTATGTGACCATGGAAATTCTGCTGCTGAGAGACAGATGCCCTGTCAATTGCACTGTGTGTGTGACATTTAAAATCGCCTAAGTAGTACAAATTGTGCAAATGCTACATTGACCTTAAGAGGTTGACATAAATATTTCTGTTGATACAGTGGTTTTGAAAAGCTCTGCTAGAGCCCGTGGCTCCGGTCTGCTGCATCAGGTGAAGGCGTCATCTTGTGAATTCGCAGTTCTCTGCTGGGCACGCCCACATGTTAAGTTCGTGTGGGGATCAGTTTTGACTCTGAACCTGCATCTCTCCCCGTGGTCTGGGCGTCCTCCCTCTGTTTCACTCGCTCCTCTGAGGAGCCCTCCTGCTCCACTGTAGCGTTCATCTTGCTCGGTTGTGGTCACCTGTTCTGTGTGTGGCCGCTATGTTATAGGGGAGAGGCGATGCCTTTGTCCCCCACCCCACGTCACACGTCACGTCATCAGCAGTTAAGTCTGTTTTACTGAAACAAACGGCACAGCTTCCAGCTCTGCCCAGCACCTCCCTGTCCCGTTCTGCATCCACTTTTTCTCCTCTACACTCCTGCCATTTGCACACCTTGTATACTTGTGTACTGGTTTGTATACCACTTGTGGCACACAGTGGCGTCACGTGCTGCTCTGTCCTACAGACTCTTCTCCCCAGCTCTGCTAGTGGCTTCTGGCTGGCGTTTCTTTTGCTAGCCCTGGGCTGTGCTTTTAGTATGTGTCAGTAGACTGATGATCTGAAAAATCCTATATATGGCTTCAAATCTCATGTTAAGATCATAGGAACTTTTAACTTGTTACGTTTTTTAATTTTTTATTGTAAAAATTTTCAAACATACAGAAACGTTGAAAAATGATATAACAAATACCCACAAACCTGCCATTTAGATTCAGCCATTTGCTTCATCAGTTTATCTTTTCTCCTGAAGCATTTAAGAGTGAGTACAGACGTCATGATGCTTCAGACCTAAGGCTTCGGTCTATAGCTTCTGCAAACACGGATAATCTCTTACATAACTGTGGTATCATCATCACACCAAAGAGGTGCAATAGTCATTCCCTGATACCCAGTTCCCAGCGCATACTTAAATTTCCCCAGTTGCTCCCGAATGTCTTTTGTAGCTTCTCTTCCCACTCCCTCTCTCTCCCAAAAAAACCCCATAAAATCAAGATCCAGTCATGCATTGCCCTTGTTGCATGTGTTACATTTCTTTGGTTTCTTAGTCTAGAAGAATCCCCTAGCCCTGCCCCCATGGCATAGACTTTTTGTCCATTTGTCACTAGAATGCTACATCCTGAATTTGATTGCTTCCTTGTGGTGCCATTTAACTTGTTCCTCTATCCGCTGTGTTTCCTGTGAGCTGGAAGCTAGACCTAAGGCCTCAGTTAGGTTCAGGTGAAATATTTTTGGTAAGAATACTTTGTAAGTCACATGTGACTATTTAAAAATAACCTTAAATGACTCTTGGTCAAACTCTCTTGTGTTTGAGAGATACACAGAGACTTGCACACTTGAGGTGGAAAGCTTTGGGTATCCTGTTACTTTACTTGGCTCCGTTTAGCTAAGGGAGGAACCTCTGCAAGCAGGACGTCCTCTCCAGGTCCCTCCTAGGTCGGGAGGTTGCCTCTGTGGAGTTCTTTGTCAGACTCATGATGATGTCATGCAGAACCTGGGAGAGCCCGGAGCCGAGGGACCGGCTTCCTCTCGCATATATCTTACCCCTGTTCTCTACCCACCGCAGCACAAGAGCACAACACCTCGTGTTCTTGTCCTTTCCAGGTGGTGTGGAACAGCATCTGCACCTGCTTTGTCATTGACTCTAATTTGCTTTTCTCTTCCCGTTGCCTAGGTCCTTATTCCTTTCAATACTACCGGCAAGCTGACTTTTTTAGGAATTGAGTGGTTATCACACATGGCATTTTAAATAAAGGAATCCTATGTGTAAGTGACCTGAGACATTTGTACTGAGGTCGTGAGACAGGAGGCAGGAGTGGAAGGAACTCACTTCATATGGTCTTCAGTGCGGTGATTCAAGGTAGCAATTCTTGTTTTAGGAGCTGTTGTGGAACCACCGAAAACACCAGCCCTCTTTCTAACTGGAGCAGTGGAAACGGAAACTAATCTGGACAGTGAAGATGAGGAAACTGAAGAAAGAATGGATAATCTAAGAAATGAAAACATACAAGCCTTAGAAAGATTGGGTAGGCACAGAGCGTTCAGTTCAGAGCAATTTGTCTTTCTCTTTTGTTAACCATTTTCTCTCTATAAATGTGAGGAATTTTAGAGGCATTTTGGAGTATAAAATAGGATATTTTTAATATCAACATCCTAACACTTACATATTGTTGTTAATCTTTGTTTACATTAATTTTGAATGCCTTTTTCTCAGTATGTGATGGCTATTTTTTAATCTTGTCAGCATTTTTAATTACCGTGCACTTTAGCTTGTATGTTATATTATCACAGATGTAGCTATAGTGATAGAGCTGTCTGTGTACCTATGGCAGTGTTTCTTTTTCACCACAAAAGTTAATAATGTACACGTTGTTATATGTTTCATCAAATTGCCAGGTTGCTGTCTATTTATCCTTTAATTCTCTTCTTAATCGGTGCACCTTTGTCCTTTCTCTTCGTGCTCTGACGCCTCGGCTCCTGTAATTGACTCTGTTCGGCAAGCAGGTCGCGGAGCGGTCTCACACAGTTCCCTGCACGGAGGCGCTCGGGGAAGCCCTTGAAACAGAGCACTCAGCGCCGTGTGTGTTCCAGAGAAGTCTGGCTTCTGGCTCTGATTGTCTTGTCTCAGGAAAGAATGGCCTAGGGAAGGAGTTATGGCCTTATTCTTGTTAAAACATTCCTATGATTTGGAATTTTACCTTGTGCTTTTCGATCCACGTAGATGGCAGTTAATCTCTGCTAGTTAAGTGAACCCAGATGGATTTTCAGTGAACTCTCAGGTGAAAATCAAATACATTCTGAAGTTAGAAATATTTTTAAAAATATTTTATCAGCTCTTTTTGGATCAACCTTACTATGTATTTTTTTTTCATGAGTATGTGTAATTTCAGCTTGAGAGTTAGACCAAAATCTTCTGACTGCTATGAAGTTAGCTCTCTTTTTTGTTGTTGGGGAGGAAGAATTTTCCCTTCTTCCCTTCTAGGTTCTTTGGCCAGTTTAATAATTAAATTGGCATAAGACAGATTAACAGGAGAAAAACAAGTTGAAGTACGTACAGGAGCTTCATGAAAACATGAGACCCAAGGGTGAGTTGGGCAGTTGAGGCTCGTATGCCATCCTGAGCTGAGGAAAGGGGCAGAGGTTTGGGGCCTCAGGGGGGAGCAGGAGTTCACAGGGTGATATCCCGAGCTAAGGAATGGGTCAGGGGTCTGGGGCCTCGGGGGGGGGCAGGAGTTCACAGGGTGATATCCTGAGCTGAGGAATGGGGCAGGGGTCTGGGGCCTCAGAGGGGCAGGACTTCCCAGGGTGATAAGAGCAGATGTCTGCCCCCTGTGCAGATGGGTCTTTCAGATAAATGTCCTCTCTGGTGGTAGCTCTTTTCTGGTACAGGCCCTCTGTCTGAATTCTTTTAGGTAGTTAAGGAAGAAGTAAAAGCTTTTCCTGAGTCTGCTGGCTCTTGATTGTCTTCAAGACCCAAAATAATCCACATGCCAAAGTGGTGTATTTTGGGGTGGCATATTCTGCTCCCCTCATTGCCATTGGAATAATTATTTCAGATCATCATGCTATTCATTTTTTTGATCATTTTTTGTAGCCCAGCGTTTATCGAGCTGCTGAAAATAATCTCTTTCCTCTGGTACTTAGGTCTTTGTGCTGTGCTTTCAAACTCATGCCTGACTGTGCTTTTATTGTACAACTAAAAGATAAAAATGTAGTCAAAAGAATTACAGGAGAAATGTCAACATCATTATACATGTGTATGAAATATCATCTTTAAATATCCTGTTTTTAAGCTTACAGTTCAACAGTACATTGCAAATTTTGTTTAAATTAGCTTCCTAGATAAGAAACTGCTGCCCAGAAGAAATGTAACAGGTGAGATGGTAGAACTCCTAATGTAATTTCTCACAGAAATGTTAACAAGAGGAGGCACAAATGTGCAGAGCCCACATGAATGATATTTGTTTTTACTAAAATCTTTGGCTAATTATTTCCAAAATGTGATCTAGCATAACAGTTAATATAGTTATTTCATGGATCTTCTTTTGTAAATCTAGTAATTTAAGTTCTCTAGTGTTCATTAGTCTCTGATTTCTGAGGTTAGCCTGCTTTACTTAATGATTGAATTATGTAATTAAGCATTATATGCATCCAAGATGAGCTGTCCGTGCTGAAGACAGAAGGAGCTGATAATGCAAGTGATGTTTGATTTTAGACAGATGGTTATGTCAGTTGTGATAAGTGTTCTGTGACTTCTCCAATCTTGTGACAAAATGGAGAGAATTTTTCTTTAACTTAAAGAAAAAAGGTGGAGGTTTGTTTATTTTCTGCTACTACTGTGGATATAAATTGAAATTACAGTTTCAGTTCTTTAACTTTTGCCTATTAGGCATCATTCAAACTACAGACTGCGCTGAGCTTCTGGCTAAGGCCATATGGAGGACAGGCAGGACGCTTGAAATCTGTCCTAGCTCTTTAAAATTATCTTACCCATGCAAAAAAGGCAGTATGGCTCTCAAGTAAGAAAATCAAAGGGGCTGGCCTGGTGGCATAGTGGTTAAGTTCGCGCGCTCCGCTTCGGTGGCCCGGGGTTCGCAGTTTTGGATCCCGGGTGCGGACCTACACACCGCTTATCAAGCCGTGCTGTGGCAGCATCCCACATATAAAGTAGAGGATGATGGGCACAGATGTTAGCCCAGGGCCAATCTTCGTCAGCAAAAAGAGGAGGATTGTCAACAGATGTTAGCTCAGGGCTAATCTTCCTCACCAAAAAAAGAAAGAAAGTCATAAAGATATGATGACCAAGTAGCCACAAAAGACCAGAGTAAAATCAAAGCTGTTAAAACTTGTGCAACTCCCTGGTTGCATTAAACCAGACCAGCCTTTACATCGCCCACTGAGAAGTCCGAGTGGGTTGTGTGATATGCCTAGTCGATAGGAAAGAAATCTTGATGAGCTTTTACTTTTCCTGTGGGTGAGTGGAAGGTACTACTTGGACGTGATTAACATTTAAATTAAATCCTTGTTTGTCCTACCATATTATAAAGCAAAGCCAGATGCATTTTACTTGTAAACTACAGGATGTTTACATATAAACTGTATATAATTCAAATTTCATTTATAACTCTTCATTTCCTCTTCCCTTTAAAAGATTCCTTACCAACAAAAGCCCCGTCATAATTTGGTCACAGCTGGTCTTTACATTTGTCTTATAGGTCATCTCTGATTTAATTCACCTGGTAGACCTCAGTTAATGCATTTTCCTTTTTATTCATTTCTCTTTTACTTACTGAAACTGTGCTCTTATTGAAGAATTTAGTAGTTAAGTGTGTTTGGCTCACAGTAGCCTCAACATTCTTTTTTTTTAATCCAGAAAGAGTCCCACACTTTCCAGAAAATGAGCTGAAATCCAGATGGGAAAACCTATTGGGCCCTGATTATGAAGTAATGGTATGTTAAAATCTTCTAATAAAAAACACTCATGTCTCATTTCATGTCAAGCTCTTAACACTACAGGAGAGTCAAAGAATCAGCCTGCCTTTATTTTTTCCTCCTGCTTTTCTTCTCTATTGAATCAATCAATTGATTTCTTTTTTTTTTTTTTTTTAGCATTTTAAGCTGTAAGAACAGTTAAGGACTGCACACAAGTTTCAGTTACAATTAGCAGACACTCAGTTCATGTTGAAACCATTTAAGTCGACTATAGGCAGAAAAATGTGAGGAGAGAGAGGGCTGGCCTTTAAATTTATAACCTGTATCAGCTGCTTAAAATTGCTGGCATTTTTATGATTGCTTTTATGATCTGTTTGTTTTATTGTACACTGAAAGGGCTGTGGATATTAGTCCTATGTTTCACAAAGAATCTTACAGTTTTATGAGAAAAATGAAAGAATGATTATCAGTTGTATCTGGGAGAGCAGGAAGTAATTTAGGTTGGGTATAAGTTTATAGAGCCAGTCGTCCATTAGACTTCCCTTCACCTCTTATTAGATTCATCGAGTAAGGGACTGATTACATTTCCCCGTGTGAATCCACATTAAAGCAGAAAGCTATGCTTAGGAAAGCCTGTGCAGTGTTCACTAAATGCGTTAGTAATAAAATATTCTGTTACATTTCTGTTGTCATTCACATTTTCTTACGTGTGTTTATCATTAGCACTTGACTGGTTGGAAATTTTTTTCCTCTTCTTGATTCAGAATATACAGCCACTATCTGTTGTCAGAAATTTTCCACTGTCAGTAAGATGAGTCATAACAGTCCATACTTTCTCTTCTTGCTAATTTTGTACTTGCGTGTCCTCATGCACTGCTGCTTCTTGACTTCATCGATGTCGGAGGCTGTTTTGTTACTAGGCTGTCACCTTTGAGAATAATCTGTCACCTGGCAGATGGCCTTTTTTACTATCCTTAGTGGTTTGATAGTCAAAGTAATTTGGGAAACCAGTATTTATAAATGGCCAGTTTTGTGATGGGCTCTTTTTTGTTAAATTGTTATCCTCCTTATAACTACCCTTCCAAATTTCATTGATCATGTGATGAGGTCATAACAGAGGGGCTGAAAAGAGGAGACAGAATTTAAAGTTGGAAATTTAAAGTGACAGCTTAAGTCACTGGAGTTGTAACTTGTTCTGCAGGACGAGGAGCAGAAAGGAGAAGTGAGGCAAGATGAATGCATGCATGTCTCCAGTGTTTCTTGTTTTATTTTCTTCCAGAACCTACTTATTTGCAGTGCAATACTTTTAGAAACTTTAGCTGGGTCGTTGTTGAACTCGTCCCTCCTTCCAGATGTGCCTTATTTTATTAACAACTTACAGATGCAAGTCATCAGTAAAGTATTTTACTTGCAAGGGCTTCACTTCTGTGGGCGTCCACCATTGAAGCTTAGAACAAGAGTTTCAGGCCAGGACTCAAAGCTCTGAGTATTCCGTGAGCTTCCCGCCTGTCCAGGTCTTTCCGTTTGTGTCCTCGCCAGCTACTTCTCCTGGGGAAATGGTTTGAGCTTGCTGTGGAAAGTCAGATGCTTCAGTTTTTCCAAACTTGTCTGACTTTACTGACCTTGCAAACTTTGTTTTAAGGCCTGAATTTAAAAATAAAAATGACCATACTCTTGGTTTTGTCAAAATAATAAAATTTTTATGAACTCAATGTAATGGAGGATTATATTAAAATTTTAGGGATGGTGGATTTTTAAAAATAGTATGTGTATTTGCCCGTCACCGTCTGGTTTAACTTTTGAATAATTTAGGAAAAAAGATTGCTGTGGAGAACAATAACAACAAAAAAGCAAATATTCTCTGAAATTTTACATTATGTGTTATACTTACGGATTTTAGAACTATAGAAAAGAGATTAGAATGCAGGTCAGAGGGAGTTATCATGTATAGGTTTTACAGATTTTTTTCAAGAAACTTAGGAAGAAATAAAGTTATGCTTTTGCTAATATTGGAGATATTTTTTCTTGTAAATTTAGGTTGCTACCTTGGACACACAGATTGCAGATGATGCTGAGTTACAGAAATATTCGAAGGTAAGCAGTATTTTAAAAATTACCAGTTTTTTATTATTTGAAGAACTTTCTCGAAGTTCTTATCACAGAAATGAAATTAGTGCTGTGACCTAAGTTTCCAGAATTTAGTCTTGGGTGTTTCCTGGAAATGTGGTGAGTTCTCACTGTTGTGGAAGCTGATGGTCAGATGTGCCGGGGAAGAGTGTGGTCCCCTGTGTCACCTCCAGAAGCCAGGAACTAGTTTCGGCTGCTGTGCCCGCCTTCCAGGTGGTACACAGTGTAACCTCGTGCACGGTGTGCCTTAGCCCTTCAGGTGCTAGAACAGGGCCTTTAAAGAGGTTTCATGAAAATCAGGACCACAAGTATAGACTTTAACAAAATCCTTCAGGTCCAGATGTTTGAGGACAGAAAAGTGGTTTATCTTCTGAGTACAGGCAAGATTTTCTCTTGAATTTAAAAGATTTTATAGTGAGAGCTTTATTTCTAATGGCAAAATGCCAAATGGTAACTTTTACAGTTTTTCCCAACATTTTAGTGTCCTCTCACCACAAATTAATTTTATAGTTCCTATTCTGAGTAATCGAAAGCCAGGGTAGTTGAAACTTAGAGAAGCCTTCTAGCTGGCTTTCTCAACAAATGATGAGAAAGGAAAGGTTTTCTCAGCACAGTTTCAGAAGTTACGCTGTCATCCCACATGGGGTCCACGAGCCGAGCTCGGCCTGAACTCTGCTGTCACAGGCCATATTCAAAGTGAGTTTTCTCTGTCCCACGTAGGTTTGCTAAGAGGTGATTTCTAGATAGCGCTACCATTTCCTGCTTTGAGTATTTGTGGTGAATATTTCTCTTCCATAATTTTATGTAATATGTGCTATAATTTTATAGGTTTGAATTTTTAAGGCTGACACTGGAGAGTATTTCCTTCTAAGCTAACCTGTGTTTTGAGTCACTTCCATGCTGTGTCGGTGTGGGCCAACTGTCCGAGCTTCCTCAGACGTGCAGTGTGAAAGCAACGTGGCATAGCTTGTAGTTAATTTAAAACTATTTACAAAATCATCTTTATATTAGAATAGTCACTAATTACTGCTTTATCTAAATATGTTGAGATGGATTTAATTCAAAATGAAAATAAGAAATATAAGTACCTCGCCAAACTTCAAGTGTTATTAATTACTGCAGTATAGTTTACTGATTCGTGGACTCTGGAGCCAGATGTCCGAGTTCACACTCTGGCTTGTCCACTCACTAGCCTGTAAACTTATCTAAACCCTGGGTCTCGGTTTTGTTGTCCGGACAGGGGAGATATTAATCGGTACCTACTTCTTGAGTTCTATAGGATTTAAAGGTAATGTGCCTAGGGTAGTTGCGAGCATGTTGTAGGCTGTTGTTATTATTTTAATTATCATTCATATAAATCAATGATGCTTTTCCCTGACATTGTCCTTTAATTTACACTAAACTCTTAGATCTGGGGTATTTTCTGTTGACTGTCTTGCATCTCACTAGAGTTCCTGTGCCTAATCTCCTGCTAAAGCCCATCTATTGAGTCCTTAATTTTAGTCGTTATATTTTTCTATTCTAGAATTTGTTTCATTCCTTTTTAGATTATGATTCTTTTGGTGGAATTCTCAATAAAAAATAAATCTGTATTTGCCATCTTTTTTGCTATTTCTTGAACATGTTAATCATAACTTAGGAAGACTTTAAATAATTCCAATATCTGGACCAACCTTAGATGTGTTTCTGTTGTTTGATATTTTCTCTAGTTATGGTTATTTGGTGGTATCTCTCATTATGACATAAAATGTCCGACGTTATGTATGCCAACTACAAAAGGATTCAGGTGATGTTCTTTCTGTCCAGAGGACTCACTCTTTCCTCTAATGAAGAGACAGAGTGTGTGTGCACACGTGGGTGTGTGTACGTGCGTGTGCGTGTGGGGGGGTGATCATCTCTGAGATGCGGCAGGGTTACAGTTCTGGTTCAGACTCTCTGGTTTGCCTTTGCTCCTAGGACCTAGCCCTCCACATGCTCCATGTGAGTCTGGGGGTGTTTACCGGTCCCCACTCCCTGGTGGGGCCTCAACTCCACTTCTGTCTCCTCGGTACTTTGGGGCTGCTGAAATCTTTGCTTTGCTCTTCAGAGGTTTCACCTCCTTCCCCTTGTAGCATCAGAACTCAAGACATCCCTGGGGGGACACGCTCCAGCTCAGGCTCGTCTGTCCTCCTGTGTTCAAGGCCAGAGGACCCTGTATCCTCACACTCTGTAATACGTAAGAAAGGATGATAACTGCACTTTGTGTCTTAAAGAACAGCGTTGTCTTTTTCTGGGCAGCTGTTCTTTCTCAACTCCACTCCCCAGCTCCTTGCCACGGGTCTTACTCATTCCATCTTCTTCCCTGATCAACTTCTATGCCATGTATATATGTCTGTGTACTCAGTAACTCTAGGATAGAGGCATGGAGGGGCTGTGAGTTGAACAGACTTCCAGAACTGCCTCATAGAAACACCAGTGCAGCCAGTTGTTTGTTCATTCAGTCAGTCATCCTTCATTCATTCATCCATCAAATATTTTGTAGTATCTACTCGATGCTAGGTCCTCTGCTGGGTGCGGGGGTTTCAGAAGAGAACAAAGCAGGAAAAAGTCCCTGTCCTGTGTCTTAGTGGGGGGAGATAGAATTAAGTAAGTGAATAATACAGTCTGTGACATGTGCCATGCAGAATGTTAAGTCAGGGAAGATGGATAAGGAATTCAGGAGAGAGAGTGCATTTGTACTTTTTGGGAGGTTGACCAGGGAAGGCCTCATTAAGAAAGTGACATTTGAGGAAGCACTTTAGGAGGTGAAATAAGCAGCCTAACTTTTCTTCTATGTAGATGAACAATAATATGTATGTTGTAGATGATTAAATATAAGTATATTTAATATAGGCCCTAATTAATGTAGTTCAATGCCAACACATAAGACTTGTTCGTAAGTGGTGGTTTTGTTTCCCAGTTGTATGCTTCTAGGACCTTTAGTCTCTGACCTTTTAAAGCCTTTTTTTTTAATAAGCTATTTTGAAACATTTAATTATTTAATTGAAATTTTGTTGTGGAAGAAGTTTTTGCACTGGAAGGAAGAGCCGCCTGTAACTGCACTGGTGTCTCTTCACGGTCAGTTGTTGGCTGTCCATGATCACGTGCTTGTGGGTACATCCTCCTGTGTCACACACGTGAGCGAGAGAAGGGGGTGTGCTTTTCCCACATAACATTAACACACATTCACTTTCTTCTACATTGATTTCTTGATTATAAATGTCCACAGATTATTTCTTTTTTGATGAGCTATAATTATTTAAATCCCCTTATAACTGGGAGTTTACTTCTTAACTCAGTAGCTTCTCATTTCTCCCTGCAATATGTAAAGGAGACTTTAACCGATCAAAGCCCATTTCACAGATGAGGACACTAAGGTTTGCACAGGTTGAATGACTCACCTCAGATTATACAGCCAGATAGTAGCAGAGGCGGGTTGCAGCTTAGAGTGCATTCATCCACTCCTGAAATGTTTCCTGAGCTCCTGCTCCCTGCCAGACACTGCGCCACCAGCCGCGGGGAGCAGCCTGGAAAAGGCCCAGGCTCTCACTGAGCTTAGATTCTGGGCTGGGTAGGAGCATGATAGTAAACCAGTGAAAATAACTTGGTAAGAAAGTTGTAGATTCTAAGAGGTGATGCAAAGGAACAACAGTGTGACGAGAGCTAACGGGGGCCGCTGTAGAGGGAGCCCCAGCGAAGGCCTTGAGCTCAGGCTTGAAGGATAAGAATGAGGTGAGCTGGGAGACAGGTGAGGGCAGGTGCAGCAGCCCCATGCGGGGGAGGGCTGCGTGTGGGAGGAGTGGAGGCTGTTTCAGTGTCTGGGTCAGACTAAGTGCAGAGGAGAAGGTGCTAACTGAGCTGGCGAGGAAGACCGGGAACCACGGCCTTGAGATCCTCAGCGATGAGCAGGGCACCGGCGGGAGGTTCAGGCAGGGTGGTGTCACGATGTGAGGTCAAGGCTGAAGGGTTCTCCTCTGTCCCATTGGCTTTCGGATTAGGGAACTGGTGTTTCATGGCTAAAGCTTGTTTTCCTAAGGGTCTGGCTGTCTGTAGGTGGTCACTCCGGGTTACTACCCATAGTCATCACTCTGGAAGGGGTTGTGATTCAAGAAGTATCTTCCTATATTCCGGGCCAGTGACTAGAGAAGGCTTTCTCCTGAGGTGAGTGGGGTTGTGAGGAAAGAGGGAGGTGGGACAGTGGCCTGAGCATTGGCTGCACTGCTTCTCGGAGGCTGGTGATCACAACACAGGAACGTCTGAGGAGATGCGTGCATTCCCGCATCTGGGAGTCACGCTTCAGGGACGGCTCTTGGCGGGTGCTCACTCTTGAGAAAATCACAATACCGTGAGGACGGAGTGTGAAGCTCAGTCCAGTGACCTTTCTGCCGGCCATCAGTGGTGTACGGGGTGTTAGCAGTATCCCTAGCCTGGGAAACAAAACACCAGGTCCTGTTCTCTGGATGTGACAAGACCGACAGACAGGTTTCACTTTATTTCCTTCCAGATGATATTCTCGGAACCAGAGGGCATTAAAACGTGTTTCCCCCTCACTGTGATGAGCAAATGTAATTTTCAAGGTGGAGGGATGCACTGGGCCCTGCAGGAGCTGGGTCACTGGGTTACCAGCTCAGTTCTTTGCTTTAAATACATCTTTATTTCTCACAGTCACCCTACTGGCCAGCAGCTATCTCCTCCTTTCCATTTTTTTTTTTTTTTTTGTGAGGAAGACCAGCCCTGAGCTAACATCCGTTGCCAATCCTCCTCTTTTTGCCTGAGGAAGACTGGCCCTGGGCTAACATCCGTGCCCATCTTCCTCTACTTTATATGGGACGCCGCCACAGCATGGCTGACAGGCAGTGCGTCGGCGGGCGACCGGGATCTGAACCCACGAACGCCGGGCTGCCAAGCGCGGACTTAACCGCTGCGCCACCGGGCAGGCCCCTCCTTTCCATTTTTTTATACGTGGAAACTGAGCGTCAGGCAGGTCAGGTGACTTGCCCAACATCACCTGCAGCTTATAAGTGGCAAAATTAGGAAACAAGTCAGGGGATATCTAGCTTCTGAGTCTGTGCCATTCTTTGCTTTTTTCATTTTCTTTGGAATAGATAATATGTGGAAAGACGTAAAATTAAAGCTGCCGAAGTGTGTACTGCAGAAAATAAGCTTCCCTCCCATCCCATCCCCTGTTCTCCTCCCAGAGGCGCCACCACTGTCACCAGTTCTCAAGCGTGTCATTGCACACTTTGCTGGTCTCTTCTGGAGAACGCAGAATCAGATAACTGCAGGTAACACTGGTCACCTGCTAGGGCAGGTGGCCCACAGAAACATCAGAGGAGCTTTTTCAAAATACATGTGCCCTGTGCTGTTCCTCCTGACCAGTATTCTGACCCTATAGGTTTGGGGTGAGGTCCCTAAAGGAAACTGTGGTCCCTGTCTTGCCTCCCTCCATGGAGAACTCTTGTTCAGGTCTTGCTGCAATGCCTTCTGTATTCATGGGAGGAGGTGCTACTTCCTCAAGACGATGAGGGAGGCTTGCGGGGAGGATGCATTTGAATACACGCTGAAGAATGGGTTTGGAGAAGTAAGAGCAGTGGGTGTTCTAGGGGGAGGAGATGCCATGAGAAAGGGAGAGAAAGGGTCATCCATGCAAAGTGTTAGAGCAGGTGTCAAGAGCTCAAAGCTTGGTGGGCCAGACAGGTGACATGAGTGATGTCTAAAATGATGAACGGCAGCGGAGGCTTCACGTTGGTGTCGGGTGACAGGAGAGCCCTCCGTCTGCTTCTGCACAGGAGAGCACGCACTGGGTAGTGTTTGAACACTCAGAATTAAAATAATCTTAGATGGATGAGAAAAACTAATGTAAATAGAGCTGTAATGGGTCGATTGATTGTCCTCATAACCTCTGAGTGAACACACCTGACTTTGGAGGCCATTTTGCTGTGTTTCACCATTAGTTTAAAAGCTGGAGCCTCATTCTTGGAAAATTTTTTTATTTGTGGTAAATTTAGTAACTCTTCCCCCAATCTTTAAACATAAGTGGCTCTTTCATATCTTCAGACAGCGTGTATGTGTGTGCGCACACGTGTGGGTTATGAGAGCCAATCGTGGGGTTCTTTCTGTTCTATTTTGAGTTCAGCTTTTTGGAAGCATCCTCCCCATCCCACTGACGTGTCTGTTCTTTTCCAGAAGTTTTTTCCTTCTGAAGCAACATCATTTATATTCCCACTTGAGCATTTTTATATCTTGCTTTTGGGTCCTAAAAGTAAAGCTTTTAGCAAAATGAATGAGCTGTGGTTTGTTTCATGACAGGTCTCCCCCCTCACAGGTTGAGGGCCTCTGGGTTTCTTGATGTCATTTGATCTCCATCCTGTTAGCTCTGGCAGTAAGTCACACGGTGGTCGCACTGTCCTTGGGTTCATTTCCTTGTGTCTTTTACTCATCATATCAGGATCCTGAAAATCCTGCTGCTCACCAACGTTGTCAACTTAAGTAGGACCCCTCGCAAAACGAGTTGACTGCGCATCAAGGAGCGTCACGTGTGGTGTGTGTGAAGGCGTCAGTCTTCTGTCTGTCGCACCCGCTCCTGTGGTGTTAGCACCCTCTGCTCCCTCCCTGAGAACTCAGAACCCCGAAGGGGTGGACGGCAGAGACAGGTGAGACGGCTGATCTGTTTAGCTGCTAAATGCAGCTGGGACGGGTAATTAAACAGTCCTGCTCCCGCGGAGAAGCCTGCAGCCGTGTAACATGAAGCCTCAGAAACCCAGCTGCACTCTGATTTAGATCCAGAATGATATTAGGTGGGCCTTTCAGATTGACAGGTTTCATAAACATCATCTCTGGTTTATCTGTTCAGCGTGATTGGAAATGGAGCATGGGTGTTCTGTTCACGGTTTGAGTTTCCAGGGAGCGTGTGGTGTTTACACATATCTGGGGGAAAAGCCTGGAAGGGCACAGCCCTGTATCTGGTGGGGGGAGTCCACAGGTGGGCTCTGCTGCCCCTCCGTGCTCCAGCCTCTCCTGACTTCAGCTCTTCCCTGGATGTAGGAACGGAGTCCACCCTGCAGGGTTAGCAAGGGGTGCTGGAAGGCTGATTGGAATCAGTTCCCTTCTTGGTCCTTTCATTTTTTATAGGGCGTATTACTATCTAAGTCACGAAGATCTCTCTCTGTGCACAGCTGTGTCTTCATTTTAATTTGGACACTTATCTGTATGCAGAAATTGCTACCACCATCTACCCAGTTGCTCAAACCAGAACTTTAGCAATTATGCTTTTCACTCACCTTCCACAAGCAGTCCCCCAGCAGGCTCTTCTTAGGGCTAATGCATCCTTATCCTTCAGTCTCACCTTAAATGTCCCCATCTCTGCAGAACCTACTGTGATCGGCTCTCCAGATGGCCTCCCCGTGTGTGTCTGAGGTCGTGAGCCTGCTCAGCTCCTTCATTGCACTCCTCACAGTTGTAACTGTTTGTTTCTCACGTGCCTGTTGGTGGATTGTTGACTCATGTGCTTGGATCTGCTTGCTCTCTCACTTGCTTATTATCTCCCTGCCTCCCTGGATGTTAGTTCCATGGGGGTTGAGACTGTCTCTTTAATTCACCCAGAATTCTAGCTCATGACTCAAATCTGTGCACATAGTTTACACCCTATAAACAATTGCTGGATATGATGTCCAAACAAGGCTGTAGATCAGGGGTATGCTGGTAAGTGTTGAGCTCTCAAAAAAAAAAGCAGCCCCAGTCTCTAGCGTTCACCAATCTCTGTGGTGTAAATAGTCCCCCACGGCAGGTTGCAAGCTACCAAAGTGAAGTCACTGAGTTGGGAGGTGACTCACAAGCACTTCATTGTTGCGGGCTTCTCCGTCGGAGCAGGACAGTTTAATTACTGGCCCAGCTCATGTAGCAGCTAAACAAATCAACCGTTTCATCTGTCTCTTTCAGTTGCCTGCCCCTTCGGGATCCTCTCAGTTCTTAGATACAGAGTATTTCCCCCATACGTATATAACAGATGTCACTTCAAGAGCGTACATAAAAGGTGGTAAAAATAATTAGAAAGTGATGGATTTTGAGTACTTATTACATTTATTTTTAATACTATTTACTTAATTGTAACTGTATAATTTAATTTTTAATAATGGCTGTGTTTAAGAACTGGCTTGCAGAATTCCTGAAAATTGAACAATCTGCTCTCACAAGCAGGTGCCATTGCCCCGCTGGAGATGACCTGTGGGTGGACCCGCTGACCACTCTCTGCCCGGGTGTTTGCTCACAAAGGAAGGAAGAGAGTGGGCAGAGGTGGGCGGGTGAACTTACCACAGAAACATTTCCCTGAGAGTTTTTAGTCACCTTTTACTACAGAAGAGAGTGACCCCAATGTCTCCTTCTAGCTTAATGCACATGATTTGGTGCAATGACTGGACAGGAGAACGAGGTGGCGGCAGTGAGAAGTAAAGAAATCATGGGGAGAGAACAAGAGTGAAAACCCTCCACTTGGAGCACTGGAGCATCCTCTTGCCAGGGATGGTTGTAGATCCCAAAGTGCCTGGTGGTCAGGAGCACTCGTTTTTGGAAAACTAGCCCAGGGCCAGAAGTCCCTCAGGCCTGTTTGAGGTCACTGAGGTCCTAGTTGGCTGGACTGCTTGCCACTTCACGTTTGTCTGTGTGTCTGTGGTGGGAAGGAAACGAGCCCCAGGTGGTGTCTGAAGCAAGGCCCGTGGGACTCTGGGGACTCAGAGCAGATGACCAAGGTGAGGTGACAACTCGGAGATAAGGGATCACAGAGAATAGGAAATGTGAGGAAAAACCATGTGGTGGATGCATTGCCACCTTGGGTAGGGCTTTCTTCTTGTCAGGTATACAGTTAGGTAAACAGACTGTTGATATAGAAGATATCAGTCGTAATTAGCACCATCGTACCATGTCTGACTGTGTACAGCCACAGCGAGAACCGTGAGCTCCCTCTGTAAAGGTCAAGGGAGCAGAGTCTGGTGAACACCTTTGACCTTTACAGCCAACAACACTAAGACGCGTGTCTCTTTACGTTGACATTGGCTAGAGATTCTTAACCCTTGACTCATATCTGAGCCCGTATGAATCCTTTCAACCAACAGCGTCAATCCTGGAGTGGCGTGATGATTGCCTTACTGCACACCATGCCTCCCCCCAGTTGGAAATTGTTCTCACTTAAGTTGGTGAGGTGGAAAAGGACATCTTGAGCAAGGTGCCATCTTTCACAGATTAATCCAAATAACGTTTAATGAGCCCATGTTTAGTGCCTGGTACTGTTCTAGGGCTTGAGGTTATGGAGAGAAAAGATACAGGCTGTGCTCAAGCAGGGGAACAGTCAAGAGGGTCGGAATTTTAAGCACAGTATGTTGTGAGCTGTGATAGAGGGGTGCACGGAGGCACCCCAGACTCTTGGACTCCAGACGGAGGTGCATCAGCTCAGATACCAGGAGGGGCTTCCTGGAAGTGACCCTGCCTTGGTACTGAAGTGTGAGTGGAAGTAAGTTAGGTAGTAAAGAGGAGCTAGAATGTTCTAGGGGATGGGAAGCCTGCAGAAAAGGGAAACACAGAATACATATTGGAAACTACAGGAAGTGTGGGGTGCCTGTGCTTAGAATTGAAGGCAGGACTTCGCATCTGTCTCTCTACTCCCAGGGAATCTGAAAGGAAAAGAGGAGTGAGAGCAGGAAGACAGGTGACTTCATATCTTACCCGAGGCTGGTTTTCCCATTATTGTCCTCTTTGGGGATTTTGGTGATCTGATTCAAGAGGTGGGGCTTTCATGTCAAAATAATTCTTGATGGAGGATTAACAGCTGGATGTGTCCCTGTCATGTTTGATATTGTTGCTACAGCTGCTGCCCATCCACACTTTGAGGCTTGGCATGGAAGTGGATTCCTTTGATGGACACCATTACATCTCTTCGATTGCTCCAGGTGGTCCTGTTGATACGCTAAGCCTCCTACAGCCAGAAGATGAGCTTCTCGAGGTAAAATTTATGGGGGAGGAAGTCACAGGGCAGGGATTTCTAAATTCTAGGAAATCCAGTGAGTTACATTATTGCCAGTGCCGATGTAATGTAAGCTATTTAGATTGAAAAACACTTGTGACTATAGTTAGCAATACTGTATCGTATACTTGAAAGTTGCTGAGAGTAGATCTTAAATGTGAGAGTAGATCTTGAATGTTCTCACTACCACCACCACCCCCCACACACAAATGGTAACTATGTAAGATGATGCATGTGTTAACTAACCTTATTGGGGTAATCATTTCACAATATATATGTAAAATCAAATCATCACCTTCTACACCTTAAACTTACACAATGTTATATGTCAATTATATCTCAATGAAGCTGCAAAAAAATAAAATAAAGGCAAAGAAAAATACTAACAGCCTATGTAATGACTAAGAAAGGAGATACTGTGCTTTCAGTTCATTTTCCCCATTTTGGGGGACTCCTGAGTTGTCCTTTTGAGTGCTTATTTAAATGATTGACTAAGAAAAAAGATGATGTCCGGTTCCAGTTTGATAGCATAATTAGTATTTTTCGCAAAATTATTTTTAAGAATCTAATCCTTGACCCTTGTTTGCAACATGTAGTCACTTTTGTTTGCAGGCTTTGTTGAGTATTTCTAATCAGGATTGGAGCTGGACGACCTCAGGCTTATGTACATTTGAGTGTTTTCAGTTGTCTCCTTGGGGCTGCCTCCCGCAACGTGGCAGCCTCCCCTGGGCTCACTCAGGCTCCCAGCCTCTCCCGTCAGAGCAGTTCTAGAGCACTTCTGTTTTTACGTGACCTTCTTGAGAGATTTGTAGATTGGAAAGTTCTACAGCTAGCACGTCAAACAAGCAAACAGCATTGGAACCCCTAATTTTACAGATGAGAAATAAAGCACTGATTTCCCCCAACTTTATACCCTGGTAGAATAATGGCTTTAGTTCATGTTTACCAACTCCCATTTCACTGTTTTTTCAAATATGTCATACTACCTCCTAAGCTCCTAAAAAAATGATGTGGAGAATGGTCAAACTTAGGGAAGGCTGTGTAAACGAGGGCTCTGCTCCAAGTTAGGATCCACAAGAAGCCCCAGGTTGTAGCCATGATTAGAATCCCATGGGCCTTGGTTATAGAGGTTTCTTTCTAAAATTTATGTTTGCTCAAAGTGGGGTGACAAGGAAAGCAAATAGGTTTTATGTTGGGTGCAACTGCCTTTTTTTTAGCAGTGTGCAGCCACTGAGAGGAGTATGTTGAGAATTCTGGGTTGAATTTCGAGGTCAGAAGGAAAAGTGCTCTAACTGGTCAGATTCTGTCACTAGCATGGGAGGGCAGGGTGTTGGAGTCCTGTTTTAGGATGTAGTAAGTTGCTTGTTTTTAGAGGTGTTCAATGAATGACATTGGGATGCTGATTGCAGATTAATGCCCTAGATTCTACTGCTTCATTTATGGTTTTTATGGTGCTTGATCACGTCTTCCTCCTCTGATTTGCAGTGCACATGGCATAGCTTTGTGGGTCTCACACACAATAATCTGTAGGTTGGAGACCATTTGGAAAAGCTTTCTAAAATATGTAGTTGTTAGGTATTGAGAAATGAGACATATTTGTTTGGGAGGTGTGGAAATATGAGTAAAAACTGGTTTCACCTTCTTTGTGGCAAAATATACATAACATATAATTTATCATTTTTAGTGACCAGTTCGTGGCATTCAGTATAATTAACTACTAGCACATGGTGGGTGATAGCGAGATGGCCGTGGGGGAGCCCAGCCATCAGCTGAGCCCTCTGGGCCTCAGCCAAGATCAGAATCCCATGGGCTTGGGATAGAGTGTAGTGTGAGAAGCAGCATGAAGACTTGCTGAATTCGTAAGGACAGATGTCTGGTGAAAAAACTTGTGATAGGGAGAGAAGCACAGGTGTGAAGTCAGAAGAGCTGCTTTTGGTTCTGAATTTGCCATGGCCTCACTGTGTTCCTGGGCATGCCACTTAACTTTGAGAATCCGTTGCTTTATCAGTAAATGCTTACTTCACTGTGTGTTTGTGAGGGTCTAATGGAATATCGTCCATGTAAACCATAAAGCATTATCTCACAATGAGATATTGACAGTATTATCACTGTGAAAAGGCGTGAACATCTTATAGGTTAGGACGAATGCAGATGGAACGAAGTGATATAGTGCGGCTCTGTGGATGAGCACCTGTGTGTTTTCTAATCACAAAGTCTGAATAAGTGAGACTGGACTGCACGTCAGAGGGTTGAAGGGCCTAGAGAAATATTGTGAACTCTAAAATAAAACTTGGCTTATTCTGAGTAACCGAATATGGAAATAAAAAATCTCTGTAAAGTTAGCCAACTAAACTCCTGAACTTAAAGAGTGAGTGTGTGTGTGTGTGTGTGTGTGTGTGTGTATGTACTCCTTAGAGCTTAAAACCAGAGACACAAACAGGTTTGGGGTTAGAATATTGCACCGAGTCTTGGCCCAAGCAGCTGTTGACAGCTGCTATAAATCCCCTCAGATGGGGGCTGGTGATGGGAAATGTGGCCAATCCCTTTAGCGATGGAGAGCAGTGAGAGGGACTACCAGGCGTGGCTATAATAATTAGAGACAATTCAAATGAATAAATAATGAGCTAAATAAATATTTAAATCTACTCCAAGATAAAAACCTGAAAAGTGATTTTCTGGTTTGTTGAAGTGTGTGAAGCACACGCTGATCCTTGTGTGCGGGTGGAAGTCCTGCTTGGACCGTGTCGCATGCGTTATCTTCGGTGTAGGTTACCACCCATCTGGTTGATTTAGAGCTTTCCGTGCTGGTGGCACCTGCTGGCACCATGGACGTGGTGTGACCAGGGACGGTGCCTCCCTGCGTGTTTTTGTGTGAAGATTGACTTGTTCCAAGGAAAACCCTTTCCTCTGCTGCAGAGAGGACCTGCTCTCCTCGAACGTCTTCCTCAGCCAGTCTTGGAGCGGGTGTTGACTTGTCCGGTAGGGCTAGCTCCCTGAGGCGCACGGGGGTCTCTGCTGTGTGGTGACTCCTTGGGAAATAGTTAACTGGCCTGATGCCTAAGTGCTTGGTGTCTCACAGGCCTGAGAGTGCTTCCCAGGGACGGCTGAGTCGGGGCTCAGAGGGCTGCCATGGGACATTTCCACCAGCCTGCACCGCTCCTGCTCTCTGAGCAATGACAGGTGTCGTGGGCAGGTTCCTCCCAGGAAAGTCAGCTCTGCCTGGTGGCTGGACTTGAGCACTGCACCTGTCAGAGGTTAATGCCAGACTAGAAATACCTGTAAAACTAACAATGCTGCCGAACGCTCCCAGGAAGGTGGAAGTCAGATGTGAAGGACCATCTGTGGCCTGGATTGTGTTCATACCTCAGCTTTTTGGGAGTAGCAGACAGATCAGCTTTTAGTGACTTTTAGGCAGAAGTCAGAGAACTCCTTGAGCTAAAGTCATATGTATGAAAAATTAGGATAGACTTATCTTCCTAAATCATCTTTGGTGCAAAATATTGTGCACCAAGAATAATAGGAAATTTAGAAAGTTTTGTGTTGATAAACATTAATCATTAATAAGGAATAGCTGGTTATCTTTTTGTCCTTTTAAACATACAGGACATGGGCCGTCCCGGTGGCGCAGCAGTTTAGTTGGCGCTTTGGCAGCCTGGGGTTCGCGGGTTCAGATCCCAGGAGCCTGCTGACGCACTGCTCGTCAGCCATGCCGTGGCGGCGTCCCATATAAAGTAGAGGAAGATGGGCACAGATGTTAGCCCAGGGCCAGTTTTCCTCAGCAAAAAGAGGAGGATTGGCAACAGATGTTAGCTCAGGGCTGGTCTTCCTCACGCAAAAAAAAAAATAAATAAATAAATAAATAAACATACAGGACATGCATAAAATAATTTGAAAAGTAACACACTTCCTGCACTTGGCAGCCGTGTCGGCAGAACCTGTAAGAATGGAACTGATGCAGAGTCACATGTGTTTTTCTATAGAAGTGATTTTTCTAGGATGGTATTAAGGGTTTATGGGAAGTGAAAGAAAATGGTGAACTGATGCTAAATTTTGACAACCCAGTATCCTAGATTTTGTTACCTGTACATTGTAAGTTCAGCAGTCTTTAACAACCTTAAAATCAGTGTTAATATCTATGGTGATATTCTTGTGAAATGAAAAGGCAAAAGGACACAGTCTTAGGAAGACTGTACATAGTGTTTTGTGTGTTTCGGGAGAGCTGGGTGGAGGCGGATGAGAGAACACGATGATGGAGGGTGGGAAGGAGAGACGATGGAGGTGGGAGAATCAGGCCGAGGGCTTCCCCAGCTGTACTCTGCACACATTTTATACTTCTTCCCCCAAGTTCAGTGAAGGGGGTAGCCTTAATTTTTATAAATTTTAAGGATGTCCAATGTTTAGTTACTACTAAGAATATGATTTACATGTAGGCCCTTTGTTTCCAGAGAAGATAAAACGACGTCCTGTTTTCATGTTGATAGATTGATACGGCGAGAAATTTTGTTTTCTTGCTGGGGCCTCCTCGGTTCTGACTCTGCCTTGTCGTCCCAGGTCAATGGTGTGCAGCTCTACGGGAAATCTCGCCGAGAAGCAGTCTCTTTCCTTAAAGAAGTGCCGCCCCCCTTTGTCTTGGTCTGCTGTCGGCGGCTGTTTGACGATGAAGCCTCTGTGGATGAACCGAGGGCCCCCGAAGCCTTCCCTCCCGAGACGCAGGTACTGAGTGAACACGCTCGGCCCCGGGCACTAGGGACGCCTTGAGGGTGTATTGCGATGTGAAGGGAGGGGAAAACCTCCTCCCTCTTGTTTGACTGCAGTGGCTCTCAAAGGCAACCATGTATAGCTCTCCAAATTGTTACTTTTCATTTAACATCATAAAACTGTTTTTTTCTTGAAATGTTGGTGACATTAATGTGCATGCACTTTGGTTTTAGAGAACCTTTTTTTAGTAATTGCCTGGGCTCATTACTTTTGGCTCCCAGTTCAACTCAGTTCGTCTTAATAAGTTTAAGATGTTGGTGAGTGTTGAATATCTAATGGACTTCCCTTTTGCAGAGCCTTAAAAGTACGAAGATCTATGACCAATTTCGAAGAGAGTCTAAAAATTGCTGTAAAAGCCTTCAGAAGGTCAGAGGAGACAGAACACATTCTGGGCTCTCCGTCATCTTGTTTGAGGGCGTTGTCAAGCACGCGCTTTGCCATCTTATGCTGTTTGTAACCTCATCTTTTATGCCACCTTCTCCCTTTCCAGACTCTCTTAGATTGTAATTCCATGAACACTGGTTTAGATACGCGGGGCCTTCCCTGTTACCTGTCTGTGGTCTGAATTCGGAGATACGTGGACCCTAATCTACTAGTAATGATGGGAATACTTAAGCGCGTAACCTGACTTCATGTTCGTATTCTTCCGCTGGAAAGTGCTTCCCCCTCGTCAGTTTATGTGAGAAGGAAATGGAGTAACGTGTGCAGAGCCCCTGGCTCAATGCCTTGCACCTGGAAAGTGCTCAGTGCAAGTTGGCTCTCTCTGTTCTTGACTCCTCCCGTCTCCGCTTTCTCGATTCCTGAAGTCCATAGGAGTCCAGCACTGTCTCATAGTCACGGATACTTTCGTGTGGTTAACCTTGTTTTTACAAGAAAATTGTTGGCTCCTGTGGGCAGACGCCATGTCTTAACATTATTTTGTATCTCATAGTGTTTTTATTCTGTACTGGGCATATAAGAAGTGCTTAGTAAATTATTGATTATTGATTGGGAATCTTTTTTTTCTAATGTTTATCTTTGGTAAAACATTTCAAGGAAGGCACTTGAATGCCACACTTTTGTAATTCCTGCTATCTTTATTAAAATTAAATGTGGGTGGTGGCTTGCCTCTAAAGGTTGATAAAAATGTCTTTAATCTAATCGGGTATGTAAATCACCGACCTGGCTCCCATCTGTCATACTTTACCACAATGGTGAACAACATCTTTGAATTATGCTAAATGTCAACCTGGCTGCCCATTAGTTGATTGCTTTCCATTCTGTAAATACAGGAGTCATGCAGAATTGATTGTATCAAAGTGATATATTTTATATCACAAAGCATAATATCTTATATACCTCGGATGCCTTGAAATTTCTATAAACTTGGGTTTTATAGTTGTATGTGGTTTCCTATAATCCTGGCTCTCTTTTCCATCTGTCTCCTTTTTCATTTAGGTTCTTAAACTGTATCTGGTGAGGCAGCTCAGCCAAAATTCTAATGCTCATTATCAGTGAGGGTATTAAATGCCCCAGTAAAACATCAATCATGTTGTATTAGCCATTGCAACTTTACTTTTTGTTGGAAGGTATAAGTGTTTTCTTTTCAAGTGTATCATTTTCTCCCATCAGGCTGATATATACAGAGGTTATTGATCCAGAATGTTCCAACTAATTTCAAGTTTTGTAATTCAAGAACCAAGAAATTGTTCCCATGTTTCGATTCAGTCCACCATGGATTCAGTATTGACTTTCCATGTCCTGCAGGGACAGTTTGAGATCTGGACCAAGCCTAATTTAAAAATGTTTTTGTATTCGCGATGGTGCCTTACTCTTCCGTGTTAGAGGGGTCCCCCGGCTTTGAGTCCATTACATGGATTTTCTTATACATGTCACTCAGAATCATGTTTGTAGGCATGATGTACTTTCATTTTATTTACTAGGATCTCCCAAAGTTTTAGGAAGTCTACTTTTAAAAATTATTTAGTCTGTAGCTTTATTTGAAAAGAGTTTCAAAGGAAACCCACTTAAATATGGATGATTCATTGATGTATTGAACGAATATTTATCAAGTGCCCGCTGTGCGCCAGGCACTGCTGTGGGCTGAGTGGACGATCGTGGCAGACTCTGGCAGCCCGCACAGAGTTTCCTTTCTAGCCCGGGAGCCAGGCATTTTGTTAGTTGCTGGGGCTATGGAGAGAACGAAGATAATTCTTGAGTTTCAGGTAGAAGTTCAGAGCATCTGGGGAAAGATAAATCGTATGAAAACAACAATTCAGTTCCACAAGCAGTATAAAAACAGAAGGTTGGAGCAGCTAGCCTCCTTCTGCACAGACAACTCCTTGACCCTCCATCACTTAGCTCCCTAGAATTCTGTGTGGCAGTAACTCGTCCCTGAAAGGAGGGGACCCAGGGTGTGAAGGCAGGGACCATAACCAAGGACCTGTGTGCTGGGTAGTTGTGCTGGCCTACTTCCTCCAAGATCAGATTTTCGTAATTTCAACTCAGTCGTTTTTACCTGTTTTTAGACTTCCATGATTCCCAAAGACGTGGTTTTCTCCCAACTTATTTTTCTAGTCAAGTTTTCTTGAAAACTTCTGGGAGTCAACAGAAGTGTTTTCTCTGTGTCCTGCCCTGGCCTCTCTGTGTTGGCATCTTTCTCTCTCTCACTGTAATTATGAAGTCAGCGCTACTTAAGTGTCTTATAAACTTTGACTTTATATGTTTTTATTTTTGCTTAAATTGCATATTTTTCCTTTTATGCTTCTAATGGGATGACAGAACTCATTGAAGTATAAGAGGTCAGTGTTAATACTTTGAATGAAACAGGTACTTTACATGAAAAAAAAAAACTATATTAACAGTCTGCATTTTTAAGTGCTTGAATTTTCGTGAAGATCTTATGCTAGAGTGTATGTGCCCAGTGCATGCCCCTCTTAAAAAGGTGAAAAAGGAAAACTACGCATGCTAAAGAGAATCCCCAGTTTGAGAAGAAGCTGTGAGATCTCTAATATGTTAATTCTTTCCGGAACTGAAAGGATAATGTTTTGAAGCATTTATGTTGTTTGGTGTTTCAGGACGACCACAACACAGACGTCAGTCCTGAAGAAGATGATGACGGGGAACTAGCACTATGGTCTCCTGAAGTCAAGATTGTTGAACTAGTGAAAGATCAGAAAGGCTTGGGATTCAGCATCTTGGATTACCAGGTATAAGAACCTATGCAGAGTTTTTTGGAGCGATCAGTTTGTATTAAAGTTATGTGAGGTAGTACTTGTTCAAGGCACCCCCTGATTCAGGCAAAGCTGCATGGTTTGATGTATATGCTGCTGTCCAAAGGTGGGGTTATGATTTCCATTGTTACCTTTCCAGTTGATAGCTCCCTTAGTGAATAAAATGATGGATGATATAATAACTGGACAATAAGGGAAGCAATAGTTTTATGCCCATGGATGCTTTTAGAGACTGGAACTTGATGAATTTTTTTACATCGAGGATCTTTTTCCCCAGCTTTATTGAGATATATTTCACATACCATAAAATTCACCCATTTAAAGTGTACAGTTCGGTTGTTTTTAGTATATTCAGAGTTGTGAAACCATCACCACAGTCTAATTTTAGAACATTTTCATCACCCCAAGAAGAAACCCCATACCTATTGGCAGTCCTTCTCAATTCTCACTGCTCTGCTTCTCCTTCACATGAAGGTTTTTATAGTTTTGCTTACCTATTAATCTCAATGAGTTTAATTAAGTAGAAATGTTCTTGGTGAAGTTATATATTATATGTATATTTAATATAGAACACATAGTGTTTATGTTATTTATATGTACCCCAGTTATAACTAGGGTAAAGTTACTGATGCATTTGGGGGGGGGGGGATGTGAAAGTTCAGAACACGACGTCTATGTTTACACCAGTTTACCAGTTTATAATATTTCTAGACCTTCTGATTATCACAGAGAATTAAAACTGTTGGCAAGAAATCTCTTCACTTTGAAGATGCGTGTTTTAATACATTAGTGCTGCCTAAACACACTGTGGTTAATAAAGCAAAATGCACTCTATCAAAACACGTAAAATGCCAAGTGATATAAAAATCAATTCTTTTTTTTTAATATAGTAAAGCAGTTGGGAACAGATTAAAACAAAAGTGCTTTGACTATTATGTAAGAACATTCAGTTCCATATTTTGGCAGTGTGATTTAAGATTACTGAAATAGATTATATCTATTTTGTTTCTGCTGGCATATTTCTGTGCCAGACACCCTCTCCGTTATTAGAACTTCTCTTTGGAATATTATTGAATTATGAGTTGTTGATTCTAAATAATGCATATTTTGGGAAATGTTTTTATTGAGAAATATCACTACTGTGAGATTCTGAAAGTGTATATATTGGTTAATATTAGGGCGTATGAAACAAATGGCAGGTATGATCTCGTTTTCCCCTCCCCAGTGTAGCCCTGTCACCTTGCACAGGGCAGGTGACTAGTAAATATTCGCAGAATGATTGAATAAAGTTTAGGTTAGCCAAAATTAACTGGGACTAAATGAACACTGGGATTTTTTGTTAACCATTTAATAACTGGGATTTAGTTTAGAAAACATCTTTCGGTTGTGGACTTAGATGGTCAGCTCCATTTCCATTATCGTGGAATCTATGGAAATTTGCGTTCTTCTGTAATGGAGACGTCGTAACAGTTGCTCCTACCCTCTTAAATGGCATCATCTGCAAGTGTTACATTTTGACTGTTGCACATGTCAAAGTGGAGACCTGCTTCAGAAATTAAAGAACAAAAACAAAACCAACTTCAGTAAAAGAAGGAAAGAAAGAGTTGATAGTCCTTAACAGTTGAATTCCTAGTTAGAAAAATTCCTCTGTCAGTGCTGAACTTTACACGTTTTAAGAAAATATATAGTTGGTTCTAAATATTGAATGTTTTTTTCTTCACTGCATTCTTATAGGTATGCATTATAATGTACCTTTGGTTTTTTGGAATTTTATTTTTATTTTTAAAATTCTATTTTATTTATAAAATTCTATCTGTAAAATTCTATTTTATTTATAAAATTTTACCCCCCCTCATCTTCCTCACAATCATTACACATACTGACGTTTATTTCTGCACAAATTATACAAAGTAATTTTTCTGCAAGAGAAGCCTCATATTTTTTTTGTGCTTCTCGGAGACCTGATAGAAAAATACTTCATTTTGTAAATGCTACTTTGATTCACGTTAAAGGGCTCAGCTTGTTTACTTCTGTAGCTAAACCTTGGAAGAACAAACATTCACTCTTCCATTGAATGTTGTTCTTTAGTCGACCTTAAGTACACTTGTGTAGAGCACGTCGCACCATTTGTCAGTGGTATGTAGAACTGTTATCCTCTGTGACATTTAGATGACACATAAACACAATTTAAAATTTGGTTTTGGGCAAGTTAATTAATTGGTTATACCATCCCCTCTTCTAATTAGGTAATAAATTCTAAAGTTCAAAAATATTTTTTGCAAGGCCAGGTGAAGGTTTAGCAAAAGCCGTGAAAGGCCACGTTCCTGGTTACTGTTGTATTTGATGCGCCCTGTATGAATTTATTGGGTAGCTGCGTAGGGCCAAGTCCCCACTCCCAGGCTCAGCGTGTCTCGGATAAGAGAAGAGCTGTAGAAATGTCTTAGCCACAGGGAGAAAGTTGTAGTGGAGTGGGAGAGCTTCCAGGTTGTAAAGGACTGGCATTAGCAGTACTGAAGAGATTGAAAATTTCCTTTGGAATATTAATTTCAGTTAACCACTTTTCTTGCTAAGGAGTTTTTCTCTAGAATAATAAGAACTTCCTCAAGAGCCTGGCAAAATTATATACAACATCTAATTCATTGGTGCTTATGCAATTTCTTCATCTATAAAATGGGGATAATAATGTCTAGCTCAAAGGATTGTTGTGGATTAAGTAATGTGTAAAGACGTGGGAAATGTTACATTATTATGGAAATGTGAGTTAATCATCCAATTTAGAAAATAAGCACAAAAAGTTTTGATATTATCCTCAAAGATGGAGCCATACTACAATATGTTTGTACTCAATCAATTTTTAACTATCTAGTTAGGAAAATTAGTAAGTAGATGCCTTTGTTTGGTGAAGTCTAAATTTATTATAAAATTACATTCCAAAATGCAGCCAATTCTTGATGAGCCATATGTGAATTACCCAATTGTGGATTATTGGTCAGAAATTTGCTTTTTACGTAAATTGAGCTGAAACTTAGGAAGATAAGGGTGAGCAGATAAAGGACCTAGAATTGGCCGTGGAACCCGGGGGTGGCTGTCTGGACAGGTGATTCACCGTGGGTGGAAGTTGAGAAAGGAAAGAAGCGTGCCTTTATAGCGGCATGGCAGGAGCTGAATCTGGCGTGCAGTTCTGTAGCTCAGTCATCCGGCCAGAGAGCAGAGCGTGGAAATTCATTTTCGTGAACGGCGTCGTAAATAGACTGGGGCACAGGAACAGGAGAAAGCAACAGGGAAGACGGTAAATATGGCTCAGGTTGTAGTCTCCTCATTCGCCTTTAGGGTCAAGTGACAGGAGCTTGTTGGCTGATTTGAACGGACGTAGAGTGTCTGTTACTCGCATACGCCCAGGCACTGCCCCGTGTGGTGGCCAGCGGGATCCTGGCCTGTGTGCGCACCGTGGTAGAAGACTCAGCAGTCACTGTAGCATCGTGCCTTGTGGGACTGTGTCGTGGGAACGGCAATGTGCACAATTTGTCAAGAGCATGAATATTATGACTTAACTATGTCCTCTGTTTCTAAGCAACATAGAGCTTCAGAAACTTGGTTACAGCTCTTAATAGGCACCAATTTCCAGGTGTGGTTTACCTGTTGTGCCTTAGTTACCTTTGTCTTAATTCCACAGTATTTATGCCTAATATCTTTATTCCTCGGAATAGTGCTGATACTCATACGAATATTAATCCTAATATCAGTACAAATCCAACAATAGTAGCTCACCTTTATTGAGTGTTTACTGTTTGCTGGGCACTGTTCTAATTGCTTTGTGTATTCCTCAGAACTATATGAAGTAGGCACTGTCATTATCCTCATTTTAGAAGTGAGGAACCTGAGGCACAGAGAGGTTAAGTAACTAGTCCAAGTTCACACAGCTCATATGTGGCAGGACTAGAATTGGAACTCCAGCAGTCGGCTCCCAGCACCTGTGCTTTTACCCACCACGCTGTGCTGCCCCTTTCCTTGTGAGTGTATTTCCATGTGCATTTATTACAGGGGATCCCTGTGAGAAATTTATTACAGCAGATTTTCCTATTTTTCCAGCTTGCAGAAAAATTTCATTTCTTAAAAACAAGCTGCTAGATAGTATTCTCATTTTTAATGCTTATATGAAAGTTTAGTACATATTAAAAATTAATATAGTGTGCTCTTATGCATTGTGTAAAGAACTAGTGTTTATTGCTTTCAAAGAAAATAATTACAAATTTAAGAATCCTAAATTCGTGCGAGTAATTTGTTGTGGGTTAGTGTTCAGTAATGAAGCAGTTACTAGGTAGTCTGAGAGTCTGTAATTTTTAATTTCTACCAAAAAGCGTGAAATAAATTTCAAACCATGTAGATTTTACCTTCAGTTGACCTTATAAATTAAACATGGCAAGTGGATATTTTCTGGTGTTTTGATTTATGTTGAACTTTGAGTAACCCCCTGTGATTATAATTCACTGAAAATGTTTGACATTAGCCAGTTTTTTAACATTAGCCATGATATTGCCATTCTTGGTACTTTTGGATTTCAGTGATTTAGAAGGTAAAATTTATTAACAAATAGTCCTCCTCCTTCCCACATCCCGTTCCTTATTCTCTCCCCTCCTGATATGGACAGACTCAATTTTGCCAAAGCAGATAATTTTGAAAGACTTTGGGTTTCTCTCAGACCCTGAGAGAGACAAAAACAGAAAGCGCAATGGCACAGCCGCCGAGAGGTGGTGCATGCGTGAGTACTGCTAGTGATGCCTGAAATTTGTTTGGAAGACTGAAGGAAATGATGACTCCAACGAGAGTAGTGAAAATATTCCTCCCTATAAAATTAACAGTGATTCCCTTTCCTTAACAGAAGAAGTAGGATATAAAACCCAAATAGTGTGAATATAAATATGGCAGTGTTGCTGAGTCCTGGATATGGTGTGCCCTAGTATTTGGGAGAAACACTTAGTGTGCAGTTTGGGCCTGACTAATAACTCTATTAGATGGAATTCTCTCTAAAAAAGATTTTTGAAAGTTGTAGGAAGGGATTGTATAAATTTCATGTATGTGGCTTTAAGTTGGCTTTTTTCTTATCATATGTGCAGGAGAATGATTTTCTGAGCACATTAGAAATGCTTTAAAACCAAGTGATGCATGCGTGTGGGCATAAAAATTTAGAGGTACGTAAAGGTATCCCATGATAAGTAAATCTACCTCTGACCGTAATCCCTCCCTTCTCCCAGGAAAAACTCCTATTTTTCTTGTCCATCCTCCCAGAGATATTTTATACATACATGGTTGTATCATAGTGTTTTTTTGTTGCTTATTGTTTTTTATTTTTCTACACATAAATGGAGTATGTCATACACACTTTAAGCACACTGCTGCTTGTCTCAGTTTTATATTCTTTCATTTTGGTACTTATAGCCTACCTCATTCTTTTCAATGACTGCACGGCGTGTTATTGTTGATGTACACTGACTTATTTAACCAATCTCCCACTCTCTGTTGGTGGGTACTTCAAATGGGGGCTGTAATGGATATTCTTGTTTATACTCTTTTGTAAAAAGGTGAGAATAAATCTTGTGATAAATTCATAGAAGTGGAATTGCTCGTCAAAAGAGCATATGTCTTTTAAATTTTGGTACATTTTCACCAAATTGCTTGAACATAATTGTTTGTGAGACTGGCAGGTATTTAGACCACTTAAAATTGATGCTATCTTAAGTAGAGTCATTTCTTTATTGAGATAATTCTCCTGGAAAATAAAGTGTAAGTGGATGTGTAATTCATGAATTTGCTAATGGTTTTCCATGATATGGACAGATTAAGTGATTTCAGTAGATAACCATCAATTTTGCTTCCACTTTATATTGGCAGTAATTAATTTATTGACTTTTGTAGCTAAGAGGGCATAAACTATTTATATTCAGACTGTGATATTAGTGCCCAAAAGTCTATTCCTATTCCTTCTACCTGTTTCAGTCTTGTTTATAAGGAAAATTGAGTTTCAAAATGGAAGAAATTAAGGACTTTAATTTTTGCTACAAGATTTGAGATTTGGGGTGAATGTTACTGTCAGTACGTAGTGCTCGGTAGCATGTGGAGGCCCAGTATCTCTACGTTCATATCCTCTGATTAGTTTATGGAATCTGAGATACAGAATTTTATAAGTATTGACATAATTTTCACATATGATAGTACATATATCAGTAACATTAAAAAGTCTGATACAAACCTATACTGTTTCCAGAATCTAAAATGTAGAGGGCAGGAATGTATTGCAAGTTATTATGTAGTTCCACTTCAGTGCTCAGGGGCTCTCATAACATGACCACCAGGATCTCTTTGTTTTCCCTTTTGTTGTTTTTTAGGAGCTCTTTGGGACAGTTCACCATGTAGGATTTAGGGTATTGGTACTAAGCAGAAGGCGGTCAGTGTGCTCCTAGTGGCAGTCTCCGTGTTCTTGCGGATGCGTCATGCAGCTTGCTGTTGAACAAGCCACACAGCTGCACGGAAAGGTCGCTTTTGCTGAAGGGAACTTCGGGGAACTGATAAAGGCTGCTCCTTGCCCATCCTGACTCCTATCCACATTTGTCTTTATTAGCAGCAAAGTACTTAAGCTGCAGTGCCAACCGGGCTGCAGATTTCTTCTCACAGAGGATTTGCTTCCTTTCCCTCCACGGGAAGGTTCTGTATCCTTTAAATCATTTTAAGCTACTTAATTTGAAAAATAATTCTGAGTAGTGTGTTCATGGATTGTGGCTACTGGGGGAGTTCTCTCGTGGCTTAAAGGCTGCTTTTCAAGCCTGGGAAGTGGGTGAGTGAAGGGAGCCCGCTCCTGGTGCGTGGAGTTTGCAGCGCACTCGGGATCATGACTGACGTCCAGAAACCTCCGTGCGGCAAGACTAAAGGCATCAGGAGACCAGAAGCCACTTAATCAGACATCAAAGGGGCCGTGTGTACATCCGCTTGAAATCCAGATAGTGCAGATCAAAAGCTCGCCCTCGCAAGGCAGCTGCAGGGGCATGGAGTTAGCAGGAGGCCTCGGAGATCTTAAGTCAGGCGCGATGTTGAACTTTGCGGGAATTTCTTGGCTCCTCTGGGATACGAATTTGGCAAAAAATCCTTTGTGTCTAACGGGGGAGAGAATAGAGGGCAGGCAGCAAATGGGTGTCAGTGGGATGGTGCTCTCTCCTAGGGCTGTCTCCTTTCAACAAATGTTTCTGCGTCACACCAGAAGGCATTGCCGAGGAGGAGGAGGTCCTGCAGTGACAGATCTGTTGTATTACCTTTAGTGAGTGTTTCAGAAATGGCCAAGCTGTAAATATTAGTGTTATGAAATGACTGTGGAGCTAAAATATAGGCTTAAAGATGCCCAGATTTACTGCAGGGGCTGGTGGTTACATCTCTCCTGTGAAATGCTCAGGATTTTCCAGGAAGTTAGTGGATATTAGTCTGGCTGTGCATTTGGGTCTCCCATGTAATTAAAAACAGAATAATAACTATTAAAAAAAAAAAAAGCTGGTCCAAAGAATAATCTGTCTCCAGAGGTGTTTCATCACCAGCTGTAGGTGTGGGTGTGTTTTGGAAGTTCCCTCTTGATTCTGATGTCAGCGTTGAGAACCATGCGAGGAGATGACAGAGCCCTTCCTAGGGTGTGGCCGAAACACTGACTCCAATCTGCACACGGGCATGGTGGTGTGGCCTGCTCTGCCCTGGCTGTGGGTGTCATTTGGAGGCGGCCAGTGAACCAAACACTGGGAATATAGGATGTTCATGTGCATACAAGCAGTCGTGCTCTCCCCAGGGAGGGCCAGGGAGTGGTGCTGCCTCCTTCTGGGCCCAAGGGCCTAATTTGTTAATGATGCATGAAAGGGGCTTGGCTGCCTGACCCTCACTTGCCATTTTCCAGGGCTCAAGTTTCCCCATCAGCTGTTTCCCTCTGTGCTTTACTTTAATCAGATGTTACATCCACCAGCACGCCACTGTGAACACAGGGGATAGTTAAGAGCACTGGCTTACGTCAGAAAGGACCAGGATTTGCATTCTGGCTGTGACGCCCTGCTAGGACTTTGGACAGGCTTGTTAGTCTTTCTTATTCTCAGTTTACCAAAACAGTAATCCTTAAAATAGAAATAATGTGAAAACTAAATAAAAAATGTATATAAATGCCCAAACTTTTCCAGGCATAAAATAATGTGTTACCAGCTACTGAGAAAGGATAATGAAAATGATAATGAAGATTTTTAAAAATAGAATCTGAGCACATATTTTGCTACACCTGTTTTTCATTCTCTCCTTCCAAAAAACTTGTTCACTTAATATGAGCTATATATGGGGATATAAAGATGAAAAGTTATGCTCCCTTTAAAGATCTTATATTAATAAACACGTATTGAGCATCTCCTGTGCCAGGAACTGTTCCAGACACTGGAAATACAGCAAGGAACAAAATCGGCGACAGACTTCGTGTCCTTGTTGAGGTTAAGTTCAATTGCAAGTAGAGAGAGTGGATGAATAAACATGTTAAATGTAATAGAGGAGACAGACTTGGGAACAACTCTACATCACGTTATGATTTTAGCAATGGTGGAAGTAAAATGAGACTGACGGTTGTTTCTTAGGGTCCCGAGAGGCCTCCCAGGGACCTGAGGCAGACCTGTAGACAGACAGGAATGGCCTGGAATCAATATCTTGGTCCTGATTTCATGTCTTTGTTTTCTTTGGTAACTGTGGACCATTTAATTTCTAGCTAAACTTTCAAATTTTATTCCTTTTAATGAAAAATCCTTTGAGAAACTTTATATTCTAATATTTTATTAGGAAAACATGACCACCATTTCCCATGGTACTAAGAGCCAGTAATTATGTACTGCTTATTCTGTGTCAGGCACCGTTAAAACCTTTATATATATTTATATATATATATATATATATATAAAATTGATTAATCATATCCATAACCCCAGGAGGTGGGTCCTGTGATTGTCCTCATTTTATGAGTGAGGAAACTGACGTCGGAGGTTAGGGAGTCCGCTCGCGATCCCCCAGTTAGGAAGCAGTGGAGCTGGGCTCCTGAATCTGTGGTCCAGAAGTGAAAGTACAGTCTTTGGACCAGAAGCAACACTGATTCTTCATAATTGTGGCTCAAGTGAGAGATAAAAATTTTCCAATTGTCTTTCCAGAGAGACATACTTATTGCAGTTCCAGAAGATTTACTTCAGATTATTCCTGAATCCTGATGGCCCCTTGCCTTTCCTGCTCCCACCTGGACAAAGCTCCTTCGAGATCTAATGGCTTTTCCACTGCAGACAGGAGAAACTGTGTGTGTTTTACCTTAGATTTCCCAGCAGGACTCCTTGGCCTTATTCCTGTACAGTTTCCAAGTTGGCCAAGTTTTACACACGTTGTGTGCTACATATCACAAAGAATTGGTTGCCCTTTCAAGGATTTAAAAAAAAATTGCAGAATCTTTTCCAAAGAACGTGTCCTTGATGTGTGGTGGTGGTTGTCAGAGAACCTCCCAGCCTGGAGATGGCTCCCGTCTTCCCGTGTCTGCTCTACGGGAGAACGAGGACGGAGGACACCGTGCTGTTCTGAGCCTCTCTTCTGGTGCAGAGGTCTGCAGATCTGGAGTGTAGGGTCAACCCTCGTTTTCCTGTGTTAACATGGAAGTGCGACATTGTGGATGGTTTAGCATTTCACAGCACTGTTGGTCCAAGTCACACGTGCTTGGTTGCATGTAGAAGGCAGTGGATGAGATGGTAATTGTTAACTCCTCAGACCCACTTATGCTAGAACTTCCTCTCCATCGTCATCTTCTTGATAATAGTACTAGTAATGGCACTTATGAAGTGGTTGCTGTGGGCTGATGAGTACTTTGCATGCCTTATTTAAAGCTTTTAATGACTCGGTGAAATCTGTACTGTTGTTATTTCCACAAATGAGAAACCTGGGTTTCAGAGATCAGACAGCTTGGACAGTATCACTCAGCTGGTATTTCTAAGTGTTTAGGTTGAGAGTTGGAAAATTAAAATAAATTCCAAAACTAATATTAAAAAGGCTTTTAAAAGTTTTATGTGTCTATACTTTTCCTTGCATCATAGTAAGTTTTAACTAATGTAGTTTTTTATTTTTTTCTGGAAAATATTGGGGTATTTATTTACAAATTCATTTTCTACCTAAAAAAATTTGGGGTGAAATACACATAAGATTTACCACCTTAACCATTTTTAAATGTTCAGTAGTGTTAAGCATATTCGCATTTCAACTATTGTAATTTGAGTAGAGAGTGTGACTTAGCACTTGAGTGCTGCTCCCTGCCTCGTGGAACCCCAGCCACTGCAGCCAGATGGTGGGACGTGAGATAACAGACAGTGGTGTGGTTGGTTTTTGTTTCGTTTTCCTTACAGCCAACAAAAGTCCTGGGCCAGGAGTGAATGGTAAACGTGTAAACAATTACAGCACGACATAAATTTTTCAAGAGATGAAACATCCAAGGAACACATGTAATATCCAAGAAAATACCTAATAGGAGACCAGAAGGGATAAGAGGAAGCAATCGTCTTCAAGAAGTGGTTTCCACTGGATTCCTGCTTGGACCATTTTAACTCGGGTGCTTAAAATAGATTTTTAAAGTACTAAGCTATACAGAATAAAATTATGTGCAAGCTTGTGTGTTTTTTTCCTCTTTAGAATATGTTTTGGTCTTCTAGCAAGTTTCTCTGTCCACTTCTCTTCCACTGCACTTTTAACTGCTTTACTGACTATGTTTACTGTGCTGCTCAGGGACTGCTTAGTTGCATGTGTGATGAGTGGAAAAAAATCTCTTCTTAATGCCTAATAGTTTTTAGGAAGTAATAAGACACAAGGAGCCAGGAGCCATATCGGTTTAATCTATCTTGAGTGCACTGAATGTATTTTGTGGGTACTTACTTTGAACATGATGGTGGTGTGGTAATTGGTATGGTTAGTGTAATACTTGGCTGTATTATAAAATAGTTAAAAATAGGGTTAGATTCTGATAAGATAGCTTGCTCATTATTCATTAGGATCATTTAGTTATAGTCAGTATGCATTCACTATAAATACATTTATTTCTCTTTCCTAAAAGTAGATGCCTAGCTTGTTGGTCAAATCAGAAGAAGCTCTTATAGTATAATTAATTACATCCCACTGTCTTAAACCAGAACTGTTGCAGTGATTTTAATTCAGCTGATAGTTGCTCACATGTCTTTTGTTGCCATCTAAAAATGGCAAAGGAAAAAAAGGGTTGCTTTAAGATTCATCTTATAAAAAAAAGCACATGTATATATTTTGTTACATCTTTTGTTTTGATGGTAGACTCACCAGGAGGTTAGATCTTGTGTAGTCAGTGGCCTTTTTATGAGTTCTTAAAAGACCACTAACTAAAATTGTACCATATTTGTGGCCATAGTGTACATCTTTTTCCTTGCGGATGCTGTGTTTTGAATTAACTTCCATCATGCCCTCCTTTTTATAGTGGTTTTGTGGATGTTTTAGTAGAAATTAATGACAAATTTGACTCAGGATATTCTGTCAGATCTAGTTATAGGATGTTGGAGTTGGGGGAACGGATTGTAACTGTCACGTATCTGAGTTTCTCATCTTAGAACTGGGGGAACCGGCTCAGAGAAATGAAGGACTTGTGCAACTCTGCACAGCCGGGCTGGCCCAGGCTGGGCTCAGAGCGTGCGTTTGACCTCCAGTCCACACCCATCCCACCACGAGTGGGTTGAATGGCTGTCCTCCTTGTCTCTCCTGTATATGTTTTCTCCTTTAAAAAGAAACTTTGGATTCCTATTTCCTGACTGACGTTGCTAACAATGGAAATTTTAATTCAATGCAACTGTACATCAGAGCTTCTGCAGATCACTGTTTCTTCCTTAAGATGTAGGGGTGTGTGTGTGTGTGTGTAAAAGAATCTTTCCTTTGCCTTTCTTTGTACCCAGTTCCTTCTTCTGCCCAGCTCTCTCTCTTTTAAATTTAATGGTTTCTTTCTATAGTCTTCATTTTTGTAACTTCCTTGAGATCTTATTTTGAAAATTTACTTAACTATTAATTTATTTAGATTTCAACTCAAGGCTCTTTAGTTGAAATAATAATGGCCACATTTAAGGATGTGCTTTTCAAGGACTGAAAATTTGGCTGCTTGCTGCTTTCTTGCTTTTCTCTCAGTGACCACTACTGAAGGGAGCAGTTCTCATTATCAAATGTTACGTAGCTATAACCACTCATGTTATCCAGACCTTAATGTGTGCAGAACCTTCACAATTACCTTTGGGACATACTTCCTCACACTTGATGACTCGTGTTTGTGGAACGAAGCTCGGGAACCTCATTCTGTAATAATGCGCACACAGCACTGAGTTCATCGGTTAAGACGGCTGTTCACTTGCACTTTCTGTTTAATGGTTGTTGGAAGTTGTTTTTCAGTCGTTCCTTGGAATTGTTTCCTTTTGGTGAAGGACTCCTGTGATGCAGGAGAGCAGGTATTTTAGTGTGGTGACTCTGCAACGGCACAGAACTTTAGTGACATAGAATTGAGACTATATGAATTAACTGTATTTCCTCTCATGAGTTTTATGTATTAATACACTCAGTTGACAGTAGGTGTCAAAATTATCAAAAGGCAAAATAATTTATACACAAATTTTTATCTGAAATAAACTATGGCCTATCTCTTTGCCGTCCCACTGTGGTCCCTAAATTCGTGTTACATAATGTTTTTAAAGTTTGTTTTGGATACAGAATAGATTTTGTAAAAACAGAAGAACACGAAAGTTATTTTTTATTTTGCATCCATGCAGGTGAGTCATTGTCACACCTTGGTTGTGTGTCCTTCGTCGGAGTAACCCTGCAGAGCACACACGTGGTGGATGTTGGCACAGTCCTTGCGTCTGTCTCACATGCCTCTTATTTTCAGAAACGCCTCACCAATGTGTTGGCCAATTTATTAAATGGACCACCTTTTTTCTTTTTCATTTCTCTGCGTCCTCTTCGTGTAACGTCCCCTGCTCCATGCCTTTCCGCTGAGCCTGCCCGCCTGCTCTGTAGTTCCCGTTCTGGGCAGCGTCGTGGTTGGCGCTCGCCGTGTCTTCTAGCTGAGTCTGTCTCTGATGGAGCCCACATCGCGGTGGACCACCTCCCGCCCAGCTGGCGGCCTGCACTGCACTGTAGTTTGGGTGAATTCTGGTCTCTCCCATCTGAGGGAACGTACACAAATATGCATATAATACATTTTACAGAACACTTCAGAAGCTTCAAATCCCTTCTGTTTGGGCAAAGTGATTGTCACCTGTTTGTTCATGTAAAGGTGTTCCTAGCTCACCAAATGAATGAATTCCTGAGAAAATAAATGTCAATTAAAGTTTGGCAAACAAATGCATGTCTTGCCTGTACATGCAGGCACGCTGTACGTTCTGTGTTCTCTGCCTTTCCGTCAGCTAGGTACCAAAATATAAACCTCCAGTGGCCAAATGTGATATTTAAGGGGCTTAGTTTTATGCCCTCTGGCAAGGTAAGAGTATATCTTCCAACAATTTGCCTTCTTTCAACATTCATTCATTTAGCAAATACTCACCTTGCAAGAGAGAAGCTGCGTCACTTGGCGAAGAGCATAAACTCTGGGACTTAATGTCTGGTTTAAATTCTCGTTCTACCACGTATCAGCTGTGTGCTTTGGTTAAGTTATTTAATTTTCCTCTGCCTTAGTTTTCTCGTCTGGAGAGTGGGGATAATAGTGGCACCTATCTCATGTTGGTGTGAGGATTAAATAGGTTCGCATGAACAAGGTTCTCGGCGTATACCTGGAGGAGCTCGGTGGTGGAACAGTTGTTCTCAGATGATGGGACGTGGCATTCGCCTTTGGTGTTCTGAGAGTCCAGTGAGCAGAGAGACTCAGGAGATTCAGGCGTTCACTATATCAGCTGCTATTCCATCCCTTCTGTGTGACAGGCATGGTAGTAGGCCCTGGAAATAAAGCAGCAAGTAAGTAAACATAGCCAGGGTGCTGTGGACACATCTACAGGGGCCCCAACTTATCCTAGGAGTTCAGGCCAGTATGCTGTGACAGAGCTATCATAGAAGGTCTTTTTTGGGTTTAGGGGTGTCACAGAGCAGGAAGTGCCTGAGTCGTCTTCGGGGAGTCGCACAACTGCTCAGTGGGGGAAACTTGTGAGCTGACTCTGGCGGCAAAGATGTCGATAAGGTGCGGGGGGCAGGGAAGGCACTCCTGGCAGATGGAATGGTTTGTAGCGTGTGGTGAAGCATGCCAGAGCGGTTCACAGTCCCTGCGTCTCAGCAGTTCTGTACTCTTGGGGTGCTGTGGGGCAAACGGGGAGGGCAAGAGGAGCCGAGACTGTGTGCAGCTCTGAAGGAATCTCTCCACAGGCGGTCAGGCTTTATCCTGAAGGAATCGCGATCACATTTTTATTTCTAAAGATCATTATTTTATCTCTGTAGGGAAATTGGAGACAGGAAGACCTATCGGGAGACTAGTGCAGACGAGAAATAATGGGAAGCTGACCTGAGGGGGTGGCAGTGGAAGTGGAGAGGCGGGTCAGGTAGAAGAGAGAGACATGAGGTCGACAGCCCACCCAGCACTCAGGGAGGGGAGGGGGGAGTGAGTGCTGGGGGTGGAAAGCCGTCAGGACACTGGAGCAGAGGGGTCTGTCACCCTGGATTTCCCCAAATGGAAACATCCCGTGTTTATTATAAACATCAAACAGGAGCATCACTTCCAGAGACCTCAGAAGTCCTGACACCGCTTTCTGTCAGGCAGGGGCGGCGAGGCAGCAGCCCGGTGCATCCTCTCGGGGTCTCGGAGCTGAGTACCGAGGAGAATTCGGGGCGGATCTCCTGTCTCTGGTACAGTGTTCTGAGGAAAGCTGGCTGTTCTGAACTGACAGTAGGAGCTTGATGATACTTTTAAGAGGTGTAGGGAACAGCTTTTGTAAGTGGTTGAGTGGAAGCAAACGTATGGGATCCTGTTAGAACATGGATGATAATACAAGGCTTTTGACTGGAGAGGAACACAGCCCTTACGTGGAGGAGACTGGCTTGCACAGTAGATGCTGCCTCGTGTCCATGGTTGGTCTGGAGTGCCTTCTGTTGGCTGTTGGGTCTAAAACAACATCTTGATTCTTGAATACAATGTTCCTTGCAGTGTTATTTACCAAAACAAGAAAAATTAGAGATTTAAAAAATTATGATAAAGGTGATAAAAACTGATAGGAACTTAAAAAATTGGCGTGGGGTCTAGGAGGTGGATAGGGGTCTAGAGAAATATCTTTATAACATTTTATTTGGTATATCATAGGTATGATATTGTGGACTGTATTTTCAGAAAACAGACTTTTCTGAATCGGGCTGGTTCTTAAGCATTCTTCATGCAGCAAAGCCTCAAGAACAGTGGCCACCCCCATGGGCAGTGGCAGCCGCTGTTTTCCGTAGGGTGGCTGCTCCGTGTGACGGCCGTGAAAAGAAATGACTGTTGCTCATTAGAACAACCTCATTTGGGCACGTGGGAAACCAGAGTCGGAAGTCGTCGTATAAAACGGAGCCGTGATTATCTGCGATGGGGCATCTTCAGGAGGGAGCGGCTCGTCTTTTTTTAAGTGAAAAGGAAGCTGCTGTGGGGTTCTCTCCTCCAGGAAAGGGGTGGTGTTTGGGGTCAGTGTGTAGAATAACTGGAAATCTGAGCCGGAGTACGTCTTCGTGAGCGGGCACACCGGTGCCAGTCGAGGTCTAAGGACGACTGTGCTGTGTGAATGTGCCCACCACGACTGTCCTATATTAAGGGAAATGTATTAATCCTTCTATTTCCGTTATTTCCTGGTTAATCTTCCTTTGAAATGTTTCTAATTATCATTTCAACTGGCTGCATTTTGAAAACCTATTCACTCATTTGAGTTAAAAATAGTACTTTTGATTCGGCGTTATACGAAACTGCAGAGATTGCTCTCACCATCCTGGTGAAATTATTTATTTGCTTTTGGTATATTTTACTGTTGCAGTTTTCTCTAAGAAAGTTAAGTAATTATTAATATAAAGTAACGCTAGCTGCTCTCCCTGCGTTTCATGAGGGGAATAAGCTATTATGTAGTTTCTCTTCCCCCCCAATAAAAAAGCCTTTCATCAAAAACTGACATCCCAAATGAAGGATGTAATTGTACAGCTTATTTATTAGTGTGTCAAACTTAAAATGTAATGGTTTCATATTTCAGAGTGGAAAGTGTGTTGTGATTCATGGTTGCCGGTGACAAAACAGACAGCTCCTTTATATTGCTGCTCCGATTGCCTGCTGATAGAGTCCACTGCAGTTTCTGTGGTTCTTCTCTGTTCTCTTGCTGTGCAATAGCTCCCTCTACTTGAAAATGTTGGTGTGATTATAGTTGAACAATATGTACTTTATTAGTGAGCACCCACGACTTACTCTCGGTCCTCTCCATGAATGTGTGGTGGTGTGCATCAGAGCACACTAGACATTGACCAGGAATCCCTTGCCCCGGGATTGGGAAAGCAGGCGCAGTTAAGGAAGGTAAGAGGAGTTACGTTTGAAGGCATTTTTCAAGGAATTATCTGGGTAGACTTTGTTGACTTAAATATGATATATTTGGTTAAAATTCCATGCAGTACTTGAAAATGCACTCTGATGTCTGAAACACAATCAGAAAACTTCCAAAGAACCATCAGCCACTTCAAACTGACAAAGCCTGGAATTTGGCAAATTCTCACTTTGCTGATTCCAAAGTCTTAGAATTCTAACACAAAACGGGGCAGTTTCTCTCCACTTTCTCAGGAAGGGTTTAATAGAAACTAACAGTAGTAGGATCTCGTGTTATTCTCTCTTGCCCTTATGGGACAGTGTGTGCGTAATGAAACCATGGGACCAAAATAGACAAACCAAAGGAAATGTTATATGGGGATTAAAGTATTTTCTTCTCTGCCTTTACTAAGTTTGAGGTTTAGTAATAGTATCATACACCTCCACCATTGGGAGAAATTAAGATATTCTACTCAAACATAAGATTTCTGTGTGAATATGTCACAACTCTTTATTTCCAGTTTCTTCTGACTATTATTCTGGTGGAGCAAGTGCCAGAGCGTGGTGGTCAAGAGTAAGGACTTAGGGGCCAGACTGGTTGGGTTTGAATCATGGCTCTACCATGATTCATCTACCAGATGGGCGATGTCAGCAAGTTTCCCTAAGTTTCTGAGCCTCGGTTTCCTCATCTGTAAAAAACAAACAATAAATCTATGCATCCTGACGCTGTAAGGATTAGATGAATTAATGATTGTCAAGCACTTAGAGCCTGACATGCAGTAAGTGCTATACATCAGTGTTTGTTTAATAAAATAAAAAATAACGGGTTAGAATTTGATTTTTGCTAACCAAATGTATTTATTCAATGTCAATGTTATCTTCAGTGCTGAGTGAGGAGAAATATGTGGCCCTCCCAGTGGACGAGAGTTATTTGCACGTTGGTTTTGTTCATGAATCGACACTCATTTTCTATGTATTGGAATAGTTCTCACCATGGGGCACCTGTACCATGTCATAGTTTTAGGTTATGTTATTTTTAAACATACTTTTTAATGCAGTGGAATATTCCATGGTTTCCACATCTTGTTTGAGCTTAAGTGATTGAGCAGGAGGCTGCTCTGCTGGGGGAATGCCCAGAATGGAGCATCGTTTCCCGTGGTGCCCTTCTTCTGGAGCCCACTGGTTGCCCACGAGAAGTAATAGATGGGCTTCTCTTCAGTCCATGGCATGACTGTGCTTGAGGATGTCAGAAAATCTTGCCCAGCTGTCCCCAGACCTCTTGTGGTCCAACAAAATATCAGTCACCAAAAGTTTAAAATAGAAATTTGTATGTATCGAGCACTCAGACGTCTGAAGTTGTTCAGCTTATGTCTTTGCCTTAATACAAGCTGATGTATTTGTGTGGACATGTAGAGTGATATTTTAGTAGGTTTCGTCCTCTTTGGAAGAATATTTCCGGAATGCTGGACACACAAAGTAAATAGTCAAGTGAGATTCAGGAGTAAACATAAACTGTCTGAAGGCTGTGTATTTGTTTTCAGGGAACTGACTCATCTCTTCTTGGCTTGATCCCTAGGACCCCTTAGATCCCACAAGATCAGTGATTGTGATCCGCTCCCTGGTGGCGCATGGTGTCGCAGACAGAGGTGGGGAACTACTACCTGGAGACCGCCTGGTCTCGGTCAATGAGCACAGTTTGGACAACAGCACGCTTGCTGAAGCCGTGGAGGTGTTGAAAGCTGTGCCACCAGGCACTGTGCGCCTTGGCGTCTGTAAGCCTTTGGTGGTAAGTGCTGAATTTTGTTAATGTAGGCAGTGATAATAGTGTCGGAGTTACGAACATGGATTTTGAAGACAAATACACCTGGCCTCTTATTCCTGTTCCACTGCTCACTGTATGTGTATCCTTGTGCAAGTTCCTTAAGTCCTTGACTTACAGAATCAGAAAAAGTACTGTCTGCCTCACAGGGCTTTGGGGACTAAAGATGACATTCATTCAGTGCTTGCACATTGTTGCATAAATGCTGCTCACGTTCCTAGTCCTGCTACCACCACTCTCCAGCTAATTTTGTCTTCATACTTTTGGCACAGACCTCTAAGTTCTCATCACATTCCTTATGACGTAAGTTAAAATAAGTCTGTTTATGCATTTTAACCTTCATTTGGGCATGTCGAGATGGCACGATCAGTTGAAATCCAGTTCACCATACCATGTTAACCATATGGTGATGAGATTTTAATAAGCTTTTCTGAGCATCAGGGTGCCTTGTAACCCCAGCATCCAGACTCCTCTCCGGTCAAGCCGTCTTGAAGTCATCTTACTGCTTAGTCTCATGTACTGGGTCAGATGACTGTTGGGACCCAAGGCCACATGACAGTTACGGTACTGTTGAGTTCCTTGGTGCAAAAAAATACTTAATAATTTTCAAGCAGCATTAAAGTACTGTTGAGTGCTTGCTCTCCATCAGTCAGTATTTTAAGCCCTTTATGTGTATTAACTAGTTTAATCCTCACAGCAGATTTAATCCTCTGCTCACCACCCCCCTTACAGATGAGTCAGTCAAGGCACAGAGAGTTGAGAACTTACCCAAGGGGAATGACTGTAAGGGGCAGAGTTGGAGTATAAACTCAGCAGAGTGGCTTCAGACCCTGCGCTCTAGGCCATGTGGTGTGTATTCCTGCTGTGGTCTGTCGTCACTGGTTTAGTTTGCCTGCAGCATGTCTGAAACAGGGAGCATGGCCGTAGTAGAGCTTTGGGCTAGATTTCAGGAAGTCTGAGCCCTGTTTCTAACTTTGCTGCGAGTTCACCCAGGGGGTTTCAAACTCGGAGATGTGATAGAATCACTGGGAGATGGTTAAAATGCAGCTTCCCAGGTCCTACCCTCAGAGGTTCTGGTTTAGTAATTCTGATGTGCTGGTCAGGAACCTGCATCTTCAGTGAATCACTTGTGCAATTCTGATGCAGAATTTTGCACTTTGAGAAACATTATGCTAGTAATTTGATCATGGGTATACCACTTTTCTTTTCTGAGCCTATTTTTTCATTTCTGGAAAGACTGAACAGGACTAGAGAATGCCTAAGATCTTTCTTAACTCTAAGATTCTTTTATTCTGTGAAAGGTATTAACATACTGCAAGTGTTCATACAGATCTGTATGTTCGTATGTAGGTGTACAGGTGTAGGCACGGATAGGTTCATGTACTACACGTAATCTTTTTGCATTGGGGAACCTCGACGTGCCCTTCACATATGACCTTTTCATTCTTCATATATTGCACACAGAGGTGCCTGTGTGTCACACCTGTCGGACACGTGAAACCTTTCAGAAGGGAGTGCAGCACTGGCTGAGTCAGGCTCTTGACTCTGTGTTGTATATTTGGTGTGCAGGTGTTGCCATAGCCAGTGTATCTCATGAGATACTGGGTGGATTTCTGGACAAATTAAGGAGGGGAAACTTGTCTTTTTACGGGGACTTCCTCTCCTTGGTGTTAGGGATTGTGGCAGGAACTTTGTCCAGATTTTCCCTGATGATTATTTGCCTGATTATTTGGGCTGCCAGAGGAAACCCCACACTGTTTATGGCCTATAGGACTTTGAAGCAGTTAGGGAAGACTCGGGCAGTGAAGCAAACGGAACTTGGCACCAGCCAGGTGTGGGTTCTGAGCTGTCTCTGCAGAGGAAGACTACAGAAACCTCGGGCTCCAAGCCTCATCGGAGGGTTGTGGAAGGTAGCGATTGTGAGGTGGACCTTTGCTAGGCTTCCCTCGGGACAGGAAGGCTGCTGGGATCCTTGGGAGTGGGAGGCCAGTACAGGGGTGAGGGAAGGGTCACCGTCAGGACGTAAAACACTGTAATTGCTCCTTGAGCATCTGGCTTCTTGTAGCAGACCCGTCTGCTCGCGAGCTGCAGTGGTGACGCGTGGATCTTCCCGGAGGTCCCGTCTCTTGTGGTCCAGCTGGTGGCCACGTAGCACCTCGTGATTACTGAGCATTGGCTCAGTCCTCAGCAGAAGGGGTTGAGGGTGCGTGCGAACACTGCTCTAGTGTGTATTTGAAAGTTGTAGATGTTAACTAAACTTATTTTGGTGTTCATTTTGTAACACGTACATAAATCATTATGTTGTACCCCTAAAACTAATATAATGTTATATGTTAATTATATCTCAAAAAAAAATAGCTTCGTGGTTGACAAAAACATTTCTTCAATTGTGCTAAAAAAAAATAAAAATAACTGCTTCTATTTTCAGGAAGATGATAAAGAGGAAGAAAGTCATTATATTTTACAGTCAAACAATCATGAAGACAAGACTGAAATTTCAGAAACAATTCATGATATAAATTCATCTTTAATACTTGAAGCACCCAAGGTATTTAGTAAATTTATTGCCCATTTGAATGTTTGCTGTGAGCTAAAGTTTCTATAAAGAGGACAAAAGCCTGTCCCTACTGTCGTGACTAAATAGATACAAAGTAAATAATCCCCCGCCTTGATTATTTTTTTTAAACTGAAATCTTTTCCCTTGTGTATCACGTTGCCTGCGTAAATGGCATAGGCCAGATGTGAGGCATTTTCAAAGAACATATCCTATTTTATGTCACTAAAATATGCTTAAAATTTTGAGAACAGAACATATTTTTGAAAATAGACCTGAATTTGAAATGCTGCAGAAAACAGAAATACACAAGAGAACTTATTGAATACTTTCTAGAAAAGTTACTTAGTCAAACCCTACTTTATGCTTTAATTTTAGAAAGTCTATTTTGAAGGTTTTCCTTTTTTATTCTTAAAATGAATTGTGCTTATTTTGCCCTTTGCAGTTGGAGTATGCTTTTGCTTTACTTGGTAACAACTGTCTTCTGACATTCTGTGCATAATTTGTTGACAGTGTCTCAAGCTGATATGTAGTCCTACAATGTCCATTATATTTTTTTATGGTAGACATTTTTTGTTAGAATTTCATAACCACATGACGTGTTCAAATAGGCCCTCTCAATGCAGCTTTTCTCTTTTTTCTTTTTTAAATAGCTAGGTGCAGTATTTGGAATACTGTGTTAATTTAAAAGCTTCACCACAGTGATGTTTAGCTGCAAGTGAGGAAGCAATGGGAAGGAGTAGATGCATTGCAGGAAGTGACACCTGGTGATACTTAATGAATAGGACTTAAAATAGTCAATGCCGTTGATCCCTTAGGAGGAATTGGGCCCCACTGTACCCAGCAGCACCCTGAGGTCCCTCTCAGCAGGTCCATCCATTCCCCGGGCCTTACCTAGGAACTCAGCAGAGTTTCTGCACATAGCTTCAGTTGTATGTACTTGCTCTTCTGATTAGTGAAATATAAATTAATTTAAAAGCTTACTGTATTCATTCCTTTTTGTCATATATCTTCAAGGCAGATGAAAAAAATCTCTTTGTATTATGTGATATATTAGAAAAGAGTCATACTCAAAGTAGTGGAGACATAACCCCCATATCTTTAGTTTATAGAGAATGTGTTTTGAACATTCACATAGCCATAACTTCTTTCAAGTTAGGTAAGTTTGAAAATCCTGACCTTAAGTGATAGTATAAAGTGTATCTGTATTTATGTGCTACGTTTTCTCTGAGATGCACGAGTTAGGTATTCAGTGTAGCAGTTTAACAAAATCCCTGTTTCTGACTGAGAATTTTCAGATGGTTAATGTATAATGGACCTTCTAGAATAGCTGCTCACCTTGCCCAGGACAGATCTCTGCCTCTTGCTTGATTGTTTCTCCCTTTCCTGGCTGAGGGCTGTGAGGCGGCGAGCTTGCGTTTCTCCTCGCTTGCAGTGGAGAGATGTTCACCTGAACTGCACGTTGGCACGGAATGTGGTCACTTTTGCCAGGGGTTAATTCTCCAGTTAACGTGCAGAGTGCAGCTTTAAAACAGGTGTAGCTTAAAATTGTTTGCCACTTTTATTTACAGGGATTTAGAGATGAACCCTGCTTTAAAGAAGACCTTGTGGATGAACCATTTCTAGATTTGGGAAAGTCTTTCCAGTCCCAAGAAAAAGAGATCGACGCTGGCAAGGAGGCCTGGGAAATGCATGAATTTCTGCCTCCTCGACTGCAGGAAGTGGGTGAAGAGAGAGAAATGCTTGTGGATGAAGAGTGTGAGCTGTACCGGGATGGCCTTCAGTCGGTGGAGCCGTCTTCCTCGTCGCACCTTCAGGAGGCCGCTCCCGTCCCGTCCGCGAAGGAGCTTCCCTTCGGTGCACAGTGGTCACGTGAGGGTGAACCCCCTCAGCCGCGAGAAGCAAGATCTGTGACAAGCGCATACTCCCCAGAGGTGCAGCAGTGTGGCTGTGGCACTGAAGACCTGGTAAGGGATGGGAATGCATCTTCCACATCCTCCCGTCTCCTCCCCTCCCTGTCCCTGTCCCTAAGTCATTTGACTTTCAAAAAAAACCAAAGTAATGCATCTTTCCATAATGAATCATTTTCCCAAGACGCACCACGCAGGTACCGCCGTCAGCGGGCACTCATCTCCTCCGTGTTATGCGGCTTCTGGCTGAGTTGCTGGGCTGTAGCTGCCTTGGGATATCAGCGATGTTTTCCTCCTAATGACCCATTTCAGGAGACAGATCTTTTGGCACTGGTGATTTTTTTATTCCCTTAGGGAGGTACAGCTGTGTATTTCTCACGTAGTCTGTCAGGGAAAATCAGGGCAAAACTAATTAAAGATATATTGTTGTTTATGTCTTGCTTATCCACACTGTTCTCTGAATTATATATGATACTAAGTAGAAAGTCAGTGAACTCTAGAAAATTATCTTCACGTTGGTGATATTGCCTATTTACGACTTGGCTGGAAAGCCTTATATTTTAATAGGTTTGCCCTTGGTATTAAATCACCAATAAAGTTTATTTTTTATAAAGTTAGAATTAACTGGCCACCAATTGGAATCTTTCATTAGGGACTTTTTAAATGTTTTATTTTTGTTTGTTTGTTTCCTGCCCCAAATTAACTTCCAGGCAAATGAAAAGAAACGTACCATCTGGGGATACACAGCAGTTGATGCAGGGTGTGGTGTGGGCTCCCCTCATTGAGGTGGCGACTCCTGCAGTGGAGTGCAAAGTCCACCTTCCGGCGCGCGCTCTCTCTCTCAGGGTGGTGCTGCTGGGTTTCCTTTGTTTCCCTTAGACCTTTGCTCCCCTTTAGCATCTGCAAATGCGGTCCCTCTGCTCTGCTTGGCGCTGTGCTTAATGTATTTGTAGAACCCCAGAGGGTTCCCTTGAAGGAGGACTCTGGGCAGCCTATGGGAGAGCCTATGTTTTGGGATTATGTGAATAATGCCTGGGTGTGGGAAGAGGTGACGTGGAAGCACCTGGTGTGCTGCCATTGACCCTTGTGCTGTCTGTCGTAGCCAGTCCCACTCCTGTCTCTGTAAGCGCTTGACCCCAGGGTGTGCAGTTATATGGAGCAAATTCTAATCACTGATTAGTGAATGTTCATAAATGTTCCCTGTTGTGCTGTTTTCTTCTATAAAAAGAAAATTTTCTATTTACCCAAATATAAGGCAACCTGAAATATAGGCCTATTTTAATATATAAACTTCTGGGATAGAGATGAAATAGTCAAATGTATATTCACAATATTTACTTCATAAATTTAGTTAAACATTCATATCGTAAAGCCTGTCAGATGTTCATTTTTTGCCTCTTCTCACATTTAATGATATAATTTTATTCAAATTCTTTCAATGTGTATTTAATATCAGTATCTATAGTATCACTAAAGTCACTTTTTGACCATTTAACACAGCTTTCCAGCGTACTATCTTCATTTCCACCTAGGCTGTTTGAGAGACAGTAAGTTTTGAATCCATACTGTCAGTCAAAATTTTATCCTGATCTCAGGTACTCATTTGCATAACATTAGGTTTTTAAAAAACTTCCTCTTATAAGTTTATAATGTAACCACTCACTCTAGTGTTTGTTAAAGTGCTCTTTAGAAAGCTTGCTTATAACAGCATTCAATGCTCACGATAAAGGACACGCGTCCTCATTACCAACTCTGTGTTGCATTTCCTAGCTTTCTGTTTCTGTGAGGTGAACTCTATAGGTTCCCTAAACTGGCATTGATGAAGATTGCTTCAGCCCTAATGTGTCTTGCCTACACAGTATTTTATTTCCTTTAAAGTATTATATGTTCTGCTTTGGGCATCAACTCTTCCTCCTTTCCCACACCCCACAGTGATGACCTGTAGGGGAGGAAAGAATCTTTCCCTCTATCCTCCTGGGTTCTCTGGTGGGGCCCTGGAAATTAAATTGACAAAAGACAGATTAACAAAAGAAAAACAATCTATTAACACCTGCAGCGCGTATACAGCCGAAGAAACTCAGTGATGAATTCAGGCTTATAGAGCGTCTCAACAAAGAGCAATAAATTTGTAGAGAAGTGAGAAGATGAAGGAAAAGGGATTTAGGCTTCTGGGTCAGCAAACTACGGGAAGGTAAATATGTGGGGGAACTTGGTGGAAGATAAGGGCTGTTTGAGTTAGGTTTGTTGTACGTCCCCCTTAACGCCGTCCCTGAGCTGAGGAGAGTCTAGAGTCATCTCCGTGGCTGAGAATCAGAGGCGGGTAGAGTCTTTCCTGAGTCTGCTCTTTCTCAGTTGTCTTCAGCTCAAAATAATCCTTGTGCCAGAGTGACGTATTTCCGGGTGGGATATTCTGGTCCCCTGTAACAGTTACACCTACAGGATCAGGATGGGCTTGGATCTTTATTTGCCCTCCTCTCATGACCGATAGACCCCTGTAATGATAATTTATTATCTAACACTACAAGCCTTGGGTGGATTTTAACAACACCACAGTCAAATGCCTTACAAATATGTTATTCCCAGTACTCTGCTATTTAGAGGGTGCACTCCAGAAGGGCAGAGAAACACGGTCACTTCTGTCTTTATTGTAGTGTCCATTTTGCGCTGCAGATATATATAGCTCTATTTGTGGAGTGCAAATAAAACCCAACTCCTTCAGAGTTTATCTTTCTCCACCACCCTCTCATTCCTTTTAGTTGAAGGGTGAAACCATCAAGGTTTATAAATTTGGTTCTTTATTTTTAGTTGTGGTAAAATGTACATTACGTAAAATTGACCATTTTAACCATTTTTAGGCTTATGGTTCCACCTCTAGAACTTTTTCATCTTCCCCAGTTGAAACTCTGTGACCACTAAGCAATAACTGCCATTCTCCCCTTCCCTTATTCCCTGGCAACCAGCCACAATTCTGCTTTCCGTCTCTAAGAATCTGACTACTCCAGGTACCTCATAGAAGTGAAATCATACAATATTTGTCCTCTTGTGATGGGCTTATTTCACTTAACATTATGTCTTCGGAGTTCATCCATGTTGCAGCGTGTGTCAGAATTTTCTCCATTTTTAAGGCTGAATAATATTCCCGTTTATGTATATACCACATTTTGTTTACCCATTCGTGTTGATGGACGTCTGGGTTGTTTCTCTCTTTGGCTTTGTTATGAACATTGGTATACAAATACCAAAATTTTCTTGAGTATATACCCAGAAGTGAAATTGCTAGATCATATGGTAATTCTATGTTTAATTTTTTGAGCAACCACCATACTGTTTTCCACAGGAGTTGCACCATTTTACATTCCTACCAGCAATGTACAAGTTTTCTAATTTCTCCACATGCTCACCTACATTTGTTTTTGTTTTTGTTTTTTTTAATAGGTGTGAAGTGGTATCTCCTTGTGGTTTTGATTTGCATTTCCCTGATTATTTGTGATGTTGAGCAACTTTTCTGCTTATTGGCACCTTCAAATATTCTTTGGAGAAATGTCTGTTTGCCTGTTTTTTAAAGATCTGATTCTTTCTGCCTGAGGATCATTTATCTGAGCATAATTGAATGTTCTTATTACCTTCTCTATTTAGTAAAAAATGAATTTATTTTTCTAAAGATCTAACCTCTCACACCCACTATATTGAAATCTCAGATTCAGGTATTAATTCTCTTATTCTTAAGTTACATAATTGCTATGAACTTTTTCTTTAATGTCCAAATGGTCCAAAAATCACTGTAAAATTTCTTCTCTTGAAGCACTCGTTGCCTGCCATCTCCTCCTCACTCCCTTCTCTGAGAAGTTCTTGTCATGCCTCCTTTCTCACTCCTACTCAATATTTGAGTTGAATTCTGTGTTCTGTCAGCTCCACTAGGCATCTGATGTAGCTATATTACTTGGCTATATTCAGAATCTGTTTGGAAAAATCTAGCAGTATTTGGTACATCAGTTTGAGAGATCCTTCTCTTACCATTGAAGTCTGACCAGTATAACTTAATGAAAAAACATGGACCCTTGTAAAAGATACAATTCACATTTTTTGTTTTGAACAACCTAAATTTCCAACAATAGAGAATAACACACTTATTCTAAATGAATATGTTATGTTAAGTGAATTAAGGTTTATCCCTGTGGCGGCCATCATGTCATCATTTAATTTTAGAGGCCAGCCCGGTGGTGTAGCTGTTGGGTTCGTGTGTTCCGGTTCGGTGCCCCGGGGTTCGCGGATTTGGATCCTGGGCACGGACCTACTCACCGCTCATCAGGCCATGCTGAGGTGGCGTCCCACATAGAAGAGCTACAACTCTACAACTATGATATATACAACTATGTACTGGGGCTTTGGGGAGAAAAAAGGAAAAAAGAGGAAGATTAGCAACAGTTGTTAGTGCAGGGCCAATCTTCCTCAAAAAAAGTTTTTAAATACCATAATAAAATACTTCAGTTAAAATTGTACGTTCTAGAAGATTGTCAGTTTGGAAAACCATAAAAGACGTGTGTGTACAAGGAAGACGAGGAAAGTGCAGTAAGTTACTCACTGTGCTTATCTGCAGGTTTTAGTTTGGGTAACTGGGTGTTCACTGGGCAGATCGGAGCACTAGGGAAGGCACAGCAAGTTAGAGCTGTGAAAATCCTCCGGGCGATTGGGGATCAGCAGGGAAGCTATTTAAGCTATTATCATGATCCAGCATGATCCAGGACGTAGTGCGTACCCACCACTGACCTTGCTTGACTCGGTAGATCTTTTATTCCCCAACCATGGTGAATGTTTATTGAAATCCACTCATTAATGTTTATAAAACAGATTTTTTGTTTAAAAAATCCAGTGTTTGGACAAAACAGGTTTTACCAGCCTGTACTCTTGAAGATATTAAGTTACTGCTCCCCACAGTATCAGCTGTGACTGGAGGAGGCCTGTTCCAGGGCACTTTTCCACTATCTTTATTATCTGGTTTGAACAACATTATCATGTTCCCCATTTTATCATAAAGTACTAATGCATTTCTGTTTTTCTTCCTCTCAAGTTGAAAGAAAATTTTGGCATTGATTCCCCGCTCTCCATGCCCTCAACTGGAGGGAACAGTCAACAAGGCAGATTTGATGGTCTGGAAGATCTTAATTCATTAACAAAAAGCAGTCTGGATTTAGGTTTGTGGTTTTTGTTTCTCATAAACATAAGTTACATCATTTTGTAATCTTTCAGGTTTATTTTTGTTTATGATAAATTTTACTGTCACATTTTTGTTCATCATGATGTTTTGAATTTAAATCTGCTAATTAATTAATCTGCTTCAAAATATCTAGAAGAATAATGTGGCTCATATTTCAACTTGGAACTTGCGGATTCTGATTTCTGAGAGAACTGCATTTTCTCTGCCTTGTTTTGCCTTTTATTAGCAGTATGGATTAAAACTAAGACCAGTACCTTACGCTGAGTCTGAAATAAGTCTCTACTAATATATATTAAAATGTCTGATGCTATTAAGTGATACTGTTAGCTCACTGAATGGGGTTGTTAAATATTAATAAAGATAGGCATATTTTAAACATTTATGAAGCATTTTTATAGCCATACATTATGGTCAATTTTGGTACATTAATAACTTAGTTTCCATTAAAGAATTCTAAAAGTATAGTGCTTCTCCCTGCCTCCCCCCAATATTGATCATTATACATTTTTGAAAAGTTGACGTTAAAAAATAATTTTTCTTCATCCAACACTGAAATATCGAATGTCATTATAATATTAAGATCCCTGGGTGAGACTGTTAATTCTTTCATAGCCTGGGATTTATGGAGCCATTGTCCAGGATTTATGCTGTCCTTCATCTCTTATGACTCTACCTAGAGGAAAAGTCTTTCTCTGTGGGCACTTCTTGTGTTGTATGGTAATGTTATATGGGGAGAGAGAGAGCTATGGAAAGTTATGTAAGAGTTTTATATGAATTCAGCATTCTGTTAAGTAAAATCTAAAGAATGGAATCCTTAATGGTTAAAGATGGAAGGCACCTAAGAGAGGATAACAATTGTCCATTCCCTGCAGGTGGAAACAGAGCATGGATAGTTAAATTTTTTAAAATTTTTATTTAGGGTATTTAATTTTGAATATTTAAGATTAGATGAGTCTATCCAGTTTTTCATGCTGTATAACTGATTATGACTAGGAGAAAAATGGGATTTTTTTTATCACCAAAACTCTCCCAGTATACTGTTTTTTAATCCACCATATTTCTGTAGTCCTCTGACTGCTGAATACTTGGAGAAGATTTACGGCACAAATGAATGAATAAGTGAGTTAATGGACCATACCTGTTTGATTACTGTGGATGCATCTTAACAATATCCGCTCTGTTTTGGACCAGATCATTCTTTGCTGTGGAGGGCTGGCCTGTGCAGCTCCCCTGCCCCCTAACACCCCCAGCCATGGTCAAAATCAGAATGTCTCCAGACCTGGCCACATGTCCCCTGGGGGCAACACTGCCCCTCGATGAGGACCACTCACTGCTTTCTCCTGTCGGGACTGGAAGGAACAGACGAGATGTATGGGGGTGGGTGTGTGGGGTGGGCATTGGAGTTGGGAAGAGGATAAAGAAGGGTTTTCTCGGTGGGGGGGGCACAAGGGGTGAAGGGTTACATCCACAAGGTGACGGACAAACAAAAATGTACAACTAAAACCCCACAGTGTTATAAACTAAGACATCAATAAAAAATAATAATAATTAAAAAAAAAAAAAAGAAAAAGGCAAATTTAACGTTCAACATGAAGTGCGAATTTAAAAATAAAAAATGTTTAACCTCAAAAAAAAAAAAAAAAACTTACCAGGTCTTTCTATTCCTCCTTAGTACATGAGTGAGCTGTCTTTCCTAGGAAGTCAAGGTCCAGACGTCAAGATTCAGCCTCACAAGGCCAAATGCAGGCTGAAGATGAAAACTAACCAGAAAAGTCCAGTCAAGGGAAAGAAATTCAGTCTTCAAGGCCGAACACAGGCTGGTGGGAAAGTGCCAACCAGCACGGCCACATGCTCCCGCTCCCCTACCTAAAACCCCAGCACATGCTCCCCCTCCCCTACCTAAAACCCCAGCACATGCTCCCCCTCCCCTACCTAAAACCCCAGCACATGCTCCCCTCCCCTACCTAAAACCCCAGCACATGCTCCCCTCCCCTACCTAAAACCCCAGCACATGCTCCCCTCCCCTACCTAAAACCCCAGCACATGCTCCCCTCCCCTACCTAAAACCCCAGCACATGCTCTCCCTCGCAAACTTTAAAACCCCTTGCCTCCCATCTTTTAGGGAGACAAGACAAATTTGAGGGCTCACTAATCTCCTGGCTGACGTCACCTGAAATAAAAACCCTTTCCTTGCCATAAAAAAAAAAAAAAAAAGAAGGGTTTTCTCCTCGTGGGTAATCCAGTGCCTTTGAGCCCTCCTTGGTGTGTCATCTAAGAGACTCCAGCTACTTCCTCTGTCTTCTGCTGCCTGAAGGAGTTTCCTGTGCCTGCTCTAACAAATTGCTACAAACCTTGTGGCTTAAAACAACAGGGATTAATTCTCTTGCTGCTTCGGAGGACAGAAGTCCTAAATGAAGGTGCTGTGCTCCCTGAAGGCTCTCGGGGAGAATCTGTTCTTTGCCTCGTCCAGCTTCTGGTGGCTCCAGCATTCTTTGCTTTGTGGCTGCATCACTCCAGTCTCTGTCTCCGTCTTCCCGTGGCCTTCTCTTCTCCCTGTCCGTGTCTTCTCCTCTGTCTCTTATAAGGACACCTGTCATTGGATGTAGGGCCCACTCGGGGATTCCAGGATGGTCTCATCTCAAGACACTTAATTTAATTACCTCTGCAAAGACCTTTTTTCCAAATAGGGTCACATTCATAGGTTCTGTGGCATGAATATATCTTTTAGGGGGCCACCGTTCTACCGTCTCTACCTTAATCTAGTAGTTTTTAAGGCCCTGGGAATTTATTTTTAGAAATTATAGCTTTGGAAATTAAGCTAAACTTGTATGCCTCAGTTCTGTCCTCACCAGAAGAGCATTCATAACCACAGCATAGAAGCCAAATTCCAGATCAGTATTACGTCTCGTGTTACAAGATTTCAGAAGATTCCAGACAGAAAGCAGTTCTGTTCCCCAGTCTTTGCCTGCCCCTGCTGGAGTGTGCCTCGTGACCCCAGTGAACTGCTGTCATTGCACCGAGTCAGGTGCACACACTCATTTGCATGCCTGTCATTGACCGTCAGCTGAGCTTCTGGAAGGCAAGGCTGATTGCTGATGATGTGCCGTAGTAGGTGCTCGTGAAATGTTTGAGTGGGGAAGCGACAGGCTGCTCACGGGCGGTCATTCAACAGCATCAATTCCCTACTGACTATTTTTTTCAGTTGCTGAGTGTGTAGGAACCCACTCTCCTCTCTGCTTGGATTCTTCTTGCTTCTATTTCATTTACTATTCTGTTCTTGCCCTTCACCAAGTGTAAACCTTTTGAAAGTTCCCCCATTCCTCTCCTGTGAGCATTGACTTGCGTTTATCCAGGGACATTTTTCCAACTTCCCTGCTTTTCTAGCCTTGTGCTCCTGTTATGGCTGGCACCCCACAACCGCATGGCTCTCAAGGACCTGGTTTATGTGGGCTCCTGGGTGCTGTGGTGCACTTGGTGAGCAGCTCGTGAAGTGTCAGGCTCTGGAGACTTGAGAAATGGTGCCTGAGCATCACCAGGGGTCCAGGAGGAGGGGGGCCAAGGGTCCAGGCAGCCTTTATGCAGAGCAGGCAGTGGCACGTTTTAAACTAACTGCAGCAGCGCTGTCAGATAATGGTTTCTGCTGCCAGCAGCGCCAATGGAAACAGCTCTGCAAAGAGAGCCAGTTCCCTGTTCTCAAAACCCTGGTTTCAGGCCATCCCTGCCGGAATCTCGATACCGCCCTGGTCCCTGCTCAGTGGGGGGAAGGCAGACAGGCAAAGCTCGAGCAGGGGGCAGTGACATGGATCTGACTGCTCTGCAGGAACGAGGGCCCCGTGGGTGGCAGTGAAGGGTGCCTGTGGACAGGAAGGCAGGTGAGACTGACTTGGATGCCACCTGAGCATCACAGTGGTTTTCACTCCTCTTCAGATGCTCCTCTGCGTTGCCAGCTGATTAGATCCTGACTCTAGGGCTCCTAGACAAGATAAAAGCAGAAGTGGTGCTGAGTTTACTAGAGACTCTGTTCAGCGTGAAGAAATGGAGAGTTTAGGTGATGCTTATGGGAAAAGTTTCAGAAGAGCCTCTGTATCTCTTAGAGATCATTTCTAATTTTCTGATAAGCCAGATATCCAAAATATACTATAAATATATGGATTTAAGGGAGGATATTGCTGCACAATTCATCATATTTGTGTAACATGATAAGGAAAGATTGGCTGGGAATTTACCATGGTTTGGATATAATGGATACTGGGGGGGTATCTGAGAGTGATTAATGGGCTGCACCTGCCAGCATGGGTGTGGTCCCTGACGATGTGCCACAGGACTCGATGCACAGCTCTGCCCTAGTTGTTCTTTTTTCAGTAAATGGGACAAGGACACAGATGGCATGTCAGGTAAATTTGCACATTCTAATTGGCAAAATTCCTTATTCTGAGTTTCCTCATCTGTAAAATACAGTTGCTGGTATCTTTTCTCTCCAATTCATAGTTTGATGTGAGAATTAAATGAGATAACAAATGTAAAAGAATTCTGAAATTTATAAACAAAACTCTTTTAAAAATGTGTTTTATTTGGTTATTTGTTATAATCTGTAGAATTAATTTGTTAAATCAGTGAAATGCTGGAGTACCTACAATGGGGACAGTTTAGGTTGATAAAGGAAAATTTGTAGTAAGATTAGAATTCATCATAAAGGAGATTCTTTCAATAAATATTCACGTTGCTAAAATGTCATCTTTTCAGCGAGGCCATACTTTAAACTGTAACTCTCTTCTGCTGAGCAATCCCTGCCCCCTTCCTTGCTTCGTTTTTCACTGTAGTACTTGTCACCATCTGACATATTAAACATTTTACTTATTTGGTTTACTATACATCAAGCTTCTACTGGAAGAGGCCTGCCCATACTCGATGCCCATAGCTATTTGTTGGTTGGATGAAGGATGAATGAGAGCATCTTGTGTTCACTGTCATCTGGGCTTGCTCTTTAGGTGCGATGATTCCGAATGACATCCAGGGTCCTGGCTTGCTCATTGAACTTCCTACTGTGGCTCAAAGAAGGGAGCAAGAAGACCTGCCTTTATACCAGCTCCCCGGGGCCCGAGGAGTTTCCAAGGCCTCAGCATACACAGGAATGTTGTCTTCTAGATATGCCATCGATACATGGTATGAGATCATTTATCTTTGCTTTCACCTTATAAAATAGTTTTCTTTTTGCTTCTATATTAAAAAAATGCATGATTATGGTGGAACATTTGGAAAATACAAAAAATATGAATAAAATCCACCATATTAGACAATTAATATGGAAATTTCACGTGCTTAAAATTGAACCATATATACAATTTGTATTCTTGCAGTTGAGTGCAAAATGGATTATATAGAGTATTTGCTTAGAGAATGGGAGATTAGTTAAGAGTTTATTGTAACAACTTAAGAAAGACATAGTTGAAGACAAGGAGGGAATGGATTTGAGAGTTGGAGAATCTGTCGGAATTGGTGACTGATAACATGTTGGGGGTGAGAGGAAGTGGTTGGGGCTGACCTGGGTTTCTGGACTGGGAAACTAGATGGACCATTACTTCTTTGACACAAGATTATAGGAGCATGACCAGGTTGGAAGGGAAAATGATGCATCCAGCATGGGTCATGTTGAGGGTTCAGGTATCCATAGGACAGCAGAGTAGAGTGGAGTCAGTTAGGTACATGATCCAGAGATTAATGTTGAGGTCTATCCTGACGTTGTAATTGGGGCAAGATCAAGTGTAGGGGAAACTTCTGGATTTGAATGGTCATCCTGGGGAGGCTCAAATAATAATAAGACCATAGGTCCAAAAGTGGAGTCCTGCAAGGCAGCAATATTACAGGTATGACTGGAGGAAGGACATGGTGAAGGGAAACAAAATGTGGAAGGAAATTGATGAACTAGAGGTTGGCATGGAAACCAAGGGAAGAGAATGTTTTAACAAAAGGATCATCACAGGCTATTGTTGCATGCTACAGAGAGGTCGAGGTAGATAAGACGGCACAGAAGAGTTGTCGTGGGGTTCGGTCACACGGATGCCCTTGGTGAGCAGAGAGCAGTTTCAGTCGAGTGGAAATTAGATAGTAGTGGGTTGAGAGTGGAACAGGTCTGAAATTGGACATAGTACAAACAAACCAGTGTTTTGAGAATCCTGGTCATGAACAGGGGCAGATGGAATGCATGCTGTCTAGACAACTGGAGGGTCTTGTTGGATTGAGGTGAGGGGGGAGTTTTATGTGTATGTGTGTGTTTCTTTCTAGGAAAGATCCAGAAAAGGAATATGTAGGTGCTGGAAAGGGGTGATTAAACCCATCTGTGGAGAGGGTGGAGGGAGAGGAGGACGCTGCACAGCTAGAGAGAGAACCTTTGATAGTTGGTAAGAGGAAGCTCACCTCCTCCAGAGACAGGGGAGTTTGCACACACGGGTACTGTTTGCACCTTGGGGGCAGGAAGCCAAGGACATTCTCGCCTATGACCTTGATTTTTTTTTCTGTCATTTAGGGGAAAGGTTATTTATTAAGAGTGATGGGGTGCTAGTAAAGTGGGCATTAAAAGGAGGTGTGTCAGGGTAGAGATTAACTTTTGAAACAAGGGTAGGAGAGTGATGGCTTAGTGGTGGAAGGGAGTTGAGAAAAATATCAGCCCTTTCTGCCTTTGCAGAGAGTGAGAATGAGCACCACCCAGTTGAGTGTGGTGTCCGTGGCAGAGAGCCAGGAGCCAGAAGCTGTTGAGAACATTCAGTGAAGAGGTTAGAGTGTGGGGTGGTTTCTTTACATTTCGAGGAGATTCCACGGAGCGTGCTGGGTAGTGTGGCTGGGCGGGCCTCGGGGGTGGGGATGGGACGCAAGCAGCGTCTGCAGAGAAACCAGAGCCGTGGAGAACTGAGCACAGGAGAGCAGACAAACGATGGAGTGGGAGGTGCTGGTGAAGCATCACAGGATGAGATAGGGTGGGACTTACTGGCCTCAACATTTGTATTAAAACCTTAGCCAAGAATGATTGTGTGGTGATATATGAAGTGTCTTAGAATCATACCACTTCTCTGTTCACAGCCTGTGTCCTTTGCCTAGAGTTTTAGATAGAAACATCATCCAAGTTGTTCTCTGTGCTTCTGAGTAGCTCATCTCTGAGTGGAAAGGAGAGGCTCAGGTAGGCCCACCACCTGGAGGAAGCTGCTGGCTTTTCACTCGGCACAGCTGGACCGGTGCACAGAGGGGAGGTGCTGACGCGCCCAGGGTCCTCGTGAGCGCTGTAATCGGCTCCCAGAGGAGCTCACAGTGTTGAACAAGCAGTGGATTTGTTTCTTTAGGAGAGATGCCTGGAAGTGGAAGTGTTGGAAGAGTTAGGAATATATTTTATGACTTTTTATGTGATCAAGTTACTTTTCAAATGAGACACCTTTGTTCTTGAAATTTCTCTCGTGCTTGGTATTAGTAATTGAATCTGGCCAAAGAATCAGAAATGGGGCTGCTTCTCTAAAGCTGTAAAATCGGAGAAGATCTAAGCAAATTCCCAAGCCCACCCCTTACGCAGAAGACAAAGTGGAGCCTCACTTGTGTCTTACTCAATTCCCCCGGCTCCAGAAAGGGAAGATACGCTTTCTTCCTGTCCCATGGCTGTTTCTCCTCAAGTGAGTGCTTGTCCAGCTGATTTCTGATGTGGGCACAGTCATTTAAGGGCTCCAGTCTAACTTTTGTCCTGGGAGACCAGTCTTGCATTTGAATATTGTTTTTTGGCTTGCTGTCATAGAGTCAGGGTACATTCATGTTTCAGCAGGTTCCAAAAGAGTTCCTGTAGACCATATTCTCCCTTTTAATCTCTCAGAGTGTGCCCCGTGGAGCTAGGTTCAGAGGTGAATATTTATTGCCACTCAGGAGCCTTCCTGAGTGATGCATCGATTCTTTCAGAAGACAGTCTTTTAGATCATCAGGGTGTCATGAAGTGCTGAATCGTAGTTTAGAGTTTCTTCTTGCATTAATTTCGTATAGGACCCAGCAGAGTTATTTAATGCACACTGTGTGTTTGCATCAAGCCGACTCCTCCCTGCCCTTGGAGGGAGGCCTCGTATCGGGGTCAAATGCACCTTGAAGGTGGAGATGTCTAAGAAGGGGACTGCGGGCAGGCAGGGTGTGATAACTGAAAGAATCCAAGTGAGTCTGTTCTGAGTTCCGCTCTCCATAAGGTCCCTTGAGATCATGTCTTCAGAATTCACATGCTTTCAGTCTTTTCCAACTCGTCTCTGTCGTCACCTGCTGCCCAAAGATTCTGTCCCCCCTAATGGGGGACGTGCCTGTTTCTCAGACCAACAGCAGATCTGCAGTATAGATATAGATATTGTGCCAGTCACATTTCTCCTGTTATTTATGGCTACGTGGCCCTGAGGTTTCCCTGTGTCTGCATTTCCTCACTTATAAAGTAGGAAGTTGTACGGGTTAAGTAAGAGTGACTATAAGGGCTTCATATAATGCTCTGAACACAGTAAATGTTTAATGAAAGGATGGCAGTGACGCTAGATGACAAAGATAGACTCTTGGGCCCTTAGGTGTATCTAGGGTAGTACTTATTGTTGCTGAGTTTATTAAGACACCCAAGGAAATTGTAGTTTTGGGTTTTTTTTGTAATAAAATAAGATCAACTCACAGTAAGTAAAACAAGGTGTCAGAGGCTAAAGCCTGGGAGGAGGATGAACTTGAGATGAAAGACTTGTATTTAAAATTGAAAAAAAAATCATGTTGTAGATATAATAGGATGCAAATAAAAGGCTTCAGGTATTGGATACTTGGTTACAAATGTGGGAGGTGAAGGAGGAAGCAGGTGTCATCGTTGGGGGAGGATTAAATGAGTCAGTGTTATGTTTTGAGCCCCCAGTACAGTGCCTGGCATTTGGTGCCTTCTCAATAAATAGTGGGTGTCTAACAGGTTTACCTTTGACATAAATTACCAAAACTTAAGTGTAAATCCAGAACACTGGTGGGAGGCTGAGGGTAAGGGAGAGAGTATGTGCATTTTGAGAAAGGACTCCTCCGGAATGTTTGAGTTGGAAGGAAGAAGGGGAGGTTTCCAGTAGGATGCCGTGCAGCTGTGGTCCATGCTGCAGGTGAGGACGACTGTGAGAAATGAGGACAAGAGGTACCGAGGAATATTACACTGATGCCTTTGCAAATACAGTTAGAGCTTCGGTTACTAATCCGGGGTCTACAGAAGGCCAGAAGAGAAGTTGACCTGAGGAAGCAACTTACCCTTTATGGTTTGAGCTTTTGTTTCTTAACAAAACTCCTCAACACAATTTTACATATTAATAAAATGCTCAAATTTTAAGGGATAGTTTGCTTAATTTTGATAAATGTATACATTCATGTTACCAACAGCCCAGTGAAGATATTGAACATTTCCATCACCCCAGAAAATTCCTAGAAAGTCCCCCATGCCCTTTGGCAGTGTCTTGCCCCAGCAACTACTGATCTGACGTCTAACACTAAATTATTTTCCCTGTTCTAGAACTCATGTAAATGTCATCAAACAGTAGGTATTTTCTTGTGTCTGGCCTCTTTGCACTCAGCACCACGTCTGTGTCATTCTAAACTTTAATGTTAAGGGAATGCCTAATTCTTTGTATGTTCTGGTGTCAGATTGTAATTTGCTTTGCAACTTGAAAACCAGAGTGTAACATCTGTGTAAGAACCCTATAGTTTGGAAAAGCCCATTCTCCCTGGTTCCAAACGCCATAGTCCCTGTGGTGTGTCACAGAAAACTGCCACATAGAATCCACATTTGAAGAGGAAAAAGAAATCTTGAAGTAACTTAAGTCAAACCAGGATTCTTCCTGCTTAGGCCCTTTTAGGGTGCTGAGTTTACTTGACCCTCACATGGCTTAGTATGTAGAAATTTTATATGAAAAAAGGTACATTGAAAAGGAAAGGTCTATCTGGATTCATCTGGTTTTTGTGTGATGTTGAAAATTTTATTCACAGACATTGTGTATCACGATCAAGTTGTACTGTTGTTCATGATGGGGCGCCCTGTCTTCCTCCCAAATCTGTAAAGAATGGTAACTTTGGGCATCTGTAGTAAAGATCTGAAATAAAAAGCATTGTTTCTATTGGATGCTTAATTCCTCTGGGGAAAAACTGGTTATAAGTGTAAGAGGCAAATTTCAGTTATTTTAAGATTTGAGATTCTAACTGATTGAGCTATTGACCATGTTTAATCACAGTATAAATTATAAAAGTTGAGGTTAGAAATCCCCTATTAAAGTTTTAGATACATTCATGCTCATTTACATCTTAATATGGAGTAAAAGTGTTTTACTTTCTCAGTTACATTTTATTTGGGTTAAAAGGTGTATGCCTTCATCAGTGTAAAGTCACGACTTTCATTTCTGTAGTTGCTCATCGCATGTGACTCTGTTTTCAGAACTGATCACACTATCTGGATAAGCTTTTGCAAGTTTTCTCTCTTTAAGTATGAAATAATCTGAATAAAACTTGTATGCCACCTTCTCAAAGAAAGATAATATGCTTTGAAAAAGTGAGTCTCTTCCAACAGAATAATCCTTTTGTTACACACTTTATCACAGAAAATAAAAATTTCCATATTCTAGACAGTGTTTTTCCGCCCTTCTCTTAAGTTGTATGTGAAAGCTACCAGTTTAGGAAGTTTTTGGTTTTCATTTTCTTAAATAGAAAAACAAATAGCTCATACTAATGTTAAAGCTTGGTTTCCATTCTATTCTAGGTTTTTTTAAATTGAAGAGTTTAATTCCTATAATGAACCATAATAAAAATACATTTTTTCCCTTAATGCCTACGATGAACTGGTTTTGCTCACAGTACTTGTGACACGAAATGTGTGAGTTTTTTCCCCCACCGCACATCCGATTCTCTGCACACTACCTGGGTGTCCTGCAAGTCAGTTCAATTCTGACCCTCACTGCTCGGAGTTAGTGCAGACCCCACAGGGTAAGGGCTCAGTCCCAAAAGACCACCCTGACTTTGGATGCCAGTCGCAAGTCCCAGGCTGCCAACGGTGCTTCTGACCAACCAGCTGTAAACTGGGAGTTCCCACGGCCCCTTCCTCACTTCAGTAATTTGCTAGGGTGGCTCTTAGAAGTTGGGACAGGCTTGACTTACTGTCACTGGTTTGTTATCAAGGATGCAACTCAGCAATAGGCGAATGGAGGAGATGCACAGGGCGCGTCGTGGTGGGGATGTGGGGGATGCACAGGGCTTCTGTGCCTCCTCCGGCGCAGCACCCCCATCGGCACATCAGTCCCTTGGTGTGTTCTCCACCTGGAGGCTCCGTTCCCTCCACAGGGGGGATCACGTCCTCGGTTGTTGGCGACGGAACTCAGTCTCCAGCTCCTCCCCCTCCCAGAGGTGGGAGTGCGGGTGGGGCCGCAAGTTCCACCTCTGATCGCACGTGTGGTTCCTCTGGCACCAGCCCCCCGCGCCCCCCACCCCGTCCTGGAGCGTCTAGGGGCCCACCAAGAGTCTCCTCATTAGCGTAAACTCAGGTGTGGTTGAAAGGGGCTTGTTATGAATCACAAGATGCTCCTGTCACCCCCATCACTTGGGAAATTTCAAGGGTGTTGGAAGCTCCGTGTCAGGAACCAGGGACAGGGGCCAAAGGTTTCTTTCTTATTCTCACACCTGTCACAATTTGGGGTACAGGAAAGTGGAAAATGGAGAGGAGGAAGGTGTCAGTGTTGGTTTGGTTTTTAGTTTTCAGTCTTACTTCAGTTAATATTAATTTAAAGGGGAATCCTGAAATACAGCAGAGTGTGCAGATATTCTTGCAGTAATGTCCATATTTCACAAAACAGGGTATAATCTAAGTAAATCATATTTGGGGTAGTAGATAAGTTAAATTACATCAATACCATGGGCTATTAAGATTTATTTAATGACATGTAGGGAAAATTTTGATACAAATTCAAGTAAAAAAATTGTGAAGGAAATGAATATTGGTTGAGCCTCAGTTAAATGCCAGTCATATCTCATTTAATCTTTGTTACTATTACATAGGATAATCAAAATATGAAAGTTTATGCTGTAGTTACACCTAGCCGATAAACATGTATGCACATGTGCAAAACTGGTAAGTGAGGTCTTTGCTTTCTCCTATCACATTAAATTGGTGGAATCATGGGTGTGTCATTTAGGGATTGCAGTCAGCTGCTCATACACAGAAACCTCCCACTTAGTGCGGCTTCACCAAACGGGTTTAGTTTTCCTCCTGTAAGAACTGAAGAAGGTGGTGTGTCGCTGTCAACACCTGCTTCTTTCTGCTCTGCTCTCCTAATGTGCTGCTTCAGTCCTCCTGGTTTCTTGTGGGTTTCGGATGGATGCTTCACCACCAGTATCATCTCTGCCTTCTGGGCAAGAGGAGGGGAAGGGCGTGCAGCAGAAGGCTCCTGCCCGCTGGTTCTCTCTCCATTCAATGAATTTTCCTGGAAATCTCTGATCAGAACTATGGCACACAGTTACCATTGGCTGAAATGAAAAATGTATTTTTTCAAAGTTGGGCATAGTGCCACCTGGAATAAAAGGTTATGTTGGTAAGGAAGAAGGGGAGAGAGGACATTGGATAAGTAACCAGCCAAGCTGTCTTTCCCTGAATGCTGTGACGCCGTTTCTCATAAGTAGACTTGCCAAGGCAAGAAAGCCATCTGGTGAGATGTTAGTGATCCCTAGTGATCCCAATTTCTTAGCCGATTTTTGGATTATCTAGATCCTCTCAGCTTTCTCCTCTTCACTCAGCCTTAAACTGTTGTATCCTAAAAAGTCTGTCGAGTGGCAAGTAGGTAGAGTGTTGCTGCTTACAGTGTTGCTGTAAACAGGACTTATTTGAGTTCAGAGGAAAATGAAGCATTGAAACTCAGTGCTGAAACCAAGACTTGGAGACTGTGAAGAGGTGGTGCCGTGTGTCTGAGCTCAGCTCCTCCTGTGGAAGAGGTGAGAAGGTGACCTGTTGTGCTCACTTCACAGAGCTCTTGTGAAAATGAAATGTTAGAGGTAGTGCGTACCTTGTTGTGTAGAGTGACACAGTTTACAGTATCAGACATTGTTTCATTTGGTGGGCTAGTCACATACCTGTTTCATGGTGCAGTTTAGGCTGCAGCTTAGAGCTGCTGACTCCTCTTCCGGGTAGTTTGTGGTAATGTCTCCACCCTGTTAGACAGCATTACTTTTATAACTAACCACTCTAATTCAGCATTTTATGTTATCCAAGAAACAGCTCCATACGCGAACAGAACTTGACGGGTGAAAGTATGGTGGTGGTAGGTGGGAGGATCAGATTGGATAACAGAAGTAAATCTCTCCGTAAACTGAAAAGTGTTTTATTACTACACGAATATTCAAGGGATACAAATGATGGGCTTAGAGTGACAGAAGACTCTAGAAAGATGGACCATGTTTACTGACTGTTGAGCCATGTCGGCTATTTATGTTGGTTTATACTGGACTGTTCTCTTAGCTGGTCAATCATTACCAAGTTTTAAGGAATGTGTTTTATAAGATTTTATATATTGATGGAGAAGCAAATGTGAACTTGTACAAATCAAACACAGATATTTAGAAAATAGCATCTAGAGTGTCACCAGTAAAATTGTTTATGATAATTCTATGATTCTCTGGTGCTGGATATATGTTGAGTTGAATGTTAAAGCAATGTATTTTTGCTTTGTATGGACAGTGAACTACTGATGTAAATATTTTTAAAGCTTAAAAATTAAGAACTATCTACATATAGATTGTGCAATTTCAAAACTTTCCAAGAACTTTTGATAACAAGGGTGTGTCTTATACGTTCTGTGTATATTTTTTCCTTTCTCCCTCCTCAGTGAGTTACCTGAGAGAGAAGAAGGTGAAGGAGAAGAAACTCCAAACTTCAGCCACTGGGGTCCACCGAGAATGTATGTATTTGACATCATTGGTGTTCTCATTAGGGGAACAGATCAGTTGCTCTTTGCTTTAACTTAGTAATCATTCAGCCATTCTCTAATAATTGGGAAATTGTCATAATTCACATCGAGGCTGGCCTAAATTTTAGTTTCATTTTGTCTTATCTAGAGATTTTTAGCTGGCAAAATGACTATAACCAATATTAGGAAGATCTGTATCATACTCTTTCAGAGAAAGCAGTTCACGAATGTCTATCCAGGACAGTAACTGATGGGCTAGATCTCAGTTGTCACTGCGTCACTAAGGGGGCATATGGGGCTGCCCGAATGCGGGAAAGCTGCTTTCTTCATAAACAACAGCAGTAGATGGGGCTTCTCTCGTGTCGGTTTCTCTCTCCCGCCCCGTGTTCATCCCTTCTGTGCCTAGTTAGAGCTGACAGAATGCGCTGGGCCCACTCACCTGGGATAGTCTCGTGGTTTTAAGTAGTCACCAGGCTGCGCTTTATTAAGATTATGAAAATCTTCCTTTAGCTACTCTGTCTGTTCTTCATGCATTATTAATCCCACCATGCCCACCCAAATTGTCTGGTTTTTTTCTTGCACTTCTGAGTTTTGTCTTAAAAACTCTTGGGAGCTGTTTTCTGAGCTACTGTTTTATTTCAGTTAATTATTTGGCCACATCTGTGCAGTTTGAGAGAAATTTTTAATATTCTGAGGGGCAAGTTTTATTCCATACTTTCTTTTTAAAAACAATGTGGGGGAAGGAAGAAAAGAAAGCCTTCCAGCCTTAGGAACGGAAAAAAAAATCTGTCCTCCACAGCACCACAGGTGGAACCTGCTGACTGGGAAAGCAGCTTGGGCAACGGGCCTCCCAGTGGCAAATTTATTCTGTTCTGAGAGTCTGTGCTTTTTGCCAAAATGATATGTGTGACTTTCTTGATTTTTCACTCATTTGTTGTTTCCTTAATCCATTCTTTGCTAGTGGTACGGCTGTAGATAAAAAGGACTCGTACCAGAAAGTGTGTGGTGGTGGGAGGTGGGAGCATGCGGCCCAGCCAGATCCCTGAATGTTGAGAGTTGTATTTACTGTTTTAGAAGTCTGTCTTTTTCAGAATTTAAACTTTTACATATGCCATGAATTTTTGATAAGATCTTATAATTTTGGAACTAGGTACAATTCCTGTGACATTTATAAAAGTATATTTAGAGAATACGTTTATATAAAATGAGTCACAAGGATATGGTACAAATTGAACACTTACAACGACAGTCCAACAAATTAAGTTAACTTGTTCATGAGTGAGTTTTGTTTTTCCCTTTTACAGTGTGGAGATTTTTAGAGAACCCGACGTGTCCCTTGGTATTAGTATTGTTGGTGGACAGACCGTTATCAAACGCCTGAAGAATGGAGAGGAGCTTAAAGGAATATTTATCAAGCAAGTTCTTGAAGACAGTCCAGCAGGAAAAACAAACGCTCTTAAAACTGGAGATAAAATACTTGAGGTAAATGATGTTAAATTCTGTTTCTGTTTGAAATGTGCTGCAGGACGGTGAAATAGCCATCTAGCCAGAAGTCCTTTCTGCACTGTCGGGGCGTGTGTGTGTACAGTCGGTGTGCTGCATTTGGGTGCCTTAGCTTTGTGTTGTTTGCACAGTGTTAGGAGAGTCTACATTTAGGGTGGTAGCATGTAAAATGATGGAGCAAAAAGCCTCAGCTGACTGAAGAAAGGATTTCACGGTTTAACAGAAAGAGGCAGGTGCTGGGCCTCGTGCTGCTCCCGGGCTTTAACAAGCTCTGAATTCTGTGAAGGTGTCAGTGGGACAGCCACACTCATCCTCCCAGGGTTGACCCTGGACGTCCAAGACCCCACTGAGGGAGGGGAGATCCGTTGTTCATGTGTCGTGGCTTTGCAGAGCCGAGTCTAAGGGCACATCGAGGCACTGAGACTGTCCTCAGTTCTGGATCTGACCCATTTCTTTGCACTGGGCTTACTGGACGACACCACACTGAGTACCTTCAGTCCCAGAGTCTGCTCATTCTTGATTCAGGCTCGATGATGCTGGACATCAGCTGTGGTGTCTTAGCCCTGAGAGCGTGAAAAGAGCTCTGGAGGTCATGGGTTGAAGTCAAGATTGTCCTGTTTATTTTCTGTTTGTTCTTGGACAGATTATTAAACACAACTTATTCTCAGTTTCCAAATAAAATGGAAATGAGAATTCAAAACCCATAGCGTCATAGTGAACGATTAAATCAAAGAATTGCATGAAACTGTTCTGTATATGCAAATTTGGGGTTATATTTGTGTTGATGAAATTAAAAAAAGACAAACATTTTAAACATACCAGGGGTATGGCTGTGAAGAAAATGACCAAAAATCATGATAGTGTGGGAGATGGACAATACACAAAGTAAGCAATACGTAGAATGTTAGATTGTAGTAAGTAGCCATGGAGAAAAATAACAGGGAGGAGGATAAGGACTGGCAAGTGGTGAAGGCTGTGGTTGCAATTAATAGATTTGTTGTAGAAGGTGATATTGGGACAAATATAGGAAGTGAGAGAGTGAGCCCTGTGCATGTATCGGGGAAGAAGGCTCCAGGCCGAGCGCGCTCGGGTGCAAAAGCTCTGGGGTCGGGGCTTGCCCGGGTGTGTTGTGGGAATAGAGGGAAGTCAGCGCTGCTAGTGGGTGGAGTGAATGAGAGAGGGCAGGAGAAAAGGGTCCGAGAGGTGAGGGCAGGCCACATCACGAGGGGCTTGGAAGGTCCTTGACTCCGAGCGCTGTGAGAATCCACGAGAAAATTATGAGCACATACATGTTAATTCTGGCTGCAGGGGCAGCTGTGGTTTCCTTTATTCAGCATTGGCTTGGCACGTTGTTTTCATTTCTTCATTTTCACCCTTATTTGTGATTTTGTGTTCGTTGTTTTTTTGTAAGCAACATATAACTGGATTTTGCTTTTTTAAATTTAAATTGATAATCTTCGTGTAGTAAATAAGTGACATTAATTGTTTTTATTTTGATTACTGATACATTTGAACTTAATTTTTAAATGTATATTTTGTATTTATCTTTTTTTTCCTTCACTGTCTACTTTGAAATAATTATAGAGTCATAGGAAATCGTGAAGAAATGTACAAGAAAGTCCCATGTACCCTTCCCTCAGCCTCCCCCAGTGTTAATGTCTTACACAGCTGTAGTATAATAGCAAAACCAAAATACTGATATGGGCACAATTCACAGACGTCATTTCAGATTTCTCCAGTTACGCATGCACTCGTTGGTGTGTGTGTTTATAGCTCCACACAGTGTCATCACGGGTGTACCTTGCATAACTACCACCACAATGAGGAAACTCAGCTGTATTGCTCCCACAAGACTCCCTGTGTTACCTCTCTACAGCACCCCCCCATCCCTAACCTCTGGCAACCATGAATCTGTTCCTTCATGGCTATAATTACGTTATTTCACAATTGTCACATAAATGGAATTATGTGATCTGTATCTTTTTGAGATTGGCTTTTTTCACTCAGTGTAATTTTGTTGAAGTTCATTCAGTTTGTTGTGTCTATCAACCATTCATTCCTTTTTATGACTGAGTAGTATTCCATGGTATGGAGGTACCACAGTTTAACCATTCACCTGCTAAGAGACATTTGGGTAGTTTCCACTTCGTGGCTATTATGAATAAAGCTCCTATAAACATTTGTATATGAGTTCCAGAGTGAAAATAAGTCTTTGTTTCTCTGGGGTACATGCCCAAGAGTGCAATTACTGGGTTGATGGTTAAGTCCATTTTCAGTTTTGAAAGGAGCTGTCAAACTCTTTTCCAGAGTGGCTGCACCATTTTACATTCCCACCAGCAGTGTTCGGATGATCCAGTTTCTCCGCATCCTCGCCACCGTTTGGTGTTGTCACTGTTTTTCACTTTAGCCGTTCTGATAGGTATACAGTGATCTCTTGTTTCAATTTTCGTTTGCCTCGTGGCTGACGATGAAGGACCCTCACATGCGTCCTGGCCATCTGTCTCCTCTTCAGCGAGGCGTTCGCCCGTGTCTTCTGCCCCGTTTTCTCATTGGATTGTTCATGATTTTATCTTTTTGAACTTTGGTTTTGTTTTTTCCCCTCATCTTTCTCTGCTGTCAGTGGAATATAAAGTGTTCTTGACCTTGTCCATCCTCACTTTTGCACTTGATGATAAGAACCCACTGTTTTGTCTCAGATGCAATAATTCAGATTTCTTCAAACTCACAGCAGACTGGAGATGTTACACTTTAATATGTATTTTGTTGAGCATAATCAGTCATTTGTTTACTTTTTTCCTGTGAAAAGTATTACTTGTTCTGTTTTTAAGTGAAGCTTAACAATCATTTCTCTCTGTCTTGAAACAATTGCATGAAGAACTTAGGTCCATATAAAGAAGAATTTTTTAAACTAGGAAGTTAGAATTTAATTTAATTTTTAGAGATGGGTCTTCATTTGTGTGAATGAACACACTTTTGAGTTATAATTTTAAAGCTGAGAAAAACTAAGATTATTTATTTTTCTATTGTACTATGACAGAATTCCATTTTTTCCTAACTTCTCAACTTCAGTGATTCCTATTTCATGCCGTGGAAATCTGTACTGGGGAAACAAAAGCTGGTTATTCCTGGAACATGAAGTAGTTCTTGTATAGCTTCTGTTTCCCTTATTGTTGACTGTTTTGGGGATTAGATTTTTCATAAGAAGCTTCGTCAAACCGTTGTGACAGCTTTTAAGCTTCACTTTAAATTTTTTCTGTATTTTATACATTTACTGTTGTTCACCTCTTTCCTCAACTCAGACGGGAAAAGAGCCCTTATAGAGCATTAAAATCCTCGGTGGATGTCTGTTAGGATAAAAGGCCGAAGTTCTTACCACGGCCTGTTGGACTCTGCACCATGGGGCTCCAGCTGCCTCGCTGACCCCGCTTTCTCCGTCCCTTAGCTTCACCTGCCCTTACAGCTCTCTCACACACAGGCTCCCGTCGTGGTCTTCGGGCCCCGCTGCTCTGTCCCTCAGCGTCTGGCCTGCTCACTTTCTCCGCACTCTGTGCAGATCAGTGACTGATGGTCCCAACCACTCCATTGCATGCACTTCCCACTCCTTCGAGCCTCTCTCCTTTCACTGACCTTGTCTGGGAGAACCACATCCTAGTGAAATGCGGCTCTGCTTATTTCAGGGCTCTAGCCTGGCTGGAGAAAATAACCAGCTTGCCGCCTGGTCTCCTTTTAAGTTCGTGACCACCCCTCAAGTGGGCCTTTGCTTCTGCCCTGCAGTCCTGGAATGCGTCCCTACTTGTTTCGTCCTCTACTTCCCTAGGTGACTATTTCTGTCCTCCTATACCTCCTTCCTTAGTCTTAATCGCATTTTATGGTCCTTGTTTCTTGTTTCGTTGACAAAATAGAAGCCCCTTGCTCCCACTGCATACCAAATCTTTGTTTAACTGTGTCTGTGACAACAAATGAACTGTCTGCTTCTACCTAAAGCCAGTCTCTCTGACTAGTGTGGTGGGAGTCCTTCTGTCTTCACCGTCCGAGGATTTGCTCCTGCAGTTGTCCCTTCTCTCTCTGTCAACCATTTTCCTCTCCACTGTGTCATTACTGCTGTAATATCTCCCATCTCAAAAACAGAAACCGACCTTGATCCCACATCCCTCTTCACCTACATTTCTGTTTCTTTGGTCCCCTTATGGCAAAGCAGTATTCACAAGTTGTCACTGTGTGCTGACCAGGAGCCACCCCAACATTGACCAAGGCTTTGCCATGTTACCGGTTTGAGAAGTTGGTTCTGTGAAGTGTGTTTGGTAAATACAGAATGCTCTTGAAGCTTATGGGCGTGCTCACAAGTTAGGTTCTCTGAGACTTGAGTGATAGGAGCCATTTACACTTACCCAAACTTACTGAACACAAGACACTTAGTAAAAGAACTTATGGGTGTTTCCATACTTCTTTTTTTGAACATAATTTGAGAAATGTTCAGCTACTCAATTGTGATAATGGGCAATTTGCTTAAAAAATATGAGCGATCCCCCACCTTCTGCCCCCATGCAGAATTATGTGCTGTGTTAGTGGCAGAGGTGACATTACAAGCTCAGAAGCTTCTTAAAGTTCTGGTACTGACTGAGCTGCCTATTTTGGATAATTATGTTTAGCCGGGGCTATTGTTATTAAGATATTTGTCTTATTTTTCTTGAAGGTGAAACATATTTTCCTTAAACATGGCCTCCTCAAACAGCAAAGCTTTTTATGGGCCAATCTTATTGTCCCCTGGCTTTGTTCTGACTCTTTAGACTCTGGCTGTTCTCAGAACTAGATAATGCACATGAACTTTGATTTAACCTGTCCACAGTATCTACTGATTTCTAACTGAAATAAATTCCATCTGTGTTTCAGGTGTCTGGAGTAGATTTGCAGAATGCCTCACACAGAGAAGCAGTTGAGGCCATTAAGAACGCAGGAAACCCTGTGGTGTTCGTTGTTCAGAGCTTGTCATCCACTCCGAGAGTAAGCTTTAGTTCCTGTTTTCAAAAACTTTAAAAATGTTCTCTATATCTGTGGGCCAAGCTTTCACCTCCAAGTATTTTTCCACATATTTTCACTATTACTCTGTTATTACTTAGAAAAAACATTAGCTTCATAAAAACTTGGTTATGAACTTCAATTTCCCCTTTTTTCTCTGATTTTGAGCTCCTGGTCAAATCTGAGTTGCTCCCGTTTGCACTGGTTTAAGTCACAGGCTGTAGAGTCAAACAGACCTGCTCTCCATTTCCTAAGTTCCTAATTACCAGCTTTGCTAACTTGGAGGCAAGTTACTTAACTTTTCTGAGCCAGTTACTTTGTTTATAAAATACTTTGAACATGAAGAGGGTCAGGTATAAAAACATTCTAGAGGTACTATCAAATGTTCTGTATATTTATTAAAGCGTGTAAAAATACAAACATATCGTATTGTATGTTCTGCTGGAGATTTCAAATTCAAAAATAGCAATATCTAATCATAAAATTTTTTTCTGTGATAAATTACGTTTTTGATATGGAATTAGAACTCTGATGTGCAGATGTCAGTAGCAGGATATGTATTTTATATTGCAATGTGCAGCAGAAATGTCACCCTTAAGCCCTGTAACTGGAAGCAATGTTTATTTTTCTTTATTTTGTAATGGAAGACAGCTGTGCAAAACACAGGTACTTTTGAACAGTAGAAAAATTCTGCATATTTTTTAAAAATTTGCTTTTTAATACAGTAATACAGTGCTTTTCAACCTTTTATATGTCAAGGCACATGGAAAATAGTATTTATATGGCAAACTGGGCAAACGATGTTTGGCTGCCCCAGGGGGGGGGCGTCAACATGGTATTTTGAGGTGCTTCCCTGCACGCAGTGGGCTGCAGCCTCACCCACTGGGGCGGCTGCTGTGGTGCACTGCATTGCGGTAGCGTCCCTTCCAGTCCTAGCTCGGTGCTTACACCATCCAGACTAATGCAGAGAGGTGACCTGAAGAAAGTCTTCTCATTTTCATGCAATTTGAAATGCAAGATTTTTTGGAATTCCCTTTTTAACTCTTGTAATATTGAGAAAGTTGTTGAGGCCGTCTCTGGAAACTGAGTTCAATAGGAAAATTGGCCCGATTATTCCTTGCCAAATGATACTTCCAAAGAAACAGTTTTGAACTAGAATGAGCCAATCAAATTATACATTTATGTGGCCTTGCCAAAAAACATTCAAAGCATTTAAATAGGTTATAAAGTCAACCAAAAAGCCAAGTTTTCAGTCCAGCCTTTGCTGGTGAGCTGAGGTGGAAATTTTCGCTTGGATGACATAAACAGTGCAGTTTCTTTCAACTGTTCTAAAAAACGAAATCTCCTGAGCGTCACGCCGTCTTCATTCACCGACCCCCACGCAGCGTAAGAGAGGGCCACATTGTGCATCCGCTCTTCAGGCGCTGGACCATCTGTGGTTCCAGCTGGGGAGCACGCTCAGGTGGCGGCGTTAATTCCTGTGTCCGTGGCTTGTTCCACTTTTGAGCACAAAGTGGTTCCTGTTGAACACGGCAATGAAAGGAATCAAGTTTCATATCTTTGCAGAATGGTGCTCTCTTCGGCTTACTCATTGCTGCAGGTAGTACTGATCATCACAGGAGGAGAAAATATGGCCAAACGCTTAATCATTTTTGACCAGTTTACACTGAACTTTGAGACTTTCCTCAAAACCCCCAAAGAAGTCATTTCCTGATGCTGGGCCCGCGAGAGGCCTCATGTGTAAACGTGCCTTGGTCCCATGGAAATTCTCATCAACACCTTGAATCGAGTGGTAGTGTTTATATTTGTACTTTTTTCTTTGTGTTATTTAATTTTATTTTTTTATGTTTGTGGGTTTTCTTTTTTGTTTGGTAAGGAAGATTGGCTCTGAGCTAACATCTGTGCCCATCTTCCTCCATTTTGTTTGTGGGACACCACCACAGCATGGCTTAATAAGCAGTGCATTGGTCTGTGCCCGGGGTTCGAACCTTCAAACCCTGGGCCACCGAAGCAGAGCACGTGAACATAACTGCTATGCCACCAGGCCGGCCACTTATATTTGTGTTTTTAACAGATGCTTTAGGAATGCCACCAATTCATTACCTTTTCAGCTTTTTCTCCTGGATTTCGTAACTGTATTTTCAGCATGCTAGAACAAAATGTGTGTATCCACTTAAACTTATTTGGCAAATACTTATTTGAGAGCAGAACCCATGATTTATACTGACTCCTCTATAATTTCTATGCCAAGGTAATTTTTTCCACTTAATAACATAACTACATTTCACAGTGGCATCGTATTTTTTTTCATATTCAAAACAAACCCTTTGGAATTGGGGTCATCCCTTCAGTTCATTAAACTGATTATCATGTATTGTTTCTCTTTCTGTATTTCATTTTTTCTTCCCTAATACCATTGTTTCATAATAGCATCTAATTTTTCTTGACATATGTACATTTTGCGTATTATATACAAATCTATTTTTTTTCCCACAAGAAATACACTCTCTTCTACTTTTCTTAAAGATGCAGTGTTCCTGGTGAGCCTCTTGTCTTCCAAGTTTTGCTAACGCTATGTGTATGGAAATATATTTCTCTGCTATTTGAAAAACAAACAGTGTAAACCTTGTGAATGGCAGTTGACATTCTGTCCCAACCCTGAGCTTCTGTTCTGCAGCTCCAGCTGGTTTTCCCTGGGAGAAAGACATTCCGACTTGTCAGGGAGGCAGTTCTTCTCTTTTAAGATTCTTCAGGACAAGAAGCACATGCTTGTAGACCCACCCGTTTTTGAACTCTGCCGTAGGTTCTCGTGTGTATTAAATAGAGAAGTAAATATTAAACACTAGCATCATGTCTGTTCGCAGAGGAGGCACTGAATATATGTTGATATATCATTACTATTGTTTTTTACTTAAATGAAACATTTCTGAGACTTTCTCATTTATTCCGAAAGTAATTTATTTCTTTAGACTCTATCTTAAAATGGAAAAAAAGTAATCATAAATTACATTTAGAGAGAAGCATTTTTTGGTTTTGTTTTTTAAATTTTCCCTAGGCGAGCAGTTCTTTTAATTTTCTGAGGAATGAGATTTGGTTTTTCTTTTAATCTTCATGTCTGTCATCAGATTTTATACCAAGATTTTTTGTGTTAACTCTTTGAGGAACCTTAAAAAAATCACTAAAAGTTCTATATTTTCTTAAGATGTTTCATAAATAGTTTTACAAAAACAAGTGAGTCAAAAGTAATCTATGCTGTTGGCATCATTAGGAATTAAAATTATTTCTATGAAATTGAACTCATTCATATATAGACATTTATTGAAGCACCTGTGTGCTGGGCTCTTTCTGAGCACCAGGGTGATGGTGATAAAGTCCAGCTCTCTCTGAGCCCTTGTCCGTGGCGTCATGGATTGTAATTCATGTTGACGCCAACAGTGAGAGTGTGCACAGTGTGCCAGGTGACATGCTGGAACTGGGGTACAGTGAGGACTAAGGTACGTCTGTCACATAAATGGGCCAGCCTATGTTCTAGGAATTCACTTAGGTCACCCCTAAAACTAGACTTTGCAAGATGAGATGATTGGGTGACAGTCTGTATCATGACCTTCTTTTTAGTCTTCCTCCTCTTCACTTTCTGGATCTACACACAGTATTTCGAGTTGTATAGCTTGTCAGATTTCCCAAGTTGTATTGAATTATACTTGATGTCTTTACTTTTTAGATGAAGTCAGAGAGTTAGTTATGTAAGATTTTAACTGTTTAAAAAAAATACATTAAGAAATGTAATGAGTGTGACATTTAAATGTTTTCCTCCCTCCTCCCCCCACCCCTTTTGGGGTGGTAGGTCATTCCTAGTGTGCATAACAAGGCCAACAAAATCACTAATAACCAAGACCACGGCACCCAAGACAGAAAAGAAAAGGTAACTTGAGCCTCTGAAGTTTCTCAAAGATGTTCTTGGTTTCTTTTTGCCTATCTGAGCTGCAATGAATAAGAATGGTGCTGTGATGAGAATCAGGGTAGAAGTACTGTATTTATGGTATTTCCTTTCTGTGAACATAACTGACTCTGGCCAGGACGAAGGCCAGAAACCTGGTGAAGTGTAGTGTGAAACGTTACAGAGCGCCATCCTGCTCCTCTGCTCAGCGGGCTGGTTGTCCACTCCCAGAAAACGCCTCGCACGCGCAGGAATTTCTGAGACGTTGATCTTGCTATTCTCTCAGCCTGGAAGTCCATTCCCACGTGGCTCTTCCTTTCCATCCTCCGTGGGGCAGGTCAAAGGTCGTCTCTACTGAGAAAGCCTTGCTTACCATCAGTCAGAATTAATCACCCATTCCTGCTTCCCCACCTCTGATCTAAAATTTATTTTAGGATGTGGTGTCAGGTAGGGATGAATTTTCACCTTTTCCCGTAAAGATAACTAATTATCCCACTGTTTTAAAGCGGGCCCTCTGTCCCAGCTCAGGCTGTCAGGGGTGTCTGAGCTCTGTCCGTTCCCTGTGTCTTTCCTGGCACAAACGCTGCACCACCTAAACGTGGAAGCCTCAGAGTAAACCTTGTTTCTCACATGTCTTACCTGTTTATGTCCTTTTTCTTTTTTGTGTAAATTTTAGAATTAGCTTGTCAAATTCCACCAAAAAACCTCTTTGGGGATTTTGACTGGAATTGTGTCGAATCTATAGATTAATTTGGAAAATTACATTTTTATGATATTGAGCCTTCTGAACCGTTAACATGATATATCCTTTTATATACCATTTTACAATTTATTAAATTCTGCTTTTATTCCTTTCAATTTTTATAATTTTTTTGAAAAAGGTATTATAAATCTTTGGTTTCTTCCTAAATATTCTTACATTTTGTGTTGCTTTTAAATATTTTGAGTGCATTTTCTGTGTGTTGCTAGTGTGTACACATAAAATTGACTTTTATATGGTTATTTGACATCTTGTAACATTATTCTCTTATTCTTTTATAAAATAAAATAATCCAGTGCAGAACACTGGGAAAACTAAAAAGCTGAAATAAAAAAATCATTCATAAACCTACCACCTGAAGATAAACTTATTGAATATTTCATGTAGAGCCTTCTAGTATCTTAGTGTACGTGATCTACAAATATATAGAGTATTTTTAATAAGAATATGAATCTCAAATTCTAATACTATGTCTGTAGATCTTCTGGATTTTCTATTTAGATTATAATAACCACTTTGGGTAAAGGCAGTTTTGTATTTTCCTCCCAATCTTTCTTTTTCCTGTTTTATTGTATCTGCTAAGACCTCCGCCGTGTTTGATAGAAGTAATGATAGCTAACATTCTTGTCATTTTTCCTTCTGATGTTTAAGAAATTGCTTTTGATATTGCACCACTGAGATGACGTGCGCTGTAAGTGCTTGTCGATCGTCCTTCGGGTTAAGGGAGTATCCCTTTCATTCTTACTTTGCTAAGAATTTCTGTCATGAATGGCATTGGCATTATCTGCGTTCACTGAAATAATCGTATGTGTAAATTTTTTTTTCTCCTTGAATCCCTTAATGTGGCAAATTATGTTAACAGATTTTGTCATGTTGAGCCAATCTTGAATTCTTGGATTAAACTTGATTTGGTCATGATCTTTTTTGCCCATTGCTGGTATTATTTCTTTTAGGATTTTTGCACCTGTGGTCATGAATGAGACTGGCATGGAACTCTTCTTTTATGTGCTGTCCTGTCTGGCTTTGGTTATACGAGACCACTGAACTGAGTAGTGGGAGTATTTCTTTTCAGTTCGATGAGAATTTGTGTAAAATGGTAATTATCTATTCCTTAAATGTTTGGTCAAATTAGCCTATGAAGCCGTCGTGGGCCTGTGTTTTTTCTGTGGGAAAAATCTAAAATGCTGATTCAGTTCTTGAACAGTTCATGAACTATTCAGATTTCGTTTCTCCCAGAGTCAGTTTTGGCTGCTGACTCTTCTAGGAATATCGACATCGCCCGGTTTTTCACGTGTGTTGGTGTCGAGTTGTTGTGTGTTCTCCTCACCGGCATTATCTGTGCTCGGGCCAGAGTAGTAGTTTTTCATCCTGAATATACTTGGTTATTTTAAGTTTTCTTTTGCTTAATTAATCTTGAACGTAATTTTGCATTTAACTCCTCTTTGATGAATTAACTTTCAAACTGTGTTCTCTCTTCTGTGTGTCTTTATTCTGCTCACGTAGTTTTGTCTCGTCCTTGTCGCTTTGCTTCCTTGTTGGGGCTTATTCTCCTTTCCCCCCAGTAATCTTTAGCTAGTTGTAGAGTTTATTAATTTTTAGCCATTCTTCTCTTCTGAAATAATGATTTAAGGCCATAAATATCCTTCTGAGTCCCTCTTTACCTGCATCTCAAGATTTTAGGTTGAATTTCTATTGTTTGGTACTAAATTTGTTTTTTTTAGCTCTCAATATGCTTTCTTTTTTACCCCCATTTATTTAGAAATGTATATTTAAATTTCTATATAAATATTAAAAAAATTTATTGTTACTATTTTCCAACATATTTTTCTATTCAGAGATTGTGGTTTTTGTAATATTCTTTTTTTTTTTTTTTTTTTTTTTGTGGGGAAGACCAGCCCTGAGCTAACATCCGTCGCCAATCCTCCCCTTTTTGCTGAGGAAGATTGGCCCTGGGCTAACATCGTGCCCATCTTCCTCCACTTTATATGGGACGCCGCCACAGCGTGGCTGACAGGCAGTGCGTCGGCGGGCGCCCAGGATCCGAACTCGCGAACCCCGGGCTGCGAAGCGCGGACTAAACCGCTGCGCCACCGGGCGGCCCCCTGTAATATTCTTTTACATTGGTTGAGACTTTTTTGTGGCCTAGCACATTGTCAGTTATTGTAAATTTGTGATTTGAAGTAGCTATTAGCTAGTAATATTTGCTACAGGTTTTTATACAAAGTCATTAGGGCAAACTAATTAATTGAGTTTTTCAGGTATTCTTTGTACAAACTGATTCTTTTTTTGTCAGGGTAATCTGACAATCTCCCATTTTGATGTTAAAATTAGTCTATTTTTCATGTGGTTTTCCAGTTTTTATTTTACATTTTTTCAAGTTAATTGATTAGGTGTCTACAAGTTTTAAATTTTTATATCTTCCTAGGGAACTGCCCCTTTTATTAATATGTGGCATTCTTTAGTAACGCCTTAACATCTATTTCATCTAATGTCGCTGAAGCTGTGCCAACTCTCTCTTTGTATTTGCCCGGTATTTCGGCTTGGCAAGTTTTGAGCCACACAGAATGCATTCAGCTCTCCAACCTGGGTGAGTCTGGGCTTGTAAGGAATTCTCAGGGAACGCTTGTTCTTTTTTCTTTCTTTTCTTCCACCTCAAGCCAAGGCCAAGGGCATGAGGTATCCCCGCTGTTTTCTGTGATCAAGATTTTGGTTTGTTTGTTTTTGACTTTGCCCATTGCAGGTTTCATGTTGTTAAAGAAAAATAAAAAGCTGCAACTGAATTGGACGCTTGGGAGAACTTTGTTTACAGACGTGTACACGGGGCTGGGGGGTCTGGGGAAGGTTCCTGGAAAGGGAAGGGAACAGAGGGTTGCTGACCACATTTAGGGCCTTCTGTTTCCACCTGGTTGCCACCTTCTTTGAGTCCCAATCCTAATCACAAAGATTAAGAGTCAAGATTAGCAGTAGCATGTACTGTGTGTTCAGGGTTCTGTGGTTTGTTTTTGGCAGCTGTTACTCCACACAGATCGTGTGTAGACTCTGGAAGACCATGGCACTGCTCCTAGAGGTGTTGGTGTGTGCAGACTGCAGGTCCTTACTGCGGAGTTCTTGGCCTGTCAGAGGTGTGGCTTCATTTGCAGGGACTGGGGTTAGGAGAGTGATATCTTTGGTTCCTCCTCCCACCTGGCTGGACCTCCAGTGGAAGCGTGGGCCTAGTTAAATCCCTAACCCTCACTAGATAGAACGAGTAGAGACTGTGTGGTTATATGAATGTCTAGAAGAGGCAGCCTGTAGTGACAGAGAATAGATCAGTAGTTGAGAATGGGGTGCCAGGGGAAGGGCAGGAAGGAGGGATTAAAAAGAGGCACAAGGAAACTTTGGGGTGATGGTTATGTTCATTATCTTGACTGGGGTGATGGATTCAGACTGTACACTTGAAAATGTGTGCAGTTTTTTATATGTCATTTCCATCTCAATATACTGCAATGAAGCTTTTTTAAAAAATTTATTTCTTTCCTTTTTTTATTGTGGTAATATTAATTTATAACGTTATATAAATTTCAGGTGTACATCATTATATTTCGATTTCTGTGTAGATTACATCATGTTCACCACCCAAAGACTAATTACAATCCATCACCATACACATGTGCCTAATCATCCCTTTTGCCCTCCTCCCTCCCCCCCTTCCTCCTGGTAATCTCTGCCTCTATGTGTTTTGTTGTTGTTGTTATCTTCTATTTATAAGTGAGATCATATGGTATTTGACTTTCTCCCTCAGACTTATTTCGCTTAGCATAATACCCTCCAGATCCATCCATGTTGTCACAAATGGCCAGATTTCATCCTTTTTTATGGCTGAGAAGTATTCCATTGTGTGTATATACCACATCTTCTTTACCCATTTGTCCCTTGATGGGCACTTAGGTTGCTTCCAAGTCTTGGCTATTGTGAACAATGCTGCAATGAACACATGGGTGCGTGAATCTTTACATATTGTGTTTTCCTGTTCTTTGGATAAATACCCAGCAGTGGAATAGCTAGATCGTATGGTAGTTCTAGTCTTAATTTTTTTAGGAATCTCCATACTGTTTTCCATAGTGGCTGCACCAGTTTGCACTCCCACCAGCAGTTCATGAGAGTTGCCTTCTCTCCACATCTCCTCCAACACTTGTTATTTCTTTTCTTTTTATTTGTAGCTATTCTGACAGGCATGAGGTGATATCTCACCTATTTTGATTTGCATTTCCCTGATAGTTAAGGATGTTGAACATCTTTTCATGTGCCTGTTGGCTATTTGTGTATCTTCTTTGGAGAACTGTCTGTTCAGGTCTCTTGCCCATTTTTCAATTGAGTTGTTAGGTTTTTTGTTGTTGAGATGTATGAGTTCTTTATATATTTTGGATATTAACCCCTTATCAGGTATATGGTTTGCGGATATCTTCTCCCAGTTGTTAGGTTGTCTTTCGTCTTGTTGGTGGCTCCTTTGCTGAGCAGAAGCTTTTAGTTTGATGTAGTCCTGTGTGTTTGTTTTTTCTGTTGTTTCCCCTGCACCGTCAGACATGATACTTGAAAATGTGTTGCTAAGACCGATGTCGAAGAGTGTACTGCCTATGTTTTCTTCTAGAAGTTTCATGGTTTCAGGTCTTACATTCAAGTCTTTAATCCATTTTGAGTTAATTTTTGTGTATGCTGTAAGATAAAAGTCTACTTTCATTCTTTTGCATGTGGCTGTCCAGTTTTCCCAACACCATTTATTGAAGAGACTTTCCTTTCTCCATTGTATGTTCTTGGCTCATTTGTCAAAAATTAGCTGTCCATAGATGTGTGGGTTTATTTCTGGGCTCTCGGTTCTGTTCCATTGATCTGTGTGTCTGTTTTTGTGTATAACAAAGCTTTTAAAGACAAACAGAGAGTCCCTATTCCCTGGAGCTTGCATTCTAGCAGGGCAAAGCAAATCATATAGGACTCAGCGACTGCTGCTTTGATGCAGTTGGGGACAAGACATAAGACCACAGAACATGGCATCTGGAAGAGGCTGAAGTGTGAGCCCCGTGAGGGCAGGGTTTCTTCTGTCTCACAACAACCCTGTCCCCAGTGCCTGGACCTAATAGGCACACAGTACGTACTTGGTGAGTGGATAAAGAATGCTGGAGACAAGACAAAACAAGCTCTCTGGTTTATCACCAGGGATGGCGCCTGTCCTCTGGGTGGCACCCCCTTCCAGGGCACCCAGGGCCCCACTGCACCTTCTGATTTGGGGTTTATCATTATTTCTGGCCTCAGTCACACGTTACAAAAGCACATTTTAGAAATTTTATCTGTCATTGTTATGTGGTTAAGTAGGGTTTCTCAGAATATTTAGTCTATCCTATTGCTGGAATTTCATCAATTCTTACATTGATTCTAAGATCTGAACATTTATCATCTGTTTATTGGAAGCCCATCATGTGCCGGATACTATGTGACATCTGGGGATAGAACATCAGCGAGGAAACAGACAGGGATCAGTGTGTGGGGCCACAGACAATAAACACCTATAAATGAATAAACTGATTACTAATTTAATTACTCTGGGGAACAAGGTAATGTAATTGATTCAGGAAAATTCCACGTAAGATCCCAGGAAGGAAAAAGATAAATGTATGATTCTTATCAACTTTGGCCTGTTCCATTAAACCAAATTGAATTTCAATACATTGGAAGGATATTTGCAATCAAATAAAAAAAATCCAGTAAGAGCCTAGTAAACCCAAAAGTCAGTGTAAGTCTATCCAGCTGAGCTCTTTGGTATAGAGAACAACTAACCACTAAGTTCACACTGCAGCAGGAGAAATCGTCCTGGAATCCATGTCTCCATGACAGGATTATGTTTCAGTGGCCACAGGATGTACTTTATTGTTCCTCTCTGAAGTTATATCTAATGTGCCAGCCATTAGACTACATTCTGGAATGACAGAACACTTCACTCCAAGAGGGCATAGATGAACTCACATGTCATGAAGTATAGTTAGTGTGATAGAAATACACCCAGGCTGCTATGGGGGCACAGGCAGGGAGACCTTCCCAAAGCTGGGAGGTCAGATGATGACTTCACTATCTCTGTAAAAATTATTAGAAGTAATTCCCCTTATGCATTTTTTTCCTCCTTAATACGAAAGCAATACATGTTCTCTAGAATTATTGACAGTCAAAAAGGAGACAATAAAAATCACCTGAAACTCATTACTCGTCAAGGTCTAGGCTAAATCTAAATTTTTCTCTCTTTTTTTGGTGAGGAAGATTAGCCCTGAGCTAACATCTGTTCCCAATCCTCCTCTTTCTGCTGAGGAAGACTGGCCCTGGGCTAACATCCGTGCCCATCTTCCTCTACTTTATATGTGGGACACTGCCACAGCATGGCTGACAAGCAGTGTGTAGGTCTGTGCCTGGGGTTCAAACCTGTGAACCCCAGGCCACTGAAGCACAGTGCGTGAACTTAACCGCTATGCCACCAGGCCAGCCCCCAGAAATCTAAATTTTGGTTTGAGAACATTCACATTAAAAAAAAGAGAGAGTGACTAAAAAACTAACTAAAAAAATTCAAAAAGCAGGCCATGAGTAAATGCCTGGTTTTGTCTTGTTTTCTTTTCTCAGTTCAACCTTTTCTAACCTGTTTTCATCATGCAGAGTGTGAGACGATAAGCAATCAGGATTCATAGAAATACTAATATTAACTATAGGTTCATAACAGCTCTGTGATGTTTTCTTTCTAAATTTTTCTTCAGTGTTATTTCACATACGCTTTCTCCAGAAAGAGTTGTGGACACGAGTCACAAGTGGGAGATATTAACTAGTAAAGAAGTCGTCTTCTGTTTTCATTTTCTTTTTATGTGTTAGCAAATGAAAATGCTGTCTCCCACCAAACATAATAGTCCCTAAAAATATAGTCATATTAAACTTATAAAAATGTATCTATTCCAAGTGAGTACTTGAAATGAGAACACTTTATTATATGTAAATTATACCTCAGTAAGTTTGATGTTCAAGACCTACTTCTATCCCAAGTGAAGGATCTGGACGTGCCTGACTCTGGGACTAAGGGGACTCATGAAGGCATTTTGCAAAGGTCAGAATGATCTCTTGTGCCCCTCCTGATGGCACTGAGAGTGACAGGATGTGTGCTGTCTGGTCACTCTTCACAGCAACAGATAATACAGCGTCCCATCAGTGGTATTCCACGTTGTGCTGGGCCTTAGAATTGGCTGGTAATACTCGGGTTAATGTGTGAATATTTGTGATATTCTTACACATGTGAATGTGGGTATGTGTTTGTATACATGCATAGCGTGTAGACCTGTGTCATTCAACGTTGGTATAAATGTTTTTGTGGTCGTGTATTCCTTTGTTTTATCCTCCACACCAGTGAGACCAGGGAGACCAGGGAGATCAGGGAGTAGGTATAGCTGTTTCTAAATTAAAATGACCAAATCACTTTGGTTTCATGAATCTGGATTCTTGTGTAAAAATGCTCCTGAGTTATTGGTTTCTGTGAAAAGAGGTTTTTTGTATTTGTTTTTTTTAATTAAAAGGCTGGCACATCTAAAGTAATAGAGGTTTAGTTTCACTATTTTCTGGAAAACTCCATTATTAACAATAATAGAGTTTTATTTAGAGTTTATTAGACTTTTTGTATTATTAGAGTTTAACTTATTTAGAGTTTGTTAGAATTTAGGGAATATTAGATTTAAATAATGCTTATTAGTTTCTATAAACCAATCAGAAAGAGACTCTAGGAGACTTACATCTAATTTATTAATAGCCTCTGAAGGTATGAAAATATTTCACACTCACAGTGAGAGATAAGGGCTTTTCTCAACTTCAGATACACAGAGTGCTTTCAGCTCTGTCCCACAACTTCAGCTGTATGTCGGAAGTGGACACAGAAATGCAAAATCCCACTGGGTTGTATGTCAAAAAGCTGGTGTTTCCAGTGGACCCAAGACATGTTCTTGTACAAAAACACCAACAGGCAAACAGAAAGACTAACAAATATGTTCGTTGTTGTCTCTCATCATCCCAACAAATGTCACTAACTTGTCAGAACCATATAACCAAACTCCGTTTATTGCTGCTACTAATGGGAAATAACTTGTTGTCCAAGTGCAAGTCAGAACCAAACTTGGGTTAGTATCAGAAAAACATAGAATTGGAAATAACAAACAGAGAAACAGAGTCAAAGAGACAAAGTTCTGTTGCCACTGGGCATTTCCTGTGGGAGCCAATCACGTATATGGGCTTAAACAGCTCATGATTGGTTATCTCAGGCATCACTATTTAATTGGTTCTGGAAGGTGAGTCTACTTGAACACCTCAACGGGACCTCCAAAACTGACAAAGTGCAATTTAAGAAAAATAAAAATGTGCCCTATAAAATTATGCAAAATGTGCAGGTGCCAAGTATCTATTTAACTCATTAATGAGGGAAATAACCAGATGGTTAGCTGGTTCAGAGAGAACCGGAGAGAGTGAAGTATTTATAATTGCTGAAAGAAAGAATGCTCAAGTAAGATTCAAATTTAAATACAAAACTGGTTAATGTCTTACAGGGCAATAAAGCTATAACCTTTAGAGTTATCCTTTCTACAGAACTGAAATAATTTGCATCTCTACCAGACAAAATTAATATGCAACGCTACCTGGCAAAGACCACTTGCGTCATTGTCATTTTTCTGAAAGTTAATATGTCAGGGAACCTGAAAAGCATGAATGACAACCAGTTATCTACTCATTCAGCAAACATTTAAGGGAGGCCTCCTCTGTCCCAGGCCTGTTTTCAGAGCCGAGGATACCTCACCGTCTGTGTTCTCAGCCCTCATGGAGACTGTAGCCCCTGGCCTCTTGTGTGTCCCCACTGCAGCCTTCCCTGCCACAGGGAGGGCCTGCCCCTGCCTGCACCCTCCTCTCACGTGCAGTGGAAGGGTGCCCAGGTATCTGGCACCCACCTTCAGACTTGGGGGAGACCGAGACGTGTGTATCCTGTCTTCTCTTTTCGAGAGTGTTGGTAGAAGTTAATTAAATAAGTAGGTTGCACAAACAATTTCCCCTTAAATATAAAAGAAATGCTATTAAAGAGAATTCATATCTTAACATTATTTTAAAAGCTGGTTGTCTTTGTTCTGAGTACTGTCTTTGACCTAGAATGATCTGGCTCTGAGGGAAAGGTTTACTGAAAAGAATTCATTTGCCTTTTTACTCTTCATTTAACTCACTTTTAAGTCTTTTCAAGCAAGAATTAAAGCGACACCGTGGTCACATTTCTGAATCCTTTTATTGCTTAATTACCATTTTGTATTTGACATCTTCTCTTCCTTAATCACTCTAGCATTGTGACGATTTTTGGATTTTCTACATATATATGAAATACTGCTTTGGTTAAACATTATCTTAAATAAATTTGGTTGTGTGTTTTCCTTTATGGATCTCAAATGGTGTTTTCTATTTTGGAGGCATTTATTACGTGCCTGCTTTCTGTAATGGACTAGTCATTGTCCATTTACTGAAGTGTATCCTGCCATTAGTGGTTTTGTCGTATAATTGAATGTACTTTTTTGAAATCCTGTAGCAAAACAAATCTTAATCCAGTTATTTTGGTATTTGTGGAGTGCTTGGGTGTATCGGCTCCTTTTCTTTTTAGCAGCTTGGATCTCTCCGTAAAGTTTGGCATGTTTTATTTTTCCCGGCATTCAAGAAAATGTCTACATTGTGTGAAGGTAATCTGATCATAGTGTTTTGTTCTACTTTAAGTCTATTTGAACCAAATGTTGATGTGCTGTATCATTTGGTGTGTAAATTTAAAGAATACTTACACAGAAATACAAAAAGTATTCATCATAAAGATTTCTTTCTTTTTTAAAACGTTAAAATGTGTGTTGATGAATACCTTTTCAGTTAGAAAATCTTGATATTTCAAGTATTTTTTAAAGAATGAAATCTGTACCTTCTACAATTGAATAAAAAGTTTAAATGTTGTAGAATTAATACAGTGGATAGTTTTTACATTTAGATTTATTTTTGAAATGTCTCTCATTTGAATTATTTCGTTAGTAATAAAATTAAACTTGAACAGTATAAAGAAAATACATATAATTGGCTTTCTCATTGGGGAAAGGAATGCATTCTTCTGGGTAGGTCAACAGTCTTAAAAGCTGTGCTTTTGAAGTCCTGTTTTTGAATTGATGTGTTTATATCACAGAGTCACTTTTACGTAATAGCATGAATATACGAGAATAAATTGTACTTGTTTTACAGTCCTCATGATATGACTGAAGTTGGATACAGCCACGATGTTTACAGATTCTCTTTCTACCCTGTTTGTCGTTAAGGAACAGGATTGTGCAAAGGCAGTTAACCCTTCTCTCAAATTTTTCATCTTCAGAGGCAAGGAACTGCCCCACCTCCAATGAAGCTGCCGCCTCCTTATAAAGCTCCGTCTGATGACAGCGATGAAAATGAAGACGAAGACGCATTTACCAGCAGTGAGTTCCTTTTCATTATTCGAAGTGGATGCAGAATTTATTAAATTGTGCTTTAATGATTGTTGTAAATTATTTAATACAGTGCTGCGGGTTCTTAGAAAAGGTGGATGAACGTATGCCAAAAAAGAAAGTCTACATCTCCGTAACTTTTGTGACTACTTCCCTAAGCTTCTCTCTTTGACACAGATGTAATATTAGAGTGAGTAGCAAGGGCAGCTGGGTGGTATACTGTTTGATCTACATTCCCGCCTTGTCTTACGATTTGGTTGTGAATACAAAAATGCTAAGAAGTCCTTGAAATTGCGGTTTGCCCACAGTAACCTGAGTAGGACGTGGACATGAGCTCTGGATGACTCGCCCTGCTCAGACGGATGGCGATGTTGCTGATGCAGAATTCCAGAAGGCCCACCATGTCATATTTTCTCCTTTAGAATTCCTTTCACGATTTTCTTTTGCATTAGCTGTATCAAATATACATTCATACATATATTTAATGCAGGTTTTATTTAAAAGACTTTGCGTTTCTTTTATGCATGTAAAGTGTATGTAGTTAGATCCGATAGCTATTGTGTATGGAATTTCTTTTGGGGATGATGAAAATGTTCTAAAATTAGATGGTAATGATGGTTGCACAATTTGTGAGTATACTAAAATCCACAGGATTATATACTTAAATGGGTGAATTTTATGGTTTGTGAAACATGTATCTTTACAAACATATTGTTTTTCCTTCCACCATATGGAAAAGGAGTTTGATATAGAAACTGAAGGAGTTAAAATTCTGGCTCTGGCTCTTCCTAGCAAGTGACCTTAAACACACCCTCTTCTGCGAAAATAATGGTCCTTCCTTCTCAGGGTTGTGGTGAAGATGAAAATAAGGCGATAAGACCCTTAGCCTGCCATGCAGAGAATCCTCAAGTGCTATAGCTCTTATTATTATTAATAATTATTATTAAGTTGCCTCCATAACTTTATATTTTTCTAAATGTAATAATATATAAGTAAATATAAGTTTATAATAATTTAGTTGAATTTATAAAAACTTGGTTTGTACTTTGCGATTTTACAGAGCCCTTTCTCACGCAGTATTTTCTTCATTTATTCAGCAAGTCTTTGTTGAAAGCTAACTGCTTTTTACTAACGGTATTAAGTGTTTTGCTATGAAATGAATAAAACATAGCTCCTTTTGTCTTGGTGGGGTCACTGGCCTGGAAGGGAGGATATAAGGTCATGGGAGCAAAATGATCAATGCACCGTGGTGCCTTGGTCCTTGGCCTCTTTTGGAGAGCTGCCACGATGGTGTGCACATGTGATGTGATCTCTTGTTCTGATACAGGTATTAGGAGAGCTGCCGCACAGTGGAGGTAGCTTGTTGAATATTCGTAATTTCTGGAGTGCTAGAACGCCCACATTTGCAATACTTGTTAGGAAACCTGGTTTAGGTGTGTGAGTAAGACTACCTTGTAATCCTAGTTCTCCTACTTAGTTGTGAATTCATGGATGAGTTACTTAACCTCCTCATGGCTCACACCTGCTCCTCTGTAAGGGGGCAGGGATGTCTTATAATAACCTGTTTCATAGGATTATTGTGAGAATTCCACGAGAAAGCATTTAAAGAGCTCAGGGTAAGAATTGTGATACCTCGTAAGCATTCTGCTGGAGGGTCCAGGCCTCACATGTGTTATCAACTCAGTCAACATATCCATTTTGCAAGGTCTCTAATTATACAAATAAAGAAACTGAGGCTCAGAGAAATTAAGGAAAATGTCCAAAGTTACACAGCTAGTAAATAGTGGAAATGGAGTTTAAACCCGGCCACTGTGCCTGCAGACTGTCGTCCTCACTTCCCATTACTTAAACCCCTTTCCATGGCAGGAGTAGGTACAAAGTGACCAGGGGTATCCAGTGAATATCACTTTGATGCCGTAAGATAGGCAGAGCAGCAGCACCCTCCCCAGAGTTCCAAGATCATGTGTATGTGTGTGTTCACACAGACACCTTCACGGCATTAGTAGGGTTCAGGAAGGACACCGATTTACACCAAATGCAGAAAAAGACTTCTATTGTCTAAGCCATGTTCTAGCCATAGCATTTCACATGTTCTCCAGCACACCTGTTTAGGCTGTGAATATGATTTTCCTCTCCATTCGTTTTGCTCCCCAGCTTTTTCCTTCCCACTAGACGTTTTCCTTCCCATTGAATTTACTGTTAGCCTTCTCCAGAAGAGTTTGAACTGTCTGGGGGCGGTATTGGATGTTTCACATTTAAATGTAGGTGACCCTAAAGCATCTCGCTTTCCTCTATTTCTTTCTGAAATGGATCCCTTGGCTTTTTCTTTGTTCCTTAATTCTTATTAAATGGCTATCTGCTCATCCGTCCAAAATTCAATGTAGATTGTCTCACTGTTTCATCAGATTCTTATTGTCCCAAAACTAAGCATTTCTTTCTACAGTGGTGAAAGTATGATTACATCACTTTCCCATGGTCCAGGACTGTGAAGTGGACAGTAGAACCCAAGCATTAGGCCCACCAGGGTTGTATCAGATCACAGACATGAGATACACGTGATGTTAAAGTGTAGTGAAATCGCACCTAGGTGAGCTTTGGTAAGTTACTTGTGTATAAAGTTCATCTTGCCAAGAAATGTTTATTGAGTCGATGTTATAGGTGGGGAGACACTGTTCTAGCTGTTGGGAACACAGCAAGGAACAAGATTTCTGCTCTCATTAGCCTGTATTCTAGTGGGGAAGAAAGATCATAAAAAATAAGATAGTTTAAGTATTGATGAATAGTATAAATAACTAAAATAAAACAAGGTAGTATGAGAACAAATGCCTTAGAGGAGGCAGCATTAAGTAGAATGGATATGACAGGCCAAGGTAAGACCTGAATGACAAGAAGAAACCAGGTATGCAGGAGAGCTGGCTTCCACAGTCATGTCGATCCATGCAGAGAGCTGGCTTCTACAGTTGTCATGTAGAGACATGCACAGAGCTGGCGTCTACAGTCATCATGTAGAGACATGCAGAGAGCTGGCTTCTACAGTTGTCATGTAGAGACATGCAGAGAGCTGGCTTCTACAGTCGTCATGTAGAGACATGCAGAGAGCTGGCGTCTACAGTCGTCATGTAGAGACATGCAGAGAGCTGGCTTCTACAGTCGTCATGTAGAGACATGCAGAGAGCTGTCGTCTACAGTCATGTCGATCCATGAAGAGAGCTGGCTTCTACAGTCGTCATGTAGAGACATGCAGAGAGCTGGCGTCTACAGTCGTCACGTAGAGACCTGCAGAGAGCTGGCATCTACAGTCATCATGTAGAGACATGCAGAGAACTGGCGTCTACAGTCGTCATGTAGAGACATGCAGAGAGCTGGCTTCCACAGTCATGTAGAGACATGCAGAGAGCTGGCTTCTACAGTTGTCATGTAGAGACATGCAGAGAGCTGGCTTCTACAGTCATCATGTAGAGACATGCAGAGAGCTGGCGTCTACAGTTATGTAGAGACATGCAGAGAGCTGGCTTCTACAGTCGTCATGTAGAGACATGCAGAGAGCTGGCTTCTACAGTCGTCATGTAGAGACATGCAGAGAGCTGGCGCCTACAGTCGTCATGTAGAGACATGCAGAGAGCTGGCGCCTACAGTCGTCATGTAGAGACATGCAGAGAGCTGGCGCCTACAGTCGTCATGTAGAGACATGCAGAGAGCTGGCGCCTACAGTCGTCATGTAGAGACATGCAGAGAGCTGGCGCCTACAGTCGTCATGTAGAGACATGCAGAGAGCTGGCGCCTACAGTCGTCATGTAGAGACATGCAGAGAGCTGGCGCCTACAGTCGTCATGTCGATCCATGCACAGAGCTGGCGCCTACAGTCGTCACTTAGAGACATGCAGAGAGCTGGCGCCTACAGTCGTCACGTAGAGACATGCAGAGAGCTGGCGCCTACAGTCGTCACGTAGAGACATGCAGAGAGCTGGCGCCTACAGTCGTCATGTCGATCCATGCACAGAGCTGGCTTCTACAGTCGTCACTTAGAGACATGCAGAGAGCTGGCGTCTACAGTCGTCACGTAGAGACATGCGGGGAGCTGGCGTCTACAGTCGTCACGTGGAGACATGCGGGGAGCTGGCGTCTACAGTCATGTGGAGACATGCAGGGAGCTGGCGTCTACAGTCGTCATGTGGAGACATGCAGGGAGCTGGCGTCTACAGTCGTCATGTGGAGACATGCAGGGAGCTGGCGTCTACAGTCGTCATGTGGAGACCTGCAGAGAGCTGGCGTCTACAGTCGTCATGTAGATCCATGCAGAGAGCAGACGTCTACAGTCGTCATGTAGAGACATCCAGAGAGCTGGCTTCTACAGTCGTCATGTAGAGACATGCAGAGAGCTGGTGTCTACAGTCGTGTAGAGACATGCAGGGAGCTGGCATCTACAGTCGTCATGTAGAGACATGCAGAGAGCTGGCGTCACAGTCGTCATGTAGATCAGATTTTTTTTTAGACTTGATCCACAGTAACATATATTTTACTTATGAACCAAGTATAAATGGGTATGCACACACAAACATGTATATATAATTGAAACGAAAGTTTCACAAAATATTACTACCTTTATAACATATTAAGAACTTTATTCTTTTTCTGTTCTATTCCATTTAATTTTTTAAAATGCTGTTTGCAATTCTGTTTCTTGACCAACTAATGAGGTGCAACTTGCAGTATGAAAAACACTAATCTAGATCAATGGTTTTCAAACTTGAGTGTGGGTCAGAAGCAAGTGGAGGGCTTGTTAAAACGCTAATTGCTGGGCTCACCCTCAGTTTCTGATTCCTTACATCTGTGATGATTGATGATTTACATTTCTAATTAGTTCCCAGGTGAAGTTGATTTTTTTCTGATCCAGGGACCACATTCTGAAAACCTGATCTGGGTGGTGGTAAAGGTTGTGGGAGCTGGTGAATTTCCTGAGGAGTAGTATGTAGACAGTAGCAAGAGGCAAACCCCGCACGTGCCTCATCAGCAAGCAAGGGAGCTCCCTATCACAAGAACACTTCCAGGAGAGTATGAAATTAAGTAGTTTAAGGGAAGAACGTGGTTCAAGAAAGTTTCTGTCACTGAACACAGTGCTCAACTGTGGAATGATGCTGAGAGGTTCAGGAGGCTGGAGACATAGAAGTAACCGTTGAACTTAGCAACATAGAATTGACAAGGAAGGACCAGCCCTGATGGCCTAGTCGCGATCTCTGCTTCGGCAGCCCGGGTTCGGTTTTGGGGCATGTGGAACCACGTCGCTAATCTGTCAGTTGCCATGCTGTGATGGCAGCCCACAGAGAAGACCTAGATGGACTTACAACTAGATTATGCAACTATGTACTGGGGCTTTGGAGAGGGGAGGAAAAAAAAAGAGGAAGATTGGCAATAGATGTTAACTCAGGGTGAATCATTCCCTGCAAAAAAAAAAAAAAAAAAAGAATTGATGAGGAAGAAGAGATGGTACTTGGTGAAATAAGCATAGTAATTATTGTTCAGATTGTTGTGAGAATTAAACCCTACAACCAAGAGAGAAAGTATGGTACACAATAGGCATTTATATCATAGACCACTTATCTTGCATAGTTAAACATATTTCATGACATTCTGGTGTCAAATTATAAGAAGTCTTATAACCATCAGTTGAAAGAAAATCGCTTGAGTTTTAATTAAGAATTACAAAACAATTAAGAATTAAGAAACAGCATCCACACAAATGCTTAGGTGTTGACAAAACTGCCGTTATCACACCCGCAGACTCGCCAGAGGGAGGTGTCAATGGTGCAGAACTGACTGTATGGTAATTGTCTCCGAAACCGAAATTGAAAAAACAAGACTGCCTGCCAAGGTTCAGGACACTGAGGGCGTGAGGTGACCCTCCGTTCACTGTCACAGGGGGAGTCCAAGTCTCTGTTTCCAGCCTCTGCCTTGTTATTTCTTCCCCACGGCTGACCTTTTGCCCCTTATTCTCAATTTTTGCTGAAGCCCTCACCCGAGACTGAGACCTCTTCTCTTCTGTTTGTTCCCTCTCTTCCTGACAACGGACCAACAGATGTGGATGAGTCTTCATTCCGATCTTGCTCACATTTGTCGTTTCCTTTGCATTTTTTTGCCACAGCTTCAGTGATTATATGGTGGTGGTCACCATTTATCAACTACCCACCACGTGCCACACATTTTCCCCAGCTCTGATGCATTCGCATGTGATCTACAAAAGAGCCCTTGAAAGGAGATATTGTCTCTTCTGCTGACTTCAGCTTCATGTCACCTCCTTTGGAAACCCTTGCCTGACTCCTTATTCTAATATATGTTCCCATATTTTTCTTTTATGGCTCTTAACAAAATGTAATTATTAGGTTAATGTCTGTCTACTCCACTAAACCTCTAAGTTCCATGCAGTTGGTGACTCTGTTTTGGCCTAGCACCTCAGTATTTGGGGCAAATTAGTGTCGTGCACAGTCACAGTGGAGCTGAGTGAGAATCCAGGGATGCGGGATTCCCTTCCTGCTGCGCTGTACCCTCCGTCTGGTTTCAGAGCCTTCCGTCCAGCTCAGCTGACTTCTCTTTCCTCATATGCTGCCCGTCCCCTTATCTAGAAGTTTCCATCCCTAGGGAGAGAAGCACCATCTCTGGAAAGTCCTGCTTTGTTCTGTTTTGATCCCAGAGTTAAATGCTTTCACATCGGTCGAGTCTTTCTAACCTGTTGTCATTCATTCTTTCAACCACGTTGTTAACCTGCAGGGAGCAGAAGGTTTGGAATGACTTTTCCTCACGTATGAGTGAGTGGTTGTAAAGAAGCACTGAGAGTCGTGCAGTAGACACACATCTCTTGATGCATATTAGGTCCTGGAAATTCAGATCGACTTGCCTGACACTTGGCTCTTGGGAGGTACGAGAGATGTGAGTGGAACCAGGCAAAAGGCCTCTCGAAGCCCCTTCTTCATCCTTTAGTTCCAGAAGAGCCTCCTCTCCTTAGGTGTTTTTTCCTCAGAAAGGATCTGGCTTAATTATTGGCTGTGATACATTTTTATGGCCTTTTGCTCTGATTCCCTCCCCCCAAATTATACATCATAATGTAATATTTGGATTATGAAGCATAATAAAATTAACCTGTGAGCTATAGCACACAAATAAAAATTAGAGTACAAATCTTTGTGTTTTACTTTAATTCTTATTATTTCAGTTTTCTTAAAGGATAGGATACTAGCTAAGACCTTCTCAAATGTGATTTATTACCAAATTGCTCAGAGTCACCCTATTTATAAGTTTAGAAGAGATGACCTTTTTAAAAAAATAACAACTTTATTGAGATATAATCCACATTACCATACAATTCATCTACTTAAAGTGTGCCATTCAGTGGCTTTTAGTATATTTACAGAGTGTTCAACCATTACCACTATCAATTTTAGAATATTTAGAACATTTTCATCACTTCATCCCCAAAAATGCCCTCATTAGCAATCACTCTACTCTGTTTACTCAAAAATTCTTTATATTCATATATAAAATATACACACGTATATATTTTAATTTTCAAGAAGACTTTATAGGTAATCCTCATGTGTTCCCATGGAGTGGGGTGGGGAACCTGTCCCGAACCCCTTTTCCTCTCACACACAAAAAAATCTGCATCTAAATTGGGAAGAAGACAAGGATGCTTGCTAGCTCCACTGTGCTCAAGGAGCAGCAGTGCATTAAGCTTACCTCTTCTCCCCCCTGCAAAAATAAAAATCAGAAAGGAAGAGAACAAATTATTATTCACAGATGGTACAGTTGTCAACCTCAAAGATTCAAAACCTTTGGCAACAATAGGTAAAGCTATATATGAATTGCACATATGAAAAAATCTAATCTATATTATCTACTTAGAAAATATGATAAAAATTTCCTAACAACAAATAACAGAAAACTAGAAAATATCCAGGAATAATACAGTTAGAAATGTGAAATTCATGGTAATGATCCATAACTTGTTGAGTTGTTTACTCCTTGCCATGTGATGAAAGCTGTAAACCCACTCCCCAGGAAAACGCATGCAGACACCGGGGAACGTGGCCACCCGCGAGCCTGCGTAGGTGCCATTCTGCCCGTTTAAGTGGAAGTCCTGAAACCCAGTTAAGAACTCATGGGAACTCTAGGTTAACAACCCTGTGGTTTCTGTTTTAAGGAAAACTATGGAATTTTATTAAAGAAGATTTGGGGGGGAAATACAGATAGATTATTTTCCTGATTGGAAGACTAAACATTATAGATTTCAATTATTTCTAAATTAGTCTATGAGTCTAAGGTAATTTAAATCCAAATCCTAAGTGTACGTAGGCTTTTTTTTTAATATGAGAATTCAAAAACTGATTTGGAAATGAAATGCTAGACTGTTTTGCAAAGTATCCCTAGTATCTGAATATGTTCCACACTGGTGGTTTTCAAACTCAATCTGGAGCTTTTAGAAATGAGTGGGAGCGTTTGGGTTGTCTAAATCAGCTTTTCTCAACCTCAGCACTGTTGCCATTTTCACCAGGTAATTCCCTGCTGTGGAGGCTGTCCTTTGCAGTAGGTTGTTTAACAGCATCCCTGGTCTGTACACACTGGATTCTCTCTCCCACCCCAGCTGTGACAACCAAAAATGTCTCCACACATTGCCAAGTGTCCCCTGGTCTAAATGGATGGGAGAGTCTGCTGTCGTTTGTTAGTGGGGGTGCCAAAGGCATTGCATTGTGCAACCGTGACGTCTCATCCTGACAGAGGGCCAGAGCACTCCTGATGAGAAACACTGTTTAAAACGGGAGTATTAAGTCAGCTTAGTATTTGCATTACAAGTGGTCTAGAAATAGACCCCAGCATCTATTTAGAATTTAGAACAAAAAAATATTCTTTTTTGAAATGGTATAAATAGGATAGATTATTCAATAAATAATGGAATATGTAATCATTTGGGTAGAAAATGTGGTGATCTCTACTTCTCACCAAAATTATAAGTTAATTCCAAGAGAATTATGTACTTCTAAAAACTGAAGCCATAAGTATATGATGAAAAGTCTATATAAGATTTTTAAAAATATAATCTTAGTACATAGAAAGACCTTTCATGTTATTATAGCAACACTGTAAAGGAAAATAATCATAAGTTTGCTTATATAAAAACTAAAAACGTATATATGCATATACATAAATGTATATATAGTCAAGAGAAAAAGACATGCAACAATAGAAAAACAAGCAAAGATCAGAAAGTACATAATTAAAGAAATAGATTTGGGCAACAAGTACAAAAGTCTGTTCAGCCTCCCTAATAATGAGAGAAATGTAAATTAATAAAAAATGAAATTTTTTTGCCTATCAGATTACTTAACATTTTAAAAATTAACATTTTTCATTGTTGGATATGTTGTAGAAAAATATGAGTTCTTATATACTGTTAATAGGAATATGAATTCTTGTCCCTCTTTCTGGAGACCAACTTGGCAGCATGTATAAAAAATTTAAATGTGCACATTATTTGAATAATTCAACTTCCAGTGATGTAGCCTAAGGAATTCATTGCCCATGTGAATATATGTGTATATGTATGTACATACACCTACAAAAATGTTTACTGCAGCATTTTTCACTAATAGCCATCATAACTATATATAATATATAATTAATACATAATGTACCCTTGATTAAGTCACTTAATCTCTGAGCATCTCTAGCCATCTTACTTGGATCAAACGGCACCTCTTTCCTTTAGTTTCCTCGTTCCTGAGAGGGGAATCGCAAGAGTGCTCCTCTCACTGGGTGGTGGTAAGAGACGAGGAGAGAGTGTGTGTCCCATGCTCATGTGGGAAGTTCTCTAGAAGTGCTAGCTACTAGTCTTTATTATCAGTGGTAATACAGCATCCTTCAGTGTTTGCCAAATATTGCCATTACAGAATATATAAGTATATATGAAAATTTTATCCAAAAATTATAATTTAATTTTTTTTAATGTTAAAAGTCAATTCATTGGAATTCAACGTTATCGTGTAGGCACAGTACGTTATCAGCACTGTCCACCGCTGGGCTGCTCCCCAATCAGCTGGCATCGCCCCTGTGATGCTGTCACACTGTCCACCACTGGGCTGCTCCCCCATCACCTTGGATCATCACCCCTGTCATGCTGTTACACTTGCACTTTCAATTGAGAGCAGTAGAAAAGAAGGATGTTGGAGTACTTCATTTTTCTCTAATACTTTTTCTCTTCCTATTCTTTATCTTCTCTGACCAAAGGTGGAATTGTCATGGAAGTATTTATATATGATTTTGTAATTTTTCCTTCCCATGGGATTCTGATGTTATAGGGTTGACATTTAACTTCATTCCTCCCAATGTAGGAAGAATACACAGGAGAATTTTTTGAGAAAAATTCGTAGGCTGAGTAGCATTTAAAGACTAAAAATATAGCTTTTAAAGGTTACTTTGTTTAACATGAGTGCTAGTTTGCCAAACCTACAAAGCTTATGACATAACTTAATCTCGATTATTCTGCCTTGTAGTATTTAAATATTTATGGACATTTATTCATTCACAAAGCTTATAATGTTCTTTGTAGAGTTAATTCTCTTAATATTCACATTAACTGTCAATATATTTTCCTATTTAACCTTTTAACAAATTTCAATAATTTTTAATATAAAAAAGTAGCAGCCTTCATCCTCATCTTTAATTATTTGTAGTATTTTGCTCTTTTGATAATAAATAAACATTTATGCTTCAATTAACTGATAGAATTTCAACATATCAAGCACATAAAGAAATTCTTCACTTCAGGTTACGTCAGGAATTCTAATTTAGGTAGTCACAGTAAATCGAAATGTCAGCCTTGCGTGAATTATTGCCATGAATACACAGTTTTTCTTGTTAATCCATTGCTGCCCAAGGATCGCTGACCCTGCACTGGTTCAGAGGTGCCTGAATGATGTCCCAGTGTCTTTCAGATCTCTGGTCTTCTGGAGGCCAAAGCCAGATAGCAGATTTTAGTCCAAGTCTAAGGTTAAAGCTGAACTTTGCAGAATCCCTAGTATTTTTTAATTGAAAAAAGTGCAGAAACATGTACACCAAACTGCTTTGAGAGGGGAGTTTTGAGAAGAAACTTCTCCTTTCAACTTTATTTAATCCACTTGAATTTTATATAGCAAAATATGTTTATTTGGAAGAAAAAAAGCATTATCTTCCAATTCAATAATAAAAAAGCAAGCAACCCAATTTTTCAAAATGGGCAAAACTTGAAATGATATTTCACCAAAGAAGATATATAAATGGCTAATAAGCATATGAAAATGTTCAACATCATTATTATGGAAATGAACATTAAAACCACTACACATCCACTAGAATGATTTTAGTAAATAGACAGGCCTATAGCCAGAACCCTCATACACTGCTGGTGGGAATGTAAAATGGTATAGCCACTTTGGGAAACAGTTTGATAGTTGCTTAAAAAATTAAATGTTGGGGGCCAGCCCGGTGGCATAGCAGTTAAGTTCGCATGCTCCGCTTTGGCGGCCTGGGGTTTGCAGTTTCAGATCCTGGGCGCAGACTGACGCACCGCTTATCAAGCCATGCTGTGGCGGCATCCCATATAAAGTAGAGGAGGATGGGCACAGATGTTAGCCCAGGGCCAATCTTCCTCAGCAAACAGAGGAGGATTGGCAGTGGATGTTAGCTCAGGGCTAATCTTCCTCACACACACACACAAAAATTAAATGGTGAAGGCTGCTAAGTTTACCATTCAACCCAGCAATTCTACTTCTAGATATATACCCAAGAGAAATGGAAGCATATGTCCACAGAAGAGTGCTACATGAATGTTCATAGCAGCATTATTTATAATAGCCGAAAACTGGAAATAGTCAAATGTCCGTAACTAGTAAATGGATAAACAAAATGTGGTATATCCATAGAGTGAAATACTATTCAGCAATGAAAAGGAGCAAAATACTGATACATGCTCATTATGCTAAGAAAAGGAAGCCTGATCCAAAGACTACATGCTTGTGGTTCCGTTTTATATAGAATGTCCATGAAAAGCAAGTGCATAGAGATAGAAAACAGGTCAGTGGTTGCCTAGAGTTGGGATTGCATTTGGGCTTGATGGAATATTTGGGGGTGTTGGAAGTGTTCTAAAACTGGATCGTGGTGACGGTCACATACCTCTATAAATTTACTAAAAATCATTGAATTGTGTTCATGCAGTGGGTGAATTTTATGTTGTGTAAATTATGCTAAATAAAGCTAAGATTATTTCATTTCATCATTAAGATTATTTAAATATCATTTTAAATTAAAGAACCATGTTGTAAGGAATAGTTGAAACATTAATTTTAAGAAGGTTTATGTTAAAGGACGAGGGTGATCAAATAGCAAATTCCTTTAAAGAAGGGAATAAAAGCATCTTAATGTCTTCCTTGATAGGGATGGATTTGAGAACCTTAAAGCTCATCTGGTCTAATTTTACAGTCGAGAATCCTAAGACCCAGAGCGATTAATTTGCCCAAAGTCACAGAATTAGTCATTGTTGAGGTCAGGACTGCAACCTCAGTCTCATTGGTGTTTGCGGCCACATTTAGGCTCTCCCTTCCTGTGTGGCCAGGCCAGTTTTTAACATGAAGCAGACTCGTGGTCAATGAAGGTTTCTTGAGCAACTGGTAGTTTCTTTGGTTTAAAATTTTGTTTGTTTTTTGTTACATTGTGGGCTCTGTAGTTGATCTCTGCCTTGCCAATAGATGTCACTGCAGTCAACAGCAGTTACTACTCAGGGTTTAGAGGATGCCAGAATGTTCACCGTAAGCTAATAGCCTTCATTACTGGCTTCTAGTGGTATTTCCATGTTCTTTTTACTAAATATATGCATTTGTTGGCTTTCTCCTTTTCCTGTTTTTTGATTTTGACAACGCAGTGTAGGAGGGGAGAGATTAAGAAATAAAGGCTAAAATTTAATTTTTGTTTTCTGTAGATTCTTTTTCTCATTTCCTATTGTTCATCATTCTTTTCCGGACCCTTCTTCTTTATAATTAAGTCAAACAAGTAGAATCTTGTTCTAGCCCTACACTTGGAGACTAGTGAACATTGCTTTTTATTTTAGTGGGTTTTTTATTCTGTGAAAACTTCTGAGGCTTCAGCTCTTGATATAATTTGGATGCATTTATTGTAAGTATAAATAAAATATTGTATTGTTTAAGATCTTTTGAGAAGCATTTAAATGATGTTCAGGCTGTTTTGCACATCCATATGATCAATTATCAGATAGATGACTTCTTACTCCACAAAGTTCGGAAGATACTGTAGTAATTGATGGAAAGATAATTCTGAAGCCATTGCAGTTGGTCATATGATTATCTCCAGGTGTGCTGGGGCTGGGGCTGCAATGTAGCATTTTAAGTGAAGTTTAAGAAACCTCAACCATTTCTCTGGTGATTTTTCTGAAGCTTCTGGTTTTTTCATATTTTTTTTCCCCAAAAAGCTAACTTGAAGACTTGACTGCCTCGGTAGAATCCCGACTGCAGGTTTAGAATGTTACTGAGACACAGATGGGTCCCAGTAGGGGACACGCGTGCTCAGTGTGGTTCACCAGCTTCTTTGTTATAAAAGTGACTCAGAGCTGAGAGCAGGAGGGAGACCAAGCCGATGCCGGTCCACTCACTCCGGACGGGCTAGAATCAACTGCTGTTTCCTTTTAGTCTGCGCCCAAAAGATGCAGCTAATGTGATGAACTCTTTCTCAGCAGGAAAACTGGGCCACTGAAATGATATTAATTGAAGCTGGCCACCGAATAAGTGGTTGTGTCCATCCTCCTCCTGCTCTGGAGGAGGGCTGTCTCCTGACGCAGGGTGACTGAGTGCCACAGGCGGCAGCGAGAGGCATCCGAGGGTCAGATGTGGGGAACCAAGGATTTTGCTTCTCCCGGCACACTTTTCGGTGCAGCTTTCACCTGCTGCCAGATGTGACTGTTAGCTCGAGGAGCAGCTTAATTGATTGCTTCTCGTGATAGAAATAGCCTGACAACTTGCCCTTAAGGAGAATAAGATCTGAGGGGGAAAAGAATAGGCCCAAGGTCGGCAGAAGAGAGAGGACAGAGTCTGTGGTGAGGATTTGAGCTGCTGCCAGCATTGAATGTTGATCAGGAATGCAGATACCCTGAAGGGAACGCTGGTACAGCAATGGTCCAAGGGGGTTTCCCAGGTAAGAGATCTGTGCTCTGTGGTCCTTTCGGAATGCAGTGTTAAGCTGTCTCAGTGATGGTGCAGAATGTTGTTTTAAAGATTTGAACAATAGTAAGCTAATGCGTTTATCTTGATATGCATGTGCAAGGCAATTGTATGGTAGGAACAAACCTTTAAAAATTTCCTTTTGTGTGTATTGTAGCTGGAATCGTCCCCATAATGTTTTTGAAAAGTAGAGCAGTTTATCAGACTGTCAAGAATCTGCTAGTAGTTTCAGTGCCAAAATTCTTAACACTATGCTCGTGCAGTATCCTCTCCTTTCAGAATTGTCACTGAGAAGTAGATCTCATGGACATTTATTATGATTGTTATTTGTGACTTCATCATAATCAAAAGGGAAGATGATTTACATTAGAACAAGGTTATTCTGATTAATTTTAAAAACTGACCATTCAAAGCAGTATATCATTAAGGAATCGTAGTGGTAAACAAAAGCCTGCTTTCTCTAAATTGTAAAACAGCACCTGAAATATTTGCTAATTGTAATTGAGGTCCCATTCATCTAAACCTACATATTCGGATTTGTTAGGGGTGGGGGCTCAGCACTGGGAAGTACTGTCAGGGACTTCTTGTTAATATATGGTTCTTGAAATCATTGCTTGATTGGTAATATAATTCCAGGCAATAAAATACTCTCTTTAGTGGATGGTTTTGCCTGACTTTTAAAAAATTAATTTATCAGAGCTTCTTTTATATCTAAGTGGGATATGGAACATTTCGATGTAATAGGGGTCTTCTTGCCTAAGCATTACTGCCTAAGGCAGGCAATTGTAAACTCAGAGATTAGATATCACATTACAGCCTTTCTTTTTATTTTCAGCAGCACACACGCAAATTAGGTTATTTCTACTGCAACAGCAGGGTGTATGCTGCATTCCTGATTTAAGCGAGCAAACCTTTTTCCTGGCAATGCTGTCAAAATAATTGAGCAAGTACTTTCCTTTTGCCTAAGATGGAATTTCTGAAGATCTTAGTTTTGGAGTCCTGAGCTATCTAGTCTCCAGTTTTGTGACTTTGATTTAGAGGAAATCTTATAGCTCTTAAATGAATGCGTCACAAATTCCCTGTAGTCACAACTGTCTGTGCTGTGTTTCTCTCTGTTCTGTAGTTGGAACTGCTTTCAGTGGTCTAAATGTCATCTTTTCAGTGCTGCTTCTCAACGTGCATTGACGAGGCACTGTGGGAATGATCCTGAATATTTGGGGACCCTGCCTGCTTTTCTTCAGACTCCCCAGAGTGGTTTGTTCATGTTCCTTTTGTTTCAGAAAGTTTCTTGATTTTAAAATCTGTTTCTCCAGACTAAGAATGCACTTGTGTGTTATTCTCCTCAATGTGACTTGCCATCCCTGATCGTTTCCTTAATCTCTGTCTCACCATCTTGAAGTTGCCCATCTGGGCCTCAGACCCCCAGGAGAACCCTCAGGAATCCTCACAGTGGGTTTTCCAGAAATTGTGAAGAGAGTATATCTTGTCAGTGGGAATTTGTGTCTTTTGCATTTTATTCAAATAATGTATGAACTTGGTTTTTAAAAAGTGTTCTTAGCTACAAATGTGCCTCATAGCAGACATATGTTCGTGTGTTATATATGTTACTTTTCTAGTGTTCCTGCTCAGGATTAACTATCCATGATTTTCATAATAAATATATTTAGCATTTGTTAAAGGTTTCTATGTGTACACATTTAACTCCAAAGTATTTTAATCTTTGTAATAGTCTTTATGTTATGTTTACTGCTCTGCATCCAGTTAATTTTAAAAGCATCTTTCTATTTCATGTCTCTTTTTGGCATATTTTACAAGAAGTTATACATAGGATGATAAATAAAGGATGAGGCCTCTGTCTACAGAGAATCTACTTTTTCTTTTGTCCTTGCTTGGAAATATGTTATTTTAAATGGGTTTATGCTGCTCCGATATCAGTGGTTTTATGTTGCTTTAAAATATTTCAAGTCTGCATATATGAATATAGGTTAAACATTCATCATTTTAACTGATCCAGTGTTGAACAGAGTATTGCGATTTGAATTAGGGAGGTAGAGTATCAAAAATTGAGTAGCATTTAAAGTTATTGCAGAGACTGCCTCCTTTTTGGTAATTACAGTGGGGAGAGAAGGTAAGAAATATTACTCCTAGGTTTCTATTATATTTTCTTATATTTCTATTTTATTTCTTAAATATTTCTTAAAATGTTTCTATTATATTTTCATATATATTTCTTATATATATTATGTATTTTAAAAAAATTGATATTTATCTCTTTTCCTTTACATTTATGATATGCCAAGACTCTAAGATACGTGCATAGTGTGAAGGAGTCATATTGTATATTCTGAATATATCTGTCCCAAGTTAGTCATCTTATTCCCATTTTATGGATAGTAAAACTCTTTATAGAAAGCTTGGAATGGTTTATCCACGGGTTGGTGGAGGTATGACATAACCTCAGTTACTATGATGATATAATATTATAAAGTTTTGGAGCCTAATATAGTTCTGAGCCAAAGGGGAGAAACACACTAATATGATCTCTGCCCTCAAGAAGCTTATAATCTTCTAGAAAGAGAAAATGCATATTACATGCAGAAACAAGTGCACTGGAAGGCCCTCTAGCAGAGACTGAGCTGGAGGAGATTGGTAGATTGTCAGGAGCGTGGCAGCTCCAGACTCGGGAGTCCACTGCAAGGAGGGAAGTGTTGCCAGTGGGCGGGTAGGAGGGAAGGACAGAGATGACCTGTAGCAAGAGGGGACACGTGCGAGATACTGGCGGGAAAGTAGAATGGACAGAGTAAGATCAGATTTTAGAGGAGCAAGCATTCTAAAACTCAAAGCTCAAGAGTTTGTTACTTTCTGAAATGGAAGTTGTAGTGGTAGCAAACCATCTAGACTACATTTCAGAACGTTGAAATAAAATTTACACTTTCTCTACTTTTTTTGAGTACTTATGTTCTAAGCACTGTGCTAAAGCTTTATATAGATTATTTTCTTCATTCCATATAATTTTATGAGTTTCTTTTTTAAACTCTCATTATTTTATAGATGGAGTCTAGATGGCTCCAAAGCCTATACTTATAACAAGTTTGACTTGACGTATTTTCAAGGATCTTCTCAAGCAACCCATTCCATTGGCAAAGACAAATAGATTATTATCCTCCTTTTCAGTAGTTGGTCAAATAGACATGTAATTGGAATTCCAAAAAAAAGAAAGGCATACTGAAGTTCCAAATTCTGAAAAATGTCATTGTATTCCATAGGAAACCACATTTTAACATTGAAAGTTCCAATTTAAAAGAAAAAGTCCCAAACCAAATGAAGCTGAATTGGGGAAAAATACAGTGATGGAGGCGTGCCATTAGTCTTCAGGGTGCACCGCACTGTGGCATCACATGCACAGCATGACTCAGGCTTCTCAGCGTAAACAAATTTCTCTTCCATTTCTGAAAAATTTCTGCATTTGGAGAAGAAATAGCAAGTCTCCTGATGCTGACCAGAAGGGAATGGGTACGTGTCTAAGGTTAGTCAGATGTGTAGATTTGAGTCACTCGATGTTTTCGTGTTCATCCCAGGTGAGACGGAAGTGTGTCAGCATTCTGGTGAATGATTTGAATTGCGTTTGGGTTTTGGCTCAGTGTTGCCTGTAGCTGCTTCAGGTTTTCAGTGTCTGCCCTCCTGAGGATCTCCAAGCCACAGATGTAAGAGATGCTGGAAATGAGAGGGCAGCACCTGTCAGCTTCATAGAGCAAGAGATCATGAGGTGTAAGAGGTTAAAAAAAATTATATCTAATGGACAGTTCACTAGCTTCCCATCTTGAGTGTTTGCTTGACTGCATCTGACGTTTCTTGGAAATGTTTTGATCACGTGCACATGGTGACAGTCTAACAACATTCAGGATGATATTGGTTATGGCTGCTCATCGGTGCCATGTGAAATCTGTGAAAAACAGCTGTCTGCTCTTGTGAAAAATTAAGTTAAATGCTTTGGTTCCTGCAATGATAGACATTGGATTTGATTGATCGCCAAGGCACATTTATATAATAATTTGCAAGTTGTTTAGTCTACTGTTTTGATTGTTCTTCATGAGGGATCATTTTGGCAGATAGATAATCTGTGTTTTCATAGATCTCGGAACTTATAAAAACCAGCTTCCCATTCTTCAGTCCCCGTGGAGTCTATAACTTTCATTGTATGTCTGTGCTCTTATTCCTTTCAGTTGGGGCTTAAATAATCACTTCCCCTCTGTGAATATGGCTCTTAATGCACTTACGATGCTGGGCTGAGATTAGGTGTTTAGTGTTACTCTCTTAGGTCATTGTCGATTTCAATAAATGTTCTTTGAACTGATGTACAAAAAGCCATTTTTGCATGTAACCTAATGAATGTTCATGAGAGAATGGCCAAATCCATTCAGTTCGTAAAGTGGGCATTCTCTTGGAACAGTGGCTCCCTAAAGAAGATGGGATCATTCTACCATCCACAAGTGTTTCTTAGAAGGTTTTCTGTGGGCTACACAGAGCAGCGATAGTATCTAAGGAAAGCACATTTTCTCCCAGCAGACAGTGGTTTTTCTCGGAGAACGTTTCTTCAATGATCATGAAGAAGTTCTTCTGAGGAATCTGTGCACTTGGGGAGGGTGCGAGTAGGACCATGGGCACACAAGTTTATTTGCCTGTTCTCGGTCTTTTTTTTAAAATTGATCAGTCCACATGTTTGCTTCTTCAGTGGTCCCTGAACAATTCTATGATGTGATTGATGCATTGTGACAAGTTCAGGGAAGTAACAGGATGCTTTCTTGGTCAAGCAGGAAAAAGCAGCTTTTCCATTTTGTAACCAGCAAACCTGTGGTCCAAGGTGAGCTAATTTAAAATGAATCATTTATTCCAGGATTCGGGAAACTATGGCCTGTGGGCCAGATGTGGCCTGCTGCATGTTTCTGTAAATACAATTTTATTGGAACACAGCCACACCCATTCATTTACATTTACAGTTGATTAGTTGCAGCAGAGACCATATGGCCCAAAAAGCCTAAAATATATTCTGTCTTGCTCTTTCCAGAAAGTTTGCCAACCCCTGAGTTATACCATAGAAGCTAACGCTTTAACTCAGGCGTGGGTTCAAATCCTGCTTTACGGCTTGCTACCTGTGTAGCTTTGAAGCAAATTACTTATTACAAAATTGTCCTACCTTTGATTTCCTTTTCTCTAAATGGGAATAATACCAGCTATCCCATAAGTTTTTCCTAGTGATTAGATGGCAGAAAATATATAAAATATTTAATATGTTGATTTTTTTAATGGTAAGCACTCTGAAAAGGGTAGCTGTATACAAAAATATATATATGAGTTGGTATATTATTTTTCCTTCATGCAAGATTGAAAGTTTACTTTGTTGTGATACACTCTCACTGTGAAATAATTTGTTGGCATGTTTACTGTGTTATGTATTTATCTTATAGATACAGTTGGTGACATACTTGCTATTTCTAACTCTCTGTACTTTGGTGGCATAAATTTTATCAACAAGGCTAGTTATTTAGGTTTTTCCCATGTTGTAAAAAGTCAGCTGTCCAAACCTTAAATTAACTTGCAATTAAAACATGACCCTAATTTTTCTGGCAAATGGTGGTGTCAAATATTGAATCAATTTAATCAGTTTTTTTCCTTTACTGATCAGAATATTTTAATATAAAATATCATTGTATTATTCCCTATTTGCTTGTTTAATGTTGAGAAAATATTTGTAAACCTAAAGTCCTCAATGCTTAAAGTTCTCTATGATTTGAAAATCATATTTACTTTGAAGACTTCCCCAAGATTTAAGCAGTGTTTTCTGGTTCATTTGACAAATTATTCTATCCTTGTATGAAACACCAATTGTGACTCTGGCCTCAAATATGTGAGAGTCTCGTTTTCCTCAGGGAACAAAGAGGGGAAAGTGTGGTCCAGAGAGAATACCTGGTATCCTTGGTATAGCGGGGAGAATGAGGCCCAGAAGTCAAAGCTTTGCCTCTTGTTAATTTGTCGCATGTCGCTGACTCTGGAGCCTCACTTTCTTAACCCCTAAATAAGTGTTAGAGTAGATCATCCTTAAGATTCCCTCTAGATCATCCTTAAGGTTTTCTCTAGTCGCATGACTTTTAGGGGGAAATGGATGTTCTGTTTGGTTAGGGCAGACAAAACCTTGAAAATATCTATTTTCAATTAATGTTAAGAGCTTAAATTTGGGCTTTTTAACCTGGGGTCCGTCAGCCCATGAGAAGTCCAAAGATGACTGTTAATCCCCTAAAGTTTCTACATAAGTTTGGAATATATGTTTTTTGGGAGGAAGTAGTTCTTAGCTATATTATGTTATCCATGAAACCCATGGCCCCAGGCAGGGAAAACAGCACTGTTCTAAATCTGTAAAAATCAGGAGGGAGGGATGAATAGATGACACTTCAAATCAGAACAGACCAAATAGAACACACAGTCTGTACAACATGACTTTTGAAAGAAATGAGTGTGGTACCAATGAGTACATAGCAGATAACAAATACATACAACATTTTATCTCCAAGAATTGGTCTAAGCTGCAATATAACTTATGAAAACTAAATAGATGAATTTTCAAACTTTAGTAAATAACAATTTCCACTTCTTTTATAAAGCACTCTGCCACCACGTTTAGAACGGTTCTGTCACTTGCATCCCAACACACTCCTTTCTACATAATAATTGCTTATCATTGTATGAAGGAATAAATAATGTTTTGAAGTTATTTATTCAATATCAATATTAGTTGCGTATTCTAATGAAACTCTAATGTCTGCCCATATATAAATTTATATGACTCATAATTTAGTGGTTGAGAGCTTGGGATTTGGAGTCATACAATTTTAGTCCCAGGTCATCTCTTTATTAATCCCTTTGAAACTGTTTCCTTAACTATAAAGTGGAGATGAGAGCACCTACCTTACTGGATTGTTTGGAGGACAGGGTGACATGCACATAAAGCACACAGCATCCTGCCTGTGTGGAGCAGATAGTTCGTCACGACCATCTCTTCCCTCATGCCTTCCTGTTATATAGATCTAAGCTCATCATAAAAATTGTTTTGCCTTTGAATGAAGTGTGATTTTCATGGAGAATGTTTCAAATCCCACTTGATTTTAAGAAATTTTCCAGTATCTTGATATCAGTTAGTACTCTGGAAAAGATCATTTTACTGAGCATTTTTCTCAGTGTTCTTGGTTTCATTCAGTTTCAGATGGGGAAAACACTGATTTCTGATGCTTTAGTTTTAGCAAGATGCGTCTTCACAGATAGGGACAGAGTTTAAGATGGAAGAATTGATATCTTGTAACAATACCTAAACATTCAGATGGAAAAGAAAGAGGCTGCCCCTTCTAAAGCTGGAGAGATAGACCCTGGTCCAGGAATGTGGTTAAGCTCTAAATATGAGCCTGAGAAGAAGTCTAAAGTTCTCTTCTCTTTACTACCATTAATTCTGTGGAATGTCGGCAACTGTGCCTTTGTGTGAATTGGAAACAGCCGCCTCCTTGGTAAAGACATTGACTTAGAAGCACACAGATGACTTAGCAAGGTGAAGGCCTTTAGCAAAGGAAAAAGGAACCCCTTAATCCTTTAGACACAGTCTTTCACAAGGGTGAGAACTCCTGAGTTGTACGTGGATTAGATACCAGCCCCCACTTGCTTTCAGCCGGGCGCCCTTGTGCTGTGCTCACGCTGCACAGCCAAACGTGGACGGCTGTGCTACTAAACATTCTGAAACCCAGCTTTCTGACCTCCTGACCGTTCCTAGCCTAAGCACAAAGCCGTGAAAGGAATGATGAGAAGTTTCCAGGGGCCAAAATAAATATAGCTACATTTGTACTCATCTCGTTTACTTTGCTCACAAATGAATCCCTAACTAGGTCTTGTTAGCTACCAATTTGCAAATAAATTTTTCATTTATAATTTATCATATTTTACATTCACATAAGATGAGACAAAAACTCTGACAAAGAGACTTTGGACAGACCTGCTGACTGCAGGATCCACAAAGAAAAAGTATCAACGTGACAACAAAAGCAGACACGAGAAATATGAATACAGCAGCTTCTGTGTGGTTGCACCGGCAAGCAGCCCTTCAGACCAAAGCTTGAACCCTACTGCCCTTTCTTCTTGCTGGGAAGCCTTTCCCCAGTGTCTCCGTTAGAGGCGGTGTCTCCTGTCACTCTTTCTACTGGTTCTTCTCTTGCTTCACTTATACTTGCACGGCCTACCGTGATATTGTCGTTACTCGTTACATTTATAGCTTCGTGGGAATAGTGTGTCTTCATTCATTTCAATTCAGCATGTCTTGTTGATGCCTTGTACAGAGGACACACTCAATAAACAGTAAGTGAATGAATGAGTCAGAGGGTGGCCTTCAGGATGTGTGAAATGACGCAGTGGGGGTTTGGGCATTGACTGGGTTCTGTTTCTTGATACTTTGTCTTCTGGAAATATTCATTTCGAGTACCCTGTCTGGAGTTTAGTGTTTGAGTTATTTGTGCCAAACAGCTTTCTAGCTGACAAGACAGATCTGAGGCACATCCACCTAGACATGTGGAGCAGTTGGACAGGGTTGCGAAGTGATGCGGCAGGGTTTTGAATGAGGAGAGACTTGTTCTTGTAGTCAGTAGAGGACCATTAAAACAACTGGGGCAGAGGTGTCATCTTCTGACCATAATCCTACAGGAGAATTAACGTGTGGATAGATTACAAGGGGAGAAAATAGAGAGCTATGAAGACGGGTCAGTTAGGATTAAGTTCCAACCATGAGTGAAGAGACCCCACAACAGTAGTTACTTTGGGGACAGGAGTTGATTTTTCTTGCAGATGTGAGTCTGGAAGTGGGCACTGCATTGTCTCTGGGACCCGGGCTCCTTCCATACTGCTGCTCTTCAGTGTACGACCTCCCTTCCCTACGTCACCTCAGGTACAGAGGACACTCGCCCCAGCCCTCAGTGCTGCATTCTAGCTGCCAGGAAGGAAAAAAGAGGACAACCTTCCTCCTCTTGAGGATACTTCTGGAAGGTTGCACATGACTTTTTAGCTTGAATTCTATTGTCCAGAGTTGTTATACAACTGGCTCCAAAGGAGGGTAAGAAATGTTATTCTTCTTCTGTGCAGACACGTGCCCAGCTAAAAATATTTGTTTCTATTACTCAGGAAAAAAGAGATTGGATATCAGAGAACAAATTAACAGTGTTTCCCATGGTGGGTTTTTTAATTTTGTAGGAAACATGGAGAGAAGGCCATAAGCTAAAGTAAGTAGAACTTGTGTTAGAAAAGAATGTACGCATTCATTCATTCATTCAGCAAGCACTTATTGAGCGTTGTCCTAAGAGCTGGGTGTGGTTCTAGGTGTAATGGGAGTCAGTGATAAACTCTGTGAGAGCAGATGTGGTCCTCCGGGAGAGCGTGCACCGCCTGGCACAAACCCCCGGGGAGCGTCAGAAGGAACCTGTAAGAGTGATGCGAAGACAGTGGGCGAGGTGGGGCATGTGACCTCAGGGAAGGTGAAGAGCACCTCTTCGAATTTCACAGGAGGGACTGAGGCCTTCGGCCTGTGTCCACATGAGAAGGAGCCCAGCACCTCACCCTTCTCCCCGTCAGCCTTAGAATTTATTAACTTCTCATCCTTCAGTTCTGGCCATGACATCATTTTGTGTTTGTGTCATAGGTTTAAAACTTGGACATCAGAGGAGGGAGGACCCTGTGGTACAGTACCGTTTTCTCCATTCTGATGTATACGTTCTTGTGTTTTTGGAAAGAGACCAAAGTACATTCTCTCTGGTACCTCGAGCGCTCTGTTGAAGGGTAGAGTAATAGGCAGCATACTCATCCCTGTTTTATGTTTGTCTGTTCCTTGTCCTTATCTGTCCAAACCAGGAGAGAGTGGAAATTTTGGCCTGAATAGTATTTTGATTCTCCTGGAACTATTTTTAAAGGTTTATGATTTTAGTTGAATGTTGTTTATTATAATATGATTTCTAGAAGGTAGTTATGTATTTTGTTATTTTTTATTATAGTTTATATTAAGGTATATCTAAAAGCAATATAATTTCTTACGTGTTCTTTATTTTGTAAAGTAACTGGTTAAATAAAAATGTGATGGATTGGTGGATTAAAGCTTTCAGAGGAGGTTTCTTTAACATAGAGAAAAGGTATTTAAATTCTGCCTAAGATGTAATTTGAAAAGAAAGTAAGGCAGCATTTACTCTTAATGGACTTGGAAGTTAGAACTAAAAGCAAATCATGTATAAGTACCATACTTACATACTATACTACCTGATCATTTGATTATTTATAGTCAGAAAAGTATCAAAATGAAAAAGATGTTAGAAAACTTAGTTTTATAACTCAGAAAATTTTAAAAGCCTCTCATCTGTGGTTGCATGTATGAATAGGATTTTATATTGAAGCCTGAAGTGTTAAAGTGTGCTGTGTTGGCGATCTTTTTTTTTTGTCTGCTACAAAATCTATGTTTGCCTGCTTCTCTGGAAGTTAATGTTGTAGTGGTTTTCAATTTTAATTTAATTATATATGTATAAAATACATACTTATACACATATACATATTTAAGAAAGCTTGAACTTTCACTATGACATGGTTGTTCATTTGGATACCTTTGTAGATAAGTCATTCTTCCTGTTTTGCTGGCGGTCCCTGCCCCCCATTCACTGGCTTCCCAGTGTAATTGTCTAAGGCACTCATGGGTGGCCCCACGATCTCTCTCCACGCCCCTCAGTGTCTTCTGTGCCCCTCGCCGTCTGGGCCCATCTGTAGTGGCAGCCTGTCCGGCGCCCCAGCCTCCCCCTTGCCTCCAAATCTTTGCACACACTTCCCTGCCTAATACTACTCCCTCAACTCTCCTAACTCAGACCTCACTTCCTTAAGGAAGACCCTCGATGCCCAGTTCAGATACACATGCTTTTTCTATACATTCCCTTTTTCATCTGAGTTCATCTTAATATTATTAGATGAATTCTGTCTCTTCCCAGGCCAGGTCTCCATTGCCCATCAGCACCTGGCCCCATGCTTGTCACATGATGAGTATCACTAAAAACTGTTTTGAGGGAGTGAATGAGGAAGCATGATTTTCAGCCTTTATACTTCGTACTGGAGAGCTAAGCAAAGTTCACTTTCACATTACTGATCCTGATGAAAAATACATAAATGTACCTCATTCTTATTTTTAGAATTAAGAAAACCCATATAGTGTAGTCAAATGAGCCTTTATGTGTAGAGTCAAAAATCTGTATTCAAATTTCAGCTCAATCACTTTGTAGTTGTGCAATCCCAATCAAGCCACGTGAACTCTCTGGGCTGCAGTTTATTCATCTTCAGTGGACATGGCTAACGCCTACCTCGAATGTTAATTTCAGGATTAAATGAGAAAAAGATGTATGACAGAGCCTGGTGCGGTGCCTAAGATAAAAGTCACTCTCAATAGATGTTCTTTGCATTTGAATATAATTATTTAATATATTCTGCATTCATCTTGTAACTGTTTTGATATCTCTAAGCTAAAAGTTACATAACGGTTTAATGAACACAGTGGTTCTCAAAGTGCATCCCCCCACATGTCAATCAAAGGAACATTTTTAATTTTTATTCTTTGATCTCACGTGGTAGAAGGGACCAGGGAGTTAAGCAGTTCAGTTGACCTGGGACAGAGTAAACCCGTGACAAGGGCAGAAGGCGAGGACTAGAGAGCACAGCAGTCTGTGGGCTGTGGGGTGATGCTCACGTGGGACGTGGCAGCTGTGGGAGCTCTGGGCTTCTAGAGGAGAGGAAGTAGCGTGGCGTGGGGAGGGCCGGCTGTTGTGTTGTGCCTCAGACACACTGCCTCACACATGTCCGCAGACAACTCAACACGCAGTTACTGTCCTTCGTTTCACTTTACACGCGAGGCAGCGGAGGTAAGGGGGAGGCCAGGCAACCCAAGGTTTCGCAGCTGCAGGTGGATAAGTAGAATTTGAACCCCCAGTCTGACTCCAGGACCCCCATGCTTTATTGCCCAGTATAACTGAGGCGGCATTGCTGTGGATCCTCAGAGGACGAGGGGTTTGTACCAGGAGAGTCTGGAGAGAGACAGGAAGATCAGCCACCCCGGGAGACTCACCCGGGAGCTCATCCAGGATGATGTCCTATAGGATTTAAAGTGGACTTAGGGTGTCCTTGTACAAGTAGCTTGGCCCTTCTCCTGCCAGTGCCCCGTCTTTATTTTTAAATGGTAATCTGTTAGAGCCATAGAATTCCATCAAAATTTAAGCAAAAGTGAATTGCCGGGAAATTCAAACTTGAAAAAATATTCAGCCTCTTGTCCTTCACTTCTTGGGGCTGCAGATCAAGTATCATTTAACTGAGTGCTGACTATGTGCAAAGTACCACGATCGGTGCTCGGGATACACGGTGAGTGAGACACAGGTCTGTCTCAAGAGCCCCCGCCCTACGGGGAAGACAGATAAGTCAGATTTCCCAGTGGAGGAAGAACCTTGATGGAGGAAGGCTGTCAGGGTGCCTTGGAGTGAGAGAAAGGACTCTGAATCCTCCCGAGGGGTCCTGGAGTGCCTCTGTGACAATTGCACGGAGTCGCTAAGGCATGGAGCTGTGACATGGTCATATGGCTAGAGAGCATCACGCAGGGGAGCATGGCAGAATGGAGCCGCAGGAAGCATTTACCACTGAACACGGTCGTGCGTGTGGTACAGAGCGAGGAGTGTTATGCACGTATGAGGCTCTCGAAAACATAAGGTTCATCTTATTTTTATTTGGCCCTACTAAATTAAGAACTCTCCTTTTATTCCTAAAATACTTTTTTCTAAACTTGCTTTTGATACTTTTATTTTACCGATTTTACCTTATCTCTTTAAGCGTTGAACGTTCTGTTCAAGGCGAGACACCTTTAAGGAGCATTCAGTACCCACTCTTCCTAGGACCAACAACTGCACATTAGAAGAAAGATAAGAAGCGTGCGGAATACGGTTTCACATTACCTTTTAAAGAAATACGTGTGGTTTATAGTTCATAAGGGAGACGGTGATTTATGTTAAAATGTCGACTCTGCCCTTTACTAGCTGATGTTCTGGGCAGTTCACTTAATCCCTCCCAGGCTCAGCGTTCTTATTTCCAGAAAAGACAATGGGAGTATCAGATGAGGTCATTTTTGTGAAGGTAAGTGTCACTCAAAAGGCAGCATCTGTCACCGTGGATTTCAGTCAGAACTGCCCGGGAGAAGGGACGGGTCAGTCTCCAGCAGGTGCTTCCTGCTTGCTCTTGTCCTCTGCTGCTCCCTTTGCCTCTCTGTTGTGCTTGCTTCTTCTTCTCGGTCCCGTCCCCTCTCATTTCTCTTTCATCTTGTGAGACAGCAGGTGGTCACTAATGTGCGCAATCCCATCCGGGTTCTGCTGTCGGGGGTGATGGGTCTAAAGACAAGCCTGATGAGGAAAGACTGGCTGCCATGCCCGGAGTCGTTCCTGTTTCATGTTTTCCTCTTGACTGCCTGAAAAAAAGCCAAAAAGATATTAAAGCTCACAAGGTAAAGTATTAAACGGTGCCAAAATAACAACAGCAGAGAGAAAGCAAGTCTCTGTCCCTCTGTGGGAAGGAGATGAACGATGAGTGTTGCAGTTTATTTTGAGTCTCTGGTATCATTTCTGTGTCTTTATTATAATCACCTCGGCTACCAGTTTTTTAGAACTTAATCCTTTTTGTTGTCTTCTTCGTGTGTATGGGATGGATGCTTCCTTTCATTCAGCAGCTTTTCAGCAGAATATATATGTGGTCTCCTTCCCAACTCTCAGTTTTGGCAAGTGCTGATCTAGATCACAACATGACCTTAAATAAGTTTCCAAGGGTTAACTTTTTTTAATAAACTCTATTTTATATATTTATTTTTATTGTGATAGAAAACTATTGTGAATAATGCTGCTATGAACATGAGTGTGCACATATCTCTTCGGGACACTACTTTAAATCCTTCTGGATAAATACCCAGAAATGGGATTGCTGGATCATAGGGTGGTTCTATTTTTAATTTTTTGAGGAACCTCCATACTGTTTTCCGTAGTGGCTGCACCATTTTTCATTCCCACCAACAGTGCACAAGGGTTTCAACTTCACCACGTCCCCACCAACACTTCTTATTGGCTGTGTTTTTGATAGTAACCATCCTGATGGGTGTGAGGTGATGTCTCATTGTGGTTTTGATTTGCATTTCTCTGATGATTAGTGATGTTGAGCATCTTTTCATATGTTTGTTGACCATTTGAATATCATGTTTGGAGAAATGTCTATTCAAGTCCTCTGTCCTTTTTTTAATTGGGTTATTTAATTTTTTGTTGTTGAGTTGTAGCAGTTCTTTATATATTCTGGATATTAACCCCTGATCAGATATACGATTTGCAAATATTTTCTCCCAGACCATAGGTTGCCTTTTCACTCTGTTGATTGTGTCCTTTGATGAACAAAAGTTTTCAAGTTTGATGTAGTTCTGTTTGTCTATTTTTGCTTTTGTTGCCTCTGCTTTTGGTGTAGTGTCCAAGAAATCATTGCCAAATCTAATGTCATAAAGCTTTTCTCCTGTGTTTTCTTCTAGGAATTTTACAGTTTTTGATAATATCCTTTTTATTTATTTACTTATTTATTTTAGACTTGATTTTTCAGAGCAGTTTTAGATTCACAGCAAAATTGAGCGGAAAGTACACAGAATTCCCATATAGCTCCTGCTCCCCAACATGTACTTCCCCCACCATCAACATTCTGCACCAGAGTGTGCATTCGTTATAATCCGTGAACCTACGCTGCCCCGTCATCATCACAGAAGTCTGCAGTTTACGTTAGGGTTCACTCTTGGTGTTGTATGTTCTGTGGGTTTGGACAGATGTATGATGGCAGATAGCCGCCATTATAGTGTCATACAGAGTAGTTTCACCGCCTTAAACATCCTCTGTGCTCTACATCTTCATCTCACCCTCCCTGCTAAGGAGTTAACTTTTAATCAAGAAAATTTTGAACCATTCAGAAGATACCACTGTCAAAGTATTCAGTGCCCAGATTGCAGAACTATAAGATACCTCTGAGATTTTTCCGTCACCAGGTTTAATAGCCATTGAAGTAGAAATTTAATCAGGACGATGTTCCCTTTCTCTCAGTAAATCTTTATTAACAAAAACTTAAAAACCAAAAACTTTATTTGAGAAGATTTCCCGCTCCTTTACATTGTTTTAGAGGATGGCAGCTTTTAAGGTAATTTCACAAGTACTCTTTATTTTATCATTTTAAAAATCCTATGAGACAGTTAAGGCAAGCAAGATTATTTTCATTTAACTCATGAGCAGACTGGGGCTGGATGAATATAAGCCATTTGCCCACGATTTCATGGCTAGAAAGTAGAGTCGAGTCCAGGTTCTTGACCCCCAGGTCTGTTTCTCTCCCCTACACCAGAGTGCCTCTCCTGTTGGACTTGGAAACGTGAATATGCGCCCAGCCTATCACAGAAGTAAACGGGAGCTTTCTAGTGGCTGGTTTCTTTGCCTAAGCTCTGTTTAAAATGCAGTGGAATCTGACATGCTGTGTACTTTGTGCTGTGCAACCTTATGCCTGTTAAACTCTCTGAGCCTGTTTCCTCATTTTTAAAATAAAAGACGATAATAATAATTTTAGAAAGCAATGCTATGTAATTAAAGCTGGTTTATGTGGTACTTTAAGGAGCTCTCCAACTGTGAGCGATAAGGAAGGAGGGGTTTGGCTGGTTAGGGAACAAACCTCAGGCACGTAAAGCTGCTGTGTGCTAGGCATTAGGCTAAAACAATTCAGGTGGGAATGTGAGGCTAAGTAACTTGCAGGTATGCCGTGGCGTCAGTGGAATCGGAATAGTAGTTCTTTTTCACGTCACCGTGTGCCTTTTAGTGAAGATCTTTCTGACTCTAAGGCTCCTGCACTTTTTTTCTGATTGACTCTGGTTTATCATACTTAAAAGACAGTTTTTCTAATAATGGTGAAACATCTGAATTACCCAGAAAAGATGTTTTTCTCAGTTTAATCTTGGAGTCTTATTATAATTTAATTCTTAGGGAAAGTAAAACCTGTATTAATTAGAAATTTTGATTAACCTAAATAACCTGTTTCTTGACCAATTCAGATAATGAATTGGTAGTTTGTGTTTGTGTTTCTGTACTTTGTTCATGTATTCCTGCTGCACCTTCTCTGCGCCAGGAACTCTAACTAGACAGAACAGAGGTACTTTCTTCCCTCATGATGGTGGGGCACACAAGTAATAAACGGAAGACCCCTACACAAGATACTGTCAGGTCCCAGCTAGAATTCTCCTTCTTCCCTGAATCTTGCTCTGGTTATTGGAACTAGCAGTATGCACAGGCCCTGAGCAAATATAGCCAGATGGTTTCCTGAGGCGGTGTGCACCCAGGGACCAGGTGAACTTGGCAAGTATCACGTTATATTCCTTTTTCAACATTCTACCACAGTTCCCTTTAGTTATTGGAAGCTGCCATTTTTTTCCCTACAGAAAGTATAATTAAACACCTTAATGCTGTTAGTGCCACTGCTGATTCCCGTGATCTGGTGCCAGTGTGGGGCTTTTATTGAGTGTTATTGCCTGACCGGCTAATGACCAAGAAGTCACCCCTCTCCAACACATTTCTGCTCTGCTGTAACCATAGTGAGCTTGCAACCCAGCACTTTTGTAGTGATCAAAGGGCCATATTCTGTGTCCTCCTAATATTTAAAATGTACAACAAATGCTTGTAAAGTGTTTTTTAAATTACATTTGGCTTTTCTCAGTGCTGTTTTCAAAATCAAAACGTTTTTACTGGTTTCTCTCAAGACTTAATAAAAATTTGAGGTCAATAATAATCAAATCCTTTTTCATACCTTGTTGTCAGGCATTTCTAAGGGCCATAAAGGCATTTTTGAGCATGGATGGGGACTTATCTTAGGTTTTTAGTCAGTATTCTTTAATGTGTGTAAGAATTACATAGAGATCTATTTATAAAAAAAATGATGATGACTCCTTGACTGCATCCCAAGATTTAGGTTTTCCACAAGTGACATGGGGCCCAGACAACGCGCTTCATACAGAGCTAGCTCAGGTGCTCCGTGGACCACACTTTGGGAACCACTGGTTTGGGTGTAATGGTGCTCTTAAAGAAAGGCCTCCCCAGACACATCCGTCAAGACTGACCGAGTGAGCTTGTGTCTTTAAGCGTGGGTGCACACAGGACCATCTTCCCTAATTAGGGTGGATAAACTTTCCTCCGTGCTAAACTAATTTCATTTTATGTTTTAAGCCTAAAGGTGGTCAATGGACTTGTACTTCATCTTTGTAGACAGCTGCGTCTCCCCCACTGAGTGATTGCCTTACCCCACATCCCTCATTGTCAGAGGGATTTGGCAGAGTGGTCAGTTTTCTCATGGCATGAAATAAAGGAGGAAGTGGGATGAGATTTGTGAAAATGAGAGATGAAGATAGCCCACCTGTAACTACAGTTTAGACCTGGCCTAATTGCCCCAGTATCTGAGATTTAGAATAGTGAAACTGGCCGAATTAGTGAGGACTTCTGGATTCCATTCCTGGTTTTGCCGTTAGTTTGTGATTAACCTCGGTGATCCTTGGTGTCCTTGATTGTGAATGCTCTGGACTGCTGTCTTTCCCTCTCCAAACCAAATGTGATTCTCAGGAGTTTAGGTACTGGTCACAGAAGTTGAATCTTTCTTTGTCTGCTGTCAGGTGACTGAAAGAAAAATCCCAGTCATATTTGGAACTTCTTATGCTTTGATATACCTAATTCAACCTTCATCCTCTCTCTTTTAATTCACCCTTATCTCCTTAGCAAGTAGCATAATGCCTGGCCCAGAGCAAGGGTTCAGTCGTTTTTTTGTGTGGATAAACGGAGTGAAGTCAGCTAGTACTCCTTGCTCTGACTCCTTGACCTGCTGTGTCTGTGCCAGTTGACACCTTAGCCCAGTTTGTATCCATCTCCCCTTGCTCTTGGGTGCGTAGTCATGGCCTCCTACGTGGTCAGGTCCCCTGTTCTCTTGCTCTGAGCCCTCCTCCCCACCGTTGAGTAGTAACTCATCCTCAGACGTTGTTCCGAGTGTTTCTTCCATCTCCGCCTCATCCAGCAGCACTTCCAGGCTCATCTTCTCCTTCACTCTTGAGCTCCAGGCTGCGTTCAGCAGCTCTCTGTTACTGATACCACAGACCAGCCCCTTCAGACTAAATTGTCACCTCCTGGGGCTTTACTCCCGTCTCTAAGGATCAGACCTCGGTTTCCTCGTTACCCTTCCCTTCCCTTTCCCTCAGACAGCCAAACAGTCCACAAGCCTTGTTGATTCTTTCTGTTGGATTGTTTCCTACCACCACATGCGGCTTTGCCTCTTCTTTATCGTCTACCTTTCTATTTGTATAGTCTTCATCTGCCTGTTTCCTCTGTCTCCCCTCTTCAAGCCGTCCTATGTGTACTGCTGCCAAATTAAACATTCAGAGGCTGGGCTCTGGGCATTGCCTGTATGAGGCAGGTTTTCAACTTCCCTTCTGCCACTCCAGCAGATGTGAGCACAACACGCTTCTTCATCTTCCTTCTGTGGGAGTGAGCATACAGATTTGGAGTGACACAGACCTGAATCAGAACCCCAAGTCTGCCAATCACTAAGTGCGAGTTTGGGCAAGTTCCATAACCTCCCTGAGCCTCTGTTTCATCATCTGTAAAATGGGATGATTATACCTTATAGAATTCTTAGGAGAGTTTTGTTTTGTTTTTCTTTTAGCTGTGAAAATTTTCAAAGCTTTGCAAACATGAAGAGAACAGTCAGTGAATTCCCATATATTATTCTTCCAGATTCAATCATTACCAAGCCTTTGGTCTATTTGTGTCACCTGTCCCCTTTTTTTTTTTTTTTTTTTGGTGAGGAAGACCAGCCCTGAGCTAACATGCGTTGCTAATCCTCCTCTTTTTGCTGAGGAAGACTGGCCCTGGGCTAACATCCGTGCCCATCTTCCTCCACTTTATATGGGACGCCGCCACGGCATGGCTGACAGGCAGTGCGTCAGCGGGCGCCCGGGATCCGAACCAGCGAACCCCGGGCTGCCAAGCGCGGACTAAACCGCTGCGCCACCGGGCCGGCCCCAAGTCCCTTATTTTTTTAATGAAATATTTTAAAACCATTCCCAGACATGATGTTATTTCATCTGTATATATGCATCTCCAAAAATACAACTCCAATATCATTAATGTACCTGACACAATAATTCTTTGGTTTTATCTAATATATAATCCATAATCAAAATCTTTATTGTCTCAAAATATATTTTTAGTGTTGGTTTGTTCAAATCAGATTTCAAACAAGGTCCTCACATTAATACTTGATTTTGTTAAGTCTCTTTTTAAAAAATAAACTTATTGAAATAGATGCAAACAGAAAACTGAACTATAGTTTGATGGATTTTCACCTGCCATCCAAGTCAAGAACTAGAACATTACTACCACCGGAAGTCACTTTGTGCCCCCTGTGATTCACTGTTTCTCCCCTCTCCCCCAAAGGTGAACACTGTCCTGACTTCTAAAACTGTAGACGAGCTTTGCATGTTTTTGAGCTTGACAAAATGGAATTATGTAGTGTGTACCCTTTTCTGTCTTGGTTTCTTTCACTCGACGGTGTTTCTGGTATTCGAACGTGTTGGCTGTAGCAGAGTCGTTGCTGGTTTTCATTGTTGAATAAAGCTCCATTGCATGAATATGCCAGTTGGTTTACCCACTCTCCTGTAAACGGACATCCTGAGGATCATGTTTCATTATACCGAATGTGTAAAGGGATCGGCATAGCATCTAACAGTGAAAGTTTAATTAATATTAATACAATGCCTTGTGTTTACAAGTTGCCCCTTGCATATTGATTGGTCTGAATTTTGATTCATCTAATGGAAAATTTTAGATTTTCACCATTAGTTGAGACTTTTTTCCCCTCACTCTATGGTCTTGTAAGGAAATTATTTTAATGATTCTTGTTCTAGTTGACTGTCTGAATTTTGTCACTTTAAATTTGTAGTTGATTTTCTTTTCCATTCTTATATCTAATATGGACTGAATTTTTGTGAATGAAAGAAAGGAAGTGGTTTAACTTCTCTGTGTTTTTCTTCTGACTTCTGTATATAATACTTTTTGTTTAATTCCGACCTTGGCTTTCACCTAAGATCATGGGCTCCAGAGCCAAACTCTCTGGGTTCAAATCCCAGCTTTCCATTCACTGGCTGTGTTACTGTGCAAGTCACCCATCCTTTCTGTGCCATCTGTGAAATTGGGGACAAAATACCTACTCATAGAGTTTTCTTACAGATTAAACGATTTAAAGTATAGTATAGTACTTAGAACAATGTCTAGTTGCTATTATTATACTTAACTGTAATCATGTTTTTGTGTTTCAATAGTTTATTTCTATCTATGGGTCCATAAGATATTATCAAGTTTATATAGTGGCAAAAATATCTACTACCTTTAAGAAGAAAGTTTGTTTCTTTTCTGTCATGTCAAATATATTTTCTTTACGCTGACATGTTTTCATTATTTTCTCTGTGTGTCTGGACTTCCACTGGAGATTTGCTCCTTACTGGAGTTCATATACTGTTTCTTCTAAGTTATGATTTTCTTTCATATATTTTTACTTCTCAAGTCTGCATGTACTAACTGACTCTCAGAGAAGTAAAGTTGGTTACTGCATAAGAAAATTAGATTGAGATGCTTATCATAACCTGATTATGTAAAAGTGGGATTATTGTATTTAATGTATAGGAAAATGTGTTTAAATATTTTCTCTGTATTATATTATTCTTCGTTATTTGGAAACAGAACCGGGAACTAAATGCTTCTGAAGTTGTATTGGGTCATTATTCCAGTGTGCTGAACATTTTCTTTTAAAATACTGGACAGTGACTTGAATTAAATTTCTTTCTTGGGAGAAAGGCTCTGTTACTTAGCAACGCCTAATATCCTAGGATGATATTATACCCTGAGACCATACTGGGGAATCTTAGTGGCTTTCTTGGACAAGAAAAAGGCTTTGATGGTTTGATACAGAATTATGAGCAACTTGAGATTCCTTTCTTCAGATAACATTGTCGTGAGGCTAGAAAATCCATGTTTAAAACAGGCGTGACTGTCCAGCTGAGTCAAAAGATTTCACTCTCCCTGGTTCTTCTGGGCTGATGTTCACTCAGGGTACTTGAGTAAAGCCTGGTGCCGAAAGAGGTGGATTACTTATATCCTAATCTCTGATTTTTATTTAGACGTAGAAGGGACATCAGGTTATTTGAGATAGAAACTACTGCTACTTGACTACACATTGCAAAAATCAATGAAAATCAGCATAAAGATTGACTGTTTATTACAAGTATTTCCAGGAAATACCAGTAACAGGCAGAATAAAATCCTGGATCATTATAACACTTTTAGTATTTTCTTGCTAAAAGCTAGCATTTATATGATTTATGAGTGTGTGTGTGTGTGTACAGGAAATAAAGTACTAGTTCTTTGAATTTTTTCCTCAATTTTAGGGGAGAACCCCATTGACTTCAAATAAAATAATACTCTACTCCACCTCTTTAATGTGTTTTTAGTGAAATTGAAATAAATTTTAAGAAAACTGTTCTCTGTATACTTCTTCCCATTGATCCCCTTCCCCACCCACTGGGTGCCATGGAAACAACTCCTGAATCCCTTAGAGCAAACGCCAGGCATTGGGGTTCCCCTCTAGCGGAGGCACGTCTAATGCTATGGAGCAGTGTGTGCTGACTCAGCCGTGCAGCGGAGACCTGCACTGCGATTTCTGTCTTAAGTTCTGAGTTAACAGATAAACTGGCAGGCTGTGTCTTGATTTTTCAAAGATGAGAGTTCAGTTCTGCTTCCCCACACACACACTAACTTTGTTGTCCTTCTCCCCTTTTGAAATTCTAGTTCACCTTTTATTATACCTACTGAGTAGAAGCAATTGGTAATGGAAATTACAGGAAACAGCTGAGATTTGCGAGGGCAGGAGGGAGGCTGGGAGGGTGGGAGACAGAGAGAGAAAGATAGAGATTGAGAGTCTAAAGTCGTCTACTGTATAGTCAAAACAAGTCTCTGATTTAATCCTGAGGCATGATTGTGGAGCCAGAGTCTCCACTGTAGATTAGTCTTGTGAAGGGCATGTTTAAAGGCTGCCTTAAATTTTGGTATCTGTGAACGTTATGGTTGACTGTCATGATCCCTGTAGAAAAAATTTTGCATTGCATGGGATATTAGTCTGTTAGTTATTTACAAACCTAGCTGCCGATGAGAATCATCTAAGGACCTTGTTACAAAGAGAACTTTACCCCATTCCTAAATTTGACCCTGGACTCACTGGCTCAGAATCTCAGCTGGTGGAGCCCAGGCATGATTCTGTTTCATAGGCTGTAAGGGTGATTCTTAGGTAGCCAGCCTGGCGGATAATCTAAGGAGATGAGACCTGGGAACCATTGTTTGAGCTCCCTTAAAGGAGCCTCTTGTTTAAAACTCTGCCAGTCTGGGAGAGAGCTGTGGTGAAGAGCACACAGCCCTTGGACTCAATAGACCTGGCCCGAACACCAACCAGATCGCCGTACCTCTCTGAGTTCAGTCTGCTCACCCGCAAACGGAGGTGTTGACAAGGGTGTGGGGAGGACTCGATGACCTGGTGGACTGTGAAGTGTTTCTTTCCTGTGAGGAGGCATTATGATAAGATGAAGATTCTAAAGATAGCTTCTTCAACTGAGGGACAAACTTGAAGTCATTTTTTCTTTAAAATGTTAGAGAAATTTAACATGATTTGGTAGAGAAAGAATTGAACTACATACTAGAAGACTTTACTTTTTAGCTATAAATCAGCGTCATAACCTTATACAAGATCTTCATTTCCTCAGTCTTATTCCTTTATTTATAAAATGGACTCGGGGTGGGAGAGTTGCTGTAAGAGAAGGGAGCTTTACATGATTCTTAGTTTGTTTTGCCTGAATTGAAAGTCCCTGATTCCATGATATGGTGAAAACATAGCATTTAATTTACCTGAAGAGTTGGACCTGTAGTCTTTTAAGCCCCTTCCAGTTATGAATCTGAATAAAAATTGTAGGATAATCCAAATTCCGGATCCTGAAGATCTCAACAATAAAAGTTGAACTGAAGATCAAAGAGCATATGTGTTACAGAGCGTTTGGCACTTTTACTGTCTTATTACTCTTCCTGTTTTATGATGCACTGAAAAAAATGATAAACTACAAACCTTTTGGCTTTTCAAGTTTCTTCAGTTTAATAGAGTAGATTTTAAGAGATAATGTACACGTAGTAATTTGTTTCTGTGGTAGTCCTAATGATTTTATTACTTTTGAATATAAATTTAAAGAAGAAACCATTTTCTTCTACTTCCTTTAACTTAAAGAAAGCATTGTCTTTGAAAAAAATTCTATGTGGCTAGTGCTTTTAGGTCTCAAATCACTTTTATGTCATATTGTTTGGGGCGTTGGCAGAACAGTAACCCATAGTGATTGAAGAAGACCTTAGAAACCATCCATTTATGCTTTCGTTAGGCATGTATTGCATATATTAAGCATCTAATATAGCCAAGCACTGTCTTAGGTGAGAAGACAGCAGTGGGCTGGATAGACAGGGAGCCCCATGGAGTTTCTACTCCAGGATAGGGAAGTAGAAATAAATAAGCAGCCTAAAAAGATACTTTCAGATATACTGTGAAGACAGACAAAACTAGGTTTGCATCCTCATTACATCAGTTACTAATTGGTTGACCTTTGGCAAGTTATTTAACATCTCAGAGTCTTATTTCCCACATCTGGAATGCAGAGATGATAATTCTTACCTGATAGAGTAGTTTTTAGCAGGAAAGTGTTACCGCACAAACGGCACGATCTGCTCACCACAAGACAAAAGCCAATCGTCAAGAGGCAAGATGGTGGGAAAAAGAAAGGTTTTATTACAGTTTGCCAGCAAAGGGGAAGATGGCTGACTCATGTCCAAAAGAACCATCTTAAGGGGGCACAGAATTTTATAGCAATTATATAGGCTGGGGGGTTACAGGGGAGGGGGTGACGAATGTTGACCCTCGGGTGCTACAGACTGGGAGTCGCCACACCAGATCTTTCAGTTGTCCTGATGATGGCTGTTCGAGGGTCATCACATTCCTAAGGAACTCAAAAGAACAAAGTTATCATCTTATCACAGCTGGGAGGTACATGCACAAGCAGGGATCGTAAAATCTATAGAGCAGTTAGATCTCCTGGAGGGTGCAAATCCAGCTGTGTTAGTCAGAGGTCATTCAAAGTCACAATAGGTTTCTTTTCTGCAGTATGGCTTCCCTTATGTCAACGTTGTGTTGAGCCGGTATCAAAAGGAAAAGTTTATTGGAAGATTTAGCATAGTTTCTGCAACTTAGCGGGTCCTCAGTAAATACTGAACAAAACTTCATAAGCATTCAGGTATGCCCCACTCCTTGTTGTTCTGGGATTTGCTTTTTTGCTGAGCTTTATTCTTTTGAGCTTACTGCCTTCTCCTATAAAAATAATGATAATGAAAAGAAGTCAAGGAAAGCTGAATTACTCATCTGTGAGTGTTTAGGCAAACAAAGTGGGAAGAAGTTGGATGTGGGATTATTGGAAATGTCAACTAAAGTGAGGTTTGGGCATGATGCAGTAGAAGGCATATCTGACAGATTGAAAGTTGGCTAGAATATCTAGAATATTCAGTGTAGTTTGCAGACGTTAGTTGGTTTTCCTGATGACTCTAAAATAGATGGATCACTTCAAATGCTCGTGTTTTTCCCGTGGCTCTTCTCTCTCTGAATTATAACCAGTTATATATATATGTATGCATCTCTCTAATGATAGATTTTAAGATCCTTGAAAACAAATTTCGTAGAGTTGCCTTTGTATCACAAGCCTGACTTGAGTTTGGATTCAATCAATATTTGTTAACTGAATAAATGATACTAGTACTTATAGTAATATCAGCACAAACATTGGACAGAAAAATAGAGCTGCTTGTTTCAAAAATTCGGGAAAATAAATCTGTACCTTAGTCCTTTGGTGGGATCCTGATAAGGGAACCAATTTTTTGAAGAGTCTTTTAAGCATGTAAATAGGCTTTGCGTGTGTATGTGTGGTAAAATATACATAACAAAGTTACCATTTTAACCATTTTTAAGCATCAAGTTCAGTGGCATTAAGTACATTCACATTGTTGTGCAACTGTGACTGCTATTCATCCCCAGAACTTTTTCGTCTTCCCCAACTGAAGCTATAGAGAGGGTTTTAATTCCACTCTTGACTAGCGCACAGTTTTAAAGCCACCGCAGTGGCCTACATACCATGGGGACAAACACTGATCCAGTGATGTTATTTCTCTGCACCTGCAAGGTTGTCCTGGGGCTCAACCATATGAGTAACTCAGGGAAGAGAATCGGGGGAGGAGGGAGCCAGCCCCTTCCCGTAATGGCCCCACTGGAGGACTGTGTGCCTGCTTCCATCGTGCTGTCGCAGGGAACCACTGCTTCCTCTCTCAAGTCGCAGTTTTCCTCAAGGTAGACAAAGTTAAAGAAGAAAAGAATAGCTTCGTCACCAACTTAAGACTAACAAGAAACCTCAACACAGCTAAATCATGGAAACAAAATCATGGGGTTTTTTTCTCCCTAACTTTGTTTGGACCCCTATGTCCCAGGCATTTTTAGGTAACACCCATTTTTAAGGTAACACCCCCATTTTACAAATAAGAGCTCTGCGGTTCATAGAGGTTCGGTGAATGGTCCAAGGAACCATTGGTGTTAAGTGCCTCAGCTAGGATTCCAACTGACCTCCAACCCTTGGCCCTCGCTCTTTCTGCTCTGCCACAAGAACATGCTCGTAAGAGATGCACCATTCGCAGCGCAGTTAATTTGAGTGGTTCATCAGTTGTGACGGAGCCTGTCTTACCAAGAAGATCCCTCTTGTCACTGATCATCTACATGTCTTAAGTGGGTGAATACATAGTTAATGACTATCAAGGTTATTTTTTTCTCTGAAGTTGAACAGGTCAGACAAGTTTTGAACCTGGAAGTCTTTTTATATTAATACAACGCTAAAGCCTTTCTCAGCATCATTTTTTTTCAGACCTCAGGGACATTAAATATAACCCTTCCTTCATGGCACGTTACCATCACTGGTCTTCTGGGGCCCTGTCTGGTTTTCTCTGCTCCCTTTTATTCCTGTTCCTCTCTACCCACTATAATTAACTATTCTAATGTGTTCAATATTTGTGTCTTTGTGTATTCACTTCTAAAATATGTGTTGTGGTTTGTTGTGCCGTAATCTTAATTTTCATAAATGGTATTGACCCCATTCTGTTTTTCCTCCTTTTCATTCAGCACTGTATTAAAAAATCTCTTTATGTTACTACTTCCAATTAATTGCTTCTAACTGCTGATAGTACACTGTGGTTCATCCAACACATTTCATCCATCTTGTCTCCCAATGTCGGACCCCCGGATTACCTCTGGCTCCCTGTTATCTCAAATAATATTGTAATAAACATCTGCCAGTTGTCCCCTCGAGACTGTGTAAGAAGTCGTTAGGGTGCACATACCCGAGAGTGGAATTGCTGGTTTATAGAGGATGTGTATGCTTAATTTGGTTAAGTAGTTCCAGACTGATCTCCAGGATGGCGGCCCCATTCGGCATTCCCAGCTGCAGGGCGTGAGGATTCTCTTGTCCTCGTATCCCTGCGAAGGCTTAATGATCCAGATTTCAGATGTTTGCCAGTCCAGTAGCTTAGACTGATGTCTCATTTTAACCTGCAATTCCATAGTTACTAACGAATCTGAGGATTTCTTCACATGTCTGTGAGCCTCTTGAGTTGTGTATCTTTTGACCAGATTTCTGTTGGGGTTGCTATCTTTTTCTGCTTGATTTGTAGAAGTTCTCTGTATGAATTCCTTGTTGGTTTTAGATACTGCAAATATCTTTTCCTGTTATATTTTCTACTTATAAATTTAAGTTCAGAAAGAATCTTCTAGTTTGTCAACGGTTTAGGTATTTAAAAAATCTTAAGTAAGTACTGTACCTTCTCAAATGCTTTTCTCCATCTATTAACATAATCTTTCAGCTTTTCTGCTTTAGTTTGTTAATGGGGTGATTTTCCTTGAAAAATTTTCTGATATTTAACTATCTTTGCATTCCTGGAATACACCCTTCTCCATATGTATTCTTAGGTTGCATCATATGAAATTGCTATTTCTTAGGTCAGAAAATGGTCAAATATTGGCTATATCATAGAGGTCAAATTAAACATTTTTAACACACTCTTGATTAAATTATCTTTAAAAAAAAAAGATTTTTACATCTATGATCCTAAGTTAAATAAGACTATAATTTTCTTTTCTCAATTTGTCTCTGTTTTTGGAATCAGAATCGGGATTATACCAGCCTCAAAAAATGAGGTGGATACCTTTTCTTTTTTTTTCCATCTTCTGGAACAACTTATATAGGATAAAAGTTCATGAAAATTTGGAATCTGATAGAATTCAAATGTGAGGCTCTCTAAGACTGTGTTGCTTTTTTTTCCGAGAGGAATACCCTTGAGTATCATTTCAGTTTCTCTCATAATTACTGGTCTGTGCAGTTTTACATTTATTCTTGCACTAAAGTTGGCATTTTAAATTCTGAGAAATTTATCTGTCATCTAGATTTTAAAATGTGCCAGCATTTAGTTCATATTGATATCCTATCCATAACAACCTTATTTTAAAAACCTGTCTGGACTTATTTCCCCTTTCTGGGACTGATTTGTATCTTTTACTTTTTCCTTGATCAGTTTTTGCCGTGTCTGTCTTATTAATGTTTCCAAAGAACTAGGTTTTAATTTCACTGATCTTTATCATAGTGTTTCCCTTCTGTGTCTGCTTTAGTTTTGATGGTGGTGATAGTTCTATTTTCATTAACAGATGCCCTTTACTATTTACCCCCTGCTTGTTTTTTTGCACTTACTAGGTAGCTCTTTTTTCTAGCTTCTTGGTTATAATGCTTAGCTTATTATTTTTTAACTTATTTTCTGAAAAAAATATTCAAAATTATAAATAACCTGCTAAGTTCTGCTTTAGCTGTGTCTCTCAAGTTTGACATCTAGGATTATAATTTTTATTCAATTGTCAATATTGTATTTCTTAATTTCCTTTATTATTTCCCTTTTAAATCTTGGGCTTTTAACTAACATTAGTTTATTTCTAAACACAAGGGACTCTTAGTTATTTTTGTTGTTAATTCTTAGTTTTTCATAGTCTTATTGCACTATATTCAAAGACACAGCCTGCATGACATCGGCTCTTTGAGAGTCACTGAATTTTCTTTTATGGCCCAAATCACAGTCTGTTTCTGTAATGGTTCTGTGTGTGCCTCCCCAAAATGTGTACGTTTTGTCTGTCAGATGTGGAGTTCTCTTATCTCTGATACCTTGAGCTTACTGTGTTGTTAAAGTCTTCAGTGTCTTTTTTTTTTAAATCTTTTTCTGCTTTATTATTTTCTAAGAAGGATGTGTTAAAATTTTTGTCTTGTTTTTTCTTTCCTTAGCTGTGGTATCATTTCTTAACCGTCTTAGGCTGTAATCCAATAAACAAAGCAGATGAAAGCGTGATTGCTCTGGTTGGATCTGGGAGAGGAGGTCTTAAACCCAGTGTCCTCTCAAGGCCCCATCCCTGGGCGACCCCAGGCACATCTGCTGAGTTTCTGAATTGGGATAATGTTTCTATGAACAACCTTATACTTATTTCTTATCAACCACCCATTAACCCACACAACTTTTCAATTCACAGCCAAATGGGCCCTCACATTCTCCCCCTCACCCACCTACATATCTGCTTGTCCACTTGCCATTCCACCTACCAGATTCTTCCTCACATAACCAATTTCTGTGCCTTATTCAAAGCCCTGCTCAAATTCTGCTTGTTCCAAGCAGTCTCTTCAAGCCATATCAGTTCTTAGGACTCTAAAACCAATGATTGCTAGTACAATTCACTTAGTGTTTATTCACTGACCTAATTCACTAATAAATTAGTGTTTATTCAGTGACCAGCACTTATGGTAGTCAGAATTTCTGTTTAAATAATTGTAGTTGTTTAATATTTTTTGTAATAACGTTTGCCCAGGCTGCTTTGCTGTGTGAGCATCTTGAGGGAACGCGCGTCTTGTAGGTCTCTGTTCATTAGAGTACCTGCTTAGTGTCTTGTTCTTGCTGTTGAACAAGGAAAACACTTAGAGTTTATTTACTTCAATGTTAACATGACTTAATTTTTTTCCTACGTAGAGGACAGTTTTGTTACATTGCAACTGCATTTATTTTACTGTATTTTGCTAAATGTGTCCTTTATTATTAATAATAAGCTTTATCAGTGAAAGTTCTATAAGTTTCTCTTCAAAATTCTTGTAAAGCAGACAGATTTATTCTCTTTCTAAAATAAGCAGCGATTTATGGTTAATTCTTTTAATGTAAATTTATGCATAAAGTAGTTTTTACAAGTTTAAATTTAGCTATTCTCTTATAAGGCAGTATTTGTTAAGTCTGGTAAAGTCATGCAATGCACTAGGCTGTCTTCCTCCTTCTCCACTTAAGATTAATTATTTGAGTTAAGCTTTCAATCTGCAAGGTTCCCTTTAAGGACAGTGGACCTCAGTCAAGCATCAGACTGAGCGTGGAGAGTTCCAGGACAGTCACAATGTACTGCCTTGTTCCTCTGCTGCTGGGACGACTGCAGCGCACCACAGCGGTAGTCACAAGCCTTTGGGCCCTGGCAGCACACCAGGCCTGAGCTGGTGCCATGGGGGGTTCAAGACGTGTTTAAAGCAGTGTCATTTTCCACATTGACCTGCTGGGGTGGTTTTGTTGCACAGAATCAGTATGAGTGAAGCATGGTCAGCCAAATCTTAAGATAGGTAATTTAGACCATGAAGTGGAGGTAGCAAGGTGAGACCAGAGATCAAATAAAAGAATTATAGAACATTTATAAGTCATGGGCCATTGAGTCCTTTAACATGTATTTTATTTCATTTTCCCAACATCCAGGAAGTGGGTATTATGCCCATTTTGCAGATGAAGAAGTGGAATTCCATAGAGATCAAATAATGTATTAATTATTGGATGTTGAGTAAGTGGTAGATTTGGGTATTGAATTCAGATCTGACAGCCGAGCCAACATCCTCAATTCTCCTTGTTTTTAGTCACATAACACCCAATATTATTTTGTGCCCTTTGTGTACTTTAAAGAAATGTAATTATTTAGAATTAGTTGTTGATTTTCTTTCCTACTGGACTGTGAGTCCATGAGAACAGGGACCGTGTCGGTTTTGTTCAGCATGATGTCTCCAGGACCAAACACTCGGCTTGTGCTCAGTAAACACTCTTTGTCCCCCCACCCCTTTTTTCTGGAGTGGGGCAGGGAGGCCGGGGTTTCCACCACATTGTGTGGACTGTCTTACGTAAGAAGATGATGCGTGGACAGTCTAGGCCAGTGTGACCCTGGGCAATCGGAGAAGGTGTTCTGGGTGAGCCAACCTTTGGATGGAAATAAAATAATTTCTAAGTGTAACCTGTGCATAAGGCTATAAGTGACCTCAAGTACTTCATTCTCTAAAAGGGACCATTCATTGTAGAGGAATCACAGTAAGGATGGGGAAATGCTGACATCTCTGTAATATAGGTTCTACTTCTCTATTTAAAATTTTTTTACCTTTTTACCTTTTTTTTTCTTAAATAGAAAAAATCAGACAAAGATATGCAGACCTGCCTGGAGAATTGCACATTATTGAACTTGAAAAGGATAAGAATGGACTTGGACTCAGCCTTGCTGGTAATAGAGACAGGTCACGCATGAGCATATTTGTGGTGGGAATTAACCCAGAAGGACCCGCTGCCACGGACGGACGAATGCGTATTGGAGATGAACTGTTAGAGGTGAGGGGCGTATATTTTTAATCTCTCTTTTGGTGAGTGAAAGGGTGCAGGGGATAATGTACAGGAAAATGAAGTGAAGGGGAAGGATGTTACAAATTATATTTTCTTAAACTATTTAAAATCGTTTTCCAAAGCAAGAACAAAAATATATTGTTGCTAGCAAATGCTGTTTACTGCTTGAGTAAAAACTAATCTCACAAAATAATTTAGGAGCCCTTAAGTAAAATCTCATAGAAACATATTAAAAGAATAGGGCTTTTTTTTTAATATAAATTCCAAAAGGTTCAAAACTAATTTATGTATTAATCTAATACTGTTTGTGTTTATCAAAATTCTCTTTGGGTTTTGAGTTAACCATAAGTATGCATTTGGTTTTTTGTTGTGTAGTTTTGGGGAAGGTGTAGAGCCAACAAACTTTGTGAACTGGTTGTCAAGGACTGGTTAGTATCTGTGAGTAGGTGATGTGGATTAAGGCTACATAGGTTCCTTCCTTAGGAACAGGATAGAGATAAGAGAAACTCAGGAGATGACTAATCCTTTGCTCATTACTCTAGATGATTGCATGAGTAATCTGAAAGGTTACCCTTATCTTCCTAAACTTAAGTCAGAATTTCTGTTCTGAGTTTATCTTAGTTTGATTTTCGTTTGCTTGTTTGATTTTCGTTTGCTTGTTCAATCACTCATTCATTCAGCTAACATTTCTTCAGTGTCTCTTAGGACTGGTTGCAGAAAAAGAGATGACTGCATCCAGTCCCTTCATTCAGATACTCACAGTCTAGAGGAGGAAAACAGACATGAAGCGATTGTTGCACTACAAGATGAAAAATCGTAATCATAGCAGCTGATATGTACTCGATATCAAACACAGCAGCCTCTCTCACGGGTGGGGTCCCAGAGTAAATGAGGTGCTGGGGTTCAGTAGCAGGCATTTGACTTCGGCTCTGTGTTAAGCAGTGTGCTCTAGGCCTCTGGGATCAAATGCTCCGACACTGGACGTTTGGGAGAGCTGAGTCACGGCAGTGCCAGCTGTCAGACTGCTTACTTACAATGAGAGCTTACTGATTTTGTGTTTTACGGTTGCCTTCAGACTCTGACTCAGAATGGAGTTCACAGTCATCCATAATTTGACTTGCTTAATGATATCTACAGCCAAAACTAGTCAGACACAGCTGTAAGACCGTTAGTATCTGCCTCTCTTCCAAGCCCCAGCAGTTTCTCCCCATCTAGAACCTGTTTCCACAAAGAAGTCTCTTCTGGAATTACTTTTCTTGTCTTGTTCTTTTGTAAAATAGCATCACGAAAGGGACCCACTTTGGGTAGTGGCATTGACCAGCATAGTCATTAAATAAATAAAAATCAAAGGTGACGGTATGTACTAACCAATATTATTCATTGCTTCAAGTTTGTTTCCTTTGGCTGGTGTTTAGAGGCTTCTTCAGAGATGAGACTAATGTGATGGTAGTGGTGATAACGATGAAAGTAAAAATGATTTACTGAGTTATTACTAGCACCGTGCCTATGCGCTCACACATTTGTTTTCACTGTTCTTAAGAGCCTTATATAGTAAGTAGTGTTATTTTCCTCATTTTATGGATAAGAAAACTGCATCAGTAACTTGTCTAGTATTACAGAACTAAGTTACTAATTTCAATAAGAAGCCAGGCTTGCCAGACTCCTAGATCGATGCTCTAACCACTGATGTGTACTATGTTCCCCGTAATACTTCAGCCAAACCCCATTTGTGCAGACCCACGAGAATCTGGGTGCTCTGATCTTTAGGGAATCACGTATGTTAAGTCACTCTGTTGTGTTTACATACCTAGACACAGATTTCCTGTCTTGCGTGGTGTATGGAAATGTTCCAAAGGCTCTAATTTGGAGCATGAAGATTCTAGTTCTGTTCTCTCAACCTTGTTAAGACCCAAGGTGGAATGGCCTGTGGGATCCAGACTAACAGGAGTGTTGGTGTTATAGTCAATACGGGTACCAGGTGAGCTGAGGCTGTGGAGTAATGAGAATGTCGTACAGGCCGCACGCAGAAGTCAACACTGTGTACAGGGCGTGAGCACTGGACTTGTAAGGCCTTTAACTTTTCCCAGTTCTTTTGGTTATTAGCTGCATTTCAGAAGGGGCTTAACACGGTGCCTGGCACAGAGCTGACTGTTAATTAAATCACAGTCCTCCCTCGCAGGCAGGAACGTCAGGCATCTGTTTGGCCGGCTGAGGTGGAAGAGCTCCCCTGGGGGAGGAAGGGTGTTAACCTCTCGTCATGTAGGACCCTCCTTTTCCTGCCTTTGACTCTGAGTTTGGCCCTTTTGTTGATAGTCAGCAACTGGATCTGCATTCTGAGATGGGAAGAGCAAGAAGGTTAGACATGGCAATAAGTTAATCCCCCTCCACTCCCCACTGCTTCTCTTCTTTAAAAAAAAAAAGATAAATAAAAATATGCTGGAACACAGATTCTGGCTTCTTCTATCTTTGACTAGTCATTGATCTTCTCTGACCCTGAGTTACTTTCTTTATCAGTGGAAATTATTGATTCATTCAGCAAGTATCATACGTGCATCTGCCATGTAGGAGGTAGTCTGTGAACAGGGTGCTGGTGTCACCTGGGTGGACAAGATCCGTGGCACCTGCTCTCACAGACTGTACAGTCTAGTGACGTATAGCATCGGCCTCAGAGGGTGTAGTTATGAGAATTAATGAGAGAAGACATGTCAGGTTTTGCCACAGTATCTGGCACATAGTAACGCCTTAATACATTTCAGTTGATATTACTTATAAAATAATATTTTCATGTGGGTTTGTGTATTTCAGTTCGCTTTAGTTCGCCTATATTTGTCTCTGAAAGCATGCCCCAGAGGGAGGCCATCTTCTTCTTCCTCGGTGGCTCCCTGCAGCATCTTGAAAACCTGAGAGAATGGGAAGGTGCACATCCTGGATTCCTAAGCAGTTATAACCCATCTTCTCATGTGACTTTGGCTTTAGGTCAGGGATGACAGGGAAAAAGTTGTGTGGGGAACATTTCCCTGGTTACTTTTTATAGCAGAGGAATTGAGGTTAATTTTTATTGCTGATATGTGAGGAATTTGTATATGGCATAGTATCACATCCAGGGTGCTTTTGAACTGAGAATAGGAAATTGATTTAATGACGAGTACCAGGAGAGCTAACGGCCAGCATCACAGCCACCGTTCCTGGGTATTGCAGGTGCTCGATGGTAGAAGGACACTGCGTTACGTGGGCGGCTTCTGCCGTGGGCTTTGACTCACTAGTTTCTGGGGGAGAGCACATATCATGCGTGGGTGGGTACCCACAGTCCGTTTAATTTTGTGGTTTGTCTCCTCAATTGAGGTAAAGTTATCATGTCTTGATTATTTTTACAACTCCACCGTTTGCTCACATTATTTCTCATTATTGCTTTGTTGTTGCTGTTATTGTTATTACCTTGCTCACAGCCTCTTTTTATTAATAGTTGATCTGACTCCTTTTAGGCCCTAAGAGGAAGTAGAAAAGAGAATGTTCTAATGTATGTTGCGGCATCTTTGAAGTTAGAAATTCTGCTTCTCTGTAGAGCCGTGCCCATGACTGATTTTTGGCGCGACATTCACCAGTAGTTTTGTAGCTGTGGGACTGCATTGTTACCATGGAAGAGCAGTCAGCAAGTTCTCTCCATCGATGGCCCAGATCCTATACAAGAAATCTTACGTTAAGTCTCCAGAAGACAATGTGATTAAATCTCAGCTTCTTTACCCTTTACTGCGGCACTAGTGTGGGGGATCTGAATTAATTTCAAAAGGCATTAGCATATAATTACCATGTAGGCTGGAATGAGACTTGCACTAGAGTATTGGCTTTCCCTAAGCAATTAGTCCCAGAAAATGCACAGGCCTGGGCATGGTGCTGTCATAGGAGTATAGGATTTATTTATAATCTTCCCTCCGGTGCAAGTGTGGGAAGAGAGAGCTGATAGTGCTGTGTGGGGAGCCGGAGTGATTTGTCAGGTTACAGAAGCAGCCAGAAGGAACAGTGTGGGTGGCACAAGAAGTGCACAGTTGATGGGCTGGCATGAAGAGCTGTGTCTTGTCTGGCTCCCACGCCCTTCCAGACAGAGGAAGTCCATTCCCTTTGTAACATTTACCTGCAGGATAACCCAGATTAAACCTTGTTATTTTTGCATGCGTTTGTGGCGCAGCGGTTTAGTCTGCGCTTGGCAGCCCAGGGTTCGCGAGTTCGGATCCCGGGCGCCCGCCGACGCACTGCTTGTCAGCCATGTCGCGGCGGCGTCCCATATAAAGTAGAGGAAGATGGGCACGGATGTTAGCCCAGGGCCAGTCTTCCTCAGCAAAAAGAGGAGGATTAGCAACGGATGTTAGCTCAGGGCTGGTCTTCCTCACAAAAAAAAAAAAAAAAAAAAAGAACCAATACAAATACAAGGCATGACTACTCCCCATATTTGCCAGGGATTAAGACATAGAATTATAGATAAACTCAGATCTTACTGTCTAGTAATATTTATTTTATGAGAAAAAACCGGAACCATTAAAGTTAAGTGGCTGACCCCGGTGCATGTAGCTGCTTCGTGACAAACTCCCCCCCCCCGAGGGACCTTTCCACCGCACCAGCGCCAGCAGCTGGTCCTTCACACTGCTTGTTGCCAGTGAATTATTTCTGAAATCTTTTGGAAGACTCAGATGTGATTTAGAAGCACAGTGCAGTAGTAAATAAATCACTAGCTTTTGTGCGTCCGTAGATAAGATTCTTTCTAATTTGTGGTCAAAAGCTTCTGTCATCCTAGACTAGCACTGTTAGATTATTACCAAACATGGATGTAGTTTTGTAAAGTGTACTTCTTAAGGCAATAATTACGCCCTAGGAAACCTCATAGAATGAAATATCCCATTGTAGAAACACTAGTTTGAGGAACAGAAAGAAGAGTAAAGGATTTCAAAATTGCAGTAAAAGTTATTTTCCCTGCAGTTTTATTAACAGAGATAGGTTTATAATAGCTTAAAGTGTGAAAATAAATTGATCGACCAAATTTTTTATTGTGGCAATGGTTTCATGAGCGTCAAAACATGGCTAATTTTAGAGCCAGCCCTGATGGCCTGGTGGTTAAAGTTCGGCACTGCTTCGGTGGCCTGGGTTCGGTTCCCGGGCGTGGAACCACACCACTCGTCTGTCAGTAGCCATCCTCTGGTGGCCCACATAGAAGAACCAGAAGGACCTACAACTAGAATATACAACTATGTACTGGGGCTTTGGGGAGGGAAAAAGAGAGAGAGAGAAGATGGGCAGCAGACGTTAGCTCAGGGCAAATCTTTCCCAGAAAGAAAAAAAAAATGTATATCAAATTTTACATTTTAAATACGTGATTTATTGTGTGTCTGTTATATCTCAATGAAGCTGTTAAAAAAATTGGTTGATCAAACCTGACAAATATAAGTACTGTAGGCAGGTCCTGAGTATGACCTTCCCATGTGCAAGGCTAAAGGCACCCCATTTTGTGACTCTTGAAAAAGTCTGCAGCCTAGTTCACGACGCTGAGAGTCAACAGAAGTAGGTGGTGCTGGCTGAGTGGGCAGCGTCACATGCGAAACAGTGGTGGGATCCCTGCTGCGTGTGCAGCATTTTCCTTCGGAGCGTGGTGCCCAGGTCATTGCCGCGTTGTAACCAGTAGCTCTCTGAGTCTTGCTGAATCATCTTCCCTAGTAATCCATTGTGTTATATCCAATTTGAGTTACAAAAAGATGTGCTGGTTAAGAGACCATTGGGGATGGGGGGGGCTGTATTGGGAATTGAGCCAACATTGAATACTTACTATTTGCGAGGCAGGGCTGAATTCTTCACGTGCGTTCTCTCTCTCACCGGTCACAGCAACCCTATGAAAGTGATGCTGTTTTAATCCCCATTTTACAGATAAGGAAAGTGAGGCATGAAGGGGCAGAATCAACATGCAGACACTGGCTTCTCTGACTCTAAAGACTGTGTTCTGAAGGTATTTAGTTCTGGATTAATAATGATTCTAGATAGTAATAAGTGACTTTCTCATCATTTTGTACTTTTGGTAGATGTAGATTAATGCAGTTAATCCACTACTGGTTTAAAATATCTGAGATAGTTTCTCACAACGCAATACCATGTTACTCTTTTTATCATCTTAAAATTTAAAGAGAAGAATGCAGTCAGTGAAATTATACCCATCTCTCAAGAACCAAAGAAGAAAAATAATCTTTTTTTGAGGTTATTTTTGCCCAATCTGAGAGCTTCTTTGAACTTCATAATTTAAGAGCTTTCCCCCTCAGTACCGTTACAGAATTGAGTTTTATTTTCAGGCTTCGGGAAATGCTGTGTAAACCCAGCCTGTTTGGGGCGGCCTTCTTTTCTTTGTTGCCTGCAGTGGAGTCTCTGGCTCTCTTTCTGCAGGTTTGTTTCTGTCTCTGGCCTGTTGGGGGAAGAGTTTTGAATTATTTAGTCACACTTCACGTCCTTTTGCTGCTGAAATAGTTAGGCTAAAAATCTATGTTCTTCCTAATCTCTTAGAGGAACGACAATCATTTCATTTCATGTTTGCTCTACAAAAACTTTATGTGGGATCTCTACAGTGAGCCACGTTATCTTACAATCGTGGAGAGAAAGTGCCATGAAAGCAGAAGGTGAACAATCAAGACGATTGGAGAAACTTACATTACTAGGAGGAAATATAAGAACAGGGACAGGAATGTAAGCTGGGGAAGAGACTTGCCGTTTGGAAGGAATAATTGATTTTCAGCAGAGACTCCCATGGTTTTCCTCGGGTTCTACGGGACGTGCTGGGCTGATTCTCCAGCCTCGTTCCCTCCTCTCTCCAGATGCCTCCCCGCTTCCTTCCCATCCTTCTCGTGTGTCGTCATGACCGAACTGGAATGCAGTCTGGGAAGATATGCTCTTAGGTCACGGAGAAGGATTTTCTTATATCAGCCTCAACATATAAATTATTTTTGTATTTTGCTGTATTTGCATGAGGGAAATTTCTTACAGTCACTATGTAATCTTAAGGCACAAAGCCTGAAAGAAGAGTGTTAATGAAGTTCTTATTCCAAATTTGACTAACAATATCAAACAGCTGCTTAAACTCATCAAAAATGTGGTTGTGTATATGTATTTTAATTACAGCTTTTAAGTAGGCCTAAAATCAGTAATCCAATTGGAAAATCAGATGTTCTACCCAAAACAGTAACCATGAGCATATTTCTCATTATTTTAAGTCAGGAAAAATTGTGGTTACAAATTTCAACATTTGCATCACAAATGTCAACCCCAACCTCCCACCCACCATTTCCTAAACTATGGCTAAATACAATGAAACTAACTGTACATAGGTAACACACTATCGTGTTAACGTGTAAAGTGGCTGACATCACTTCAGATCACCAGGTAATGTGACTGCTAATGCACAGCTGCTTTGCGTGGTTTTGGGTGGCTCCACCAGCACCGCCTCCCTGCTGATGCCTTCAGGACGCCCCCTGTGACTCTGTGCCTGGAGGCAGCCCGGGACTTCTCCCTCACAGCATTCCATTTAGAATGTTTTCCTTTGTATTCGGGATGTAGCTTTTTCCTGTATAAACATTTACTGAAAAATATTGTATTGAGAGGATATGTAGACCTTATGAAGTATGACTGTATTAAAAACCAAAGTGTTCTATCAGGAAAACCTCATCTGCGGGTGGATTACCCATACCTATTCTTTCTTCTTTTTAAAAAAACTTTTATTATGGTTAATTTTTAACATCTACAAAGTAAACAGAGTAATATACTGAAATCCTTTTGTGTAGCCGTCACGTAGCCCAACAGTTACGAATACTCTGCCATTTGTGCATCATCTGTCCCTCCATACTCCCACCCTTCCTCAGTTATTATTATTTCTGTAGTCTTGTGTGTGGTACAGTTTACATTAAATGAAGTGCACAGATATTACCTGTGCAATTTTGACAACTGTATACAGCTCTACAACCCAAACACTATCATTTCCACCTTCCCAGAAATCTCATGTGCTTTCCCATTGGAGCGTCCCAACCCCATCCTGGGAGGCAACCACTCCATTGATTTTTTGTTGTTTTTACCTTTGATTAGTTTTTCCTGCTCTAGAACTTCCTGTAAATGGGCTTGTGCAGTATGTACTCTTTTGTGTCCAGCTTCTTTGACTCAGCATGTCTTAGTAGTTCGTTGCATGTCTTAGTAGTTCATTGCATGTATTAGTAGTTGCATGTCTGAGTAATTCGTTCCTTTCTGTTGCTGAATAGTACTCCGTTGTATAACTGTACCACAATCTTTTTATCAGTTTACTTCTGGATGGACATTTGGATTTTTTCCAGAGTTTTGACTATAATAAATCTGCTATGATTTGTGTGACAGGTCTTTTTGAAGATAAATATTTTCCTTTCTCTTGGGTAAATGTTCATGGTAAATTACTGGGACACAGGGTAGTTGTCTGTTTAACTTAAAAAGAATCTGCCAACCCTTTTCCCCAAGTGGTTGGGCCATTAAACATTCCCACCAGCAGTGTATGAGTGTTCTGGTGGTCCTCCTTCCTTAGCTGCTCTGGTGGGTGTGTAGTGGTTCCTTATTGTGGCTTTTATTTGCATTTTCCTGATGACTGGTGATGTTGAGCATTTTTCTTGTGTTTAGCAGCCATTCAGATATATCCTTTTATGCAGTATCTATTCAAGTTTTTCGCCATTTTTAATTAGGTTCTTGGTCCTTTTATAATTGAGTTGAATGTAGGAGTTCTTTGTGTGTTCTGGATACTAGTTCCTTATCAGATATATAGTTTATGGATCTTTTCCCTCAATCTGTGGCTTGTCTGTTTTCTTAATGGTATCTTTTTAGGTACAGAAGTTCTTAGTTTTGATGAAATCTTATTTATTCATTTTTTCTTTCATAGTTATTGTCCTAGCTAAGAATATTTGCCTACTTCCAGGTTGCAACAATATTGTCCTATTTTTTTCTTCTAAAAACTTTATAGCTTTAGCTTTTATGTTTAGTTCTAGGATCCATCTTGCATTAATTTTTGTGTATGGTGTGAGGTAGGGGTTGAGGTTTGTTTTTTCCATGTGAATATCCAGTTGTTCCAGCACCATCTGTTGAAAAGATTTTTCTTTCCCATTGAATTCCTTTGCACCTTTGTAAAAAAAATCAAATGACCACATCTGTGTGTCTGTTTTCAGACTCAGTTCTCTTCTATTCCTGTTTATCCTTTATGCCTCAATTACTGTGTCATTATAGCAAGTCTTGAATTCAGATTGTGCCAGGTCCTCATTTTGTTCTTATTTTTCAAAATTGTTTTGGCTCTTCTAGGTCCTTTGAATTTCCATGTGAATCTTAGAACCATCTTGTGAATTTCTATTTTTGAAAAAAAGCCTGTTGATATTTTGGTTGAGATTGTATTAAATTTATAGTTTAATTTAAGAGGACTAGACATCTTAACAGTAGTGAGTCTTCCAAATTATGAACTTGATATCTCTCCATTTAATTATTCATGTGCATTGTTTCATGATTTCCATCGTAGAACTTTTGCATTTTCAGTTAAATGTATTCCTCCATATTTTATATTTTTCAATGCTCTTATAAGTGGAATTTTTTTAAAACTTATTCTTCTTTGTTGGTAGTAAAATGAAATAGAATTGATTTTTATATATTTGTATATTGACCTTGTATCCTCTAATCATGCTAAACTAACTTATTGGTTCCAGTTGTTTTCTGTTGATTCCTTAGCATTTTCTAGAGGTAAACAATCGTTTCATCTGTGTATAGGGAGTCTTGTTTCTTTCTTTTCAATCTTTATAACCTTTTATCCTTTCTTCCTTCTTTCTTTTTCACCCCCCCCTTCCTCTCTTTTTGTTTTTTGTCCCCAATCTCAGAGGGAAGGCATTTACAGTCAGATGATTAAATAAAATCTTAGCTGTAGGTTTTTCATCGGTGCCCTTTATCAAAATGAGGAAGTTCCCTTACATTTTTAATTTGATAAAAGGTTTTTTTTTTTAAATCAAATTTGGCATTGTGTTTTGTCAGTTGCTTTTTCTGCACCAATTTAGGTTATCCATATATGTTTTTAAGTGAAATTTAAATATAACACAAAAGGACACTGACTTATGGGGTAGCCAAAACTCCTTATCATGATAGTCAAAGTCCTTCAAAAGATGTCCTTAACTACCTTTCCAGCTTCTGCCACTGCTTCTCCCATTTGCCCTGTGATCCTGCCATTTTGAACACTTGAATAAGACCTCAGTGTAGATGTGCATTTCCCTGATTCCATTCTTTGCCCATGTATTTTATTCAATATACTTCCATAGGTGTCTTTAAGACGTAGCTCAACTGTTTTGGTGCAAGTTCATGACATTATTTTTGTTATTATGCTAAATAAAAATTCTTATTTAGATCTTGTATCTCTTCTTCATATAGATTTTTTTAAATGTTTGTTAACTATAGGTAATTGACTTGAAATTCAAAGCTAAGGATGACAGAATGGAAAAGCAAGTATTATTAGTTTTTAATTGTTGAAAATGTACTATTTTTTATAAGAGAGATGGCTTCTAATACCAGATATATTTTTAATTATTTTTCTTGGATAAGTCCCTTAGTCTCTCTGGTCATTTCTTAACTGTAAAAAGGAAGGAAAGTCAATAATATCTTTAAGAACCTTTCAAACAATGTTTTTTGATTCTAGGATCTAAATTTTTGCTTCTCAAACTTCAGCATTTCTGACCTCTGTTCTGGGGAGCATAAAAGCTATAAATCCTTTCTCGAAAACTTTACCAAATAAATCTCTTTAGCTGTATAAGTTGCTATCAACTAAGGCTGTGTATCAGAATCATAGGACAGCTTCACCCCAGCCTACTCGATGAGAATCTTTGAAGGTGGAGCCTGGGTGTGCTTCGTGAAAGCTACCTGGTTGATAAATACTATAAATCTCATCAGGTGTCTAGGTGTGAATTTTTGCTTTGTCATAGAAGAACATTGACAAAAGTACCAGGAACCTCTGTAACCTTGCTGTGGAAGATACAAGCCTTTGCTATTCAGTTCAGATTACACAACAATTGCATGAAATAAAGTGGTGTGCTCAGTGATAAAAGGAGCAATTTTGACAACCAGTGCAAGTATCATGAGTGTGTCCTTGAATCCACAAAGGGCAAAGGAGAGATCCTCGCATGCTCCATAGTACTTCTTGCTCTTCACTTTGGGTCTCTGTCTCCGTCCATTTCTTCTAAATGCCAAGAGAGTGGGGTTGATCTAGACAAAGGGGCTGTGGCTGGAAAAATGGGGCAGGAGGATAGGATGATTTCTTAGCTAAGGGCTCAAAATTTTGCACAATATTTAATTATCATAATTTAAAATTATTTTGACTCTCTAAATTTTATTCCATCCTTATTTATGTTTCCAGCCATGATTCAAAAGTATTAGGTTAGCAAATAGGTTTTAAGTTCTAATTGATTCCATAACATACTGAATTATCATAAAGGTGTTGCTTCATATTGCTGTTTTTCTCTTTTTTAACTTATAGATTATACCTTTTTTTACATGTTTTTAAAGTAACATGTAATCATAAAAAATTTTAATTGTAGGTAAAAGTAATACTCTTCCTTCTTTTAGCTCTGTGATGTTGCTTTTCCACAAGTAAGCACTGTCAACTCACCACCCCTCCTGTTGGTCTCCCATAGTCATATATGTCTGTGCATACATAGATTTTTACAATTCATATACATGGACAGAATCATATTGCACATACCTTTTTTATTGAATGATATATTATTTTCTGTGTCAGAACAAATAATACTATGACAAACTGGTATATATGTCTGTGTAATTGTTTGACTAAATCTGTGGCATGGATTATATCAAATTAATTTGCCACTCCATTAACAGTATGTAAGAGAGGCTATTCTCCCTAAAGCTAGCAAACCCTGGATATTATCAGACCTTAGCCAACCGGACAGGCGCACTTTTTTTCACTGAAGAAACTCCTTCATAAGTATGTCATACATATACACACAAGGAAGTGACTGAGAAATTGGTGCTATACTCTGGTGAGGCAGAGTTTTTGAAATTGACACGAATTGGATTTTTCTCTGCCTTCACCACTGTACAGAGTTTGGAATGAGAATTTGATGCTGGGGGATTTTTTGGAGAGGGAGGAAGGTGGTTGGGGATGGGGTGTGGGTGATTAAGATGAATATTAAGCGAAGTAGCAGGAGCCCCATGGCATCAAGTTGAATGTACGTGTCCCCCATTCCCGAGGCTGCATGCCTACTGGACAGAGGCTTTGGGATCAGGAGACTTGAGTTTGGATTCTGACTCTCCACTGACTTACCTGAAACCCGCATACAAGCCATGGACTTTGTGAATCTCAGCGTCCTCATGACAAAGGTGCAGGAGCACCTGCCTCGCCTACCTGTCATGCTGAGCAGTGTGGCCGTGCCAGACTCTGTGTGAGATGGACTTTAGAGGCTATTAAATGCACAGGATGTAATCTTGCCTCTTCAGGACTGATTCACCAACAAGATTAGTGTTTAGAAAAAGAAAGAAATGGGTTGGAAGGAGCGGAGGTGGGATGATGAGTCCTTTGATGATTGGGTTTGTGGCTATGTCTGTAGAAGCGGCAAGGAGGATATTTTGAAGACAAGAGAAACTTCTAGTAACAGAAGGAATTAGAGTAAAGCTCTAAGAAGATCATTTGCATGAAAGAGGCAAACAGTAAGCTGGGCATTGTTTTGGGGACAGTCTTGACTGATGTTCTTGGAAGGAGGAATTCCAGGTCGCTGGTCACCAAGTCTGTTTACTTATGTGACTGACAATACCACTAACAGGGTCAGGCAGTCATGCCTCAGCCTGCTAGGAAAACACATTCCTCTGCCATCTTTACGAGCTGTTAGGAGGTCGATTATACTTCTGCCCCCATTCACTCGTTCTTCTCACACCCTGAAGGTAATAGGAATGTACCCTCAGCACCTACTTCATCTCATCAAGTGAACTAGCCTGCAGCAATTGGGCAAGTTCTACAGAAACACTGAAAATCAGAGCAACACATAAGCATGTTTCTCTGCTCACTTTCTTGAAGTCAGTATTTTTCAAAATTGTTAGTATTTAGGATTCAAAAGAATATCTTACTATGTTCCTAATAGATCAAATTTAGAAAGATGTGAGCTACATGTTACTATTACTTTGCCTTTAGAAGATATTTCAATTTAATTAGTTTGCTTGAGAGAAAATAACTCTCTCACACTTACGCCTTTTAAATGAATGTGTTCCTTTGGGAACATTGTACTTCGCAGGAGATAGATTAAATCGCGGTTGCAGACCTCATTTCAGCCCTGCATCCGTTGAACTGAGCCCTTAAAACCTGCTCCTTTTCCCAAAGTATTAAGACATTGGAGCTTGTGTATATTATTTTGTCTTTTTGAGAAAAAAATTAATGTGTGAATTTATTCAGAAGTGTTTTTTCATTATCGTGAGATCGTGTTTTCCTATGACTTCTTAGTCCTTGTCCTGTCCATCCCTGTCCTCGGTACCCCGTCCCCCTCCAGCTCTCCAGTCTGCAAAACTGAAGCAGTGTTTCGAAAGGAGGGTCTTTCTGTGTGGGGGCTGGTGCCCGAGATTTTCGGAAAGGGAAGATATTCTACGGTACTCGGGTCTTCTTTGAACAGGACCTGCTTACCTCCCTTCTGTTAGTCTCCTTCCTCCGAGAGAGCCGCCCGGAGGTACCTGTGGTTCCTGGAAAGAGCTTTCACGCGCTTTTCCCCAGGCCTGTGCCCGCCTGCCGCTCAGTTCCCCTGTGTCCCCAAGCTTCTGTCTGCTTCTCCAGACCAACCCACAGCTCCAAGAGGACATGACCCCTTCTTGCTTTATGCCCACATCCATCAGGTGGCAGCGCGATGATTGTTCCCAAGACTCTCTCACTTCTTAGAGCACCAGAAGCTTGAGGGCAGGGCCGCCTCCGACCGAACAAAGTAATTCCTACAGAGACTTCCTGAGAATCTGGTATCTGAAACTTAGTGCTCAGTACGTGCTAGCTGTGGGGGGGTGGTAATGAAAATTTCTGTATCCTCATCACTTGCACAACGACTGTTGAATAAGTGAATAAATGGATGGATATAACACATCTGTTATGCTTTTACTGGAATATTTCTTGGTCTGGGGCTTCTATTTTGTGAGGCCCTGTTAATTGGATTTAAAATTCCATAGGATTAAAAATGAGTTATTTATCCTATGGGGTTTTTTTTCTACCCCAGATAAATACCCTTAGGAATGGTTTCTAATTATTAAGAAAAGAGGCTTTTGGATTTAAAACAAATTTGGCTATAAATACTGGCTCTAGATATGTGATATTGGTCAAATTCCTTAAGCTCACTACGCCTCAGTTTCTCCATCTGTATAACCCTCTACTGGTTTGTGTGAGACTTAAATAATGTGTTTAAGGCGTGTGTGCATGTGTCTTGTGTGTTGTAAGCATTTATTAAATGGTATTATTCCAGAGTAGTTATAAAATATCAATATAGAAAAACAAACTGGAAATCATCTTAAGTCCCACCGTCAGATACCATCCCTGTTGACGTCTAGTGGAGATGCTCAGAGCTTTCTTCAGACTCAGGCAGAAGCTTTTCATGAATGAAAACAATGTGATAAATAGATTACATAATATTTTGTCACTTAGTTTTTTCACTCAATGATGTTATCTTTTTATGGCAATGGATCTAGATCTATATCATCCTCCTTCACCTTCTTTTAATGGCACAGTTTTCCATTTATTGATGTATGATGGCAAACATAATAAACCTTTTGTTGATGAATGTATAGTTTTTCCATTTTTTTCTCTATTATGAGTATGGCCATGATGTTTTGACACCTGGGTTGTTTTGTTTTGTTTTGTTTTGTTTTGAGGTAACATTGGTTTATAACATTATACAAATTTCAGGTGTCCATCATTATATTTTGATTTCTATGTTGGCTGCATCATGGTCACCACCAAAAGTCTAGTTGCCATCCGTCATCATAAACATGTGCCCCTCTACCCCCTTCACCCTCCCCCCACCCTCTTCCCCTCTGGTAACCACTGATCTGTTGTCTGTATCTATGTGTGTGTGTGTGTGTGTGTTTATCTTCTGCATATGAGTGAAATCATATAGTATTTGGCTTTCTTCATCTGACTTATTTCGCTTAGCATAATACCCTCAAGGTCCATCCATGTTGTCGCAGATGGCAAGATGTCATCTTCTTATGACTGTGTAGTATTCCACTGTGAGTGAGTGTGTGTGCGTGTGTATTTACCACATCTTCTTTATCCATTCATCTGTTGACGGGCACCTAGGTTGTTTCTAAGTCTTGGCTATTTTTGGCTAATGCTGCAAGTGGACATGGGGGTGCAGACATCTTTTCAAATCTGTGTTTTTGTGTTCTTTGGATAAATACCCAGCAGTGGAATAGCTGGATCATATGGTAGTTCTATTCTTAATTGTTTGAGGAATCTCCATACTGTTTTCCATAGAGACTTCACCAGTTTGCACTCCCACCAGCAGTGAATGAGGGTTTCCTTCACATCCTCTCCAACACTTGTTATTTCTCATCTTGTTAATTATAGACGTTCTGATGTAAGTTGATATCTCATTGCAGTTTTGATTTACATTTCCCTAATAATTAGTGATGTTGAACATTTTTTCATGTGCCTGTTGACCATCTGTATATCTTCTTTGCAAAAATGTCTGTTCAGATCCTCTGCTCTTTTTTTTTTTTTTGTGAGGAAGATTGGTGCTGAGCTAACATCTGTTGCCAATCTTCCTCTTTTTGCTTGAGGAAGGTGGTCCCTGAGCTAACACCTGTGTCCATCTTCCTCTACTTTTTTGTATATGCGACGCTGCCACAGCGTGGCTTGATGAGCAGTGTATAGGTCTGCACCCAGGATCCAAACCTGTGAACCCCGGGCCGCCGAAGCAGAGCGCGCAAACCCAACCACTACACCACCAGGCTGGCCCCCCCTGCCCATTTTTTTATTGGGTTGTTTGGTTTTTTTGTTGTTGAGTTGTCTGAGTCCTTTATATATTTTGGATATTAACCCCTTATTTGACACCCAGGTTTTTTAATGTTTTCAGGATATATTCTTAGAAATGGATTGTTAGATTAAAAAGTAACCTATAAAAAGATTTACCAAGTTATAAACACTTATGATTTGTTCTTTTTTTCTGCATGTGTGTTATACTCGATAAAAGAGCTTATTAAAGAAAAAAAGTTACTGTATAGATTCTAATGTCTTGAAATGTGAAATTTAGGATATATCTGAAAGTGAGGTAGGGAGGACTCTCATGTCATTATCAGCAATTCCAATTACTTGAATTCCAACTCAGTTCTTTAATAATAATTTGTCACTGTTCATAATAAATCCTTCTACTTTAATAAAAGCATAGGCAGAGGGGGTGTTGTTGAGTATAATATAACATTGAAACCTCAGGCAAATCTGTTGCTTGAACTAAATTTTAATTTTTGTATAATTAATGTTTCTAATCTGAGCTTAAGTTAATTAACTTTTGCTTCCAATTTGGTAGGTTTTTTGAATAGATTTAATTGAGCTGCTCTCCAGCATAAATTTATATTCATGTTCAGTTGAACTATGGAAAATTAAGAGTAGTTGAAAACCTATCTCTTCATGATATTTTTGAATAATTAATTTTATTGAAACAAATTTCATTAAAGACCTCTAAAATGAAAGTTTATATAGTATAACAAAAGGATTTACATCCATTTACTTTTGCTGAATCTTTGTTGGATTAACCCTAATTCTACTTCTTCTACAAATTATAAAATATTGCAGTTAAGTATCTCCGGTACCTAAATATAGAGGGTTTGCCTCAAGTAAGTGTATATGTTTTTTCCACTACAGTAGCAGAAACCAACCCATGAGGGGGAATATGAATCACAATGAAAACTCATTAAAATATGACATATAAGTTTTACAAATACAGATGTTTCTCATTTGGTGCTATTGTCGTCAGTATTTCGAGCTGCTGTAATTTGCTCCTGAGTCACATTTCATTGAACTGGAAATTCAGAACTTAGGAACAGAATGAGCTAACTTACCTATGATAAGATTGGTGACCTTCTGGGGCCGGGGATCACAGGGCTGAGCCAGAAGTTACTGACCATGTGGAGGACCTCTGAAGGCCTTGTTCAGTCATCAGGAGAGGAAGCCAGACACAGATGAGAAAACCAGAATTTTAGATCACGAGCACAGAAAGCTCCTTTGGACAGAAAGCCTTCCTTTGTCTTTGTCTTTTTTTTTTCTTTTTGAATGCCAAAAGGTACATTACTGAGTGTCTGAGCAAGCATAACACCAGGAGATAGATAGAGAGAGGTTTGTCACTTGGATGTACTAGTTAATATTTAAAGTAAGAAGGGGCCCCAGATGCTGTATTGGCAGAGACTTTTCGATGGCAAAAAACAGGAATTAGTTCAAGGTAATTTAAGCAAAAGAGGAGAAATCACTGTACTGGTATGGATGCCCCTGCAGCGATAGGTCAGGGTAAAGATCAGGATACTTGGGGGCTTCAGGAAGTGACAGTTGTTCCTGCCTCTTCATCCGTGTGTCAGAGTATGACTCTCACAGATGCTCAGAGATGTACAGAATCGTTACCTGTGTCTCAGCCCCAACTGAAAACCCCCAAAAGAGAGACTCTTGATGTCCCAGCCTGTGTCATATGTCCCCCAGCCTCGGCCTGGAGTGGCGTGATTATCTATACAAACTTGCCTGCCCATCATTGTGGGTGGTGTTTGTGATGGCAAGGTTTGAAGGACCATCCCCTGCAAGAGAAGTGGTGTGCTGACGAGGTGGTCCCCAAAATCTCGACTACATCCCCATCTGGTCTGGCTTTCTCCTTTAGTGATGTGGAAATTGAGATGGAATGGCATGAAATACACTTCCCATAGTCATGGCTTAATGAATATGGGTTAAAGATATAATTTATCATCCAAGCTGGGTTACTTTTGAGAGGGAGCACTATTAATAATTGGAACAACATGCACAAACTGGACTGTTCCAAAAGAGTTAGGATGTATGGTTACCCTTGATCGAAAGAGCTGTAGATCTCAGATTTAAGATAATAGATTATTTGAGTGGAGTGGGAATACCAAATCAGGACTAAAGATAGTTCTTACCACCATTGTGAGATAAGATCAAAGGTAAAGACGTATCTAAATTTATTATTCTTCCCATATATCATTGAGCCACCTTTGAAAGGAAAAACTTTGGGAAAGTTACTTAGTTTCTTTACTTGTCAGTTTACTGGAAGTAAATGGAAAATAATAATGTTTTTCCAGTTTCTAGATAATCTGAATGATCACTCATATTCTGAAAGGAGGGGAGTGATATTTGCCCCAAAATGAAATATTTAATTGTTTTCCTTTGGTTTGGGTCAGAAAAATTAAAAGAATGGTCAATCTATGTGTATTTGTACAATGAAAAAAAGTGTAGTAAGTGTATATTATTGTTCAGGGTGCAGTTTGTCTGCACAAAGAGAAAGGCACAGTCTTTGGGGACTCCGTACTGCCTTTGCGCCTTCAGAAGCCCCACAGTCAACAACCAGGCATTTCCTCTACGTGTCGTGGTGAAGTGCTTGATTCTGACCTCTGTATCCCGACACTCCAGGAACTCAGAGAGTAGGTGACTAAGCATCCTGCTGTGCCCGCTCAGAGTTTATTTAGTAGACATCTTTATACAGGTGACCTTCAGAAATCGTCTGATTTTTACGTATGCCATACAGATGGAGTGACCTCTAGGTGTGCCTAAGGATTGCAGGCTTTTAAACTAACAGCTAGATCAGCCTGGGCAAATTCCTCCAGCCCTTGGGCTTCCAGGCTCGTCGTCTGGCGCAGTATATAGTACCAGTGGCTCTGAGATTTCAGCTAGATCCTGTGCACAGAGCGCGCAGCCGAGTGTTTGGCACAGGGTGAGCTCTCCGTGGATGGCAGCTACTGTCACTTAGAATTAACCCTAAAGACTTCCAGGAGGTGTAGAACGTGCCTGTTTGGTCTGTGCCATCCTTAGAGGATGTCCTACATCTGTTGTTTAAAGGATAGTGCCCTCAGGGAACAGCAGCTTCTCGGAAATAGAATAAGTGACAGTCTAAAGTTAATTGTGCATGAAATGCACCGTATTCTTTCTAATTACTTACTGAATTTTCTCTGGAGCGTGTTTCCTTTAGTGATGAAGAAATATAAAAACTGCTGTGTAGTTGGAAGCCGTGTGCCTTCATAGAAAGAGTGAAGTTGTTTATATTAAAGAAGATCTCAGAGAACACAGAGACCTTCCTCTGCCGAAACTCAGCAGAGTCATTCCCGAGGCCAGAAGGAGCCTTTGTCTGGGGTTTTTTCACCCAGAGATCTGCATTTCCTTGTAGATTTAATCCTGGTAAAGCAGTTTCCGCTCCTTCTTGAGGTCTCGTTTGGTTCCCAGTTTCCCGCTGAGTGGGGGACTCTCCCCAGAGGCCTCTGGACGCCGGCGGGGAGCAGCTGCCTTAGCAGCAAACCCCACGGTTGTTGGCACCAGAAAAGCACCCATAGCCAGCAGGCTGTTCCGCCTGCCGCTGCCAGAGCCTCTGCGAGCTTCGAAACGGCTCCACCAGAGACATCACTGTGGATCCACTCGTAGTAAGTTAGAACTAGTGACCCGCTTTCTTCATGTGGGCTGTAATTTCTCCCTCTTAGAATGACAGTACCATGTCGTCTAGTCTACCAAAATGGAGGATTACGGCCAAAAAGCAGGCGTATCTGTAAACATGAGACAGCTCAATTTTCTGTACGCTCAAGCTTCTGGTAATCAAAACACATTTTTCTTTACCCTCAGTCACTTTGAAGTGTGGAGCCCACCCCAGCAAAGGCACACTAGCAGTTGTTAACAGCAGTGCCACTTCCATTCAGGGCTCTGCGCTTCAGTATCCTCGTTGAGCGCCACTGTGTGCGGGCTGTGTGTGACAAGCTGGGGATACAGGGGGACGCCCACTCCTGCCCCCCGGAGTTCATCTCAGCTCAGTAAACGCGTGTGCCTGCACTGGTGCTCACACGTGACAAGGACTGACTTTGCCATATCGGGTGCAGTGTGAGTGCAGTAAGAGAAATTTTATAGCCCTAATGCCATAGAATTCAGAGATGGAAAGGTTTGATCGGTTGTGGTTTAGGAAAGACTCTGCAAGCAGAGGCCAAGCACGGCGGGGAGGACATTCGTGAATAATTACCTGAATGCCAGGCATTGAATCAAGCATATTCCATGCATCATCTCATTTTAAAATTGTGATTTAAAGATCCTTATTTGTAGTTCATTGTAAATTAAAGAGATTGAAAAACACGGTTAGCAAAAAACGTGGTTATACTAGACATACTAATTTATTACCAGGTTTTACCACGTAATACATTTTGGACATTTCCTGTGTCTTTAAGTATGCTTTTCCACATTACTCTGAATGACTACATGATTTATGTAACCATTTCTCTTACAAGTTAAGTAAGAACATGTAAACATAACAAAAAATAACCCATGAAAGTATTAGGAGAAAATATATAATCTAGAAGGTGGGCATGTTTTTTTTCTTTGAATACTTTATTTTTTTAGATCAGCAAAACTGAGAGGAGGTAGGGAGATTTCCCATATAACCCCTGTCCCCACACAGGCGCAGCCTCCCTCATTATCAACATCCCCATCAGAGGGAAAGTCTGTTACAGTCAGTGAACCCACACTGACACGTCACTGTCACCCAGAGTGCGTGGTTACATGAGGGTTCATTCTTGGTGCTGTGCATTCTGGGGGTTTGGACAAAGCATCATACAAACGGGGCATATTTTAAATACCTGATTTTAAAAAGACAGAAATCTTAACAGAAAACATGGGTAGTTTTGAATACACAAAGATTAAAAATCTTCGCATATCAGGAGGACTATGAATAAAGTTTAAAGGCGTTATCTCATTTAATTCTCACAACGGTTTTGTGATGTAGGTGCTTAGGTTCCTTTCAGAGAAGAGGACACTGACGCTCAGAGAAGTGACAGCATGAAATCAGTGGATTTCAGTGCGACTGGTTGTCCTGGTGAAGAGCAGGAACTGGTAGAACGAGAGGCGTAATGAGTTAGCCTCTGCCGCAGCCTCGGGTTTGAGTCCCAGCTTTGCCACTTCAAGGGGTGGACCAGCTTCATTTAGACAGTTAGAAGTATTATATGTTCATTCCATCCTTTGAAATGTTCACTTCCACACACTTTTCATTATAACTGTGATCAAAAAATGGTACCTTTTTCAGGTGTGTCTTAAATGCAAAAGTTCAGAGACCTCAAGGACAAATTAGATGCTCGTTACACAAAGCATAAATCCATTTACTGTCCCTTATATAGTGTACTATACTGTCCCTTAAACAGTGGAAATTATCAAGGTCTCAGTTCAGTGGGTACTAGTGTAGATCATTAACTACTTACAAAAGAGACGGGGGAGAAAGCCAAAACTCTGCCAGCTGTTATCAATTGGATGAAATAAAATAAAAGGTTGGTTATGGCCGTCATCATAGTTTTATCAGTGGGAAAATCTGGAGTGAAAAAACTTAGAATGTAAATATTTTAAAATCTTATTTAGGTGAATTCAATCAAGTTAAAAACCCCACCAAATCTTGGATAAGAGCAGATGGCTCGTTGACTGTGTACAGGAAAATTTTTCTGTGCAATTAATCTAAAATTTGACTTAAAACAGGGACAGAATATTTACTTCCTCTGTGGTAACAAAATTTATGCTATGTAATAACCTTGACACATTTACAGAGTCGTGTTTAGTGGGCCCTCCAGAGCTCTGATGAGGACCACAGTGTGGTCTGCTTTCTACATTGTGTAGGAATCTGGAAAAGTCATAGGAAATGAAATATCATAAAGTTTTTGCATCCAGCTCAACCACTGCTCTCTTGAAGTTTAGAAAAGGGTCAAGGACTGTTTGTTCTTTATTAACTACACTCAAAACTGAACTTAAGAGATTTTAATAGCTGTTTAGAATTAGTGTTTGAATCCATAACACAAAGAATATTAAGATTTTTAGCATTAAAAAGTCCTACATATACCCACTTAAAAATGACTGGACTTCATTGTTTAATTCCAAAGATATACGTGTGTACTTGTATACATGTATAAATATACATTTTGCATTTTACAATTTTTTCCCAATCAGATAAACAATCAGATCCTGTATGGAAGAAGCCACCAAAATGCATCTGCCATTATCAAGACTGCCCCGTCGAAGGTCAGGCTGGTTTTCGTCAGGTAAGGTGGATATGTCTGGTCTTCTGAAATCTGAGCTCTCTTCTGGAGATGTTATTATTTGTGTAAGACTATTTTATCTTTGGCTTGTCTATCTAACCAAATTACTGTATTCTAAAAATACATTTTCCTTTTGTAACCATCACTAAGAAAAGTATAGATTGTTTGATTATGAGGTTTTCTTGTTTACGTTTCACATGATAGAATTAGTGGTTGAGGCCAGCATTTGTATTTCATTTTAAAAAATTCTTCCCTTCTTGATCTGATTATCCTGTCTATGAACAGAATGGAACCGTCCCACCTCTCTTCCTCCTGTCCCCGTCATTCAGTCCATTTGCTGACTCGTTAATGTCTTCACCAAAGAGCAGGCGGGAAAGCAGAACTCAGGGAAATTTTAGGAGCTTCGTGTTAAGAGTGCTGGTGAGGAATCCAGAGTGGGGAAATGGAGCCCTGCTGTCTAAAGTCTGTGTGGGTTTGGGGCCCCACATTCACCCGTCCCTCGCCTGCTAGCTGACAGAGCCCTCTTCCGTAAGTGAATCAGAACTGGGATCCTCACTGTTGGTGGCCATCATCGCCACGTCAGCAATGGAGTGAGGCTTGATTTTCTGTCAATGGACTGCAATGACAGGTAACTGAGTTATTTTAGGTGATGTGGCTAACCCTGAGTGTTCACTGTGGCTCTGTGTCTTTTCCCTCTGGGCCTCCGTTATCGTATGTAAAATGGGGATAATAAAGCGCGTACCTTATTCATTGTGATATTTTGGAATTTAAAGTGCTCAGCACACTCGCACACAGAGTGAAGGCTGAAAGGGAGTCAGCTGGTGTTTAGTGACGGTGATGGCATTATTCTTCTTCCCCTTCTCGTTACTCACCTGTGCCTTCCCAGGGGCCGTGGGACTCCCGATATGGGCACTAATGCAGGTGATGAACTGTTCCTGCTCCTGAAGAAACCCACACTGGTGCCTCTTCCCTCCACTCAGGAGCACTTCCTGGCTTTCCAGTTTTTCGCTCTTGTTTCCAGAGAGCGAAGCTTCCCCTGCTCGTGTGTCTGTGCTGAGACAGCCCCTCCAGCTTACTCTCCTGAAGCCTCGACCAGACACCAACCTCCTTTCTGGTTCTCTCTGCCCTTCCTGCTGCCGGAGGCCACAAAATTCGTGTCAGATTGGAACAGGAACAGACCTGAGGAAGGGTCAGCCATGCGAGAGTTCAAGATGTTGTCCATCAAGAGCAGTCCACACAAGTAATGCATTTAGGTCTGACAACTTTGTGTGACGTTGAGTGAGGATCACATGAGAAAATGCACAGAGCACTAAACAGCGTCTGCACCACATGCTCAGCACAGGGTGACCATGGCCACAGGTGCTGTCGTCACGTTCCTGCCCCCTCTTCAGCGTTCGTGGGGCCTGCATCGCCCATGCTGGGCCGTCCCATTTAAAGACAGCAAAAAGAACATGGAATCGGATCCAAAGGAAATCATTTAATGCAGTTAAGTAGTTGGGAAATAGGACCCTGCTTCAATAAAGACGGGTTAAATGATTTGAAATTATTTAGAATACAGAAGAGAAAGCTGAGTACAGTTTAAATAACAGTAATAAAGCCCCATTAATTTTGTGTCTGATGATTTCAATTTTGATTGTTCAGAAAGGATCAGAATCAAGGAAAGAAGTTGTTAGTGAATTAATGGTGTAAGCAAGATGAGGATGCTGCTGAACACTGATTTATTGGATGTGATTTTAAGCGATTTAGAAGTATCAATGTACATTCAAAATATGTAATCTAATTATGCACCTTTCTTCATGGTCACTAAATTATAATGCATAGCACATAGTGGGCATTCAGAAAGCTTTGTTGAATAAATTCCCTTTCGGCTCCTACTAAGCAATTCTAGATTATTTATTCTCCAAAGATAACAATCACAGTAAGTTACTTTGACTTACTTTATGGATCTAAAAATACACATAGTATGTAACTCATTATTCTACAAAATTCTTCATACTTTAGTCCCTTTCCCCACTACTTTCCCAAATAGTCCAAGTTAGGAAGATTTTCTATGTCTTCTTTTATAGGAGAAAAAAGATGGGGGTGTGATTCTGAACAACTACTGTCTATCCACATCTAGACTGTATGAAGGAAAAGGAACTTGAATCAAATCAAGAGAGATGCTGACACCTTTGTTTGTCAGTAGATACGTATCAGTGATCTGTGTGCCAACATTTTATTAATAAATTAATGCTTCAGTTTCTGTAAGGGAAGAAACTCTTCATCTAGCTGAGAACTCTTGCCTAAAGTGATGAATTCTTGCGTAAAGCATGACTGAGCTATAAGATTTGGTGATTAAAAGAAGGTACTCTGGGGGCCAGCCCGGTAGTGTAGTGATTAAGTTCACGTACTCCACTTCAGTGGCCCAGAGTTCACAGGTTTGAATCCCAGGCACAGACTGATGCACTGCTCATCAAGCCATGCTGTGGCAGCATCCCAATACAAAATAGAGGAAGATGAGCACAGACATTAGCTCAGGGCCAGTCTTCCTCACAAACCAAAAAAAAAGAAGGAACTCTGGATTCACCCTGCCTGGGCTTGAAACCCAGCTTCCCACTACCCTAGATATGTGAGGGTCAGTTTCCTGACCTGTAAAATGGAGATGACATAGCCATCTCATCAATTGTCTCATGTATTAATACAAAAAAATTGCCTGGCAGTGTGGGCTCAACAACGTTCACTGCTAGAGTGATGATGAAGAAGAAAGAAGACGAAGATGGTGAAGATGATGATGAAGATGATGAGGATGAAATGAAGATGAAGATGATGATGGCAGAAGAAGGTTGAAAGGTGGACAGAAGAGGGAAGGAAAGAAGAAGTCGGAGAAGGAAAGAAGAAGAAAAAGAACTACTCCCTTGTATATACTTTGTCTAATTCCAGAATCTTGAATACTTTTTAAGTGGAGCACAGTCACAGTTTAAGAATGTTTTAATCAACATCCTAATGATTAAGAGCTGGGAGAGATGGACATTGTATAAAACCAGTCCTGATAAATATTACAATAAGAGACATGGGCACAGCCTGCCTGAAACGTCTCTTTTAGTTTTGTCAGCAGCTGCTGCTGCTGCTTTTTTAATGATGGCCTGATATTCTAACAAGGAGTAGAACACTGTTTAATTGAGGGATGTATAAAGAAAAATCTAATTAACACAAATTAATCCCCATGTCAGTAAAATATAGTATAATAGATTTAACTGAGAAAAGTGTCAGAATTTAAAGCACTTAAGGAAATCAAGAAAGAAAACATGTTACTGCTTGTCAGCGCTGTGCATCACCGGGGGTGTCACGGCTGATTGGTGTCCTCTTCAGGTGTGGTGACCTGTGCGTTTCCGGTGCTCTCCAGCATGTCCTCCTCTCTCTTTCAGGAGGATTTTCTGGTTCATTACTCATTTAGGTACATCTTTCAGCCTTTGCTTACCTCTTTCAGACCATTGTTACAAGAACCCTAATTCTGCCTATTTTGGAACCAAATCCTGAAGCAATTAAATATTGATTTGTTATCAAGTTTCAGGAAGTTAACACTTAAATCATCTTAGCACAACAGGTGCAATTATTCTTTTCTTTAAAACTGCATAACTTGTTTGTGTTATATAATATTACTTTAAAAACTGATTTTTAGGGGGCCGGCCCAGTGGCACAGCGGTTTAGGTCGCACTTGGGCAGCCCAGGGTTCGTGGGTTCGGATCCTGGGCGCCAGCCAACGCACTGCTTGTCAGCCATGCCGTGGCGCCGTCCCATATAAAGTGGAGGAAGATGGGCACGGATGTTAGCCCAGGGCCAGTCTTCCTCAGCAAAAAGAGGAGGATTAGCAACGGATGTTAGCTCAGGGCTGGTCTTCCTCACAAAAAAATAAACAAATAAATAAAACATTAAAAAAAACCCACTGATTTTTATAAATTGTATTTCTTTGCAGTTAGTGCTTCTATTTGGCAATATTTCCTTCCTCAGTTGAAATTATTGCTTCTCTGTGCAGTTCCATTGTACAGAAATTTTTGGCTTTTATACCTTGGCAACTCTGTTTCAAATTTATTGATAATTGAGATAAAAATGGGAGCATGATCAGCAGTAGAATAATCGCAGAAAGCTGTTAAAATGTGCCGCAGGCGACGTCTGAATTAACAAGGCTTCTGTCTACGGTGCTGTACGCTTGTGTGTGATCGTGTCCTTTTCATAGTTGTTTAACACTTGTATTTATTCATAGACTAACTGATCCATGAGTCACAAGGGGTCTGTGAGCCACTGGTGAAAATTAGCAAGTTGCTGCTCTGTGTCCATGACTTACATAACCACTTTTCCCCGTTTTTTTCCCCACCTCATTAGATTTTGGGCAGTCCTGTAATTGTGTACTTGTGCCCTGTGGCACACAGGGACTTGGATAGACTAAACTGTTCTCTGGATCACCCAGATTTGTATATGACGATCTGGGTTCTGACCACATACCACGCATTCAGCTCTGTGGGTTCTCGTGTTCAACATTGTCGCCTCTCCACCAGCACCCCAGTTTAAGAACAGGAGGAAAGCTGTGTTAACAGGGTGGAGAATGAATTGCTGCGTTGGGCTGTGCAGGGGTCCGACAGTCTTGTTTCTGTAACTAAAACTGTAGTGTGGTCCGTTATCCTCTGGCCATATCCTTGAAAGATGATATTGACTTGAAATCCATGTGAGTGTCATCTCTGGGAGAAGCTCATCTGGAGAAGTAAACTGAATGCCTGTTTTTAAAATCCTTACTGTGCTCTTGATTCTTTATATCGAGCTTTGATAAATAGGAGGGAAAAAAGATTGTGGGAACAAGCATGAGTTTTACTTTCATAAAGAAATATTCATGGGGGGCCGCCCAGTGGCGCAGCGGTTTAGTCCGCGCTTGGCAGCCCGGGGTTTGCGAGTTCGGATCCCGGGCGCCCGCCAACTCACTGCTTGTCAGCCATGCCGTGGTGGCGTCCCATATAAAGTGGAGGAAGATGGGCACGGATGTTAGCCCAGGGCCAGTCTTCCTCAGCAAAAAGGGGAGGATTGGCAACAGATGTTAGCTCAGGGCTGGTCTTCCTCACAAAAAAAAAAAAAAAGAAAGAAAGAAATACTCATGCATTTGTCCAAACAGTGTTTGGTGAGTGCCTCCTTGTGCTGTTGCTGTGGATCAGGGATGCCGAGAACACAGCCTCTGCCTTAGAGGACGAGGCAGAGAGTGAGCAGTCTAGGGCCTTGTCCAGTGACAGAGGAGCTGTGATCACTATAGGCTGTGCTCTGGGAACACGTAGGAGACTCACCCAACCCAGTCTTTGGAGCTCTGGGAAGGTGTCACCAAGAAAGATGCTTAAGCTCAGACCTGAAGGATAAGTAAGCAAAGTCAGGCTGTACAGAAGCCTAAAGGTTTCCAGAATGGGATGTTATGCCCCATGTACGTGGACCTTTCCATGTAGGAAAAAAGCAGTCCTTCTCTAGGAAAGGAACATTGGAGGAGTACAGCTCTGTACATCATTTGTGCTGAATTCTGTAAGGAAGCGTCTTTCTGGCTCTCAGGGACCATGAAAGAATGCAGTGCCCCTTTCAAGGGCACAGTAAAATATCATCCACGGGATGTGTGACAAGAAGTTGCGAGGGAGAGGCCTCTTGGCACTGAGCTCTGTTAGGAGTTGCAGGGAGGAAGGAGTGGAGACTCTCCTGCAATTTCAGGTGCTTTTGTTTCTCTGTTCAGCTGGACCATATGGTAGACTCATCGGAGTCACTCAAGGACTCGGAGACACTGACTCTTGCTTCATTTCTTCAGTACTTGTTCCTGTACTATCCATTTTAATAGCAATTTTCATTATTTATTAATTTTATAGTTGCAAGTAGAATTTATAAGCCTTTTAGTTCAAGGACAAGGTAGATTTGGAGTGTTTTGATCTTTTGTCAAAGACATTGGCATTGATGTATCCAAATAAGAAGCATTGTTCCCTTTGACATATTATGGGAAACTTGGGAAGCCATACATTTAACAATTTTGATCCCATTGGGTCATAAATTTCTGGAATCATCTTGAAAGCCTGTGGCATATTCTTTTGAATATCCACAATAGCCATAAATTTAACTTTTTTGAGGTTGGTTGCAGTTAATCAATCTGAAGTGACCCAAAATTTTGCAGGGCCGTTCATGAATTAGGTGAATTCAGTGAATCAGGTAAAGTGTTGCTACCAGATGGCAAGCCCCTCTTTCTTGTTATGACTTGTAGAGTGTCTTTGAGAATCAATTTTATTATTTCATGGACAGAATTGGTATTTTTTTTCTTCGCTACTCCCTTTCTTTAACATAGTACCAGCTTGTGGGAATTATGACAGCATTTGTTTGCTTCTTTTGGGACTCAGAAATGCCTAATTGTGATGGTCACAGGGATGACATGGGCATCTCTCTTTCTCCCTTCCTCCCTTCCTGCCTCCCACCCTCCCTCCTTCCTCTCTTTTCCTCTCTTCTTTTCTTTTTTTTTTTTTTGCTGGTCAATATTTATACTCCTTTCCTTGTAAGTAGACTCCCTTCCCAACACACACACACACACACACACACACACACACTCTGTATGGAGTATGGTGGAGCAGTAGAAACAGTAAATCTAGATGCCCCTTTCTCTCTGTAGAAGCTGAAGGATCCAGATCTTTCTCTTAGGTCAGGTGACCTAAGCTCGGGCAATATGATCCCTTAGGCTTAGAATAGGAGGCAAATAAGGCTAGTGATTTTGTATGAAGGGTGTTTATTCAGGGAGGCCCAGGTTCCTGCTGTGACGTCATTGTGCCTCTTGCTTCTCTGTCCTCTGGAGGTCTCTGAGTTCCTCTGTCCTTAGTGTGACCGTGTAGCCTGCCTGTGTTTAGTGAGATCCCACTATCCCTCTAATAAGTCCCCTTTGCTTAGGTTGGCCCGAATGCATTTCTGTTGCTTGCTGCCAGAGAATCCTAATGAATGGGAAGGGTGATAAAAGTGAGCAATCCGAACAAATCGTGAGCAACCAGAGTGAGATACATGGTTCCTTCTGCACTTTCTTGTCACACATAGGCTTTTAGCCTTGACTCTGGGGAGTTCTTATCCTTCAGATCCTCTAGCAGAGTGCAAGACCCCTGAACAAGTCTCTGCTGTGGCTCTGTGGTCTGACATGTTTCCACTGCCAAACCGTCGCTGGCTCTTGAAAGGAGATTACCTTGGTTGTCTCCGAGGAATCAGGCAGCATTTACCCCGGATTTATACCGCGCGGGGGAGGGTCACCTGTCCCAGCATGACGCCTTATGGTGATGGCTGGATACCTGGACAGCATTTGGGCTTTGCCAGCCAGGATGCAGAGGGGAGTAGCTGAGGGTGTCCACCACACTATCTTTTAGAAAGAACCTCTGTGAGAGACTTATTAGGCTAAATCCTCCCTCCCGTCCAGTCTTAAGCTCCCCGTATCCACCCCGCGCCAACCTGTATTGCCAGATCTGTTATGAGCCACCTTTTCCTCCACACAACTGGCAGCAAGTCTTCAGAACTTGCCTGGGGCCACCTGTGTAACGTGTGAGTCTGGGTGCGGAGTGACTCCCAGCAGTCCTTGTTTGTGGTGACATTGTTTGGAAGCCCACGTAAATAAAGGTCACAATTCCACTGTCCCTGGACATTTACTTCAGATTTAGCATAGTCAGCTATTTTGGTAGTTTCTTCCACTTGGAAGTTGGAAACTATTCAATCTGTTCACATAGTTAGAAATATCTACTGGAATCTCTTCTTCCCACTGAGATGTCATGATTTGCTTCGTTTTATGTGTTACTTCTGGTCCGTTTACATGGAGCTTTCCTGGCTGCACGTTAATTCAATGTCTCGTTCCAGTTAATCTAGCAAATGTGGAGTTTATGTTCTTGTCCTCAGGCGTCTCACATCACTCTGTTGCGTGCAATCAGAAGCCAGTCTCTAGGCTTGTTTAGTTGTGTTGGTGTGTTCCTCGTTGTCTCACCCTGTGTGTGTACCTAACGATGTGCTGGGCGCTGGACTGTAGTTGTGATCGTTTTAGAACAGGTTGCAAAAAAATTGTCAGCCTACTCAAGATTCCAGGCTGAATTCAGGCACACAACTTCTGCTTTTGATATAGTGCTATTTTGTTGGCATAAAATAAGATCCTCTGGGTTTAGTGAAAGTGAATTTCCAAGTGGCAGGACCCAAGCAGTCCTGAAGACAGTAATGATTTTAAGTGATAACTAAATAATTCAAACATATTCTTATCACACTTGTGCTTTTCCTTGTCTTGCTTAGTTATTTTTTTTTAATTGCGGTGAAATACGCATAACATAAAATCTACTGTCTTAACCATTTGTAAGTGTACAGTTCAGTGGCATTAAGTTTGTGCACATTGTTGTGCAGCCATCTCCGTCATCTGTCTCCAGAACTCATTACATCTTGCAAAACTGAGAATCTATCCATCTGTACCTGTTAAAAAGTAACTCCTCATTCTCCCCTCCCCCCAGCCCCTAGCACCCACCATTCTACTTTCTGTCTCTGAATATAGCTATACTAGATACCTCATAAAAGTGGAATCATACAGCATTTGTCTTTTTGTTACTTGCACTTACCATAGTATTTTCAAGGTTCGTCCAAGTCGTAGTATGTGTCGGAATTTCCTTCCTTTTTAAGGCTGAATAATATTCCAGTGTAGGATGGACCACATTTATTTATTCCTTCATCTATCGAGGGACACTTGGGTTGCTTCAGCCTTTTGACTACTGTGAATAATGCTGCTATGAACATGAGTGTGCAAATGTCTTTTCAAGACTACTCTCAGTTCTTTTGGATATATACCCAGAAGTGGAATTGCTGAATTGTATGGTAGTTCTATTTTTAATTTAAGGGACCATCATACTGTTTTCCATAGGAGTTGTACCATGTTACATTCCTACCAACAGTGGACAAGGGTTCCAGTTTCTCCACGACCTCACCAACATTTGTTATTTTCTGTCTTTTGGATAGTAGCCATCCTATTGGGTCTGAGGTGGTATCTCATTGTGGTTTTGATTTGCATTTCTCTGATTATTAGTGATGTTGAGCATCTTTTCATATATTTGTTGACCATTTGTGTATCTTCTTTGGAGAAATTTCAAGTCCTTTGCCTATTTTCTAATCAAGTTGGTTGTTTTGTTGTTGTTGAATTGTAGGAATTCTTTATATATTCTGGATTTTAATCCCTTATCAGATATATGATTTGCAAATATTTTCTCCCAGACCATAGGTTGTCTTTTTACTTTGTTGATTGAGTCTTTTGATGCACAGAAGTTTTTCATTTTCATTAAGTCCCATTTATCTGTTTTTGTTGTTGTGCTTTTGGTGTCGTATCCAAGAAGCATTGCCAAATACAGTGTCACCAAGCTTTTTCTCTATGTTTTCATCTAACAGTTTTATAGTTTTATCCCTTACATTTAGGTCTTTGATCCATTTAGAGTTAATTTTTGTATATGGTGTAAGAGAAGGATCCAACTTCATTCTTTTACATGTGGATATCATTTTACCAGCATCATTTGTTGAAAAGATCATCTTTTCCCCCATTGAATGGTCTTGGCACTCTTGTTGAAAATCATTTGACCATGTACGTGACAGTTATTTCAGGGCTGTCTATTCTGTTCCATCGGTTTATACGTCTATCTTTATGCCAGCACCACACTGTTTTGATTACTGTAGCTTTGTAGTAAGTTTTGAGATCAGGAAGGGTGAGATCTCCAACTTTGTTCTTCTTCAAGATTGTTTGGCTATTCGAGGGCCTTTGTGATTCCATATGAATTTTAGATGGAACACACTTTCACTTTGAAAAGAAATAGAAATTCTCCTTGGAGATATCTCAGACCCTGATAAATGAAAATTAAGGCATTCTACACACACACATACCACACTACATCAGATGTGGGTTTTTTTCTCATTCAGAAATTGTTGTCATGGGCTCATTGTGCTTTCCTGAAAGATAGGTATGTTCTCCTCATAGGCTACTAATCTTTATTTTGACCACAATTTGTAGTGTTCTTTTAGAGTTTATAGTGGAGAAAGTATCCCATATTTATCCTAAAGAATTAGTCAATAGTTGTTGGATTGGTGCTTCAAATAACATGTTAATGAAATCTTTTATTACAATTTGAATTATGGTTACAACTTTGATGGATGAAGAATAAACGTAGGGTTTTATCAACAAATCCCTGTATATGACAAGAATAGAAGTTGCTGAGAAAAGCCATGTACATAGTTTAGAAATTCAGAGGAGAGAGAGATTACTGTTAGAGAAGTGAATAAAGCAGAAGCTGGTTAATGCTACCTGGGTAGACTTACATGGGAAAGAATTGAGTCCAAGCTGCATGTACAAATTTAATTCAAGCATTTATTGAGTGCCCTCAGTATGTCAGATGCTATATAAGACCACAGCGTTAAGTAAAAAGTTCTCCAAGAACTTGTAAGACATGTACATAACTAATTATATGACGGGCAAAATAGGCATCAACAGAGGGAGCTCTGTGACGGGGTAACAGGTGCACATCCAGGCGTGGTTGCAGGGAGTGGTTGTCACAGTCGAGAGGGGAGTGACTTGGATTGATTGAGACACAGAAAAATCAGAACAGAGAAACCAGTAGGGACACTGTTGTCATTGTACAGACAATGTGAAAAGCACGTAAACTAGGATGGAGACCGTGGGGCGAGAAGAAAGGATGAAGTCTTGAGAATGAAACCGTTAGACTTGGTGATTTCTTTGGATCTAAGGGTTGATGGCTGAATGAATTAAAGGTAACTGAGGACTTAGCACCTGGAAGTTTAAGGATGTGAGAGTGAACATCATCAAACCATAAACCACTAAATGTTAACTATTGTTACTATGCTTTGACTTACATTGTCTCATAATAATGCTACTAGAAGATATTATTCCAACTTTATAGGTTAAGAAATCAAGATTTTAAAAAATTGCTTAGTATCTTATCAGTGATAGAATCTGTACCTTTGCCTAGGTCTGCCTTGGTCTAGATTTCTTTCCAGAATAGTGTAGTTGTCTTACACTACATATAGTCATGAATTTATTTTTTATTTGGGGTATAATTGACACTCAGATTTTTTAAGTGTTCAGTTTGTTGGGTTTGATAATACAAAGCATTCCTGTGTAACCATCACTGAAAACAAAAGTACAGGATATTCCTTCACCCCGGAAGGTTTGCTGGTCTGCTCTCCAGTCAGTCCCTCCTTCCCCCAGAGCCAACACTTCTGATTTCTGTCACCAGAGATTGGTTTTAACTGTTCTTGAACTTCATGTAAACAGAATCAAACAGTATTTATTCTTGTGTGGTCTGGTTTCTTTCATTTTACATATCTTTTAGATTTATCCATTGTTGTGTGTATTACTAGTTTGTTCCTTTAATTACTGAGTAATATTCCAATCTATGAATATACTACAATTTGTTGATCCACTCCCTGTAGGTGGACATTTGGGTTCTTTCCAGTTTTTAGCTATTCTGAATAAGGTATAAGCATGACCTTAAAATATATATATATATTATGGAATAAACTTGTGTAGAGCATGTGTGAGTCAAGATAGGCTCAGTTATGCTTCAGTAACTAACAGCCCCAAATCTCAGGGGCTTGAAACAACGCAAGTTGATTTCTTTCTCATATTGCGTGGCTGTGAGGGCTCAGCAAGGGGGCCTCTCTGCTCACATGGTCACTCAGGTCCCCAGGCAACACGGTTCCATCTCAGCACGTGTTTCCATGATGACCAAAGCAGAAGGAAACATCGTTCATCAAGTGCTGGCCCAACTTTAGAGGGGAGGAAAGCACAGGCCAGAGGATTTATGAACATCCCATAACCATCACAGACAAGTCCGGAGGGACTTACACTCCACTGTCGTCACCACTCTGCCTGCACTACCAAGCACAGTGGGTGTCTTAAAGCACTTTACAGTCACTGTATCTGTCTGAGGGATGGGTGATGCAGATATGACACTCAGAACCTAAGTATGAAAAGTGGGTAGAGTTCCGGTGCCTGTGTCTTACCCTAAGGAAAATCAGAAATAGCTTTTAGAGTAAATCGTGATCTGGGAGAACTTTTCCCCAGGGTGGGTCTGGGCATGCTGACTTGGGTATCAGAGAGAAGACTTATGTGGCTCTGGGACGGGCTATTAAAATGGGCAACACTGTAGTGTAGTTGTTAAAAGAGTAGGTTTTGAAACCAGACTGCCGGGTTTGAATCTCAGCTCTGCTACTTATTAGCTTTGTGAGTTTGGTCAGGTTGCTTAAGCTCTGTGTAAAGTGAAGAAAATCATTGTAACTGCCACAGAGAGTTGTTATGAAGGTCAGATGAGTTAATCTAGGAGAAGCATCTAGAACAGTGGCACTCGGTAAGAACTCAAATGTTAGGTTTCTGGTGACCCTGTTTTCTAAAGCAGAGAGTCTTGTATGTTAGTTTTCTCTTGCTGTGTCACACATTACTGCAGATGTAACGGCTTACACCAGCCATGGATGAGCTCCTAGTTGTGTAGCCCAGAGGGCGGCACGGCCCTGCTGGCTCTTCTGCTCAGGGCGCACAAGGCAGAAATCGAGCGTCGGCCAGGCTGGTTCTCTGCTGGAGCCTGGGGGGAAATTCGACTCGCGGGCTCATTCTTGTTGGCACCTCTGCTTCCTTGCTGGAACTCAGATGCGGACTGCTTGCAGAGGCCGTTCTCATTCAGTGCCACGCGGCCCCTCCGTCCTCAAGCCAGCAGTGGTGCTTCTGATCTCTGACTTCCTGCTCTGACTTCCAGGCATTCCTTGGGATTCGTGGAAACCAACCTCCTAATTTACAGATCAGGACACTGAGGCTCTGAGAAGTGGAATCTCCAGGTGTAAACGGCCCATGTGGTTAGGCCAGACCCCGCCTGACAACCCTCCTTTATGTTACAGTCAGCCGTGCTGTGTAATAGAACCTCATCGTGGAAGTGAAGCTCCTCCTGCTCGCGGTCTACACCAGGGGTCAGGAATCTTGGGAGCCTTCTGAGAATTCTACCTAACGCAAGTTGCGTGATTTTTACCGATACGAATATATTTTTATAACAAAATAGATTTGAAATCAAGATCCACAATGTGCGTTTGTCATAAATATAAATGTATTCTGCAAACAAGAAACTGAATTCAGGGTTCCTGGCATCCTGTAGAGAAGGAAACTGGCAGTCCCTGGACAGCAATGCCAGTGTCGTGACTGTCTGCTGACTTAGCCATATTCCTCGCTAACTGCGAATATCACCAAAGGGAGGAATCGTGTTTTCTTCATCTTTGTATCCATAGTATACATTATTTGTTAAATAAACTAACGTATATATTCAAAACAAAATCAGAGCTCTGTTGTTGAGTTTCAACCAATTAAAGTGAACTGGAACCAGCTTCAGTTAAGAGGAGAATGTTTTGTAAGAATGCGGGAATGTCTCATGGACTCTTGAGAAGGAGCCACACAGCTAAGACTCAAGAGAAGGAGCCGGGGGACTCTGGGGATGTCAGCAGAGGGAGTTCTGACCCCTGCCTAGCCCTGAGCATTCCTGTTGGTATATCTGGCTACTGCGCTGCTGATCTCCATGTGTCTATTCTAGATTTTGAGTCCCTGGGAGGGAGAATCTGATCGGCCCAACCCGAGGCAGGCGTCTGCCCCTCCAGCCACTGAGGTTGAGGCAGGCTGTCAGGGACACACAATGTGGACACTACTGCCGTGGCCCATCCAGGAATCGCTGTGAGCTGGGCAGACACCCCAAGAAACATGCATTAACGTGGTAGAAGCTGAGCTGTCTGAGGACAGGCAGCACGTGGTCATGAACTTGTTGAGGCAGCTTGGAAAGCACAGGGCATAGTTTGGATAGTTCTGCTTTCACGTCTTTCTCCGGCTTGTTAGGTTCCCTTTCATTGAACAGACATCTGTAGTGCCCCTGCTGTCTATCAGGTACCCTGCTGCAGGCTGGTATGCAGAGAGCTAAGGTCCCGTCCCTGTGCTTGGAGAGGGAGAAGGAACAGCACAAATTGTGATAGAGGACGGTGGGGACAGCAATGCGGACAGATGCAGGGCTCTGTGCTCCAGAAAACTGTTCTCATTTTATCCATGTCAGAACTCCGTTATCCCTCTCCCAACAGCTGTGAAAAATAATTGTAAAAACACCAACAAACAATTACAGTTCCTGACTGTGTCCTGTATGGGGCCCTGGGCCTGAGAAACTTAGGTTAATCATGTTGGAAAGGACAGGTTAATTATGAAGCAAGCAGATTTCGTTCCTCATGAGGATTGTGGACTATGAGGGCCAGAGGTCCCCAGAGTCCTTCGGGCTAACTGCTTGTTTGGCGCGTCACTGCCCTCTCTCCTTCAGTGCCTCCCTCTCCTGCTTCTATGTAAACGTGCCACGGTGTCGGGTCTCCACCCCCGTGATGCCGAGGTGTGTGGACACTCACGAGAAGGTGGATTATAAAGGATGATGAACTGTAACCTACGGCAGCTTTCTTCTCTCCACTGAGAGTAACTGCAGGTTTTCTGTTCTGTGAGGTTTAAAAAAATGAAATGGACTTTAAAGGCCATTTAAGTCATCCTAATTTGGGGAAAATCATTAAATTATAAAGGGATAACTTGGCTGATTTGTGCTAAGTCGGTCCAGTTAATCACGGTTTCTCAATAAGAATTTATGTGTGGCCGTATTTTTAAGTCTGGTAACCTTTGAGAAAGAGATGAAAAGCCATCTGCTTAATTACTGCCAAATACACTCCGCCCCATGAGCTCTGAGTCTGGAGCAGACGTGTCCTGTTGACGTCCAGCTCTAAGCTAGAGCTGAGCTCTGTCATGTTATTCGATGGGGGAAACTGATGGGAAAGGGAATTAACACCAGGAAAATGCTATTACTTACCCAGGGGTGAGTGCTCACTTCTGTGTGTGAGCAGACTGCTGAGGCACAGACCGCTCCCAGAAAACAGTAGCCATCTCTTCTCATTATAGTGCATGCTCAAGGCATCTGTAATGCTCTCAGGAAAAATAGATGTATTCTTCATGTGCTGTGTCACTTTATGATTTTAGTTTTTCTTCCTTTTGCTTTGGTTTGGCTTGTGTGCTAGATAATCCAAGAATCTGAGAAGGTTAGAGCAAGAAATGGCACCTAGACTTTCTCTCTTCATTTGTACTCTGCCTGGTCCTACAAAGAATTTACATCAGCATAGGATTCTGAGGTTCAACCTATGTACTTAAGAGATCAGGAAACTGAGGCTCTTAAAGGTGATTCCCCAAATCATGCAGCCACTCAGTGGTGCTGCAGGAACTGACATTCGACCTCTGTCTCCATATTGAGTGAGTGACCGTGACTTCTTTTTTTTGCGTAACTATGTTCAGTACGGACTCTTTGCCAGGCACTGTGTTTGCCTTAGATGATGTAATAGAAGGAAGGACATGAGTCCCATCCCTGGAGTGCTTGCCATCTGGGGGAAGACAGATTTGAACCAAATGTTCATACAAATCAGGTAAATTATGAAAGAAACAGAACTATGATCATTGTATAGGGTGCTGTGAGCACAGAGTGGAGGTCCTGGAAGGCTTGTTTCAGGAAATGACATTTAGGGTGAGCTATGAAGAAGAAATAGGAATAAATCAGACAAAGGATTTGTGCGACAGGCATGCAGAGCAGAAGAGAATAGGGTGAGAGAGGGCCTGGCGTGAGTGGAGCTTGGCTCAGCTGAGACATGGAAAGAAAGCTTTTGGCATGGAACTGGAGCGAAGTGAGCAAGAAGAGTGGGCACGAGGAGGCCAGAGATGGGAGCTGGGGCCAGGTTGCTCGAGGCCTTGTAGCCTCCCCGACAATTCTGGACTTGATCCTAACTGCAATAGGAAGCTACAGGATTTTTAGCAGAGGATAGAAATATGATCAGATTTATGTGTTAGACCATAACTCTGCTGAGTGAAGAACAGGTTGGAGAGAGAATGACGAGTTTCAGTAGAGAGACCAAATAGGATGCTCCTCTGTTAACTCAGGTGAGTCATGCTGATGGCTCTAGGACAGGGTGGAAAGAAGCGGAAAGACTCCAGATACGGTTTGAAGGTAGAATCAGCAGGACTTCTGGATGGGTTGGGCATACAGTTGATGGTGAGAATGACTCCCAGGTTCCTGGTTGAATGACTGGGTGGAGAGTGTTGGCATTTACTCAGGTGAGGAGGGTTGATTGTGGAACCCCTGGGGACTGAGTGGGACAGCAAGCTCTATTCTATTTGAGATGCTTGAAGGCATCCAGCGGAGATGTAAGGCAGAAGTTGGACATGTAGATCCTAAGCTCAGAAAAACATCCAGGCTGACCGTGAATTTGGAAGACATCGAGATACAGATAGTCTTTGAATTTAAGGGATTAATTCACCCAGTTGAGGCTATTGAACGCACACTGGAGGAGAAGGACGGGTGGGTTACAAATTCAGTGAAGAAAGGCATTTCAGGTAGAGGCAGTGATGTGATTCAAGCACCAGAGCAGGAAGGACGTGGGCCAATGGATCTTTTCTGATTGGTGAGAAGTAAAAAGTAAAATGGGACTGGATTTTGAGTGTCCTCCCAAGTCAGGTATTGGCTGTCCCACACGCACTGGTCATTTGGAGAGAGATCCGTGAACGGTCTTAGATCTTTGCATACCACTAAGAAGCATTTTGTGAGCTTCCTCCTTGGGTTGTATTATGAAAACTAAGTCAAACTTCACATAAATCTTGAGATAATGATATTGGTCGTGCATCATGAATGATAGAAAGTAAAGGATAGATCTCACACAGGACCACTGCCTACCATTTGCTAGTAATGTAGTGGAAATAGGCCCAAATAATCAGAGCTGGTATTCTAGGAGCTGTTCTGTGCCTGTCACCCTGTGATGAAGGGTCAGCTCCCACCTTCTCTGCTCCAGTTAGGATGATGAGGAGGAGAATTATCCTAACCCACAAAGCACTCCTCTGCTGTCCATCACTCCTCCTCCGCCCATGTGGGGCCTGCCATATACATCCCATCATCCTGCATTTGGCAGAACAAAGTTAGAAGCCAAGTAAGGAGGCTGGGAACCTTTCCAGTTCAAAGAACAAAATGCTGTAGACATTAATGGGGCCTAGAGTTTACATACGCCCATTTGAGTAATGTGTACTCCACAGTGCTGAAAGAGTTGATACCTTTCTAGAGTTATCCCCCGCAGCCCCTGACTTACTAAGCAGGTTTTGGCTAACTTCTTGCATCATCATTCTTTGTCACTAGTAATTGTATCTCAGGATCCCCAAGCAGTACTTCTCTTTTTGTGCCTAGTAGCTTTGCATGCTCGAAACCAGTATATATTTATATATATTTCTTATTCTGAGGTGCTGTGCGTGCATTTTCAACTGAGAACTGAGGAAATGATTGTAATTTGAGCCAGGAACTTAGCATTTACTGTGCAGTGATTCTGCCTATTTTAACATCCACAGAAATGAAGACGCGGTCAATCAGATGGCAGTTACTCCCTTTCCATTGCCAGCAAGTCCTCCATCTTCTGTTGAGGTAAGGTGGCTCTAAATTAGCTCGAGTGAATTACATGGATTTGTCATGATCATTTTTCCCAAATCTAACATTTTTGATTTTCAGTATCTGGTATTCCATACTCATAGAATTTATTAACTAGGGAATTTCCCTAATTAAAATAGAAAGTATTTGAGGTATGATTATAAAGTACTATACAAATAATGTTAAACACACACATTAGAGCTTAACCATATGGGTATTACCTTCCTCAAAGTTGCTTGAGGTTTCTTCTAGATATATAATTTGTCCTAATTGGGCATTTCAGAATTTATTAGAAAATTCTCTTTTAGTGACTGAATCATACCTCTTTCTTTATGGTCGCAAAACACTTTAATACCTATGATCACAGGTACCTTTAAATAATTACTTTCATCTGCTGGTGGAGAGATTACTAGTGAACAAGCAGTTCTCATGTCGATCTGTTCCTGGAGTTAGATGGACAGACATTAGAGAGCGAGCTAACTAGCTGTGTAATCAGTGCATCTCTCCGCTTGAGGACTGTCACATTCTCTTCGTGTCTTATGTATCACACACTTATTGTAACTAATCAAACAGTGCAGAGTCCTTAGAAGAAAAGGTTAACTTTCCCTCCACCCCCCTCCCCAAGGAAGTTAATTCACTGTTTAGTATCTTTCCATACTTTTTCCTTTGCTTCTACAACAAAAGTAAACAGCTATATAAATAGTCTCTTTTAGTATAAATTTGATTATATGATACACATTGTTTTCATTCAACAAGTCTTCAGTGAGTGCATACTGTGTGTCAGGCACGATGTTGGGTATTAGAGATACAGGTGTGAATAAAACAGATGAGGCTCCTGCTGTGGTGCAGCTTACATTCTAGTGAGGAAATTAACTGACAAAGAAACCAAGAGATTATCAGTAGTGGTCAGTGCCTTGCAGAGAATTAAAATAGGTGACCACCTTGACTGGTCATGGGGAAGGCCTCTTGGACAAGGTGAAATTTAAACAAGATCAAAATGATAACAAGGAGCCAGATACGCAGAAATAAGGGGGAAGAGCCTTCTCTGCAGAGGGGACAAAAATAGCTCTCAAATGAGAATGAGCTGGGGGGTTTGAGGAGTGTGGCTGGAGGGGGTTGGGAGCCTGGAGAGTAGTGGCCTGTGAGATGGGGGATGGGGGCTTTGTGCATCAGAGTAGGAAGCTTGGGTTCTATTCTGTGTGCAGTAGAAGCCACCAGAAGGTTTTAACAGGAGAGTGGGGTGACCTGATGGACAGAGTACTAGGTAGAGAGTGGATTGCAGGCAGGTATCTGCCACATGCTAGAAGACAGAAGCCCAGGTGAGACCCGAGTGCAGTCAGGCAAGGATTACAGGCTGGTACTGGAAGCAAAGGAAAGTGAGCTGATTCTTGGTGGTGTGGATGTCGACTCAGACTTGATTGATTAAATGTGGGAGCTGAGGGGGACTAGAGAATCATGGATAAACCCAGATTTTTGACTTGAGCAACTAGGTGGACAATGGTGACATTCACTGCAGTCTGTTGAAGAATAGCTGATCTTCAACAGCGAGGCGGAAATTTAGATAGGTAAGGTTTGAGATGCATATTATACATCCTTCTGGAATAGATTCTAGACATTAAAAAGAAAAACCTTGCTTTTTTTGCTTACTGTAATGAGCATATTTTAATATGCTCTATTATAATTTTCCCCAATTGACAGATGTTCAGATGATCTTCCAATGTTTTACCAGTAAAAGAATGCCAGAATAAGCATCCGTGTGCATGTGCACGTGCGTGTGCATCATTAGTTACTAGTGCTTTTACTTCTGTAATGTGGATCCCTCAGTGTACGATTGCTGAGTCAAAGGCTGTACAAGTTCAAAATTTCAATCTGTTTGACCAATTACTATCTGAAAAGATTGTAGTGATAGATATTGACTCCTCACTAATAGCCATTTAGCCACAGCTTTGCCAGCACTGGGTGTTTTCATTCAAATTTGGACCAGAATAGACGGTTAGCACGCGGTGGGAAGGAGGGGCCCCAGAGCCACTCTGCATTCAGGTCAAACCCTAGCACAACCATGCTCTGGACACGCGGCCGGGGTCATTACAACCACCTCTTCTCTCCCCACTTCACTGATCCGCAGGGAGATACCAGTAGTTTCTGCCTTATAGCATTTGTTGTTATTAAGATTGTTGTTAAGATTAAGTAAGACATACTTATCTTGCACCTGGCACATGGTCGCTGCTCAGTAAAGGTTGGTACTTAATTCCTAATTCTTTTGCATTTATAGAATGTCATATAAATCTTTTAGGGGGTGAGGGGGGAATCGGGGGAGTCATATTTTAAAATAATTTTTTCTATAGTATTGTTAGTTATGAGTGTTCCCATCAAAATATCGCCCCTTGGAACTAAATTTTAAAGGGAAGATTGAATCCAGTGTCCACTATGTGCAACACTATCTTAGATGCTTTCAATATGTTGTCCCATGTCCCACTTGCGTCCAGACCTCTGAGACAATATTATTATTTCCACTTAACAGAAGAAGAGACTGGGGTCTAGAGAGGCTGAGTGGCATATCCACATGTCCAGAGGCAGCGATGTTATTCAGCATCAGCTTCTTCATCTGTACCTAGGGCTGTTACCACCGAACCTGCCTAGCCTTGTGAGAAGTAAAGGAAGTGATGTATATAAGGCATTCAGTACAGCTCATGGCACAAAGGACATGCTCAATAAATGTAAACTGTTTATTCTGTTTATTCATGTATTTAAATATATTTAACTCAATGTTTATTATACAGTATTAGCTACTATTTTCATTTTTTAAGTTGTGCTAACCACAGAAATGGTTCTAATCATTCAGTCACCTGTAAAAAATAAATTTTACTATATTATAATTAATATATATGAATTGAATTATAAAGAGAGTTTTTTAGATTCTCTCTGGACTATTGGCCTCCAGTAACTGCCACCATGTGAGCAGTGACACCCTCCTGTGGTGGCATGAGAAGTGTAAAGTGTGCTCTGGTCCCTGTCCACTTCCTTGTCCCTTCCCATTTGCCCGTGTGGCCCCTCCGCCATGCCTTTTTCCCCTCAGCAGTGTCTGGTAAGTACATAAGCATGACTCACATCTGACACATTGCTGAGAGAGCTAGACATTTAAATCATAACCAAACAGATGAAATATCGCCATATCATAATTAAGTTGGACCTGTAATAGTAACTCAGCATGTTGAATAGCACTGGTATTACACACTAATGGGATTCATATTCATTCCTCTATGGGGCCCTTATTGTGTGTCAGGCGCTGTTCTGTACACCAGGGGACAGCAGAGGACAGCGTCGCTCCGTGCGGCTGTGTGCTGGTGAGTGAACAGGAGTGCTGATGGGGCACTCAACAAGAAGCCTGACCGTGTGGGTTCTTGTTCTAGCTCCACCACTTACTGTTGGGCATCTGACCTTGGGAAAGGTAGTTAAAAGCCTGGTTAATAGCCTCCCTGCCTGTGTCGACAGGCAATTATGGGGAGCAAGTACTAAAGGCAGGTGACGGTGTTTTGTAATCCGTGCAGCCATGTACATATATGAGGGATTATTAGCATTTCTACTGCTGTCCTCTTGGTAACTGTCATATTCTTGGGGCAGCTGCACGGCACAGTGATTAAGAACACAAGCTTGGAAGTGGGACAGGTCCGAGTCCTAATCTTTGTTCTGCCATTGACCAGCAGAGTGAACTTGGCCAGTTAAGCTCTACAAGCTTCCACGTCCTCATGTTTAAAAGGGGTTTGATGATGATAATTAATTCTGTGGATTTGTGGAAGAGTTGAATGATGTTTATAACATGCTTAGCATTGTTCTTGGCACGCGGTGAGCATTCGTGTTGGTTGGGATTGTACTTGTTTTGTTAGAGCCCCAGGCAGAGTCCCAGCCCCCAGCGTCTTCCATTCGCAGCCTTGCGTCCAAGGCAGGATTTCTTGTCTTACTGTGTTTACTGTATTCGTCCTCTTGCTCAAAAATCTTAACTGCCTACTTACTGCTTATCAGACCCAACCTTCGTTTCAAGGTTAGAATTGAGGCTTTGTATTAAGCTCCATCCTCTCCACCGTCAGCCTTGTCTTCTCAGAAAAGCAGGTGGAGCGCTGGTGTCTCATGGATCTGTCGGTCCCACCACATGTCACGGTCTCTGCAACCCTCCTGTCTTTGTTCCTGTTTTTTCTTCCACCTCGGATGCATGCCCACTTCCTCTTTATTAATTCACAACCCTGATTCCTTGAAGGATTGCTTTTTGGAAGCCTCCTCCAAGTTTCCTGTGACTCAAGTGAATAAAATAATGTGCAGGGAGGAACGGGGTGGGCACTGGAGTATAGTGAGTGCCCGGATGTGGGATGCTGTTCCCACGACTGACTCCATCCCATCGTTCTCTTCACAGGGAGAGACACTCATGATTCACCGAAAAGTAGAAGGCACCCTTTGTCCTTTGTGTGGTGTCACCTGGCCCTTATAGAAAAAGAGGACCCATTTCTAGCTGGGTCTCTCTCCATGGTTCTGTGACTTGTTCTTCTCTCATTAGGGAAGGACTGTAGGCACCACACTGAACTGTAAGCTTCTGTAGGGACGGGCTTATCGTCTTCTTGACACTGACTCCTCAGTGCCGGGCCATGGTACTTGCTCTTAAACGTTTGTGGATAAGTGAATAGCAGGAACTGTATTTTGGCTTTTCCACTATATCCTTGATTTTTCATTCAGTGCTGAATACTTACTTCTTATTGATTCAATTCATTCTGCTGCTATTTACCAAATATCTACTTTGTAGAGCATATAAAGATTGATTGTACATAGTATCCACCCTCAAAGAACTTATAGTCTTATAGGTAAAATAAGACACGTATATTACTAAAACAAGGTGCCCTAAGAGATAAAGCTTTAGGAGGAGTTCAGAGAAGAGGAATAATATTTCCTGGTAGGAGAGCAGCTATTTCCAATGGATAGATTAGATTTTGAAATATGAATATGGTCAGATGTGGGGAATGTGGGAACAGTACAAACAAAAACACTGAGGTAAGAAAAAGCAGAGTGTAGAATGGGGAGAAGAGTGTAGGGGTATGTGAGAGGGAGGGGTAGAAGATGGGGTTGGGAAAATTAGTTGAGGTTGAATGAGAGAGGCCTGAATTTAAATCTCAGAAGGTTTGGATTTCATGAGTTAGGCCCTGGAGCCGTCGAAGGCATTTTGAACAATGAATGGTCTGATCAGGCCTCTACTTCAGGAAGATGAGTCTAATAGCAACGTCAAAAATGTCTTGAAGAGGGAAACCCAACTGGAAACCCACTACTGTCGTCAGAGGGACTGAGGGCTCCGGTGTACTTGGCTGCGAGGTATTTACTCCCTTCCTGACGAGGCAGCAGAGTCTTTTAGAATGTCTTTATAGAAGCAAGAACCTTCATTTTTCCTTTTTCCTCAGAAGTTGTGCTTCTTTGAATACTAAGTGAGATGGAGCAGGCCTCGTAAAGAATGAAGAGATTCATTACCCTGAGAGTCCCATCAGCATAATTTCCATTTTATCCTAATCGTGCACTGCCTCTCTGGAATTCTAAGTAGCCTAGAAAAGATGCTGGTGATTGGGGGTAGAAGAAAGAGATTCAGTCTGTTGCTTCTAGTAAGCATGACTTTGCAGAAACAAGTATTTGTGAGTTTAGGCTACAATGAGACTGATAAATCATATTGTGGTGTTTTTGAAGAGGTCATTCGATTTAGGTCATCTTTTTATGCTCAGTGCTCAACAAATGTTTCCATGGCTGGGTGGACACACACACACACAAGGAGCTGTTGAATTCCTTCCCGAGGACTACCTGCTTTCAGAGCTAAGACCAGGCCACGTGTCCGCACGTGCTCCAGGGCTGTTTCCACTATTCGTTATGGTTGGCTGTGGTCCCCAGATGCACAGCAAGGAGTTTACATGACCCCAGCAGGTATTAGATTTCTTTAGGGTGTTCTTCAAGGGAGACAGCTGATCAGATGGTGGTTTGCAAGGCCTAGATTCTGGTTGTGAGAGATTGGAGGCAGGGAGGTGCCTGGAATCTATTTCAGGAGTCAAGGTGCGAGCCTGTTAAGACTATTTCTTAACCCTTTTGAAAGGAACTTGAAAAAACTGTTTGTACAGAGCTTTGCAGTTTGCAAAACAAAGTCTCGTCTATTATCTCATTAGCTTAATTTTTTTAATATCTAAATTTTTTCTAAAATGGTATTTAGTTTGTGATCTTATTCAATGTTATCCCCCGAATAACCTTATGTGAAAAGTAGGGCAGGAATTATTTATCCCAGACTTATGAGATGAGACTGTAATCTGCCCGGTGAAGGATCATAAAGCTAGAAATTGGAGGAGCTGGAACTCACCCTGGAGGGTCCTTGATCCCTGGTGTCTTGCGTAGAGGATCAGAGTCCCTGAAACAGTTATTTTGATCTTTTAGTTATAAACCTATATTTTATCATGCTGAGAATATCTGTGTTAGTATAGTATACTCTTTTGAGGCAGTATAACAGATTATTAAGAGCACAAACACTGCAGCCAGACGACTGGACTCAAATCCTGGTTCCACCGTGAACTAGCCATGTAACTGTAGAGGAGGAAGACCCCTCTACCCACTCTGGGTCCTTCTGGCTGGGCTACGAATTAAATTGACAGGAGACAGAATAACAGGAGGAAATCAAACAGAGCTTTATAACATGTATACGTGGGAGAAACTCAGGAAAACTGAGCAACTCGCCAGAATGGCTGAGGTTGTCACCTTAAATACCGTCTTCAGCTAAAGACAAAGGAGGATGTTGGGGGTGGGGGAGTCAGTTATGGGAGATTACCAGAAAAGCACAGTAAACAAGAGGTTAATGTGCAGGTTTAAGTCCTTGCCTTCCGCACTAAGAGTTTCTAGAAATCAAGTCATTCCCCCTTCTTCCGGCTGCAGAGAGGGAGATCCCTTTAGAAATGGAGATGTCCCTTCCAAATGTAAATGTCTCTTACAAAGGGTAACTTCTACTTTTCAGAGCTTCTCCCACGTCTGCAGTTTTTAAAAGTAACCAGCTTAAAATAATCCTTATGCCAAAGAGACACGTTTTGGGGTGGCCAATTCTGATCCCCCACGTAACCTTAGGCAAGGACTGCCCTCCCTGTGCCTCAGTTTCTGCATCTGTGAAATGGGGGGAAGAAACAAAGGGTTGTCATGAGAATTAAAGGAGTTAACAACTGTCAAGTCCTGCACAGAACCATCCGGATGCACTGGGACACTGCCTCGGGGTGAGGTGTTGGTAGTGATGACGATGTGGTTCTGATAAGGATTAGCTGTGCTGAGTGAAGCATTAGGTGTAACTTAATTGAAAATTGAAGTGAATTTTTCAACCCCCCAAAGATGCAATTGCTCATAATAATAGCCAACATTTATTAACTGCCTAGTGCCGGTTTATTCTAAGCTCCTCACCCACTAACTCGGTTACGTAACAGTCCTGTGAGCCCAGTACTAGTATTACCCCATTTTAGAGATGAGGAAGCTGAGGCACTGAACCGGTGAGTAAGTTGCCTAAAATGTCCCCGTGAAGCCTGGATCCAGGTCCATGCACTGGGAGGCCGCAGGCTGCCTCTAACCCACTGGGCAGAACCACCTCTCAGAGAGAGATGGACATCGAACAAAACTGAAGTCAAAGAACAGAAGATTACAGTGGATCTGAACTTTGTGATTCTCATTCCCTTTTGTCTCAATCTTTTCCGACATAGAAAATTAGGGCATAGAAACAGACAGTTAAAGATTCTGAAAGTAACCTTTTTGGTCCATAAAGTTTATAGACCTCCAAACACGTGTTTCATAAATGAAGGAAACTGAAATTTTTCAAGAAGCTGGACTGTGCCCAGCATTTTCGTACCGGTTGTCTTCTTTAACCCAGTGATGCATGTGACCGAGAAGAAGGCCTGTTCCTAAGATCCCACAGCTGGTGGGTGGCCTGGCTGAACTCAGACCCAGGCCTCTGTGCTTCCTAAGCCCGTCTCTCTTCGCTAGGAGGTTCACATCAATAGCTTCTCTTGAATATCAGAAATGTCACTGTGCGATCTGTTTGTTCAAACAGCAGTCATTAACCCTATCTCTTACCTGTCAGACAGTGCTGTCTGCGGGGATCCTGTGATGAGCAGAACTGTCAGAGCTCCTTGAACGGCCTGAAATGTTCAAGGGCCAGTGTTCACCTCAGCTTGCTGTCTTCACGGGCTCCGTGGTCAGTGGGAAGGAAGGAGCCAGAGAGGAAAGGGAGAGAAAGTAGTTTTCTTCTTGTAAGCAGCTGAACTTGGTTCTTCTCCTGCCCTTCCACTTGCCCTGGCCGGTCCCGTAATTTTCTCCTTTGATGTGAAGCCGGTTTACTCTTTCGTCTGTTCTTGTCTTTCTCCTTTTCCATGCTGTTGTAGATACTAATTGTCAGTAAAATAATTCAAAAGCAACTAGCTTGCAACAGTATAATAAAAAGACAACTAACTCAAGTAAAAAATGGGTAAGCATCTAAATAGGCATTTCTCCAAAGATACACAAATGGCCAATAAGCACAGGAAGAGATGCTCAACCTCATTAACCATTCGAGAAGCACACGTCGGCACCGCAGTGAGACACCACCTCACACCCCCCAGGATGGCTGTAATCAAAGACGGTAACAGTGCGGGCACAGATGTGACGGACCTGGAGCCCTCGTACGTCGCTGCTGGGAATGCAAAGTGGTGCAGCCAGTTTGAAAAACAGTTTGCAGTTACTCAAACCATTAAACATAGTTAGCATGTGACCCAGCAATTCCACTCCTAGGTACATACCCAAGAGAATGAAAACATACATCCATGTACAAACTTGTACACGAATGCTCACAGCAGTATTATTCATGATAGCCAAAAAATGGAAACAGAGCAGATGTCCACAACCGATGAGTGAATAAATAAACTGTGGTGTGTCCATCCAGTGGAATGTTATTTAGCAACTGAAAACAGTGAAGTACAATACATGATGTCACAACCACATCCCATAGGATGCTGTGTATATGAAATTCCAGAACAGGCAAATCTATACAGACAGAAAGTAAATTAGTGGGTGCCTGTGGCCGGGGGTGGGGAGGGGACTGGAGAGTGACACTGTGGGTATGGGGTTTCTTTTTGAGATTATGGAATGTTTTAAACTCACATTGTGATGATGTTTGTACAGCTCTGAATGGTAAAACCGTTAAATTGTACACTTCAGATGGGCGAATTTTACGGTATGTTAATTATATCCCAGTAAAGATGTTTAAAAGAAAAAAACAGGAGAAGGAAAGAGGGGAAGATAGAATATGATAATCCACAAACTGAAATCAGAGCAGAAATGCTGAGGTAACCTCTAGACTGGAAATGCTGTGACTCTGCTAAGTCACTATAATATGATCCTCTGCGTGGAACTTTTAGGGAACAGTCTGTCCACCTTCTGGAATATTCTGCAAGTGTTCAATAATCTGCACCCCAGTAGGAAAGGCCCCATTTCTTTGTCCATCAAAATTAAAGCCTGACTTTATCTTATGAATTCTTGCCTTCTAGCAAGATACCACTGGAGGTAAACAGACATAGTCTCTCTTCTTGTGTTGTTTACAGTCTTCGTGGGAGAACCATGTCATTCAAATAATGTCACAAACAGATTGAAATCTCAACCTTGATCAAACTAAGAGCGAGAGGTGCTTGGTGCTAAGGGGGCGTAGAATGAGGGGGTTGACCTTGTCAGGGGCTTCCCTGGAGAAGATTGAACTGAGATCTGAGGGAGAAGCTGGCGCTACCTGGGAACGGGACAAAGAAACAAAGGAGGGTAGTAGGAGACCTTGGAGCCTCTGGGAGTCTGGTGAACTGGAAGCACTGGAAGGTAGGGTGGCCAGAACTGGGGAGGTGGAAACCAAACAGGAGTGGTTGACAGGAGCCGGGCCACGTTAACAAGGTGGTCTCTGTGCTGACAGCGGTGGACAGGCATGGAGGGCTTTAGGAGCTGACTCCAAACTGTAGCCGTATGTGGTCAGATTGGACAGGGGCCAGAGTGGATGCTGACCGACCAGTTGGGAGTTTATCGCAGCAACGGCCGTCTGTGCGACATGGCGGCAACAGTATATATTCTCACGTTCTGTCTGTGCAAAGGTCATGGTAGAATAAACAGCAAGGTAACATGTGTTTACCAGGTAAAGCCCTCAGAGTTGCCAGCAAAAGGATTTACCTTCCTTGCCCCCAGTTTGCAAACCTTCTGCTGTATGTGCTCTTTAAAGCTTTCCTCTGGGTGCAGGTTTCGAGCTGTTTAAATGGCAGTTCTGCACCATCTGGGTCCTGGGAACAAGCATCATCCCAGGACTTGGCCAGCAGCCCCTGAGAGCCCTGCTAGAAATGCCCCCACCAGATGTGCAGCCCTCTTTCCCCATTTTGTGAAGCTGCCAAGCCACAGTGCTGTCCGTGTGCAAGGGATCCTTGTCGTTACAGACATCGTTCACGTACCGCAGCCTCAATGACATTTTAGATTTTTCAGGATTTTTCAAAATGTTCAGATTTTTCAAACTATCCGCAGTGTTTGTCTTTTTTGTTGTCTTTCATTGTGAAATGTAATTTCTGACCCTTAGAGCAAGAATTTAAAAATGACAGTATTGTAGGCAGCTCAAGGTGGCATTCGGCCTGTGGTTTCTTTGTGGGGATTTTAGAATTGACGGCAATTTGTTTCTTCATTCACCATCACTAACCTAGACGGGCTGTGACAAGGAAATTCACACCGCAGCTGGTGTGTGTTCCCATGTCAGAGTCCCCGGCAGCCAGAATGCCAATGTTGTAGGAGCGCTTTTTACTGTCTACCTTTGTGTGCTTGAGCCCTGTAAGATGTCCACCCGTACTCATTGGAAAACCAGTATCAAGTGCTATCAACACTACCTGTGTCTCCAAGCGGCCTGGGCCTGCTGCTTTCTCAGAGAGAAAGGCCGTCGGACACAAATCGTGGCTCTGCGGTCTGAGCAGACTTAGGTGTCACCTCCGCCACTCCCTGGCTCTGACCCGGAGAGTGACTTATCCTGTCTTCATTTCTTCATCCGGAAATGGAGGTCGGCAGAAGGCCCGCCTCTTAGTTGTGAGGATCAAGTGTGATGGTGTGTGTGCGTGCGGCAGGGGCTCAGTGAACATGGCTGTTGTAACTTCAGATTGTGCCCTTACACAGTCGGGTGTGCCGGAACTCTCAGCTGCCAGTACACATGTCCTTAGAGACTGTGATGGGTCCCACTTCGGGGACGTAAAGATAAGACGTCTTCCACCCAGGAGCACACCACAGTAGGTCCAATGCGGAGCTCACAAACCTGTTTTCAGGAGTCAGATCCAGGTTTCATTTAGCCTCCAACATGTTCTTAAGATGTTTGAGCTAATTTTTATAAATCAGGAGCTTTCACATGAAAATCCTGGTTTCCATTTTCTCCCAAAGCTGTCCCTTTAACCAATTATGCACTTCCAGTTTATTTCAATTCCTGCCTCTCCAGCGTTCTCCTTCCACCTCCTGCTTCCCTCACCCCATCACCTACAGGTTCCTGAGCCCGTGTCCCTGCTCTAACACTGGAGACAGAGCTGCGGCCATGTGGGTGGAGTGGCAGGAGGTGAAAGCCAAGAAGTAGACAGGGGCTGAGTGGTGGAGGGCCTCGTGGACCAAGAGAGGGTCTTTAAACCCAGAGAAGCCTTCAAGTGGTTTCTAACAGGGGATTGTAATAGTGCAATTAGCCTTTAGTGAAATCCTTCTGAGTGCCTGTGAAGAATCCCTTAGGAAATGTCAAAACTGAAGACCAGGAGAGAGTTAAAAAGCTGTTGGAGTAACTGAGATGAAAGTTGATAGTGAGCAGAACTGGGGATCTGGCAGTAAGGACAGATTTTCAGGAGATGTGCAGGAGTTAGAAAGGACTTAGTGATGGTGTGAGTCTCAGAGTTGAAGGAGGAGGGGGAGGCAAGGAGGACCCTCGGGCACATCGTGGGCAGCTGACTGGTCAGTTGGTTGATGCTGTCTGTTTACTGAGCAGAGAAACAGGAGGAAGAACAGATTGCGGGGAAAGAGGAGTGACATGAGCTGAGTGTAGACAGCAAGAGAGCTGCTCAGCCTAAAAGTAGCCAAATTCAAGACCTTTTCAAACGTGCCCATCAGACACACAATGAACAAACGCAAGTCTCTACTGTTGACTTTGTCCTCGGACGTCCACTTGGTAGCCTTTGATGACTCCAGGAAAAGACCACCTTTGCCTGGATCAGCCCCAGCCTGACTCCCACACACTCATCTAACCACCTGGATCCGGTGAGATCACACTAGCAAGAGCCCCCACCGTAACTTTCCTTCAGTGGGACTCAGGAACACTAAGAGTGACTTACTTGAAGTTGGGTTCCGATCCTGGCTGGGACACTTGAGTTGAGTGTCTCTGTGCCTCAGTTTCCTTATCTATGAAACGAGGATAACAATAGGCTTGAGCTCACATACGATAGGAGTTAGTACACTTAGAATGGTGCCTTTTGGAGCGCGTAGCATGGACTGCGAGAGCGTTAGCTGCCATTATTCTCGTTGTTCTGTCTGTTGAGTTTTAGATGTCTCTGTAAGACAGGAGATGGTTGCTGTAGTGGGCACTTTAAAATATTATCTCATCTATCCTGACAAAAGCAGTAGCAGTAATGATGATAATGCCACCCACCATTTATGGAGCACTTACTGTTTGTTCAGAACTGGACAGAGGCTGCTATCTCCATCCTCCCTGTAGTGAAGGCATCATCATTACCCCACTTCACAGGTGAGGGACCTGAACATTCCAGAGGTTAACCCGCTCGCCCCGCGGCCTAGGGCAGTAAGTGCCACAGGACGGATTCAGAGCCATATGTGTTTGACCCACGTGCCTGACCGTGCCTGCTGCGTCTCCAAGAGACAGTTGGGATTAACCCACAAAGAAGTGAAGTTTAGAGAAGCCTGGTTTATTGAAGAGCACATAACCGCCAGGTGGAAAAACCAGGACATGAACCGCTGTCAGACTCCAAAGTCCGGGCCTCCTCCTCTGTTCAGATAACACCAACGAGTTGTTAATCAGACCGTGCGAATCCGTGACAGTTTTCACTGATCTGTGGGAAATGTGAAAAATAACCCCAATGAGTTCTTCATAAAGCTAAATCTGTTCCGTTTAAAGGACTCCCCTGTGAGACTGTGGCCACCTAAGCTCTTAGTGTTACACTGGCCCTTGCTCTGTGACATTACAGTGACACTGTGTGGTGGTCGTGGGAGGAGAGGACTTTAATACGTTGAACCCTCTGAAATCACTGATATTTGACTATTTCTTGACTTACGAAATGGCAAATTCAGATGCTCCAACCTAATATTTCTTTGGTCTTCAAACTTGGCAAAAAAAAAAAAAGAGTGCCAGCCCCAGTGGCCTAGTGGTTGAGTTTGGCACACTCTGCTTCGGCGGCCTGGGTTTAGTTCCCGGGCATGGACCTACACCACTCGTCTGTCACTGGCCATACTGTGGTGGCGGCTCACATACAAAGAGAGGAAGGTTGGCAGTGGATGTTGGCTCAGGGCAAATCTTCCTTAGCCAAAAAAAAAAAAGATAGCTCTATGTCCCCAGAGTTCTTTTGAAAATTTTCTGGTCTTTGAAATCCCAAAGTCTGAGAAAAATCTACTTTGCTTATGTTGTGTCCCTGGAATCAAGAGGACTTTGCAAGTGATTAGGTGAAAGCAGGCAAGGAGAGAAATTGGTGAAAGCTGGCTGTGGCTTTAAACCTGGGTACGTAGGAGGCTGATGTTGTCATTAATTTAAAAAAAAAAAGAACATGGAAAAAACAGATTTGTGGGAGAAGGTAACAAGTTCAGTGTGGAATTTTAACTTTTAAGGGAATAATGTGCCATTTGATTTCTGATACAGGTTCAGTCTATCAATTTTGATTCCTGTGCATGATTAAAAATTATTCCTAAGTGTTTTTAAAGTGCTGGCATCCAAGTTTGGAAAAATAGCTTAAAATGTGTTTCCAATGATTATAGGCTTCTTGTTAGGTCTTCCTTCCAGGCTGGACTTCTCAGATGTGTATCCTGCTCATTTTTAATACAAGGTCCTGAACAATGTGTTAAAAGGAATACACTCCTTTTAATACAGGAATGGATTTAAAATCCATTTTTACCCCCAATCTATAGCCCATCAAGAACTGCAGGATTTCTGGTCTGGCTGTGGGAGCAGATGTCACTGTGTGGATCTCATTTCCTGTTTCAGATTCAGTATGAATACTGCATCTGTAGCCAGAGTCTGGGAATTTGCTGTAAGGAGCAGGAGAGCATGTGTCTGCGTCAGCATCGGCCTCTCCCTCTGGCTGGATGCAAAGTGCCAACGGCAGAGTTCAAGTGCATTCAGATATGTGGCATTTTTCACAGCTCATTGTGCTTTATATCTTGTATTTCTGAAAATCACTTGAGATTTGCCTACATGATAAATTTTGCTTTCCTGGTCATAAAAAAGGCAGTAGATTTACAGTCAAGTCTGTTTCCTTCACGAAAGTCACGGGAGAAAAGCTTTTGACTTTTCCTCCATTCTCTTCCCCTCTGCGTTCTAAATGAAGATAAAATAGAGACTTGAGGGTAACACGTCAAGTAACCTCAGGAGCTCAAAGATGCAGAAATATAGGTGCACATTTTTTTTTTTAATTTTTTTTATTGATGTCTTAGTTTATAACACTGTGGGGTTTTAGTTGTACATTTTTGTTTGTCCATCACCTTGTGGATGTAACCCTTCACCCCTTGTGCCCCCCCACCCCCCTTCCCCTTGGTAACCACCAATCAGTTCTCTCTGTCCGTGTGTTCACTTATATTCCATATATGAGTGAGTTCATGCAGTGTCTGTCCTTCTCTCTCTGGCTTATTTCACTTAACATAATACCCTCTAGGTCCTTCCATGTTGTTGCAAATGGGACAATTGTGTCTTTTCTTATGGCTGAGTAGTATTCCATTGTATGTATATACCACATCTTCTTTAACCAATCTTCAGTTGAGGGACACTTGGGTTGCTTCCACTTCTTGGCTATAGTGAATAACGCTGCAATGAACATAGGGGTGCATACGCCTCTTGTGATGGTTGATTTCATGTCCATTGGGTAGATGCCCAAGAGTGGTATTGCTGGATCATACGGTATTTCTATTTTTAATTTTTTGAGGACTCTCCATACTGTTTTCCATAGAGGCTGCACCAGTTTGCATTCCCACCAGCAGTGAATGAGGGTCCCCGTTTCTCCACAACCTCTCCAGCATTTGTTGTTTTTTGTCTTTGTGATTATAGCCATTCTAACTGGTGTAAGGTGATATCTCAGTGTAGTTTTGATTTGCATTTCCCTGATGATTAGTGATGTTGAACATCTTTTCATGTGTCTATTGGCCATCTGTATCTCTTCCTTGGAAAAATGTCTGTTCATATCCTCTGCCCATTTTTTGATCGGGTTGTTTGTTTTTTTGTTGCTCAGTTGTATGAGATCTTTGTATATTACTGAGATTAATCCCTTGTCAGACAAACGATTTGCAAATATTTTCTCCCAGCTGGTGGGTTGTTTATTCATTTTGATCCTGGTTTCATTTGCCTTGTAGAAGCTCTTTAGTCTGATGAGGTCCCACTTGTTTATTTTTTCTTTTGTTTCCCTTGTCTGGGTAGACATGGAATCTGAAAGGATCCCTTTATGTCCAATCGCAATTAGTGTACTGCCTATATTTTCTTCCAGGAGTTTTATAGTTTCGGGTCTCACTTTCAGGTCTTTGATCCATTTTGAATTGATTTTTGTATATGGCGATAGGAGATGGTCTACTTTCATTCTTTTGCATGTTGCTGTCCAATTTTCCCAGCACCATTTATTGAAGAGACTTCCCTCTCTCCATTGTATGTTCTTTGCTCCTTTGTCGAAGATTAGCTGTCCATAGATGTGTGGTTTTATTTCTGGGCTTTCAATTCTGTTCCATTGATCTGTGTGTCTATTCTTGTACCAGTACCATGCTGTTTTGATTACTGTAGCTTTATAGTATATTTTGAAATCAGGGATTGTGATGCCTCCAGCTTTGTTCTTTTTTTTCAGAATTGCTTTAGCTATTCGGGCTCTTTTGTTGCCCCATACGAATTTCAGTAGTTTTTGTTCTATTACCGTGAAGAATGACATTGGGATTCTGATTGGGATTGCATTGAATCTGTAGATTGCTTTAGGTAGAATGGACATTTTAACTATATTTATTCTTCCAATCCATGTGCATGGAATATTTTTCCATTTTATGTCCTCCTCGATTTCTTTCAATAGTGTCTTATAGTTTTCATTGTATAGGTCTTTGACCTCCTTGGTTAAATTTATTCCCAGATATTTTATTCTCTTTGTTGCAATTGTAAATGGGATTGTCTTTTTGAGTTCTCTTTCTGTTTTTTCATCGTTAGTAGAAATGCAATTGATTTTTGTAGGTTGATTTTATACCCTGCCACTTTACTGTAGTTGTTGATTGTTTCTAGTAGCTTTCCGATGGAATTTTTGGGGTTTTCTATGTATAGGATCATGTCATCTGCAAATAGTGAGAGTTTCACTTCTTCATTGCCTATTTGGAGTCCTTTTATTCCTTTTTCTTGCCTAATTGCTCTGGCCAGAACTTCCAGTACTATGTTGAATAAGAGCGGTGAGAGTGGGCACCCTTGTCTTGTTCCTGTCCTCAAAGGAATGGCTTTCAGTTTTTCCCCATTGAGTAGGATGTTTGCTGTAGGTTTGTCATATATGACCCTTATTATGTTGAGGTACTTTCCTTCTATACCCATTTTGTTGAGAGTTTTTATCATAAATGGATGCTGGATCTTGTCGAATGCCTTCTCTGCATCGATTGAGATGATCATGTGGTTTTTATTCTTCATTTTGTTAATGTGGTGTATCACGTTGATTGATTTGCGGATGTTGAACCATCCTTGTGTCCCTGGTATAAATCCCACTTGATCGTGGTGTATGATCTTTTTGATGTATTGCTGCATTCGGTTTCCCAATATTTTGTTGAGGATTTTTGCGTCTATGTTCATCAGTGATATTGGCCTGTAGTTTTCCTTCTTTGTATTGTCCTTGTCTGGCTTTGGTATCAGCATGATGTCGGCCTCATAGAATGTGTTGGGAAGTATTCCATCTTCCTCTATTTTTTGGAATAGTTTGAGAAGGATAGGTGCTAAATCTTCTTTGAACGTTTGATAAAATTCTCCAGGGAAGCCATCTGGTCCTGGGCTTTTATTTATTGGGAGGTTTTTGATGACTGTTTCAATCTCTTTACTTGTGATTGGTCTGTTCAGATTCTCTGTTTCTTCTTGATTCAGTTTTGGGAGGTTGTACGCGTCCAAGAATTTGTCCATTTCCTCTAGGTTGTCCAATTTGTTGGCATATAGTTTTTCATAGTATTCCCTAATAATCCCTTGTATTTCTGTGGTGTCTGTTGTAATTTCTCCTCTTTCATTTCTAATTTTATTTATTTGAGTCTTCTCCCTTTTTTTCTTAGTGAGTCTGGCTAAGGGTTTGTCAATTTTATTTATCTTCTCAAAGAACCAGCTCTTTGTTTCATTGATCCTTTCTACTGTTTTTTTGGTTTCAATTTCATTTATTTCTGCTCTGATTTTTATTATTTCCCTCCTTCTGCTGATTCGAGTCTGCGTCTGTTCTTCTTTTTCCAACTCTGTTAGGTGCAATTTAAGGTTATTTATTTGAGATTTTTCTTGTTTGTTAAGGTGAGCTTGTATTGCTATGAATTTCCCTCTCAGGACTGCTTTTGCTGCATCCCATATGAGTTGGTATGGTGTATTTTCCTTTTCATTTGTCTCCAGGTAGCTTTTGATTTCTCCTTTAATTTCATCAACGACCCATTGGTTGTTCAGTAGCATGTTGTTTAGTCTCCACATCTTTGTCCCTTTCCTAGTTTTTTCCTTGCAGTTGATTTCTAGTTTCACAGCATTATGATCAGAAAAGATGCTTGTAATGATTTCAATCTTCTTAAATTTATAGAGGTTTGCCTTGTTTCCTAATATATGGTCTATCCTTGAGAATGTTCCATGTGCACTTGAGAAGAATGTGTACTCTGCTTTTTTTGGGTGGAGTGCTCTGTATATATCTATTAAGTCCATTGCGTCTAGTTTTTCGTTTAAGTGCATTATTTCCTTATTGACTTTTTGTCTGGATGATCTATCTATTGATGTAAGGGGGGTGTTAAGATCCCCTACTATTATTGTGTTATTGTTAATATCTCCTTTAAGGTTTTTTAGCAGTTGTTTTATGTACTTTGGTGCTCCTGTGTTGGGTGCATAGATATTTATAAGTGTTATGTCTTCTTGGTGAAGTGTCCCTTTTATCATTATATATTGCCCTTCTTTGTCTCTTATTACCTTTTTTATCTTGAAGTCTACTTTGTCTGATATAAGTATGGCTACTCCTGCTTTCTTTTGTTTGCCATTAGCTTGGAGTATTGTTTTCCATCCTTTTATTTTGAGTGTGTGTTTGTCTTTAGAGCTGAGATGTGTTTCCTGGAGGCAGCAGATTGTTGGATCTTGGTTTTTAATCCATCCTGCCACTCTGTGTCTTTTGATTGGAGAATTCAATCCATTTACATTTAGAGTGATTATTGATATATGAGGGTTTAATGTTGCTATTTTATTGTTCATCTTCTGGTTCTTTTGCATTTCCTTTGTTTCTTGTCCCTTGTGTTTCGGACTGCAAATTCAATTTGGTATTTCTGCATGCTCATTCTCTTGGTTTTCTCTTTATTTGTCATGTGTGGTTCTCTTCTGGTTGTTTGTTTAGTGGTTACCGTGCGGTTTATATAAGCGATCTCCTGGATAAGAAAGTACATTTTCAGATGCCTCCTTTTTCCTGAGGCTGGGTCAGTTCAATCCCTTACCTCTTCCCCTCCTTATTTGTTATCTCTTTATTCCAGATTGTGTCATGAATGTATGTTTCCAGTGATGAGCTTGAATTAATTTTTGATGTTTTCCAACTGTATTTTGTTCTGGTTTAGTCTCCTTGCTTTTCTCCTTGTTGAAATCTTTGTATCCCCTTTCTCATTTGTTTTTTTTCAGGCCTAAGGGCCTTCTTGAGCATTTCTTGTAGTGGGGGTCTTGTGGTGACGAACTCTCTTAGCTTTTGTTTATCAGGGAGAGTTATTATTTCTCCATCGTATTTGAAGGATATTTTTGCTGGATAGAGTATTCTCGGCTGAAGGTTTTTGTCTTTCATGATTTTGAATATATCATTCCAGTCTCTCCTAGCCTGTAGAGTTTCTGTCGAGAAATCAGCTGAGAGCCTGATGGGGTTTCCTTTGTATGTTATTTTGGTTTTTTGTTTAGCTGCCTTCAATATTATTTCCTTGTCACGGGTATTCTTCAAGTTTGCTACTATGTGGCGAGATGATTTTTTATTCTTGTTTATATATTTAGGTGATCTATTGATTTCATTCACTGTTATTTCCCTCTCGTTCCCTAGGTTGGGGAAGTTCTCAGCTATTATTTCTTTGAACAAACTCTCTGCTCCTTTTTCTCTTTCTTCTCCTTCTGGAATACCTATTATCCTTATGTTGCTTTTTCTCATTGAGTCTGATATTTCTCGAAGAATTTCTTCATTTCTTTTTAGTCTTAGCTCTCTCTCCTCCTCTACCAGGAGCATTTCTGCGTGGCTATCCTCAATAGTGCTAATTCGTTCCTCCATATTGTCAGTTCTGCTCTTTAAAGACTCCATTTTTTCCACTATCTCGTTGATTTTGTTTTTCATCTCCAATAATTCTGATTGGTTTTTCTTTAGGGTTTCAATCTCTTTTGTGACATAATCCCTGAATTCGTTGATTTGTTTCTGTGTGTTCTCTTGTATTTCATTGAGTTTGTTTATGATAGCTATTTTGAATTCTCTGTCATTCAGGTTATCAAATTCTGTGCCTTCAGGGTTGGTTTCTGGGTGTTTGTCATTTTCCTTTTGGTCTGTAGCCCTGACATATTTTCGCAAGGATCCGACGGGGACGGCTTTATTTTTACCCCTCATGATTAAAGTTAGTCCTGCAGTTTCCCCCTGCTGCCACTAGATGGAGATCGCGAGCGGTTTGCTCTGAGGCGGCTGCAGCCCCCGGAGGGATTATGCTGAAACGCGGGGTGTGTGGGGGGAGGGGTCCTCTCTTTCTCCTGCTTGACCCGGGGGTTTCCTTTCTGGCTCTCTTAGGGTGTTTGCTACACCCCCTAAGGAGTGCGTCGTCGCTTCCCAGTGGGGATCTCGCGACAGTCTGTGAGAGCACCTGGATTTCCCCACTGTGGGCCGCCCCTCCCCCCTCTGTCCCGAACCGCGCTGTCTTTGCCGATCGATTGGGGAGGGGGAGTACAACCTCCTACCTCTCCTCCAGTCCTCCTGGGCTTCCCGCGCCTCCACCGTCCGATGTATGGCAGCAGGGGTTTCTCAGAAGTCCTTCGTAGTGTTTGATTGAGCTCTGTTGGAATGTGAATGATGTTTTCGTTGTGTCGTAGGGGGCAGAGATTCAAAGAGGGAATCTCACTCCGCCATGATGCTGACGTCACTCCTTGACTATTTCTTGACTTACGAAATGGCAAATTCAGATGCTCCAACCTAATTATTTCTTTGGTCTTCAAACTTGGCAAAAAAAAAAAAGAGTGCCAGCCCCAGTGGCCTAGTGGTTGAGTTTGGCACACTCTGCTTCGGCGGCCTGGGTTTAGTTCCCGGGCATGGACCTACACCACTCGTCTGTCAGTGGCCATACTGTGGTGGCAGCTCACATACAAAGAGAGGAAGGTTGGCAGTGGATGTTGGCTCAGGGCAAATCTTCCTTAGCCAAAAAAAAAAAGATAGCTCTATGTCCCCAGAGTTCTTTTGAAAATTTTCTGGTCTGTGAAATCCCAAAGTCTGAGAAAAATCTACTTTGTTTATGTTGTGTCCCTGGAATCAAGAGGACTTTGCAAGTGATTAGGTGAAAGCAGGCAAGGAGAGAAATTGGTGAAAGCTGGCTGTGGCTTTAAACCTGGGTACGTAGGAGGCTGATGTTGTCATTAATTTTAAAAAAAAAAGAACATGGAAAAAACAGATTTGTGGGAGAAGGTAACGAGTTCAGTGTGGAATTTTAACTTTTAAGGGAATAATGTGCCATTTGATTTCTGATACAGGTTCAGTCTATCAATTTTGACTCCTGTGCATGATTAAAAATTATTCCTAAGTGTTTTTAAAGTGCTGGCATCCAAGTTTGGAAAAATAGCTTAAAATGTGTTTCCAATGATTATAGGCTTCTTGTTAGGTCTTCCTTCCAGGCTGGACTTCTCAGATGTGTATCCTGCTCATTTTTAATACAAGGTCCTGAACAATGTGTTAAAAGGAATACACTCCTTTTAATACAGGAATGGATTTAAAATCCATTTTTACCCCCAATCTATAGCCCATCAAGAACTGCAGGATTTCTGGTCTGGCTGTGGGAGCAGATGTCACTGTGTGGATCTCATTTCCTGTTTCAGATTCAGTATGAATACTGCATCTGTAGCCAGAGTCTGGGAATTTGCTGTAAGGAGCAGGAGAGCATGTGTCTGCGTCAGCATCGGCCTCTCCCTGTGGCTGGATGCAAAGTGCCAACGGCAGAGTTCAAGTGCATTCAGATATGTGGCATTTTTCACAGCTCATTGTGCTTTATATCTTGTATTTCTGAAAATCACTTGAGATTTGCCTACATGATAAATTTTGCTTTCCTGGTCATAAAAAAGGCAGTAGATTTACAGTCAAGTCTGTTTCCTTCACGAAAGTCACGGGAGAAAAGCTTTTGACTTTTCCTCCATTCTCTTCCCCTCTGCGTTCTAAATGAAGATAAAATAGAGACTTGAGGGTAACAGGTCAAGTAACCTCAGGAGCTCAAAGATGCAGAAATATAGGTGCACATTTTTAACACAAATTCGCATCTCGACGTCTGCTAGCTTGCTTTCACTCCCAGCCACTTGAACTGGTCCGCTGTGGAGACTTGTTTTTCAACTTGAAATTCAACTTGCCTGGAAGGAAGCTATTGCTCATCAGATTTATCTAAATGGAGAAAATAATCTTAGGATAGTAATTATTAGCACTAAGATCCAGAGAAGAGAAACGATGTGACAGCTCAGAGCCCAGAACTCAGACCGTCTTACCCGTGTCTGGTGCCCTGTCCCCTGAATCCAGAGCTGCTCGGAAACCGAGTGCCGCTCGGGCCTCGTCTGCCGACATACTCTTATGATCCTATAATCTGAAACCTGTGTTGATCGTCTTCTTTCCAAGGGAGCAGAAATTAAGCAAGTTTGTACTGAAGGCCTGTTATGTCCCAGGCGCTGTGCTGGCTGCAGGGCCCATCGCAGTGACCACAGTGTGGATGTCACTGTGAGGAGCTTTCAGAACTGCAGAGAAGAGTGGCAGCTAACGCTTTCACAGCGTTTATATGTGCTACCATTCTAAGTGTACTAACTCCTATCGTATGTGAGCTCAAGCCTATTGTTATCCTCGTTTCATAGATAAGGAAACTGAGGCACAGAGACACTCAACTCAAGTGTCCCAGCCAGGATCGGAACCCAACTTCAAGTAAGTCACTCTTAGTGTTCCTGAGTCCCACTGAAGGAAAGTTACGGTGGGGGCTCTTGCTAGTGTGATCTCACCGGATCCAGGTGGTTAGATGAGTGTGTGGGAGTCAGGCTGGGGCTGATCCAGGCAAAGGTGGTCTTTTCCTGGAGTCATCAAAGGCTACCAAGTGGACGTCCGAGGACAAACTCAACAGTAGAGACTTGCGTTTGTTCATTGTGTGTCTGATGGGCACGTTTGAAAAGGTCTTGAATTTGGCTACTTTTAGGCTGAGCAGCTCTCTTGCTGTCTACACTCAGCTCATGTCACTCATCTCCATTTCGCTACCTTAGGGCCTGCCCCTGTGAGTTTGTCATCCTGATAGGTCTTTTCTGGGCTCCACCTTGTGTTAATCAGAAGTCACTTGCAAGGTTGCAAGTGATAAAACCTCAGCAGGACCTTATGGACAGGGGAGCAACTTACCGACAGAATGTAGGTTCTTCTTCGATGACTGCAGGAGGGAGGGTTGACAGCCTCGGGGACCGTGCAAGCCAGAGGCTGGTGCTGCCGGAGATGTCTCTGCGTGTCTGTCTGACTCGTCTCTTGCAGACTCGCTCCCTCCGCCTGGTGGGAACACGGCTGCCAGAGTGCCTGAGGCTCTCCCCACAAGGGCAGAGTCTTCCCCTGGGCCCACTTGGGAAAACCCACAGGATGCTCTTGTGCAGGTATCCACTCGTGGACCAATTTCCGTGGCCAGACAGACAGGGCCTGTTCACTACCCAGCTCTGGGACAGAGTCAACCAGCTTTGGTGACTGTAAGCTGGACGTTGCTCCCGTTATTATCTGTTGTGTGGAGTATTCCCAGCGTTACCTTTACGTCGCCCATCAGAAGCCGCCTCTCTTGATCGGAGTAATGGCCAGGCCCGCAAAGCACTTTAGCTCTGGAGCTCGTATTCTGTGCTGAGGATTGCAACATCGTGCGCACAGAATGTGTCATCTCTGTTTGCTTGTGAAACGAGGTTTCCACACTGTTTCCTCAGTCTTCTTATTTAGGGGTCCCCTGTGCAAAGTCCACACCTTAGAAGGTCCTGGAACCTCAGCTTTGACGGCACTGAGCACTCCCTTCCTGCAGTCATTGGGAGAAAAGCAAGTTCTAAATTTGCGTCCAAACACAGAACGCGGGGAAAGTGACCCACCCGAGGTCCCTGCAGTGGCCAGTGACGTGACACTTTTTCCTGCCCAGTCTCCGAATAAGCAGGCGTGGCTTCTTCTGACGCTGCGTGGGGAGGCTGACTCCCAGAAGCTCGCATGCGCCGTGGGAGGAGGGGCAGCACTTCCCTTCCCTGCGGTTTGCGGTTTACTCCTCGGTGCGGCAGGGCGCGCTCGTGAGGTCCTGGCTCAGCAGCTGCTTCAGCCTCTGAGCCTCGGCCGGGCCGCTCTCGAACAAGGGCGGCGCTGGTACCCGACACACGGGTCTGTTGTGCACGTGGACATCCAAGACCTGGGACGTCCCTCGCACGGTCGCTGTGCGGTCGAGGGTCAGCTGTCATTATTACCACCATCGCCGTGGAGGGCCCTGCCCCGTGGCCCGGAGGTTTAAGGGTGATCGGTATAAGAAACGGGACAGCGATGGACCAGATGCTCTTCCGAGCTCTGATTTCCTCGTCTCCCCTGTCCACATTTTTTTGTGTGTGTGAGGAAGACCAGCCCTGAGCTAACATCTGTCGCCAATCCTCCTCTTTTTGCTGGGAAAGACTGGCCCTGGGCTAACATCCGTGCCCATCTTCCTCCACTTTATATGGGACGCCGCCACGGCATGGCTGACAAGCAGCGCGTCGGCGGACGCCCGGGATCCAAACCCGCGAACCCCGGGCTGCCAAGCGCGGACTAAACTGCTGCGCCACCAGGCGGCCCCTCCCCTGTCCACATTTTTGAGGACAGATAAGAGAAAGGAAGGAAACGAACCCTTCTCAGACAGCTGCACTCTGCCACGCCCCTTCCCACATGTATCGTGCGTTGTAATTTAGAGTCTCCCCAGTTTGTTCTGTAACCTCTGTCTCCCAGGCATGTAAATGGCGTTAAGTGCAGGGCTCTGTTACCCTCTGTCCCTGCTGGCACAGAGCAGGCGCTCAACAGGCACGGGCTGGCTTCACTCTGCTTACAACCCCTCGTTCAGGTGGGGAAACATAAAGCTTTGCAAGCGCTGCTGCTGCTAAAAAGAGGTGGAACAACCTGGATCCAGATGTTTCTGGCTGCTGTTCCAGTGCCCTTTCTTTTTATTTACAGATACAAATGACGAGGACGAATTCAACCAAATTAGCCATACCTCTGTGTGATGTGCAAATTGGGATTTCCAGTCGTTAGTTGGGGAAGTCAGCCCACTGGTGGGAATCTGGGTTTGAACAAAGGTGGAACTGCAGACCTGCATGTCCTTTTCAAGTAGAGGCAGCTTTGCTCTTCCGAAGGCCACTTGATCACATGGGGAGGAATAATGCCACTGGTTTCCATTGACAGGACACATCAGAACTTCTAAAATTCCCATGAGCGCCATTTATTGACCTTTCCATGTCTTTCCTCTCTTTTCAACTGTGATCCTTTAGAGTGGAGACCGCAGGGTCACCTCCACTGTGCGTCCTTCCTTTCATGGCTGGCTCTGAAATCCACCCGGGCGCATTTGAGGTTAAGTTCCTGAGCTCTGATGCACGCAGCACTGGACCTTTCTTGAGCTCCTGTTCTGTTCGGCCGTGTGCTGAAGAAACAAGACAGAGTCGGTCATACTAGTGTACGGAGACAGACACACGAGAGATACAACGAATATTACCAAATCGTGATAAGATAAACTGGTCACGCTGTGGAAGGGGCACTGCCCGGGGGCTCAGGGAAGAATGATGGCATGAAAGAGCTTCTGAGCTCATTTTATGTGATGTAATCTGTTTAGGAGCAAATTTTAAAAAAACAGGCCAGGGTGGGGGAGTTCTAGGGTCTTTCTCCCACGTGGGAGAAATTAGAGAGAATCTAAATCTAAATGAGAGAGAGTTCTGACCTTGAAACACAAGTTGCAAGCAGGCAGCTAAGGGTAGTGACAGCGGTCCAGGGACCTGGGCTGCAGTCCCCGGATGTTGGTGGTGCGGTTAAGGCTGTCAGGTTGTAAACCAATAGGGAATTGATGAGGCAGGATGAGATTGTAACCTAATCTAGTAATAATGAATGGCTGGGCGTAACCTGATCGTTATCTGTTGTATTGTCACAGATCTGATGGGAGCCTGTTGGAGAAGGCTGTGTCAGTGTGCCCAGCAGAGAAACCGGGGTGGGGGAGGGGTGGGGGGGTGTCAGAGAGTACTCCAGCATCCCCCAGAGGAGAGAGTGTCCTGTCCAGGAAATTGTTTCCACCGACCCTATAGTAGAGTCAGGATCATGGGTGTATCACAGCTCGATTCCATTTACTAGCATCATTAGCATCTTTATTAAATATTTGTTATTTGCCAGATACCATGCTAAGTGCTTTTCATGTATTCCTTCATTTAATCCTTTCAAAATCCCTATAGTGTAACCACTCTTATTTTTTCCCATTTGATAGATGAGGAAACTGAGGCCTGGAGGTGTCAGGTAATTGCTCAGGGTTGCAGAACTCTTAGGTCGAGGAACTAGGGTCCCAAACTCCCAACACTTCGCTGTGTGAGTCATGCCTCTCCTCTCCTCTCCAGGTAGCTTAGCTTCCTGCCGTCTGTGTCCTAGACTGCTACCTGGGTGTCTCAGACATGTACCAAGGCCAGTGTAAACCTGTCCTTTCTCCTGTCCAGTGGTGTTCCCTGCCCTGTCTGAGTCCAAATGCAGGACTGCATGCCTTAGTTAGACCGTCAGGTGATGATTGCCTGTAAACAAGGGTGGGCCGTGTTGGGAGGCAGACATATGCATTGTGGTCAATTATTGGTGTCGTCATTTCTTTCAATGAACTGCCCTTTAACTAGGCATCAATTTCCATGTGTTTTGGTAGTTTGCTTCTCTCGTAAGGCTGGACTCTGCACCTCTCCATGGTTCAGGACTGACTTATCTTTGTATCTCCCAGTGTCTTCAGTGAATGTACTTTTTTGCCTCTAGTTGAATATCTTAAGGGAAAAAAAGTACTAATATCAGGATCTGAACCCTGAAAGGATTTAATATTCAGAATAAATACAGACATAGGGATTACTGGTGTGACAGAAGAAGGAAAAACTCTGGCTAAAATGACCATCAAAGGATATCTGAGAGGCTTAAAGCCTGATTGATCTGAAGGGGCCAAAAAAGCATTTGGGAATGAGAAGGCTGCGTTCATTTCTAGAGTTGGTCCATTGGGAGAATGGAACTTGTGTGCCTGGTGTGTTGGTCATTTTTGTGGTAGACGGAGCCCTATTGAATGGTGTTTGCTGAGGGTGGGGAGTCGAGCCCTACAGTGTTGCTAACTGGTTGTATCTTTTACGTTTCAGGAAGACGTCTCCCAGGTGGCTGGTCAAGGCATGGTGGCGAGTCAGCAGAAGGCGCTGGCATACCCAGCTGACGACGTACGTGTCTCGCATGTTAGGTTTGCTCTGCTGGGACGGTGTGCGTTACAGATGGGTGCCGGGAGAACGGGTGATGGCAGTGAAATCAGAGCCTTTGTTACTTGGCAGGAGGTTGCAGTGTGTCTTGAAGCTGAAGTCAGCCCACAGCTTTGTCACTGATTCTGGGCGAGGCATGGGGGTGATCATGTGTCCTCTTCCTGTGCCAATACCCTAAGCAGTGTTTAAGGTGGGGCATCCCTGAAAACACACTCACACTTAAATTCTGAGAGTACCATGTCTTACATGATGTCATAAGTAAAAATTTTCAATGGGAGAATTTGTAGTTCTATAAACATGTAAATGCAATAACTTAAATGTTCCTTGCATTTTGAGTTTCACTTCTCTTAAAAAACTATAAACTTTTATCTGTTAAATTTTTGTACTTGTTGCTGTTGTTTTTTCTTGTTTTTTTTTTGAAGTCCTGATTCTCATTTCTATGTGCTAGTTTATACTTTTGTGCTGCTAAAATTTACATTATTACTCTATTTTTATGTTTAAGAAACTACAGGTTACTAGAGCTTATGGGAAATGTGTGATATTTCAGACATTGCCAAAGAAAATACCTTTGAAAAGTCTCCAAAATTATATGCTAAAAACCTAAATAAAGAAAAGTAGGTCTAGAAAGAACCTTCAAAATAATCAAATTCAATTCAACTGAAAACCTGTAAGCAATTATTATTTTTAATTTAAAATCAGATTTTTTGCTTTGTGTAATGTATTTGCAAATGCTATTAGTGGGTTAATACTAAAGTACTGCCACCTATCCCAAGGCACACATCAAACATCTCCAAAATTTTATAACCGTAGAATTTTCAAGCTGGGGCAAATCCTAAACATCATCTGGCCTTTCTTTTTCTGCTGAAAAACGAGCACTTGTATATCTAAAGGATTCTCCTTTGGGAAAGTACGTATAACCCTTTCCTGTGGCTGCAGAAGAGAAGCGGCCCAGAGATCACGGGGCAGCCTCTGCAGTGAGGCTGTGTCAGCTCTTTGCTTTCCAGCCATCTGAGCTGTTCCAAAATGGGATGAGTTTTCTGTGGACGTGAGATTTTCCATCCCTCAAGGTTCTCACTCAGAAGCTGGTCGATCATTTATTAATGTGTAATCAGAGGACATAAAACATTAATAGCTATTATTCATTGAACTCCTCAGTTGCTCCTAACACAGTGATAGGCTTATTTACGTGCTTTTCTCTGTAATCTTCACAACAACCTTGCAGGGTTCCGAGGTCCTGCCCGAGTTACAGACAAGGAGGTTGAGGTGTGAGGAGGTGAGGAGACTTGCCTGTGGCCACACAGCTCATTGGTGGCAACAAACTCACCACTTCATGTCTTCTTTTGAGTAGTGTTTTTTTTTTCCTATCACGAAGATCTCATGAAGTGTAGACCTTGCCCCAGAAAAACACTGATCAGTATAATTTTGATATGAACACAGAGGTTTTATAGTTCCCAGAATTCCCTCTGTGAATCTCTTAGAAATTCATTTACCGTGGGTTAAGAATCCATGGCTTAACTTTAAGAAATAAGTCTCAATTAAAAGAACAAAAACACTTGCCTGGGCTTCACACCCCTAGGCACCAGTTTATTTGGTCTAGGTTGGAGGTCCCAGCACCCATAAATTTTAAAGGCTCCCCAGCATTTCCTGAAGTTATGAAGACAGGGTTGAGACCCACTGGATTAGTTAGGTTGGATGGTCTGTAAAGTCCATTCTGCTCTCATATTCGAATATAGTAATATTTAACAGCAAACCCAGGCTTTCTGGTCTTTCATTCTTAGTAGTTTGGTTTTGTGCCAATGGATGAGTTATGGGAGCATGTGCTTCTGTCGCCATACCTGCCAACAGCAAGAGGTCTGCCTCTAAATATGTGTATTTGGACATCTCACTTGGTTTCTATGGACTGTTTCCTTATTTTTTCATTGAACTCAATTCTACCAATATCTGTTGGAAACTTTATACACAGCGGAATGGGAGGCTGCATGGAACTAGATGTAAAGATGGGCAGCCAACATTCCCTGCTATGATTCTTCCATTAAAGAACTCTGGCTTGCACTTCAGTTTTGTTATTGCTGTTCTTTCTTGAGATGATGCAAACGAAAGTTGGACATAAGTCCCGTGTGAGTTAAGCTGAGACTCAGTTGCTGAGGAAGTTTCTCCTTTACAGTCTGGGTGTGACCCGTTTGAGGATGATATGATGTCTCCACGGTGCCGCGGGCCCGGGCACCTCTTCTCTGACCACTGCACCATTCTTGTTTGATCACTCTGTCACCCCAGAACATGGCACCCGGTCTTTGGTCTCCAGTGGCTGCCCCAGTTCTTACCGTCCCGTCCGCATTCCAGCTGGGGGAGGGGAAGATCCTTCTTGGAAGAATGACTTGAAAATTGTGCAGTTCGTGTCTGTTTCCATCCCATTGACTTAGTGTGTGGACCCATCTTACTGCAAGGAGGCCATCTAGGTGCTTCCATTGTTTGGTTTTCTGGTAGTAATCCCTTATTTGTCACTTTCTACTTCCCTCTTTTTAAAATCACTGAAAATGTGTATTTGCATAAGTCTTTTGAGTAAGTAAATGGTCATTATTAAATGATGGTGATGGAAACAGCAGGAAAGAAATGAACATCCATAGAGTCATTGCTGGCAGCTGTTTGAGGGACGCTCTGAAGTGGTAGCGTTCTTCACCTGCAGACTTGTGTCTTACCTCTTCCTCTGATTAGCTGTGTGATTTCAGATATGTCACCTGACATTTGTGTCTTGGTTTCTTTATCTGGAAAAGAGAGTAATATTGTCTAACTCTCAAGGTTAAATGAACTCATGGACGTGAAAGTGTTTTGAAGATTGGAAAGCACAACACAGATACACAATGGGTGTTGTTTTAGTTGTTAGATGCTGCTTGGTGCCTTGTGTAGCAGCACGGCCTCCCACTGACAGAATCTTAAGTGCTTCTGTTCTGGAGCAGTTGCCGTGACCCTATTTCTGGACTCCAGGGACAGCCTGGTACCTCACTGCCTCCACCAGACTCTCCAGCTGGGGACGGGTCCCTGGCTAATTGCAGGTCCAGAAGGCAGGCCAGGTCACTACTTATACTTCTTAACTGCCTGTTAGCAAGCATGGAGTCCTTTTGGTTTTTCTTAGTTTTCTAATAGTAATATTCACTGGAGGTGTTAACAGAAATCCAGAGTTACAAGTTAATTTTCAGAAGCTCACACAGCAGAGTGCTCTGCGTGTTCATTGAATTGGAATTCATTTCCTCCTCTGAGTTTCCTTGTCTTCAGTGTCACTCTTCTGTAGCATCCTCTGCTTACTCATTCATTCACTCATCAAACATTTATTGAGGTCCTACTGTGTTCCGGGGACCGGGAATCAAAGGTGAATGAGGGACAGTTCTTACAGGTAAGTGACCTGGTGTCCTGGCACTTGGTAGGCTTCAGTACGTGTTCGTTGTTCCTGCCCCCATGTTGCTCAGTTAACTCGCTCCTGTGTCTTTGACTGTGTCCAGTAGAGATGGATGGTGCTGTATGCTCAGAACATCTGCAGCATAGGTGGTTTTCCAGCGGACACAGGACAGATATCTGGATTCACGTTGGTTTCATCAGAATGAGTAGAAATTGTAAAAATTCCATTCTATTTCCCAGCCCCAGCTTCACCTACAGACCATGATGATAGAGTATCTCAGCTTTTATCCTTCTTCCCATCCTTATCCATCCTTCACTGAAGTGTTTTAGACGTGAAGTTGAATAGAGAAGCATGGGGAATGGGCAAAAATCGCCGAACTCCTCATGCCACCTCTCCCACTTTAGCTTCTCAAAAGACATGATTGGAGGGCGCCATTGTTTTGGTAACCATACGCCAATTTTAAAGTCTTCTCCTCTTGTTACTTTCCTCCTCTTTGACGTTCTTCTCATTTTTCTTCCTTTTGTAGGCTGTCAGCCAGATGAAACAGCAAAAGTATTCGACAAAAGTCTCCTTCGGTTCACAAGACATACCTTTAGCACCAACACCATCCTACCATTCCACAGATGCCGACTTCCCAGACTATGGTATGATTCTTTCTCTGAGCAGAGTTGAATTGGCTCATCAAACCTTACAGAAGGAAGCGGATGGTGATGTTCTGCAAAGAGGGCTGGACCCCGAGTCAGGGAGCCTGGCTCGCATCCCTGCTCCACTCCCTTAGCTTTGGAACTTGGCCAGGTTACCACTTCCTGCGTCATTTTCCTCGTCTCCACCAGTGGGATTGCCTAGTGCTTACTGAACAGAAAACAGCCAGCACAAAAAAGGCCTCAGTAAATGCTGTTTGAATCTGAGGCTTGCAAATCATTCTCTAATCTCTCCAAAGGATTGTGTTTAGTTCATAAGTAATATCTCTTAGAAATCATAATGAACTAAATTGTTAGCTGTGCATATGTTGATGTAAGCTCTTTGAACACCGTTAATTTTCAGTGCTTGAAGAAATTGGTATTCACTTTCTCTCTTTGAATTCCTGGCTTGAATTATGCTGACTGGTAGTTGAAAATAGAACTTCAAAATGAATAATGAGTATTTCCATTTTGCTTTTATGTAATATAAGTTTTAAAAAAATGTACTATTTAAAACACCATGCTTACCAATGGCAAAGCATAATCCTGCATGAATTTAGCAAGGCTGACACCTTTCTGGTATGGTCCCTTATGTACTTTTTCATAAATACTCATAAAAACTTTAGCAAGCGGGTACTATTCTAAAGCACTGGAGTTTACTAACATACTCGCTGAATGTGGTCAGCAACCTTGGACCCCTGGGTCAAATTTGGCCTACCACCTGTTTTTATATTGTCTGCAAGCTAAAAATTCTTTTCATTTTTAAAAGGTTGAAAAAAATCAAAAGAATAGTTAATGAAGATTATGTGAAGTTCAGATTTCAGTGTCTATAAGTAAAGTTTTATTGGGATACTCGTTTGCTTACTTTCACACTGTAATGGTAGAATTGAGTAGTTGCAACAGAGCACATGTGGCCTGTAAAGCCCAAAATATTTACTGCCTGGCCTTTTACTGAAAAGGTTTGCAGACCTCAATGTCGACTAATGGGTTTTGATAATATGTATCACATATTTATACCTTGATAACAGAAATGCATCCTCTTACAATTTAATCTGTGGAAATTTCGCTCATTCAGTCATCCACTCACCAGACATCTAACTAGGGGCTTGGCACGAGTCAGGATGGGGCTGGATTCTGTGAGAGAAGTAAATACCTGACTCAGGACGGCTGGGGTGAGACAGAAGAGGAGGGAAAGGAAGCCATCTCCAGTATCTCTTACTCATATTCTCTCTCCTCACTGAAGACTGAACCAGTCATTTACAAAAGGAGGATAAACCTTTTGAAGCATCCATGAAATCCTGCCACTATTGTACATTGTTTTTACTGTAAATCAATGGAAAAGGTAGCATGAAATATATGTGCTGCAAAAATATCTAGAGACAAATTAGGTTCACAATTTAATATTCTGCTTCTAATATGGCATTTGTTATTGTTGCCGAGGTTGTCACTAGATTTCTCATTCTTGACCAGGAAGCCGTTAGGTGAATAAATCCCACGTGGTCAGGAACAGCCGCGTGGATGCCAGACCCTGGGTGGGGGCCTCCCGGTGTTCACTGAGTTCCTCTGACAGCCCATCAGACAGTGACCCGCGCTTTTCTATGAGAAGTGAGCCTCACTTTCACCCGCCTGTTCATTTCCTTCTTGGGGACTCAAAGCCACTTCTGCGGCACTCAAAACCTGTGCCCTTCGTCATGAAGACCGTAGTTACTGCGCGTCAGAGCAGGATCCTCACGGGCTGACCTACAGCCCGTTTCCCTTTGTTCTATACCAGGGATTGGCAGACTTTTTCTGTAAAGGGCCGGATGGCAAATATTTAAGGCTTGTAGGCTGTGTGGTCACCGTTGCTGCTACTCGACTCTGCTGTCGTGGCGCAACAGCAGCCGCAGACTAGATGAAAGTGGATTAGCGGGGCTGTGTTCCAATTCGACTTTATTTATGGACATTGAAATGGGAATTTCCTGTAATTTTCACGTCTTGAAATACTATTTTCCTTTTGATTTTTTTTTTTTCAACCTTTCGAAGACGTGAAAACCATTGCTGGCCCGCGGGCCATGGTGGGCCGGCCCTCCTGTGCTACTAGGTTCAGTGAGCTTCCTGGCTCTCCCCTTGGCCTGTGCACTCGCCGCAGCTGACCAGCAGGTGGCGCCCTCTGTGCCCAGCCCTTCTCCATTACGTCACAAGGGAGGAACCAGTTGTGAACCAGAACTCCGTGGTCAAACTCAGTTACCAGGAAAGATGACATTCGCTGGAGACGTTATTTGCATAAGATTCTCCTGAAGCTGATGTTCTGAATGTTTTGATTATTTAATAGTTAGGTTCAGTTACCTGGAAAATGCACATAGGTAGAATTTATGCTAAATGAGTATTATTAAACATCTTTCTTAGCCTGTAAATACTTTTTTCCCAGTTTTTAGAAAAAACCCAGTCTAAAACAATGATTTAAAAAAGTAAACCTTTGTAAAAAAGCAACAACGTTAACAACCTTTTCAGTTATGGACCCAGCAATTAATTCTTGAATGTTATGTTTATAACACTTTTTCTTTTCCTTGCTGAGTAAGATTGGCCCTGGGCTAACATCTGTGCCCATCTTCCTCTATTTTGTGTGTGGGATGCCTGCCACAGCATGGCTTGATAAGCAGTGCGTAGGTCCCCGCCTGGGACCTGAACCCGCGAACTCTGGGCCACCAAAGCAGAGCACACGAACTTAACTACTACACCACTGGGCCAGCCCCACATTTTTTTTTTACTATGTATATATTTGGGGATAATTTTTAGGTAATTATTATTTTCAGTTACATCAGACTTTATTGATTAAATCCTTTATACATCTTAATTCCTGTGATAGGCACCAACTGAAAGTATTGAAGCACTGTTTCTTAACTGGTATTTTATAACTATAACTCAGAATCTTCCGTCATGCCTGTCTTTATTCTCACTGTAATCTATGTATGAACTTAATCATTCAATCATCTTAAATTTCTCCATCCCAGTTTTCATGGTGTATTTTAGGATTTAAAATTTTCAACTATGCATAAAATGGATGATTTTGGAAAGGGGAGCAGTTTATTGTTTTAATCTCAAAGGGTGGTAGGAGTGTCACATTTCATCCCTGGTGAATGGGCAGTGATGACGCAGCTTTTCTGTTGTGGTGCTTGGCGGGAGGAGGGAAAGGGCACACACGGGCAGACCCTGCCCTCTGCGAGGTCTGGGGCGCACAAGCTGAGCTGCGCCCCTGCCTGCCGGTCACTCTGTTCCCTCCCTCTCCAGGTGGTTCCCAGGCTCCTTTGTCAATGGACCCTGCCACGTGTCCCATTGTCCCCGGCCAGGAGATGATTATAGAAATATCCAAGGGACGCTCAGGGCTTGGTCTCAGCATCGTGGGAGGAAAAGACACCCCCTTGGTAAGTTTCTGGAAGTGAGGTGTATCCACTGTCACACGGGTAGTTGTTGAGCCTCGTTATGGCCCGTGTCGCGTCTGTGGAAGACTTGGCTTTTCCACGGTGTGGAAGAGCATGAGTGTGAACACACGTGCACCCACAGTGCGGCCGGCTCTCAGGTGTTTTCTCCGGATGATATTCACTGGGGTTTTCTCCATCCTATAGGTGCTTGTTAGACCAGCAACATCATAAGAGCATTTAGAAATATTACAACAGGCTTTAGGACGGCGCCTGGCACATCTCAAGTGTGAAATAAGTACGAACTATCATCATCACCATCATTTAGTGGAATGCTACGTAAAAGTACACCGTACATCAACTATTCCAGCCCAACAATTTAGGCTTTGCTTTATTCTCACCATGTTCACGTCCATGCATAATTTTTTTAGAAATTGGTCTAGAATGTTAGTTTTTGCTGGGATGATGGATCTTTGATTATTTGGTACATTTTGATTGTCACTAATCAATAGGGCCATTAAAATGTAAAACTTCTTGGGTTTTGATTTACTCAAAATGGGGTTAATCAATGCATAAATATTTGAATGGGTAATACATGCACATTATACAAGTTAAATTGACGTGAGAGGATATAAAGTGAAAAACAAACCTCCCTCCTATCCTTCTGCCCTGCTCTGCCCTCCACCCACCCCCACCCCCGGCCTCTCCCTACAGTCACCCTTATTAACGCAAATGTTAATTCATATTCATATAGGAATGAATGTATTTAGTAAGGAGTAAATTGTACTTGCCAGGTTTACAGATAAAACAAGTACAGTATGATCAGTAAAATGATTTTTTCCATTTTGGGCGGGAACGTAATGTTTCTGTGTTAGTACCGCTGGGGCAGGGAGGGCCTGTTCTGTTTTTCTGTAAGAAGCGTTAGTCCCCGACACACTCGGCAGCTCGGCAACAGCGTTTGCTGCAGAACCTGGGTCAGTGCCCCCCGACGGGTCCTGGTCCTGGTCCTGTTCCTGGTCCTTCACTCCGCTCCTGCCCGGCCTGCTCCGGAGAGTCCCGCTGCTGAGTTCCGTCCCAGCAGGAGCCGCTGAACCTGAATGTGCTCGGAGGCTGCTGCTCGTTTGTTAGAGGATCCACTGTCCTTCAGCTTGATTCCAGTTCTGGTGAAACTTCCCCAGAGTCCAGGCTAATTTATTTCCTGAAGTGGTCTCTTTGGCCGTGCAAGCAGGGACTGCGTGTGGCCTCCCGCATACAGTGTGAGGTCGTCAGCCTGGTGGGACTGGGGCACCTGGAGGTAACGCGCTCAGCAGCGCTGTTCGCTCCAGCTCTCTCCTGGGCCGTGGCCTCCCTAAGGCCCCGGAGCTTCTCTGCATCTCTCGTGGTCTGGCTTGGAATGCTATCTGTTCAGTTTTCGTCCCTGAGGAAAGGGGCACACTCTTCCTTAGACGTTTCCCTTCAAGTGGTTTGGTCTAGGCTGTATTTTTAAATCGTATTTTTAATAATGCCTTCTAATCGTATGTGCTCTGGTCCGTGAGCAGTTCATAGAAACACTGGCCAGCCGGCCAGCCAGTTCCTACTGAATGAGGAGGAAACGCACCGCCCACGTAGGACGAGACCAGACCCTGTTCCCCCGACCTGCACGGGCGTTCCAGCCGCTCAGACTCTGCTCCCCTCCCCAAGGACAAGATTCTGTACCTGCTCCAGTCCCCCTCCTGAGGAGGTCTTCCCTGGCTCCTCCAGCTTCCATGATCTCCCCTCAGCTGAACGTGGAGCTGATGGCAGCCACTCCTCTGTCAGCTCTCGCTCTTGCTTTCTCTCACTCCTTCACCAGTCCTCTGGAGTCTGTTTCCTGATCTGGAAACAGGGATCGTCACACCTTGTAGAGTAGCGAGGAGGGCCAGAGAGGTGACCTGAATACAGTGCTTAGCCTCGTCCTAGACATAGTAGGAAGTTGCTCGTGACGCATACCTTCCCCAAGCTTGTTTCCACATGTGCAACCTAATAACCCTGACTCACCGGGTGATGGTGAAAATCAGAGACTCCATAAACATTAGGAAATTTTTTACATATATACACATGTATGTAATTGTCACACTAAGGCCATTGGGGTGGTTTCCAGAAACTACTGCTTGACCCTGAACGTTGGGGGTATCTCCCTCCCAGGGCCTGTCTCCTCATTTCCCCAAAGAGATGTTCCCCAGTATTAAGTAAATAAAATTTGAATAAATAAAGCTATATTTGAAATGGGCCAGAGAAATTACATTTTGAGACAATTCTGTCGTGAATTCTTTCATAAAGGAAAAGTAACCCTCTGATTCATTTTTTGTAGATAAAGTCTCTTTATCCTGCTTAAAATAAGGCAGACCTAGATTTCCCAGAGGAAATCAGAAGAGTTTAATCGGCGTGTCCAGCCTACCTGAATGAGTTTGTTAGTTGATTTTTTTTTGCTTTTGTGGTGTTAATCTGAGTTTGCTTTGTGTGGTGGTGGGAAGCTGAACAGGATGTGCCCGCGCAGCTCTTGGGTCTTTGATATCGCCGACATTCGTGCTGCTGGCCGCCGGCCTGGGTGCCGCCCCCGCCTCCTGGGTGTGAGGCTGTTTGCTGAAGACCACCCGGCTTCTCTTGCCACCGTGAGGTGGCCAAAACATTCTTTAACAGCATCTCGAGGTTCATAATATGTCACTCTGCCTTTTGAGACTGTAAACCCCATTGTCCTTGGAAGGATAAGCACCACTTAATAGGAAATGGGGCACAGCTTGTTTTCCTAACCTCGGGTCCCCCCCAGGAGCTGTAAGTTAGATACACAGGCGCGTCGTCGGGTGAGGCGAAACAGCAGGGGTGGAAGGTGCTTGAACAAATAGAACCATTGTCTACCACAATGAAGATCTTCCTTTTTCCCCTCCAAGTTTTGAGGAGGAGCAAGCAGCCTAATTGACACTCCAGGTCCCCTGTCCAGTCAGATGTTGGGACTGCCTCCACCAGAGGAAGCCAGAGAACAGAGAGGGGAGCATCTGAAAGGACAGTGGACAGTGGTGGGACCCACGGCCCAGGTCCTCTGCACTTGGCTCTGCACGTTTGGTCGCGTGGCGCATCCTCACTTCAGCTCTGGTGCTGGGAAGGAGCATCCTGAATGCTGGTGACCCTCCCCTTTAGGCCTCCTGGGCCCTCTTTGCTGTGTGTCCAGTGGATATTTTTGCTGTCTTTAGAGGAATTAAGCCTCTGGGACTTGGTCTTGACCCCACGTCAGTCCCGCCTGCTGTAAATAGTGTCTCTGGAGCCAAGATAGATGGTGTCTGAGATCTCGGAGGGAGCTCTCACTTAGCATCCCGTTGTACCTGCAGCCAGGCTCCTAAACAGACCTTATGAAATACCGAGATAATGCGGGTGAGCCTCTTGGGAAGGTGGTGAGCACACCTGGCCCCAGTGACAAACTTCTGCCTCCGTTTTCGTCTTGTGATGTGCTCCCAGGTCTGTTCTTGGGGAATGTGGCTCTTCTGTGATAGGTGGCATATATCTGCTCAAAGGCTGCGCTCTGTACACAGGAAACCAGACAAAGCACATTGCATAAAAAAGAAAGTATATTAATACATATTTTTTATTTCCTTCCATCCATCCATCCATCCATCCTGTCTCCCCGCTTCCTTTGGTCTTGGAGTGGTAATTTGCATGAAATCTTGCAGGTCAGAGGACTCAGCATATTCTGCCAAATGAAGGACCGAGGACCCTTACCTCTTGTGATGCTTGCACCATATTCCTTAAGCCTCTCCCTGAATCCCTTGGTGTCCCCTTCTCAGAAATGTTTGCTTGCTGGTTAGAAGTTTTATCTCGTGTCCTCAGAGGAAGTAAAATGTAGCTCTCCAGTGTCATCTGTTGGGGTTATTTTATTATCAGCCTTGGGAATTCTAGAGAAGAGAAAGAAAAACTTAAGAAATAAATCTTTTATCTTAGAATATCAGCAGATGTGAACTGTTCTTGGGACTGAGCAGATGAAGTGGAGAAAGAATGAGGAAGGGTTCCCAGGACCCTCACCCGATGCATCTTCCTGTCTCTGGGTGCCATCGCCGAAGGTCCTAGACTGTGGACGGTGTGTTCTACCACACCCAGCAGGCAGCCTGGCAGGGGAGTGATGCTGGTCCTGGGGCATCAGAATCCCAGACCTTTAACCCGTGGGGCCTTGGACAAGCAACTGAACCCTTCTAAGTTAAATCTGCTTCTTTCTTCCTTTATCCAATAGTGGTGATGACAAAATCGACCTCTTCAGGTTGCATGTGGATTAATTAAGATAAACTTTTCCCAGTGCCTGTCTATACTGAGTTCACCTATTATTAATTATTATTAAACATTTGTATTAAGGTAGATCCTTAGCTCCCTTCATCTGTGTGTCTTTGGTATGTTACCTGCACCCTGGGAAATGTGACTTTGTTCCTAGATAATTAGACTTTTTTTCAGCATCAAACTTTTAAAAAGTGATTCAGGCACTATTCTTAATATGTAATTAGTATTTAATTTAATTTAATCCTCACAACAATCCTTTAGGGGAGGAAGTAGGACTATCCCCATTTTACAGATGAGGAAACTGAGGCACAGGTAAGTTAGGTAACTTCTCCCAGGACATAATACTAGCAGCTGGTCCAGCTGGGGTTTAATCAGACACTCGGATTCCAAAACCACACTATTTGGGCCCCTTTTCTGGCATTACCATTATGTGTCCTCAACCTCCACGTGTAAAAGGGAGTCACCCATCTCACCCCCAGACCCTGAGCTCCCCAAGAAGAGAGCTGTTTTATTTTGTGTCTTTAGAGCCCCGTAAAGTGCCTTGCACACTGAAAACCGTGACTTTATCCAGCCCCTTGCGCCATTCAGAACCCCAGCCGTGCGGGGTTCCTTCACTTCCGCTGATGAGCCGGTTCCCACCCGATGCACGTCCTGTTGGAGCTGTCCGGAGTGCATCTCTGGTCAGTGTTCACTGCACCTGGAGTGTCCCCTTCATCTCTGGGCGTGATTATGTGGCTGATGAGAACGCTGTTGAAACCACGTCGTTTTTGGAAGAATTGAACATGTTGGTAACGGGAAGACCAGAAATGACTTTCTGTAAACATGTAAGGTTATCTTATTGTGGATGGAGGATAAGAACTATTCAGGTGCTCCCATGGGGCTCAGTGAATAACAGATTTCACGTTATTGTAAGGAAAAACCTCCTAAGCATCAGCTGGCCAGAGGTGGAAGGACCTGCCTGGGGAGAGTGCCCATCTCGAGAGAGATGTTGACAAGGGCAGGAAGCCGCTCTGCGAGGATGCTGTTATTAGGCTTTGTTTTGTAATAGGGGAGGGACATTTACATTTATGACTCTCTTCTTCGAGATGATGGTAGTATAAGAAAACTCATCTCTCTCTCCATTTCCATCTCACAAATTTCTTAAAACTTCCAAGTCTCGATTTTTGTAAACTAGAGAATAAGGCCTAATTATTGTGTTTTGTTTTGTGGAAGCTAGTAATTGTTATCAGTTTTGGAGAGGAGGGAGCATAAATCTAAGCCGTAATTGCTATACTTGGATTGTTCTTCTGGGTCTGGAGGAAGCTTGTCTCTTTGCAAGAGGAAACAGTTGGACTAGGGCTTTTTCATTTGTCTTTGTGTTCTTGGTACCGTCCGATTGTAAATGAAGTCAGGGTTCCCAGGACAGATTGTCAAACTCAGATATTCTTAAGATGAAAAAGGCCTGAGAATGTCAGCTTCAGAATCTTGTCATATCTCTCCAAGTTTCAAACCTGTATTTTTTTCGCCACCTGATTTCAGACCAGTTTAATTCATTCTTATTAAACAGGAGTTCTATAGGGCAGGTAGCAAGAAGGTAGGACTCTCTCACTTGGACAGTTTGTGGCAAAGTTCATCCATCGAGAAACTGAAGTGCAGAATACCTGTCCCTTAGCTGTAACTGTACGTCTGGTTCCAGAGTGACCTCATTTAACCCTTCACCATGTTGCGTGCTGTGGTGCAGACTGCTTCTGACCATTTAGATATAGGACGCAGCAAGTCAAGCCACTAGGTATTTTTAAAGTGAGCAGGATGGAAAGCTATTTTACATTTGAGTAAGTGTTTTATTCTGCCGTTCCCCTTCAGATGAACTCTGCAGTCTGTTTCATGAGGAGTGTGGTTTGTTTTGGCATGCAATCCCCCAAAGACAAGCTCCTTTTATCGTTATTGCTTAAGTCATCTATTTTTACACAAAACATCATATTACCTTAGTTTTATTTTAAAATCAAAGCTGAGCTTGCGAGAAGTCTATGAATCACACTGAAAGAATGTTAACGAATAGTACCTCTGAATTTCCAGATTTGGGCATTTCTGATCTTAAAGAATATGACTGTAAGCAAAAATATTATGCAAGCTGAGTAAAATTTTGATAAATGAAGACCAGATGGAACTATAGGGACTTATAAAATATAATGCAAATATTGTCCCGTTTCCATAAAATAAGTCTGTATTTCAGTATGAAAAATTATATTCATAATGATGAGCATCAACTTTTTTTTAAATCAGAGTTGGCAGGGGAACTCAATTTTAAGTAAATATAAAATAGTTTATTTTTTGAGCTTGAGAAGAGAAAGTTTTTCAGAGTCTTAAAATGTGAAACATTTTTATATATCACAGCAATTCTTATGTTAGCTGTTTTATTGCTGTGATTTTCATTCCACATTTTAGTTACCGGTAAATAGTGTGCAAGAGTTTGCAGTCCCTGAGTTTGTTTTAGGATAGCTTACATAGTCCATTGACTTAACACATGCGTATGCGCACACACACACACACATTACTTCTTCCTGTGTGACTGATCATTTAGTCTTACTTTTACTTTTATGTCAAAACAACCTCTACATCTGTTGCTGATTTAATGCTCGTTTATGTGTATATAGTTTATTACCTGGGAATATTTGAGGATTCCAGAATAATACGTACTGCACATTGTGCTCCACTCTCCCTGTTTGCAGGGTTTGGTAGGTGCAGATCCTCGTACCCTCCCCCAGCGTGTTAAAACAGATGGAAAAATTGAGACTAGGGTATGTAGATTCTCTCTATTCCTTTTGTAGCAGAGTTTTATGGGGATTAATTGAAGTCTTGACTATGTTCTGAGATTCTTAGAAAGCCTGTGTAGTGAACCCTAATTTATTAGCAAGCAGAGTAGAATATCCAGATGCTAAAAACTGTGGTCCCAAGTCTGACAGATAAGTTCCTCTGACTGTTGCTGACGTCCCTGTACAGCTATGGCCCCTTCAGGTTTCTGAACAGAAGTGATTGTATATTCAACCTGTGGAGTTGGCAAGCAAGACTATATCAGTCTGACAAATATTGTATTTCTTCTAAAGTAATCATCTATTATTGTATCCATGGTGTGAAAGCAGTACATTAAATGTACACTTGACCATGAGACTCATGTAAAAAGGAGAAAAAAATCATCTTAGAATAAAGGAAATATTGTATTTATTGACTACATTCTGCCTCAGGTCCTGCATGTTCTTCTGAGATATTGGAATTAAGTAGCCTCTTGACCTTTTGTTTTTCATGAATCCGTGAGGCTGTGCCGAGTATCTTGTGCATCAAAGAAGAGAAAGTTCTTGGTCTGAAGGTGGGGAAGATTAGCAACTTCTCAACTTGTTTCGAACCATCTTTGCATTTTACCTTTGTGATTAGTTCAAAAAGTATAGATCCACAAGACACACTGAGTGTATATGTAACAACTCACACCGCAGCATAAGGAAAACGCCTTCACCCTTGGGTTGATCAGCCCGCCGCCCCGCTGTGGCGAGGGCAGCTGAGCTGCCTCTTCGACATGAGTCCTGCCGTCCGATTGTAGGTGGCGTCTGTCTGCATTTCAACTTTGTCACCGTTCACATTCGGCGTCCCTGTTCTGTTGTGGTGAAACATCACCAGGAAAAGCAGCAGTGGAAGTCCAGTCAGTTCTCATTGCTCGTGTGGCTCTGTTCTAGGAAGCCTCAGAAACCCGAATTAGTGAATGCTGAACCGTCGCATCTGGGGGAAATGTAGAGTAGATTCCTTCGAGCCTCTGGTCACAGCATTTCAACAGCCAATAGATACATAATCTTGTTTTATGTGTGTTTCTGTTTAAAGATCCTTTATTTAATATGTATTGTTGATTCATTAACATTGAACTCATAGGCAGCAGCCCTGTAACTCATAACTAGAAGAAGCCTATCTAACACACGTATTTCTTCTGTAAGGCACATCACAGCCCTCTTGTGCTTAGGAACATTAGAACTTCAGCCCTGTGCTTGGGGGCCATTTTAAACGATAAAATCACCAACAAAAAGCACAAAAATGCAAAACACATGGCACTAAATAGACCACGAAAAGGACATTTGTTTACAGTATGAGAGCTGAAACAAAGGCAAAAATGTCGCCTTTTTCTACCTCAGCTGAGAACAAGTGAATTGGGCAACTTAAAGTTTTACTCTGCACATATCTGCAAATGACCACGAAAGCACCAGGAGCATTGATTTTGGGGAGTAGGCAAATACGCAGATGTGGAATCCACGAACCGTGAGGATTGACTGTACTTAACCACAACAGGAAAGTCTCAATCTCAGGGGACAGGACTCCTGGAGTCAGGCTTAGGTCTTGTTGGTGTTCAGATAGTTCCTTGGACTCAGCCGTGAGCGGTCCATGACTTGAGAAAGAATAATCTAAAATATCCTTATAGCATCATCTTTCTTGAAAAGAAGCAATCGGTTATGTTCTGGGATGACCATGATAAGAGGAAAATTAGAAACTAACACGTGGACCAAGACTGGTGTCACTTGTCCTTCGAGTCATGAACTTTGATCACTCTGATGTGTGTATTCCTTCCTGTATGTACCAGATATGCGCCTTGAACCTTAGATATATGTGTATTAGGAGCCCTCAGTAGCAGTTATTCAGCATCTGTTTGGCTGACACTGCTTCACATTACATACATAATCTTATTTCATCCTCAAATCCTAGGAGGTAGGGTTTATTAGTTCCGTTTTACAGAGGCAGAAACACTGGCTCAGGGGCATTAAATAACTTAGCAGAAATATCACAAAGCTCCAGGAAGTGGTAGAGCTAAAATCTGAACAGTGCTCTTCCCACCGTACACTGCCGCCTCCCCTTGTTTACAGGCTGGAACATTCCTCTGCCAACTTGATAGAGTCTGTAGTAGGTTAAAATTGACCATAAGTTTTGTGCAGCTCTTTCCAGATTGCTTGAATTTGAGCTTGCCCATTGACTTGCTCTGACCCCTAGTAGTGGAAGTGGCGCTGTGGGACTTCCATGCTTTGGCCTGGAGAGGCCTTGTACTTCAGCTCTTGCCCTTCTGAGACACTGCCAGCTGGCAAGCAGGCCTAGCTGGCCTCCTGGAGGATGACACATCACACGGAGAGAGGGCCCAGCCGTCCCAATGAGGCCCCAGGCGTGAGAGTAAGGCCGTCCAGGATACAACCAGCCAGGCCCACCTGCCTGCAGACTTGTGAGAGCCCATCTGAACAACGTAGAGCAGAAGAACTGCCCAGCTGAGCCCAGCCCAAATTGCCAACCCACAGAATTATGAGCAAACAGATGGTTGGTTTTTGTTTTAAGCCACGAAGTTCTGCAGCAAAAGATAACTTAATACGGAGTCTGACGCAGCCCTATGTCTTTCTCATCTCTCAGCCTCTGGGAGTTGGGATTCTTCTGGTCTGCTGTTTGAAGGAGGTCTTATTCCTAGGCAGGGCCTAAGCATCTGTGTCAAACAGTTGGCTCTCTCTGCTTCATTTTGCACAATATATGGGTTCATAGAAGTCGGAAACTTTAGAGCCGGGACGGCTTTACAAGTCGTTAGCTCAGCTCTGTGCTTTACCGACGTTCGGTGTCGTGAACACAGTGGTCCATGCAGCACCACCTGCGAGGCTGGCTCCCTGCAGAGCTGTCAGGAGATGGATCTCCTCTCCCTCCCGGTCCTGGGTCCTTCTTCCACGCCCTACTGCACCGGATTTTCAAATGACGTTCTCATTGAAATATGATAGGGAAGCTTGGTTTTTAAAGAACTTGGTCACAAAGGATTTGGGACAGAAACGAGTTGTGTCCTCAGGCCCTCATCCCTTTATTTATATAAACACAGTTTGAGCCTTTCAACTTTGCTCATAGTGAGATGTCCTTCAACAGTTTTAACCCGGCACTTTCTTTTTAAACTCTGTAACTGCAGTAGACATCGCAAATCGGGAACGTAATTCATCTGCGTTGTTTTTCAGTGTGGACTTGAGTGTGGTTTGGGTTTGCACAGCCTTGGACTGAGGGTTTTACTACCCTACTGTATCATCGCCCCTCATGAGAAAGTCGTCTGCTGCGTAGAAGGCGTGTCTGTAGGATTTCTGGACAGTGACGACCACAGGGGGGAGTGCTATTAAATGATGTTTCAAAATAGCGTTGCTCCTCCAAGGCCACAGAGCTGAACCATGGTTTCGTCCAGAGGAAAAAATGCTGCCATTTTGTGTACAGTATTTTTAATACTTCTTTTGGTCCTCATGGGTTTTCTTGTTAGGAGGAATTTTTCCCGTAAAGCAGGGAAATAAGACATAACACTCTTTGGGTCACTGGTGTGTTTCCCACCTAAATGTGAAATTTAATGTGTAACCTTTCTGTAGTTAAAATGTCCCCTAGGATTTTTTTGTGGAGAACGGGGTGGGGACTTTTATGATTATAGCAAAGGTTGGGTTTAATTCCAGAGTGATCCAAATTAAGTAAAACATGCCTACAAGCAGTAAAATTAAGCCATATTATGCATGGTCCTTTATAGTAATATCTACCATATAATTCTTTATCAAAGATTTGTCCTAAAAATGCTTGTTAAAACAATCCACTGAATATCTAGAAATGTAAACTATAAAATCTGATTCTGTGGAAATAGTTGACCCACAGAGGGTGCTCACTGATATCCTCAGTCCACAGGAGACCTTGAGTTAATTTTTCTAACACATGGCTTCTGTAGTGTTATGGGCCTGTTGTGACAACAATAAAATTGCCTCTTGCTGCATGACTAGTGTGTTTATGAGTTACTCTATCTACTTGTTGGCAGCTTGAACAGTAAAGAAAATAGTGATTGATGGGCTGAAGTGTCTAATGACTTTGCCTCAGTCTGCGGTACATGACTGCATATTGTGAAATTCTTTCCCAGCAATTCAGAGCTTAAATCCCCCTGGAGGAGTTTGTGATTTTTGTGGGGCTCAGTGATAATTAAGTCCCTCATACTTGGCTCCTTTAAATTGCTCTCTGAGCTAAGGTAAATCCTCCGGAAACTCAGATGAATTGAATATCCATGTGTGAGGGGTATTTGGGTTGTGTATCACCAATATTTTACCATCAGAAGATTGGTTGGGTTAGGGTGAGATTATGACATACTAACCTCACCAGCCTCCTCTTTCTGGGTCATTTTATGCTTTTTTCTATCTCCAACCAAGTTTTTGGTAATCGTTTAGCAGACACTTATAGCCGAGAGCCTACTCTGGGCTCGGCACCAGGATGCAAAGAGGAGTTGGAAGCAGCCCGCGTCCAGAAGGGTTCCACTGAGGGTGGGAGGTTGTACAGGACCTAAATCCATGAACAAGCTCTTGTGATACTGTGATAAGTTCGGTGACCCCAGGAGATGGAGCAGTGGCCCACAGGAAGGGCTGAGCAACTTCACGGGGGAGAGAGTCAGAGAGGGTTTCATAGAAGAGGTGGCACTTGGCTGGCTGCAGTAGAGCTTCACGAACAGAGGAGGTAGCAGATAAAAGAGGGCATCACCTTCAAGCATTTGGAGCCCTTCTTACTTTCCAAATATAAAGAGAATATCTCTGCAAAACTTCACAAGACACTTGGTACTCCTGGTTCTAGTTCGGAAACTGGTGGCTGACGGACGGGTGCTGGAGAGACACTTCTCAGTGTGGACTCTTCTGAGTCTAGCGGCATGTGCGTGTATTTTCTGTATTTACAATAAATGCTATTCTTCTAGAATGGAGACATTAAGACGGTGGTCCCTTAAACAGTACGATGAGTCTGCTGTTCAGCTACTTCTTCCTGCGTGTGCTTTTGTTCATGTTACCCCTGATTGGGGAATAAGGGAATTTTCCTCAGTTTAAACGTGTCTCAGATGTAGGCTGGTGAGGGAGAAGTTTTTAAGCAGAAGACTTTTCCTACATCTCTGAAATCCTGCCTGACCCTCTGATTAGGGAAAACCCAATATTTGAGAAATTCTCCAGCTCACTAATCAAATTCTTTCCTGGCTCTAGAGCTGGCAAGTCAAATGAGTAACTTAGTGTCCAGAGGGAAATTGTTGGTCTTGTCTCAGGCGGTCAGTAAACAGAACATCTTACTTAAATTTCTATCGTCCTAGTGAAAGTCGCACAACTACCAACAGGAAGTTAGTTTTGATTGTATGTCAGTCTTGGTCAGAAATCTGTTCTTGGACTGAATGACTTTTAAACATCAATTTATCACTTGTATCTATTATAATGTTTTATATTTGCTCCTGTGGAAAAAATCATTCAGTGAATAACATGGGTGCACAGAAATAGGACTGAAAAGATGTAAGGAAGGAAGAAGGAAAGAGACGAGAATAACAGACGGAATTAAGAGAGAGACCATGTTGGGTGGGGAGAGGGCCTGCCCCTCATCTGTGTGGAGTGCAAAGCCCTGATCGGGTACCAGCGCCGAAGGGAGGTCCATGGACCACCACCCCATCTCGCTCAGCCAGGGGCTTCAATGTCCGCTTCCACGAGTCGTCTGTGTGTTTACGCTGTATAAAACGATCAGCTCGTGTCCTCAAGGATTTTGCTGTGGAGTTGAGGAGACAATATTTCAAGAGAATTGATGCCATATGGAAAATCCCAAGTTAGCTTTTATACAAGTGCAAAATAAAATGTTCAAAACCAACAAGAAGCTTGCTATAGCAATAGGAACACAGGCTCTGGTGTTATTAAAAGTCAGAGTTGGAATTTCATCTTTCCTACTTAGAAGCCACACAGACGTGGTCAAGTGTCTCTGTGTCCCCAACTGTAAACAAGACTAATCATGCTGAACTTGCTTAGTTCTTATGCGAATTAAGTGGCACAGAGGGGAAGTGTGTGGCATCTTTGGCACATAGATGTTGAATAAATGAGAGGTTATTGCTTCCTTCCTGTGTGCTGGCACTGTGCATAAAGCCTCGTGTATAGATAATATTGTTAAAACCATGTAAAAATGAGGGCACTCAGGCCTGGAGAGGTTACCAGTCTTCCCAAGGCCCCTGGCCAGAAATAGTGGGGCCAGGATTTGGACGGAGAAGTCTGCCTCCAGAGGCTCATGGTTGTTCATCTCACAGCCTCCCCTCAGCGTAAGCCGGCAACCACCCACGGGGAGATGACCAATAGCCTGTTTCCGGGATCCACGAGCTTTAGAAGTTGGTAGACGGAGTCGCAGAGGTGTTCTGGGGCAAAGGAATGTTATTTAGATACGCAGAGATGGAGGGGGCTGGTGGGAGAAGGCGCTCAGCTGTGCCAGCCAGCAGCGTTGCTTGAACAGCCCCAGAGCGTTACAACTCAGGAGGATACACAATGAGGAGATGGGTCGTGTGTATCATCAACTCCAAATTTTTTATTTAATGTAATAAGTCATTCTTTCATTGATGACCCATTATTTCATCTAACCATGATTTTTTCAAAGCAAGAAAGAAGTAAATTTTTAATGTAGCCTTATCAAATAGATGCTTAATATATCCCAATCCAGTATCTTTTTTACTGTTCTTTCCTACCCTATGAACTACATAAGTCTTGAAAAATAAGTCAAATCCATTTTTCTTTTCAATTCACCAGCACACATTTCTAAATTAACTGTTGGTCCCCACCTCTCACCTCTGTCGCCCCCGGTTAAGGCAGCTGTCCAGAACCACAGCTGCACAGGACACTTCCAGCACACACGGGCACATGGTAAGAAATGTGGCCTTTTCTGTGACAGGTCAGAGCGTCTCATGTTTTCTTGTATTTTCACTGGTAACTTTAAGAGAAATCACAGCAGTAGTCAAGCAAAAGGGAAAAAATGGGAGTTTCTCATACAGAAAGACTTGTGGACAAAACCATATCATTGGTAGTGAGTTAAGCATTTATCTGAGACTATTAACAGTAGATTTCTCTTATGTGTGATAGTTCACTGAGCACCCAGAACGTGGCTAAGAGTTTTGGATTCAGGCAACTTTTATGGAATAAAAACTCCATGAGGCTTTTTCTTCCTTTGGAGCATGCATGGAGAGAAATTTCCCACTAGATTTTTGTAATGTTCCCAGATCAGCAGAGTTCATGCTGAAAATGAATCTCTGTGAAAACCACGTGTGGTACGAGTTCAGTCTGATTCTCCCAATCCAGTGAAGATGGGGTGTTTGGCCACCAAACTCTGCAAATCGGCATTATTACACCAGGAGCTTGCATTTGTCTCTCCCTGCACTTCTGTCGTGAAAATGGCCCTTGGGGTCATCTCAGCCGTGTGGCTGGGATCGCCTCCAGCCACTGACCCAGCAAGTTTCCTCAAAATGATTCCCCTGAAACAGTTCAGAGAAAGAAACTCTTGGCAGTGTAAATGCTCCCTGGGTCTGGAAATTTCACAAGTCAGAGTTAAAACAAAGAATGGTCTAAATCTATTGCTGATACAGAATCTGAACTGTAAATTGTCTGGATCAAGGAATGGGGCTCCCTCTCTAATTGCTATAATCAAGAATGTTTTCAGAACTGTGTGTGCTAAAATGAGACCATTTAATATTGTAAAGACATCGGAATCCAGGTGGGTCATCTGGTGTAGACCTCTGATTTTCTTTTGTTGCTTCTCTACTCCAGAATTTGTGTAGGAACCTTTTTTTTTTTTTAAGGAATTACGTTTGGTTTGGGTTTTTTTCTGTCTTATTTGTTATATTTTTGCAAGAACTATTTTCTTTCTTTATTTACTTAATGTCAACTTAATTCTAATTCTGAGGCCCCGTACTTCTGGACTAAGACCCGTTAACTCTCTGGGTTCCAGTTTCTTCATGAAGCTCCCGGACGCTGGCAGGCCCTGCTAGTCATGGTCACCAGTGCACCTGGTCGCCGTTGAGCCCCTACTTACATGGATCTCTTCAGGTCCAGAAGTCCTGCTGCTTCCAGGCCCCAGTGCTTGGGACCCAGGACTTCTTTCAAGGGGGGATCGTCATGCCTTGAGTCCGCCCCCCAGACCACTGCCGCAGGGTTTTGCAGCCTGAGTGTGTGCTGGGGGGACGGGGATGGGAAATGTGGCAGCACTGGGCAGTGCAGGGCTCAAGTCCTCCCTTCCCATGGGACCCGCAGATCTCCATTTCCAGTCTCCACTCAGAAGCTCTCCTCTCACAGCCGCCTCCAGGACACCTGGGATGGTCCACTCCGTGTAACCGTGTCAGTGCCCGTCAGTTTTAGGAATGATAAAAGAGCCAGGGCTTCTGCTTGCTTCCGTTTTCAGCTCCACAAAAACCCCTGCGGCAAGGAATTTCAAAGCTTGACTACTTGCCCAATGTGAGGGGAATGGGGGAAAAATTGTGTGAACAAACTCAATTGAATATTTTTAAAATACTCCCACCAAAACGTATAAAATTTGGGTTTATAGATGTAGGTTGTCCGCAGGTAACCTTAGGAAACTGCGATGGTGGTGTCTCGGGGAGTCACTGGGGGCCGTGTGGAGGCCGTCTCTGTGTCTGCCACGCCCTGTGGTGTTGCTCGAGTCCTTTACTTTGGTGCATGTTATTTTTGTGATAAAAAATTTAAGGTGGTTCATTTGGAGAGAGATAAATTATTTTTAAAATTCATTAACCAGAAACACTTTCCTCAACCGAAGTGTACCTCCCTTCAGTATCGATCGTCCTGATTTCACGGCTCAGTGTGCTGAGTTGGGGAGGTTCACATGCCCAAGAGTACACAATGGCAGAGTCGGGATTTGAACCCACAGCTGCCTTACACTGAGGCCCACGAATGCTCTTTCCCTCCTCCGTGCTTTGTCCCCCAGGGCTAGTTCATTCCATGAAGTTCTTTTCTTTCATTGCCCAAGTAGTGAGGCCTAACAAACCCCCTTCTTCAGGCCACACATCTATGCCAAATCCTTGAATACCAATAAATGCCTAAAACCATGTTTCAAAATATACCATAAAATGTAAGTAAGAATGACACATAGTTCCCCTCAAGTTCATATACAGCAGCGATGTACTGAGTTAACAGGAGAGCACGTGGGAGAACTTTGACTTGAAATATTAGGCAAAGCCAGTCCTAAAGGAATGAAGTAATAAACTTAGGAAAAATTAATTGTATCTCTGAATGTATCATAACTGTGTATTTTGTTTATCTTTAGGGCAAATGAAATATGACATTGTTAGCAAATTATGAGTTGCTGCCTATGCTTTGGTTGTTTGCTTAAGGAAGCATTTGTGGTTGTTGAAAATTGATAAGGATTTGTTTTTTATAGGATGCTATAGTGATACACGAAGTCTATGAAGAGGGAGCAGCAGCCAGAGACGGACGACTTTGGGCTGGTGACCAGATATTAGAGGTATTTGAGTGAGGATTTTATTTTATGCCAGTAATCTGGTTCCTCCCCAACCTCAATTCACTAAGTCAGTTTATCTCTTCACTGTCTTCTCAGCTGCAGCCTCACTTATTTCTCTCCCACTTAACAAAACATGCACCTTCTTCTTTTTTCTTTTTTTAATGCACATTGAATCTCTGTCATTAGAATCATGACAGATTATCAATCTAAATCTGTGAAAACTTTAATTAAAAGGAGAAGTACAACTTATGGTTCTGTAACCGCAGCATCAGATGAGACTGTCTGGCATCGCAGTCTGATTGTTTTGCTTCTCCATTGGACCTTACTCAGCTCCTACCTGAAACACGAACATGTGGATGCGTGAACATGCCCCACTGGTAGTTTAAAGACTTCCTCGCGGCTCTCGTGTTATCTTCTTATTCCTAATGAGTCCTATGTCAGATGGGGTTCCTGCTCGGCCCCTTTGTTTTCTAGTTGATGAAAATATAGACTCTTCTCCCTTTAGGTGGTGTATAGTACTTGTTAAAAATGGAAATGCTTTTTAACGGACTCTCATTTAGCAAAGGCATTGAAGCCTTTTAAAAAGTGCCGAGGCAGGCGGTGTGTGAACTAGGCAACGAAGGAGGGAACATCAGTGCCAGGCGTTCTGGTAGGTGGAACTAAAGAGCTTTTCCGATGGTGTGAAGCCTTTGGACAGCATTTATTTCCTTCACTGGATGAATTTAACTGAATCGTGAATATTTTATGGTGGGCATGTGCATTTTTGCTTGGCGGCTTTAATGTAGCACATTATGAATGACATCATGGCATTTTATTTTTCCCCTTGGTGGTTCAAGTCTGCCTCCCAAGATGAAACCAGAGATATAATTAAGAGCAGAAAATATAGGCAAGAAGGAGTTAAAGGAGAGGCCAGACTGACTGCAAATTAAATTCAGGGCAAGTTATAGGGTTTTCTGCAGGCCTTGACTGTGCTTCGTCATTGGATTAGGACATATTTCCAGTCCATTCATTAAGGCACAAGTTTGTGAGGTTAGAAAAGCAAGCAAGGCCCCTCGGGGCGCTGACTGCTGTGGCAACAGCACCGTTTGTTAGTGGTCAGGACTTTGGGGGTTTTTTCCTCCCTCGATTTTCTAATTAACTGGTGTTATCATAATTGACTTTGTAAGAAGAGTAGATGGAATATTCAGAAGAGTACAGATGCCCCATGCCTTGACACTGACGTGATTTGTCAGCCCACAAATTATTCTGTAATGGTCACTTGAAACTAAAGCTGGTATGTGCGTTATCTTGATTGCGGCGATGGTCGCACAAGTTTAAGTTCATATAAATTCACAGTATAAAATGTACACTTCAAATATGTGTAGTTTATTTTATAGCAGTTATACCTCAATAAAAGTTTAAGCTATATTTATTTGGATTGGATTTGTACTGAACTGTAGCTGCTCTCTGCGTAAGCATATTAATGTACAAGTCAATACTCAGGACAGGTTAGCATGAAGAGAGCAGGTTTGTTTAAGTGGAAGGAGAATTTGAAAGGTCAAGTAAACCATTTCCTGGCATCTCGCTGAATTCTTTTACCCAGTATGGATGGATGGTCTACACTTCTCATTAAAGATGGCCGGACAGGCTCTTCTCCTGCCCCAGACAGGATGTAGTCCACGAGGGCAGAGCGTGTGTTTAGTTAAAAAGCAGAGTTCTCAGTTTGCTCAGGTACACGTTTCCTCTCTAGGCAGCTCGAGACCCCGCATTTGGACTTGTTCTAATTGTGCTCACTGAGTGCAGATGTGTGACGATGCATGATCAGCCTGTGCCTTCAGGCTGCCTTGAGAAGAGGACAGGCTGGCTTTGGTGCTACATTCTGGGACCAGGAAACAAGGCAGCTCTGCATCAGCGCTTTGCAGACAGCGGCCTTCCTGCTCACACGAGTCTCGGCGTTGTGCAAGCTGGCCTTCCGTGGTCTTAATGCTGTCCTCATGTTAAAATTGGGACAAGCCAGCTTCTGCTTTCAAAGATAGAATCAAATAATTTTTTAGCATGGCAAGATTTATGATTCTATGATTAGCATGGACTGTCTTCTTTCTGGTTCTCCCTGTAGGGTCAGTCCCTCCTCTTGCCCTACCCCTGCTCACATTCTCCCCTTCGATTTTTGTGCAAGTGGGAGCAGAAGAGCAGAGGGTTGATGCCTGGTTTTCCCTGTGGGATAAAACAATGAGCAGCTGCTGCCCCAGGCTAGTTCCTCTTTCCATCTAAAGGGGTGGTCACCCACTTCCTCACATCCTCATGCTACCCGAGGGCATGATACACCCCACTGACAACGGAGCTTCCTAGGCCCTTCTTCCCAAACAGGGAGCCCTGTATCACCACCCCCACTCTTCTGCACTCAGGTTCTGAATAATGCATGTGGTGCCTTGTGAGGCTCTTAAGGGAATACATCAGTCCACAGTATTCTAGCCACACAGCAATACTTCTATGACTGTTGGTGCAGTTAGTGGTGTCTTTTGATAAGCAGAGGAGGAAATGAAACTGATCACTTTGATTCGAGCAGACATCTTGATGCTGGAATTTAGTATAAGTTGCTTTTATAATATTAGAGTTTAATGACAATGCTCTTAGTTAAAACCATAATTGTTAGGGCCTTTCAAATGGTATTTTAGAGGCTTAGAGAATTGACCTTCCACCCACGGAGGTAACGTGTTTTCAGCCAAGTAACTGAAGTGGTCTTGTGTGCCATCTATTGGAATACAGGAAAATAGTCAGCTCAGACCACATTGTCTAGGGACAGTTTTCCCCTTTGTTCTGTGGGTTTACCTCACCACAATGAGAATGCATTCCTGGGCCTAAACCAACAGTGGGTCTGGCACTGAGAGAAAGGAGTTCTGACTGCAGCCGCTTCAGTTCCCTGTAAAATGTCGACTCCTAACGTGCCTCGAGCTTAACATGAGCCGAGCCCTGTGCCGAACGCACATCAGGGTTTATGTCATCTGATCCTCACAACACCAAGTAGATATTATTATTATCTCCAATTCATAAATGACACAGTTAAGCTTGAGTAATTTACATCAGGCTTCACATGTCTCAGGAAGTTGGAATCAGCACTCACGCTGAAGTCCATCTATATCTAAAACCCATTGCTCACCCACTGTTATCTAAGTGAGTACACAGACTTACCAACATATACCAGAAAAGAAATAGCAGCTTGAAAATTAGGCTTTTAAACATTTTATTGGCCCATAGAATCAGCTTTAAATAATAGCTCAAAAGTCACCTTCTCCAAGAAGGGCTCGTTCCTCTTTTCTCCCTTCTCTGTAACCATTCTTTATGCCACAAGTCCTTCGTCTTTGGAATGGTAGAATTGGAAAGCCTTAGATCAGCCCCTCACTGTACAGATGAAGGAATGGAGGTCCAGAGAGAGGCTTGACCTGCCCAGGACACACAGGGATGGACCAGAATGCGGAGTGGAACCCACATCTTGAGGGGACTCTTCCACTCTGCCATCCACAGGCGATGGTCGGGGCCCATCCTTCCCTTCCTTTGGCTCTTCCCTGGCTGTGACCTTGAAGGAGTGACCCATGACTCCCCTCCTTTGAGTCCCAGGCTACTCTGCCCCTCAATTTCTCCCTGTGTCACATTCACCAGGCAGCATCAGTACTTGACTTTCTCTGTGGCAGGAGCTCCAGTAATGCATTCTAGAGTAAGTTGAGGCAGCATGGTGTAGACACTAAGGGTGGAAAGATAGTCTGGGTTCAAGTCGTGGCGCCTCCACCTGCTAGCTGTGTAACCGTGGTTACTTAACCTCTCCATGCCTCAGTTTCCTCATCTGTAAAATGGTAATAGTATCTATTTCAGGGAGTTAGTATAAGGATCAAATGAGTAAATATTCATAAAGGGCTAAGACACAAGCCTTTGTTAGGTCAAAAATAACTAAGTTGGCTATGATCTCCATTGAACAGACAAGGAAGCAGGCTCACAGAGGTCACACAACTTGCCCACATTCACCTGACTGGCCGGAAGCAGAGCCGTGGCTTGCTCAGTGCTGTTTCCAGGACAGTTTTCCGTCTGACGCTCACTCAGATCCAGCATCAGATGAGTGGACTCAGCAGGTCTTTGACACTCTTGGAAACACGGGTCCCTCATTTCCTTCTGGCCTGTTCTGAAGCAGTTGTCACGTGAGCAGTTAGGAGTGAGGATGTCACATTCAGTGAGCAAACTGAGTCTAAACATGCTGACCAAACACTAACGCTTATTTCCCTTTTGACCTCGATGAAACGAGCCGGTTAGTCCCTGCTCGCTCTCTCCTGTTGATTCCGTGGTGAAGTTCACAGCTACGTCACACTGCGTGGCTGCGTGTCCTAACCTACCCTCCGTGCTCATGGGGACTGTAAGGGTTCCCTCCGCTGTGTTGGAAGCAGCTGCCACTGCTAGTGGTCACTGCCTGTGTGCTTTGGGAATGGCTGGAAGCTTCCAGAGGTTTTTCCCTGGTTGGATCAAGGAGCTCCAGCAGACAGAGCAGGCAGGGAGGCCTCTGCTGCCCAGAGCCCGTCTCAGATGCCCGTTGTTCCAGGTTAACGGGATTGACCTGAGGAGTGCCAGCCACGAAGAAGCCATCACAGCCCTGAGGCAGACTCCCCAGAAGGTGCGGCTGGTGGTGTACAGAGACGAGGCGCACTACAGGGATGAGGAGAACTTGGAGGTTTTCCCTGTGGATCTGCAAAAGAAAGCTGGCCGAGGACTGGGCCTGAGCATCGTCGGGAAACGGTAAAGAAATGCCCTGCACATCAGGACTGATTGGCCTTTTCCTTCAGAGTTCTAGGGACTGAGGCCTCTAAACACTGAAAGATAAAGCCTAGTGTAAACTAATGGTACAGTTTCTAAAATTAACATATTTTTGAGTATTTGAATGACATAGGTCATATTTATGAGCAAGATCTTCGCCAAAAGAGTATCATATAAAGATAGACCTCTAAGCCAAATCAACCCAGACTGTTCAGGCTTCTTCCCACATAGAGTAAGAACAGAGTCAACAGGGGTCTTTCAGCTTGGAGTCCTCAGATCTGAGGCTCGTAGGGGTTAAAGCGATCATCCCCGAGAAACGGCTGACATCAAGAGAGGGATTATACAACCATGCTGGGGTAAGAAAATTGCTCCGCCATGGAGTACCTTGTTAATTTCATCCTGCATTAACTAAAACTAGCAGAGTAGGCACAGTTGAGAGAGAGACATAAATTCTTCATGACAGTAGTTTTCTGTTAAGAAAGTTGTCCCCAAAATAATAGCTTGCACCAAAAATGTAAGTAGATCCTGATGGCTAGGCTGCTCTTTTGAAATCCATGTGATGGGAATTACAGTAACTATTCCAAAACAATATTAGCACATTAGAGAAGGAGGTAATATCTTGAAACCGCAATTCCAGCTCCCATGGTTTACTGGCTTTGATGTCCAGTGTGTATTGATTCCAGTGGGGCTGTAGGATTTTCAGGTGACATCCCAGTATGGCCTTACGTCGTATCAACCATCTTCGAGGAAGAGTCAAGGTTGGTTTTACATATATTATGTAATGCTCACTCACCGGCCTCTGGCGACCAGCCTTATGCTTCTTCCCAGCAGTCCAAGCTGTTATTAAACTAAAATTATTAGCTACCATTTTTGAGCACTGATTTTGTGCCACATACTGTGCTGTCATGATCTCCTTTTTCACTTCAGCACCATAAAACCATCGCTCTGAAAATGCATTACAAAACAAAAAAGCTCAGACTCACATTTCTAAACAAACCCAACGCATATCTGGGTGCAGAGCAACTGACAGAAACCGTGTTGAAGCTTGCCTGCTTGTTGTGACACGTACATGTACCTGAGGAGGTTCCACTTAGGGGAGAGGTTGTTCCCTTCTTGTCTCATCATGGATTGATGAAATAATCTTCATACAACACCGGTATTGCAGATTGAGTTTGTAAGGAATGTTTATATTCCTTGGCACAGAAAGTTCCATTGTAAAGGATCAGAGATATAAGCTCTCAAAATTCACAGCTCTTTGGCTAACAATTCCATGACCAGGAGTTTATCCTAATGATGTGCTAATGATGTGTAGATATGTTGTTCATTGCACATTGTCTGCAATAGCTAAAGAATGGAAATAACCTGTATGTCCACCAATAGTTTACTGATAAATGAAAGTAAGGAACATCCGTAGAATAGTATGCAGTCATGAAGAACAATAAGGACGCTTTAAGTGCTAATAAAGACCAATTGCCAAGGAGTATTAGGTGGAAAAAGCGAAGTTAAAACAAAACTAGCGAAAAAACAAAAAGGATCGTGTGTGCGTACACACATGCATTACACGCACATGCATTTGCTTATGTCCACACAGAATATCTCTTGGAGACACTGAGACACCCGAAAAATGGGTAACCTTGGCTGCCTCTGGGAGGGACTTGGGCCTGGGGAAGAGAGGTGAGAGGGAGACTTTTCAAGGTCCCCCCTTTTTAACCTCCTGAACTTTGAGACATACATTTATTTATTCATCAAATGAATAAATATAATTGAAACCTTAAAGTAATAAAGGCAGGAAAAAAGAGTGAGAAGGAGACCAGAAATAGATCAGATGTAATAATTGAGCTGATCTCTAAGGAAATAACCTGTACATTTTAAGAGTACTTAACTCTACTTTTTAAAGTGAATTTCCATTTCATTTCACTAAAATTATCCTCTTGCAGAAATTATACCCTTGGGCCAATGAAAATGAACATTACAATAGGCAGCATAAACAGGCATAAACTATTTGAAAGGCAAGCTCTGTGAGGTTTATCATTTGGGAAGTTAGTGGATTATTACTGGATTTGATGGCATTATTGCACCCTTCTTCCAAGTTTTAGGATTTAGTGAATCTATATAGAATGTCAGTAATCTCAGATTTACTAAAGAATTATTAGGTTGTGCCATTACCCACTGCTTTATGGTATTCACAGGAATGGACACGGAGTGTTTATTTCTGACATCGTGAAAGGTGGAGCTGCAGAGCTGGACGGGAGATTGATTCAGGGAGATCAAATCCTATCTGTGAATGGGGAGGACATGAGAAATGCCTCACAGGAGACAGTGGCCACCATCCTCAAGGTGAGTCCCTAGGCTGCTATCTGCCCAGCTGGGATAACTGAAGGCCAGTGGAAATGGTGCTAATCTAGCTTGATTATAAAATGGGTTGGATTTTATGTCGACTCTAGTTTTTACTAAAGATCTAATCTCTGATTATTTTAGCCAGTCAGGAATAGCTTTAAAAGAAAGCTGTTGGGGGCTAGCCCCGTGGCGTAGTGGTTAAGTTCTGCTTGCTCCACTTCAGCTTGACAGGTTTGGATTCCAGGCACGGACCAATGCCACTTGTCAGCCATGCTGAGTCGGCGACCCACGTACAAAATAGAGGAAGATTGGCACAGATGTTAGCTCAGGGCAAATCTTCCTCACCAAAATAATAATAATAATAAAAGAAAGCTGTTATATTGACTAACAGGATTGAAGGGAACCCTGTTTGGGGATTTCTAAGCTTGTCTTTCATACTTGTGAGAATTCCAGGGATCCACAGTTGTCCTCTAGATGCATTTGATGGGCTAGGTTCTCCTGGAGTCACAAAATGCATCCTCCCCCCTCTAGGGCTATGTTATTGTGAATTCATCAAATCCAGATTTTATTGCTTAAAGGAACATTAAAGATTATCTAGACCAATTCCTCCATTTCACAAATGAAGCTTGAAAGAGTCGAGTGGCGTGCCCAAGATCACAAAGCTCTGCTGGAGTGGTTTCCCTACCACCCACGCTGCCTCTCACTGAAGTTGTAGAGATGCTGAGATTCAGAATTCCCTTCCAAGTATCTCTGCCACATGAACCCTACCTCCCTTGGAAGAAAGCAGTTAATAAAAATGCTTGTAAATTTCCATTCACCTATAACCAGGTGCATCTTATTCTGTTTCACAAATAGCTGTGGAAGCTTTTGCGAAGACAAATGAATTTGGTTTATTTTAAAATCCTTATACTATCAGTTATTACTCGAGAGGATTTGTATTTGTAGATTACCTCTGTTTGATTTTTCTGTCCTCCATTTCACCACTTCTTCTTAATTATTTCACTACTCTTTAATACTTTCATCAGAAGGGAAGAGGAAGAGAAAAGAGGTGAATTGAAATGTCATCCTTTTAACATGTTTAAAGAAATCATGAAGTTGTGAGATGAATACTGTTGAGTTGATCAATTTTTGTTATTTTGTGTGGCGTTTTGATTACTGAATCTCCTTTTTGCCTGTTAGCTTCATCACCCATTTACAATTCTTGGCTGCCGAGATGAGTGGAGGCCCTGCCATAATAATTGAGAACATAAATGCTACTGCTTTTCACCTCTCTTCTTGTCTTGTCTTCCCAAGTGTGCACAGGGGCTTGTGCAGCTAGAGATTGGAAGATTCCGAGCTGGTTCCTGGACCTCCTCGAGGAAGACATCCCAGAACAGTCAGGTTGTTGATAGCTTCCATCACACTGACTCGCTCACCTGTCCCCACTGGGGCAAAGCTCCCATTTCATGAATGATTGCTTGGAAATAATGTGTAATACACAGCATATTCACAACACCAAGTTCAGTGTATTTTAATGTGCTTGAAATAAAAATGAAAGGTGGGATGGAAATTCATTAATCCCTAGATTTTTCTCTCCTTTATTGCCTGCAAATGTTTTCTTAGAACTACTTTTCTCTCTCACTATTACTTCTATATTGCCTGGGAATACATGTACACAGCTGTGTTTATTTAAAAAAAAATAGAAAGAAGCAACATCTGGTGGCAATTTGACCCTCATTAGCACAACATTGTTCTATTCATTCAATTAATTATTGCTATAAAGTTAACTTGTGAATAGCCACTCACACATGCTGAGGGCAATTAATGGTATATTCCTAGGAGAGCGAAGTGTGGGGGTTTCTCTGTGGAAGGGAGGCCTTAATGGGTGCTATTTTGTGGGTTAGCAAACATCTTATGTTTATTTGCAAGACTGATGTAAGTGCCATTTCTTTTTTTAACAAAGCATATTTCACTGTATTTTTTTTCATTGTAGTGGCTGACAGAACCAAGATGGTGGACTCTATGTTTAGTCCCATGTGGTACATAATGAAATTATAGAAACTTACATGTGACTCTATAATCCCCTTTGTGGATTATAGATGGGCCTTTGTTTTGAGGTTAAAAGCATGACTTTTGGTCCTCTCTCTACTTGCCTTAGACTTAAAGCCTCTCCAAGGCCTTTGTTCAGAAGACGTTCTGATGTGGTGATTAGCACCCTGGTGTTTCTGGAATGCTGTTAGCTGCCTCATTGGTGTTAGAAAACAGGTGAAGAAAAATGCCATTGTTCAGTTAGGATCACAGTCGAGCTGGCCTGTCTTAGAGAATCTTCAAAGCAGTCAAACCCAGTAAACATCATGTTAAGTTGGCAACTTTTTTTTTCCTTTCTGGCGTCTGTAATGGGCAGCAAATATCCTGTGTGCTAAGATACAGTACTCTCATGAGATTCCAGAGTGAACGATGGCGTTTCTGACCAGATTTGTGTCAACAGTGGGAACTTAAGATGCAAAACGGTTGTCTCAGCTTCTTCCTTAATGGAAGATGAGTGATTTCACTAAAGCCTCATTGTACACAGGAGGTTAGAATGCAGAATGAACAGTACTGGAGATGAAATTTTTCCTCCTGGAGGGTACAGGAAGGCCACACAGAGGAGGTTCCATTGGATCTCACTCCAAAAGGAGTTTGATGGGTTGAAAGAGGGAGAAGGCATCCCAGACAGAGGGAGTGGCATTTGCACAGGCACAAAGGGGTAAGAGGAACTCCAGTGTTTTCAGAAGAGTGTGGACTGACAGGTGAGGTGGTGGGTGGAGTTGGATTTCCATCCTTGAAGAATGTACGTGAGCATCTTAGTGATTAATAAAGTTCACACTCAGGTTAAATACAGAGCTAACAAATTTATAAGCTCTGTCATTAAATGTCAAAAACCCCACCATTACCATTTATCTGGTGTATAAATGTGAGCTGTCATGTTTTGGAAACCTGGGACAAAGTATCAAATACTTTTATCTAACCTTCTTGCACAGAATTTTTATTTCAGAGGGTAGAAATTTAATTCAATTTTAAGAAAGACAAATATATTTTATCCTTACTTTATCCTTACAATTATGGCTGAGATGATATGAGAGTCTGCACTGATATTGGCTAATTGGAAGAAGGCTTCTAGATGGCTGTGAAAAGGAAGTGTCCTCCATCATCATGAGTTGAAGACCAGCCCATGACCTGGATGGAGAAAAAGAGGCTTCCGCTCCCACACTTTTCCACTCCAGACCTATTTAAAGCAGTCAGGACCCTGTAGGGGCACAGATTTCTTTATGAGCAATTATAAGATAGGGAGATGGATGCCTTCTTTTGAGGGCCAAGGAGAATTATAACTTGTTGACTTGGCCTAGAGAAAGTGGGTTCATTAAGAGAGATCATCTAGCCTTGGGGCCACCAAGCCTCTTCTTTTAAAATGTCTTTTCCCACCAACCAGGAAAGAGATCTCTACTCTGCAGAGGAAAGTGTATAATGGAAATAACTCCTGAGAATTCTTTTCCTCAGACAACTGAGGGAATGCTGCCAGGCAAAGTCCATATTTATAAAGGCCCTGGCAAACACATTGATCTGAGCTTTTTTTTTAGGCAAAAGTTATAATATGCTGTATTTCCTCAATTCTAAGTAGTTATCTATTATAGCACCATTGACTTAAATCATATCCTTTCAGGAAAAATATTAAAACACTCTTTTAAATGTACATATCCATTGTAAAGGGTATTGATGTCTGTAACTTACTTTGAAATCAATTTTTTTAAAAGACAATTGATGAATAGAGAAGTGGATATGTAATAAAATATAGTAACATATAGGTGGTGTACATATGGATGTCTTATGTATAATTCAACTTTTCTGTATATTTGACAATTTTCATATTTAAGGAATGTTAAAATATCAAACAACTTACATCATAGAACTAAGGAAATGGATCAAATTCTGATTTGTCAGGTGATAATTGTGATCTTAGGTTTAGCTTAAAATTTTGAGGCAGTTATGCATAACCTTGATAATTTGGTAGAAAAAATACTCATTATTGATGACATTGTTTTCTGCATTGGGAAAGTCCTTTACTATGTATATGATTTTCATTGAATAGCCACTAGCCACTAGCCACCCGTGACTATACATTGTAGACCTCAAATATTTATTTAAATGAATGAACGGATGGTAATGGAGGTATAGCAGATGGGGCTGAATTATTACTGACTCTAGGAAAATCTTTCAGAAAAAAAATTTCACATATTCCTAAAACAACATATTCTTTTGATATTTACTGTTTTCTGCTACAGTTGAGGGTTCCGTTTGGTCAAGTTTCTGTTAATCAAGATTTTATTATACTTGTTTTAGCAAAATAGATCATATAATTTGTGTTATAAAGGAATAAATGTAGACTGTAGCCCCACATAACACATAATACCACTAACTGATCATGTATAAACACTATGTAACAACCTAGGAAAATGTTTTTGATTTCATGAGGAGTAAGAAAAGCTTAAATTATTGCGTGTTTTCCCCCTTGATGATTGAAAGCACATATGAAAGCACATACAATGGAGAAAATGTGAACGGGGATTGTTTTAGGGTGGTTGGTGAGAGAGAGTATGGGTGATTTTTGTTTTTTTTTTTTTAGTCTCTTCAGAATCTTCTGTTATGTGGTTGTGGTTACTTCAGTAATTAAAATACTAACAATAAGTTATTACTTAATCACAATAAGTGTTTCGGCACGGCTGACAATGGGGTTTCCTTTCAGGGGAGTCAGCACAGCACACACAGCAGCTGTCACCCTTCGCTGGCTCCTGTCATCACCAGCCTGCAAAGCCTGGTTGGCACGAAAAGAGCTTCAGATCCTTCCCCCCAGAATTCAGGTATGACTTGGACACACCTCCAGCAAAACCATCCCATTACCCAATTTTTTTAGTATTAATATTTTTAAAAAACAATCCTTTTGCCTTCAATTAAAATACTTTTTCATCTTTGAAATGTGCCTTTAACTTTACACCAATCACATGAAAAACAGAAAAGCAGAAATCTAAAGTGCTTCCTAGAGTAAAACCATTTACAAAGACAAAATTTAAAAATTACAGGTGGCTGGAGGAAGAGCAGAAGTGCATATGCCCCTGAGGGTGGGGCGGGGCAAGGGGTCTTTTCAAGTCTTTCCTTGGGGAGCCGGTTGTCTTTGACTGAGGCAGGAAAATGTGCAGAGAAACGCAGATGGCTCCCCCTCCACACTATCCGATCGCATGTTCCAGCAGCTTTTCAGACTCAGGGGTTGTGGCCACATCTGTCCAGACAGGGCTTCTTTCAAATAGGACCAGCCCTGGTCAGTGGCTGCAGGTGTGGGTGTTGAGAAAGGGGTGGGGGGGGTGGGTACCTGCCAGCTTCTCTCTTCTCTCTTGAAGACCCAGGAAATGACACCATTCTCCTGAGACAGTGTTGTAGCCTAAATTTATTATCTCTTAATTTGAAAAAGTTAATTGTGTTGCTGCTTTATTTATAGGCACAGATATGGGACCAAGGACCGTTGAGATAATCAGGGTAAGTCAGTTATTTTGTTATTTTTCTGATTTGTGTTGGATTTGCATAAAATGTACATTTTCCCCTTAATACAATTTGTTGGGTTGTTAGTGTGCTCTTTTAAGTTACTGAGGTAAATATATGGCCTATGGGACATAGAAAAAGAGAGTGAAGCGTGTAGATGACCACTGTGGATTTTGGTACACCCTGTATACTGCATTTTGTGCATTGGTATCATATCAGGCACTCTCATACCTTATCTTTTTCACTTTAAAGCATGAACTTTTTGCTGTGTCAGTGAGTATTTTTTTGACAGCGTGTAGCGTGATTCTTGTTGGTTGCATAGTATTCGGTCCTGTGAATGTGCTGAAACTTTCTTCACCAGCTTCCACTTACTAAACAATTAGCATCTTTCTCAACTTTTGCTATCTTTTATAGTAAAATGTCTTTGTATTTTATTTTTTGCCCATATCATGGGTGATTTCCTTAGGATTAATTCCTAGAAATAAAATTGTTGAATCAAAAGCCACACTTGCTGTTTAAAGCCTTTTATACATACTGTGAAAATGCGCTCCTGAGGAGATTGTGTAAGATGCATTTCAGTTCATAAATGTGTCAACTCCTGATTTTCAAACTCCTGTATGATATCCAGAATATTGGGAAGTAGACTTCTATTTTGATCGCTTTGATCATTAAATTTGAGATTCAAGAAGTAGTAAAAAGAAACTATATATATATATATATATATATATATATATATATATGTGTGTATGTATGTATACGAGCCTATTGTAATCATAGTTCGACTGCAGTAGAGTGATATCCAACACAGCTTAGTTCTCTGGAGTCAGCCATGTTTAAAGGTGCTCTACTATTTATAGCCCTGTGACCTTTGGCAAGTTACTTAACCTCAACTTTCTCATCTGTAGAATGGGCATGATAACACTATTTATCTCACCAGGCAAATGGTGTGTGGATTAAATGAGGTAATGCATCTAGTGTCCTGAGTGCGTCATGAATGCCCAGGGAGTGGCATCTGTATTACTGGCTACCACTCTGACTACATCCACCTTATTTGTTCCCAGGATCTTCCCACCAGAGTGGCGACTCAGATGCCATGGTAGGGAAGGTGAATGTGCCAATATGTGCGTAGTGATGGATAAATGAAGGCAGCGTCATGATGGATTTGAACAAAGCTAAATTATCCCATAAATTTCTCATTCCAGGACTTATAAAATAATATCATTTTGTGTTTCCTTAGTCGTTTCAGCCACTTGTTTTTACAGACTTTTGTAGAAAGGCCTGCTGCTGCCCACCCTATTCTTCCACACATGCCCAAGCAGGAGCTTCATAAGGAAACACATCTTGCCATTTTTCGTTCAGGGCTTTACTGTTGCTGCGTTCAGAGAATGTAAGCTGCACACAGACACTTTGGAAAACAGGATACCAGCAATCTGTGCCTGCAAAGGCCAGCATTGCCGTCGTTCCGTCGTACAGGATGACATGGCAGCACTGTCATCATATTGATAATAAAGGATAATTCATCACACCTATGTGACACAAGGTTTTAAAGTTCTTTCACATGGGATTCTTGTTGTCATTTTGGTCTTTTTCCGTTTGAGGTAAGACTGAAGCACACTAAGCTGTGTATGTTTTTAAATGATCAATTTCACCTGCAGAAACCTTGCAACCATGTAGTCCCTTCCCCGCAGTCACTCCACTGACACTCCTGCCACAGCTGTCACTGTTCAGGTCTGCGTAAACTGAGAACCCCACCAGACAATGGTGTAATGTGTGCTTTCGACTCTCCTGCATATTTGAGAGAACTTAGGAAAAGAATCGGTCACATTTTCCTGGTTCTTCGCATGTCGAGTAATTTAGGATTTTATCCTGGACCCAGTGAGTGTTGTGCTGTGTAGACCCTGAGGAATGTTGATGTTTGCGCAGACGGTCAACCCAGTTAGGTTCAGACCCCACGTTCCGTCTCAGCTGTTGCGGGCGGTGGTTCAGATCCCAGGTCAGTGCTCTGGTTTGGGGCTGTCTGGGCCTGCGAACTCTGTGGGCTCACTCACGGGTCAGAGGAGCCCCTTCTCCAGCTCTCTCTGCTCTAGTTTTCTTCCTTTATCCTCAGCCCCCAGGGCCTCCTCCTCCTGGTCCCTCTGGCCGGAAGGATGGGAGTTTCTGTCCAAGCTGGAGCTCCTCGACTGGGTCTCGCCCGCAGGACAAAGCTGGGACATTCACCCCTGCTGTCGTTTCTCCAAGTTTTGGCTTTTCTTCACAACTTGAGTTTCCTGACTTTTCAGAAGTCTCAGGTGTTGGTTTTTGCGTCCTGACAGGAGTTCTTCGTGCGGATCAGCAGGAGGGAGGTGCTGTAGCATGCGTGTGCCGCCGTACTGAAGCTGGGACTTGTCATTTGCTCTTTTAGTGATTTTTAAAATATTAACCCTGTGCCATAAATGTGGGGGAACCTGGACGCAAGCCAGAGCCTGCTCACCAGGGTCCGGGGGAACCGCGATCCTCGTCTAGTAGTCTATCACGTGGTACTTCTCTCTCCAGGCTCTCTCGTCGCTCCGGGTGTCCTCCGAGGTCCTCCCTGTTCACGCAGGCATGCGGCTCTCAGAGCCAAGTGTGTTTGTTCACACCCACAGGAGCGTAATATGTGTGGCAGTTTAATCGTAAACACCACATGAGAACAGACTTGTCAAGTCTGCCTCAAAATTGGCCACCAAACTGAGCGGTAGCATAGGGTTTGGGGGTTTTTTATTCCTACTGTCCTTGCATTGTGCTTTTCTGCCGGCCAGGGCTGCACCAGATCGTCGCACTTAGTCCTCAGGCCAGCCCTGAGCTCACGGTCCTCTCCCATTCTGTGTGGAGATGGAGCCTCCCCAAGACCCCAGCCCAGCGAGCGCCGGAGCCGAGACGCGGGTCTCGCACGGCGGAGGTGCTGTGCTTGCCTCCCTGTCACCCTGGCACGTGCATCTCGAGCGGATTTTGTTCCACAGCTGTCTGGGGACAGCTGGGTTGTGGCTCTTTGTTAAATATGTAAGCATCTTTCCTTTCTTTTTTAGGAGCTCGGTGATGCCCTTGGAATCAGCATTGCTGGAGGAAGGGGAAGTCCCTTGGGAGACATTCCCATATTCGTTGCCATGATTCAGGCCAGCGGTGTGGCTGCGCGTACACAGAAGCTTAAGGTGAACCAGAGGGGGTGGCGAAGTGCTGACAGCGTGTGGCGGGGTGGGAGGGAGTTGCCACCGTGGGCGCCTTGTTTAAAGTTGGAATTCCAGTGGCCATCAGAGACCCACGCTGAGGGCAAAATGCACTGGAGGAACCTTACACCTGAAATTCATGACATCCCTGGGCATATAAAAATATGATTGTTTGTATCAGAGCTTCTCAAGGGAAGAAGAAATCCTGCTCATTTGCAAAGCCTCCCATAGCGTTTTTTAGCACCCCATTCCACCCAACACTGTCTTTCACCTGAGAGATTTTACCTTAGAATGTTCCTTCAACCAAAAGAATCAACATTCTTAAGAGTTTTTCCCCCGTTGCCCCTTAATCTTAACCTAGGCAGAGAATTAAAGCAGAAAATATTGGCTTCCTCATCAGAGCTTTATTGAACAGTTAATTTGTATACCCCACTATTACCGGTGATGGGTATATGAAACACCACCACTACCAAAATACAACAGTGGCCTGCTGTGCCTTTTAATAATGAAATCTGACCCCCTTCTTGTTTCTCTGATTGGTCTGTATTTGGGGAAAGCCATAAAAATTCCTCATGCTTCTGGAATGTGCATACACAGTGGAAACACAGAATCTTCACAACAGCCACAAATGGGAAATATGACTTACAAAGAATTTTAAGCATTCTTCTCAAATTTAATTTTTCTTAATTATAGTGATTTTCACCACTCTTGTACTTCCAGGTTGGAGATCGGATTGTCAGCATTAATGGGCAACCTTTGGATGGGCTGTCTCACGCGGATGTGGTTCATCTGCTGAAGAATGCCTACGGGCGCATTATCCTGCAGGTACCGTGGTCAGTGGAGCACGCAGCTGCGCCAGGCAGATAAGTGGTGTGCAAAACAGATTGAGCGTCGCTGGCAGCGGCATCACCACCCCGCAGGGTGCTCGCTGGTGTGAATTATGAAGGTTGAAAGCAAGAAATTATTATTTTTATTCAGAAATTCTTTAATGCCACCCCTACAGGCAGTGAGCATGATTATACAAAAGCATAACAAGGGGAGAAAAATGACTCTTCGCTTCACATGATAAATCAACAAGGCTTTTAGCTTCCAGCGTTCTTTTGTAAATCAAAATTTCCAAGGAATAGGAAATTATTTCTTTTCTTATGCCTAAAAACTGTTCCTGAACTGCCCAAGGGCCGTTTCTTCCAACGCCTTTAAAGGAACGGAAAAATACAATGCTCTTTGTCCTGTAGTGTAAATGATTGCTAACACTGGTAAATTCTCGCTGCAGAGTAGTCATCAACTAAGCAGACAGTTATTTATCCGCTGTGGGTCCCCGAGTGTTGTCCAGAGGCACAGGGAAGTGTCGCGGGAAGTGAAAACAAGGTGTGCCGTCAATGACTGTCCTTACGTCTCAGCCCTTCAGTGTCTGCAGTTGAGACCATGCAGCGGGTGAGGGGCAGCATCCTGCAGTGACTTCCGTTAATGTTCCCCCAAAAACGTCTGATTACAATCACCCTACTTCCGCAGAGGTAGGAAAATGGCTTGTGGGTAAACAAATAAAACCCACCAGTTATTAGAGAGGGCTAGCCAGCCCCTCAGACCATTCAGCCTTAAAAGACTAAGTTCGAGCTGAAAACCCGTTACGTTTGGAAGAACCAGCCTGTGGTGCCTGGCGCTCACGCCTCAAGGTGTGAGTCCAAAGTGCCCAGCAGACATTTAAAACGTGAGTGGCGGGGCCGCCTGGTGGTGCAGCGGTTTAGTCCGCGCTTGGCAGCCCGGGGTTCGCGGGTTCGGATCCCGGGCTCCCGCCGACGCACTGCCTGTCAGCCATGCCGTGGCGGCGTCCCATATAAAGTAGAGGAAGATGGGCATGGATGTTAGCCCAGGGCCAGTCTTCCTCAGCAAAAAGGGGAGGATTGGCGACGGATGTTAGCTCAGGGCTGATCCTCCTCACAAAAAAAATAAATAAATAAAACGCAAGTGGCTTTCAGCACGAATGGAGGGGTCGTGAAAATTCTGTCAGTAGTTTCTAGAGAGTTGGTGTGAAAGGCAACGTAGTCTTCAATGATTTGGGTCCCCGAGTTTCTACTGAACACAAATCGAAACCCCATGTGCACTGGCTGCAGGGTGGGCTCCCCTCCTCCCTGTCCTCCTCCAGCGGACGCGTCCGTGGTCCCCTCATCCCTCTACCCTCCTCTGGCATCTTCAGAGCCCACACCCTTCCTCTCCCTCGCGCTTCGCTGACCCCTAGAGGCCCTGCAAATGCGGCTCTTCTGTCTCAGAGCCGCAGACCTTTAGTTGTACAAAATTTTAAGAGGAAGTTATTTCAAATGATAACTATGTCAAGAAGAAAAAGTGTTTCACTTAGCAAAATCTGGTGGTATTGCTATTTTCATACACCGATATAATTTGTTCACCTCCACCTTCTTCACAAAGAAATGCGGAGGCACGATGTAAAAGTGTAACATTAACTAAATATAAAAAGCACCTTAAATGAAAATGAACTCATGCTCTCCCAGGCAGAATTAATACTTCATTCAGCGAAATTGCCACCATTAATATACTTTTGAAGGAGTTCCTTATTTTTCCTATTTCTGTATTCTAAGAAGAAAATGACATTTGGTTTCAAAATGTTCTTTTGCGTTAATCACATTAGTTGGTGGTGTTATTTTCTAACACGTGCTGTTAAAAGCTCAATGGAATCCTCTGGGATTTTGACAGTTATCACCTACACAGTCGTGGGTATGGAGCACGTGTGCTGCCGAGGGCTTTAGACACAAAACCCAAAGCTCTTGTGTCCTGTATCAGATGCCTTTCCGTTGCATAGTGTATTTGCTTTAATTAAAACAGTGTGCCTGGAGTGGGACCAGCAGTGCAATGGTCACAGCCGACTTGTCACTAGGTAATTGTTTTTATTGTCGTGTAAGCCAACCCATTGGCAGAGTAGTCAGGAAGGTCAGATAATTGTGTCTGACGATGTGGAAAAGACTTATTGTCAGTGTATCGTGTGAAGCAGTCAGCCACTGCTGATTGCACAGGGAAGACTAAGGTCTGGGTCAGCAGACTGCAGGTGGAGAAGAAGAAAAAAGCAGAAGAGACGAACAGTACATCTGGAAGCTTCTCTCCCCAGTTTAAATTGCTGTCTTTAGGTGTAATAAGGTTAAAGTCTGATGGTTTCTTGTTCCCAGTTACAGACTGGTCGGTGGAGATTGATTTGGCTATTAGCAGTCATTTAAATGTTCCCAATTATATATGTGTCTGTAGTTTGATAGTTTGCCTGGTTCAGCTCTTTTGTCTATGGAATTATCATAAAACCTTTTTCGGACAAAATCAGGTAACCCAGACTCTCTGCTAGAAAATTTTGTTGTTGTTGTTTTTACATCTTTCTTTGAGAACATAAAGATGAAAAGAGCATATCAGGGGTTTTTAGCACTAAAGGAACTTGTGGGACTTGTTCTGGGTCCACTAAGAGATTTTCCAAACATTCTAGGAGAGAGTGGAGGATTGAGGTAGCATTAACTCAACTGGGGGATATAGGGGAGCATGTTGGGAGGGAAGGGAGCGTTGTCGTTTGAGACATCCAGGTGGAGATGTCCGCGAGCAGAGGAAGGGACACTTCAGTGCTGGAGACAGAGGAGGTAAAGGGAGCCCTTGGAGGCCTCCCAGTGTTGCCGTCCCCTTTGCTGGCACATCACATTTCACAGATGTTGGCTGAATAATGAAGGAAAACAGTGGAGACCAAGACCGGGAACAGAGGCGTGGAGTCAGCAGCAGGTGTGGAGGGCAGGAGAAGAGAGTTTGCCATCAGGGAGAGTAATTAAGGGAAGTAGTTTGGGAAGCCCTTTGAGGGCATCCTCCAGGGCACAAAAAGCTGATAGAAGAGGCCCAGCCGCTGGCTAGAAGAGAGAGACATGCCATACTTCTTAAGATAATATAGAGAAAACAGTAATTTCTCTTATGAACCCTAATGGAAATGGAAGAGAAGAAATAAGACATGGGATTACTTCAGGAGATCCAATATCCAGCAAATAGGATTTGCAAAAACAAGAACAGAAAAATAACAAAGGAATGAAATAAATTTAGTTTAAAGGTCCATTAATCAGTGAGCAGGATAAATAAAACAAGAATAATACCTACATACAGTCTAAAACTCTCAAAGAGAAAAGTATAAACTCCTTTACAAAAGAATAAGAGATTCAAATGGCACCTGACTATCAGCAATGTATTTCTGAGAAAATTACTTTAGGATGTACTCCAACAACAGAGCAAAGTAAGAAAGAGGGAAGCCAGTGGATCCCATGCTGAAGAACATGGGAGTCGCAGGACAGCTGTGGAGCAGGCGTAGAGAAACGCTCATCCAAACTGGAGTGGGAGGAGAAAAGGGCTTCAAGAGAGATGCCTCTGAATTAAAGAGGGAAAAACAGGAAAAGATAGATTATCTCGTGTGTGTAACTGAATTGGAAGTTTGAGATCAGTTTGGAAAGTTTGGGGCTGAATTAGTGATAAGCATATAAAATTAAATAAAATGAGATCATTATTAACCTTGGGGAAATATACACTTGTACAAAAAAAGGAAATGTAATTATAGTAAAGTATTTGGCTCAGTATGAATAACACTTAAGTAAACATTATAAGTCATAATAATAAAACCAATACACCAAACATCATGATGCATGAAATATTTGTAGTATGGGGGTTTGGGGTGGGATAGTGGAGAGGAAAATATAAGAGAATTAAATCTTTAAAGTTGAAATAAAAAGATAAGAGATTGTTGCAAATTGTTAGAACTACAGAGGTTTAAGTATATTTAAAGAAATATAGGAAACAAGTAGAACTTAAAAATAATATAAAAGTTAAGTGGAAGAGTTTGACAAGCTCAGTCTTCATCTGTTGGAATAGGGAGTCGATAGACATCATGAAGATGATAAATTTCAAAATAGGCCTATAAGCCTACTACTTAGCTTATACCTCTAGAATTGAAAAGGGAAAAGTTTAGTGTGTCTCTAGGGAGTAAGAATGTTGAATTTTTTATCATGTACTGTACTAGTTAATTTTTTATGATGTGCACACAAAAAGAAATATCCTAGAAAAATAAAATAAAATAGAAAAGAACCAGGAGTCAAGAATATAGGCCCTAGACACTAAAGGAGAAAAGAATTTTAAGAACAGCACACTTATCAATGAGGCAAAAGTAAACTATGGAAACGTCACCAAACTGGCAAATAAATCACTGGCAATCTTTAAAAGAACTGGTTTCTTGGGGCTGGCCCCATGGCCTAGTGATTAAGTTTGGTGTGCTCTGTTTCAGCGGCCTGGGTTCGGTTCCCGGGCATGGACCTACACCACTCATCAGACATGCTGTGGCAGTGTCCCACATACAAAATAGAGGAAGATGGGCAAAGATGTTAGCTCAAGGCAAATCTTCCTTAGCAAAAAAAAAAAAAAATTTTGCAGGGGAGTTTGAGTCTGGCGGTTTCCCTTTTAGGATGATCATTTTCTAAGAAAAAATAAAAGATTTTGATATTTGAGAGTTGTGCTTCTCAAACTTTAGCATGCTCCAGAATCACCTGGAGGGCTCATTAAACACAGTTGCTGGGTCCCACCTCCGGAGCCCCTGATTGTGTAGGACTCGGGGCGGGGGGGGGCGGTCCAAGAATCTGCATTTATAGCGAGCTCCCAGGTGTTGCTGATGCTGCTAGTTTGGAGACAACCTGTGACCACTGGAGTAGGGCATTATCTAGGGATGAGTAAAGGTTGATGAGTAGATCTCATGAAATCCTTTGTTTAGAAACTCTCCAACCAAGAACAGAGTGCCTGGGGGTCAGTTTCCCCCAGACCATGAATTTGTCCAAAGCTAAGACAGTGTCTGTGCTTCTAGCACAGGGCCTGGCCCAGAGCAGGTGCCTGGTGGGTGTTGGTCACATTGAGAGGGTTGCTGAGCCCTGCTGATCAAGTTGAAGGACATGAACTTACAGAGAACAGATCAGCACAGTTACCAATTTGGTCCAGAAAAACCCCAGTAGAGGAGAGAGATGGATTGGGCTGGGAATTGTAAGGGCATGTGGTAGAGGATGCAGCGCAAGCATCTGAAAGTGCCTGTGAGTGTCACTGAGGGGATGGTTGTGAGTCGTCCTCAACCAGGCTGCACAAGAAAATCGCTGACTCGAATCCCCGTTCCCGGGTCTCGCCCTGGAGATCCAATTGGCCTGGAATGTGGCATGGCCATGGGAGATTTTAAAGCTTCCCGGGTGATTCTAATATGTAGCCAGGGGGTAAGACCAGCTGTTCTGTGGGGTTCATGATGGAGAGGAAGCCAAGTGATGCCAGGAAGGGGGTGAAAAGCTCCAGGAAAAGGACAAAGAGCTAAAGGTTTGGAAGTTGAAATGAAGGCCTAGTGGAGGTTCTGTCGGAGGTCCTGCAGGTCAGCTTCCTTGCCAGAGAGCTGTGTGTCTTGAGTCCTCTTACTTAAAACTCTTCAGTTTCCTCCAAATAGAGGTCATAGCTCTTTTCTTCCACAGTTGCTGTGAGGATTAAGTGAGGTGTAATATTTAATAAAAACAGTGGGTTGCAAATGGTAAGCATTAAGTAAGTGGTATTTTATTACTTTCATTATAATAACATAGGCTTGAAGTCAGAGGCGGCTAAAATTCCCTTCATCCTGGAAGGGGCGTGGTTTTCCAGGTGGCAGTTGAGATGTGTGCCCCCAGATGGCGATGTGGCAGTGCTCACTTCGCCCCTTCTTGTTTTACTGCAAACTTAAAACATTTGACACTGCAGACATTGTATTTTAAAAACAGGCACATTAAAATCGATATATTCTGATGTCACTAGAATCAGTGTCACTGGATTCTAAACAAAAACTTTAAGCAGATCTGCTTCCTACTTCACTAGGTTACACAAATGCCAGGCCTGGGACAAGGCAAGCTTTTCTTGATTGTCCTTCTGTAAAGTGGCCCCGTCTTAAGATGCCAGCTTTCTCAGGGATCCCCTTAACTTGACCGCCTTCCTGTCTGTCTGCATCGTGTCTGCACTATGGATCTAGGACCCAGGCTGGCTGTGAGTGCTGAGTTTGTATTCGTACTGCGAGACCTGAGTCCTAACAAATCTAAGGGCTCTCTTATTCCTTACAGGGTCAGCAGCTCAGGAAAGTTCTAAGCAAGGAGCTCAAGCTTTTGTGCATTGTAATATCCTATTTATGTGGAAAATGTTGTTACTTCTCAATTCTCCAAAACATCATCGCCCAAGCCTATTTTTAAGGAAAGGTACTCACCCTAAGGTCCGTGCAATAAAGACCTGTGCTTTATTACTCAATTAGAAAGTTTATTAAACATGCATTGTTCTAACATAGAACATATAATTCTGACTGAATGTATTTTTGTTTTTAACCTAAATTATTAAAGGCCACAAGGGGGCCCAAGCCATGAGAGAATGTACCACAATAAATAGCTTACTACAGTAACGCAGTTTGAGGAGGAGACAAAATTTAAGAAGGAAATGAATATTGAAGGAAAAGCCCTCTTGGAGGGGGAAGCACAGAGTGAGGGAGGAACACACTTACTGGTTCTTCCTCTTCCACTGGTTGAGAGGTCTCTGCTTGTTCCCTAGCTCAGAGGATAAGGCTTCTTTCCTGTCCTGCATTTCACAAGTCTCCCCTCCTCAGGTAGAGAGACTTACACCTTCTCTTCCTTCGGGTCAGTGCTTTCCTCCTCTTCTTTCATTTCACAGGTCTCCTCCTCCTCAGGTAGAGGGATTTCCTCCTCTTCCTTCAGGTCAGTGGCCTCCTTCTCCCCAGGAACAGGAATTTCTTCCTTCTCTTCCTTCAGGTCGGTGGCCTCCTCTCCTCAGGCAGGCACTTATTAAATGTTTGATCATAGCAAGTTTGGGGAGGATGTGAGGAAACAAAGTACTTTCATTAAATGCGTGGGGAGAGTTTAAACTGGTGCAACCACTTGGTAGCTTAGGAAGATCTGAGTTTAATATGTGCTTACCCGTCACCCGGCAGTCCCATATCTAGCTCTGCACCTTGGTGAACCACTCTCAAGATCCTGTAGCGGCACTGTGTGCAACAATAGGGAGGAACATAGATGTAAGGGACCCACAGGTTTTGAAGGAAGGGTAGTGGTCTGGAAGGGTGAGTGGTTAGCAGGGAGGACATCTGCCACATCTCCAGGTCCCCGGGGATGAGGGATGAGGAGAGGTTGCTGATCTGAGTCATGTGAAAAGCCAGACCAGATCTTAAGAGCTGGCGCTGGCCCTTACCGGGTCCACGGACACCAGACGCCACAGCTCTTGAACCACACATTCACGTCACACAGACCTCAGCCCCCTCACCTAAGGACCTCAGAGCCTCCCTGCCTTCCCCAGGAATCCCTGTCCCCTCCTCCCTCCACTTTGCACAGTGTGTCCACATCTGCCCCTACACTGGGTGACTCAGTTGTGAGCCTGTTCGTCAGAGGGCAGGAACCACATGTGCTTTCCGTCGGTTTCCTCTGCTCCCATCCCATCCCCAGAGCCTGCCACAGAAGTCTGTGCCCCGGAGTTCAAGATTTACTTTAAAAAAATAAGTGAACGTCTCATTAGCCTGTTTGCCTACCCTCTTCTTCAAAGCACACAGATAGACCTCTAGCCTTCCCTCCATGTCGCTCAGTCCCTGGTGTTGATGGGGGAGAGTCTTCAGATGGAGGGTGGGGCCAAGACTCGTAGACCACATCTCCTTGAACTTGTATCCAGCAGAACATCACGCCCTTCCGAGATCAGACTGTCCCCGTCACAGGTCAATCCCTAGGAAGACCGGTCAACTCTGAGACCAAGATGGTTGATGCAAATGCCTTTGGGCTGTAAAGTCATTCTGGAGGTGACACATCTGTGCTCTCCTTGTCTTCCTGCAAGAGACCAAGCTATCGGTAAAAATCCTTCACTTTTCCCATCTCCCCCTTGGGTTCCATTCCTACAAAATGGGCCTGGGCCTGGACCTGGACAGCTCCGAGGATCTTAGGTGGGTCTCTAGGAGCTAATATTATCAGTGGTTGTAAGACCCTTTTTATTTCAAGGTTAGGGGGTGAGCAAGAGGCCTTCATGTTTTGGAGAGATGTGAATTTTTCTGTAAGATAGTGCTGTAGAAGTGTTTTTATATTTTTCTAGTTAGATAAAAAAAAATTTCACCCAAATAGAACTATGACTGGTTTCACAACTTATATGGCTGACTTCATGGATTCGTGAAAGTATATTCCCTTTCTAAACGTGAAAAGCTTTCCTCCTAGAACATCCGTGGGTGTGTATCTCCCACACCCCGAGCCCTCCCTGTAGCACCCTGGGAGGGCGGGGGGGGCAGAGGGGTGAGGTTTTCCCACTGGTTGCCAAGCACACGCCATGAAGACCTCCTGCTCTGTTTGCAGCTGCTCGTTTGACTGTCTCTGCCCCTCTGCCTCCCCTGCTCCGTGTCGACTGTGAACTCTTTGCTCACTGAGTACCGGGTCTGTTCCCTCACACCGGGCGACCTGCCACATACGATTCTAGAGTGAATGGCATGGGTTTGAATCCAGCCTTCACTCCTTAACTGACCTTGGGAAAGTTACTTAACCTCTCTGCTCCAGGTTCTTCGTCTGTAGTATGGGAATAGGAGTGGTACCTCCCTCTGTAGGGACCAGAAGAGTGCTTAGCATCAAGTGAGGGCTCAGCTTTTGTTCAGTACTTGTCATGCTGGTGGATACTGAGTAAGTGAGCGAGTGAAGGAAGGAGCAGGCTGCTGTCAGATCTTGGCTTTTGAAGGTAACTTAGAAGAAGCAATATCTTACTGACTTGCCTCCCCAACCCCATAGTGGATGGTCTGTTTCACGAGGGGCTGAGAGCGCATGTCCAGATCTCCACCACGTGTAGGAATCCCTTCCCCACGTCCCAAGCTGACATATTTTGAGTCTCTGTTTGGAGGCTGGCTTTGCTGGGTGCTCACATCCTAACAGGCTGTGCTGTCCCATTCTGTAACTGCCTGAATTATTTGATTTTTCTTTTCTCCTTGAAAGGACCCACGACCAATCCCCTGTACCCGCCTTCTGTCTCACTCTGTTCTGTGGAAAATTCGGAGGGTTGAGTCCCGTAATCCCTGTTCCTTAGGAAGGTTTTAGATTCATTCCTTCACCCCACAATACTCACTAGGCAGGTGTTGTGTGCCAGGCACGTTAACACTGAGGATGGGCCTTGTCCTCACGAAGCCTCTGATTGGGAGGGAAAGGCTAACAGTCACACAAATACGTATCATCACAACTTGTGAGAAATACTTGGAGAATGCTATAGAAAACAGGAGAAATTAATTTAAACCCAGGCACTTAAAGAAGGCTTGTTTAACGGAAGTGACTTTCCAGCTCACACCAGGCCGCCTGGTGTGTGGGAGGGGTTTCCAGGCAGAGAGAACTAGGGAATGTGGGCTGGAGTGGGAGGAGTAGATGGGCTTAGAGGGCTGGCCTAGGGGAGGACCTTTGTGTGTATAATTAGGGAGTCTGAATTTCATTCCAGGTACAAAGACAGACCACTGAAAGGTTTTAAGCAGAGGCGTGCCGTTGTCCATTTTATATTTATAAAGGTAACTGGGTGTTGTGTAGCAGAGAGACTGGAAGAGGGTGAGAGAATTCCAGGTAAAAGGCAGCTGATGAGGATGGATCGGATGGTCACCACAGAGATCAAGGGTAAACATATTTGAGAAGTATTTTGGAGGTGGAATCCAGAGGACTTGGTGGTGGATTCCACATGGCAGGTGAGGGAGGGAGGTATCAGGTCGATATTCAGAGAGTAAGCACCTGTACAGTTAGCGTCCTAGCATCCTTTCCAATTGGACAGTCACCAGCCAGCAATCAAGTATTTTCAATATTACACCTAGTAGATTTCTAGTTAGGCAGCTGGAGGTGCCATCTACTAAGAGGAGGAAAAATGAATTGAGGGATTTGGTTGTTGGATCAAGAGTTTGGTGTGTTGATTTTAATAAACCTTTGAGATAGTAAAATGCAGATAGTCAGTTGGCAGTTGGATATAACAGACCAGGTTGGGACGTGTCAGCGTGTTGCTGGGATTTAAAGCTTTGGGAATATATGTGCTGTCACCCAGACCCCACGTGTGCAAGTGGGAAGTGGGCCCCAGCCTCAGGAGGAAAGCCAGAAAGTGCGGGCTATGGAAATCTGGGCCCAGTGCTGGGGCTGGGAGCTGGACTGGAGTGGGTTTATGAGGCTGGTGTGGGTCAGGAGTAGGGAGGGTTAAGAGGTCACATGCAGAGACAGCTCCAGGGCGCTTGCTGCGAGGGAGAGCAGAGAGCTATGTTAAGTGGAGGGCTCTGCGGTCAGAGAGAATCCGTCCTTCCTTTTTATCTCCTATCCTAAATATTCCCCCAATTCGTTCAGCCATTCTTTATATGATGGTATTTCCAGAAGATCCTATAACTTGTGCACAGCAGTGTTTTTCCTCAGAATAGGGTGCTTCACCCAAAATGTGTTCTGACCCAGCGGGGGGCCTGTTCTTTCCTTGTTGTAAACGCTGGAACAGAAGCGACTTGAGCCGAGCAATCTGGGCAGCCGCGCCCTCCGCTGGCTGATTCTGAAACTGCAGTCCGCCCAAGCTCTTTGCTGTGCAGCCAAGTCTCTCTTCTCTGTGCCTGTGACAGTGTTGTCACCCTGATGAGAGCAAGGGTGCCCAGGAGTTATTGAGACAAGAGCTCTGATAACTAGTTGAGGTGGAAGACAACGCAGGATGAGCAGACACGGCGGGCTTTTATGATGCCCACTTAACAGAGGAGGAGGCTGGAACAGGCACGGCGTCATTTCAGTGGCAGACACTAAACTCCAGATCTCCATTCCTTGTCTTAGTTGGGCTGCCAGAGCTTTACCACGTTTCTTCTGAATGCTTTGGGGTGTTGTTTGCAGAAAATAAACATAAAGTGAATGTTTAAATATCGTTATTCTACTATACCTTTGCTTGGGACCATCGAAAAGGCAAATCACAGGGAGTCAGAGAAACTCGTTCATTCTTTCATTCACCAAATGTTTATTGAACACCTGCTGTGTGCCAGGCACTGTTCCGCCTGCGTGATGGGGATACCGTAGTGAACAGACAGACCTCCTGCCCTCACGTGCCAATAGGAAGTGATCGACAGTAAATGAGACAAGTGAGGTGAAGTGTGTGCAGTTCCTTAGGCAGTAATGGCGGGAGGAAGCAGACAGAAGGCGGCAGGGAGGTAAGCTGTTGGTGTGGCAGTTTCAGTTAGAGTGGCCGGGGAGGTGACTAAAGCCCTGAGGGAGTGAAGGAGCTGGCCATGCAGAGCTTTCCAGGCAGAAGGCAGGGCAGTCACAACGCTGTGAGATGGGAGGTGTGTAGCCTGTTGGAGGAACCGTGTGAACGCAAGACAATGCCAGGAGATGAGGGCAGAGACACAGCGGGGCAGGTCACCTACAGATGAACTTGCAGCTCACAGAGAGGACTCAGCGTGGGATCCAGGGGAGCTGGGGTTCCTCTGGGTGGATGTAGGCAGAGCAGTGAAATAATCGACCGTATCTCAGCAGGACCGTTCTTGCTGCTGTGGCCTGCGTGGGGGAGGGCTGAAGCGGGGAGACCAGTGAGGACTCCAGGCAGGAGATGGCTTTTGTAGAAAGACCAACAGCGTTTCACGAGGACTGACGTGGGTTGTGGGAGGAAGCGGTCAAGGATGACACCGAGGTGTTTGCTGAAGCTGGAAGCATGAAGTTGCCATTACCTGAGACGAGGACGGCTGCAGGAGCGAAGGTTGCAGGGCTGGGCGCAGCGTTGGACGTGTCAGGTTTGAGATACCGACTGGACCCCTAGGTAGAGACGTCAAGTGGTGGTTGGATACATGGACCTGGAGATGCAGATTCGGGAATTATCATTACGCAGATGGTGTTTAAATTCATGAGATGAGGTGACCAAGGGGTGTGTTTGGATGGAGAAGATAAGCTCAAGGGCTGAGAGCTGTGGCTTTCTTAGTATGGCGTCACGGCAGCCAACTGAAGAATAGTTGAAGAGAAGAATAACCCGCTGTGTCACACGCTGCAGACCGGCTGAATGAGATGAGCGCTGAACTGACCACGGGAGATAGCGTGGTTTCCCGAACTCTCCCCTGACTTACGCTGCATTGTCTTGTGCTTCCCCAGGTTGTGGCAGATACCAATATAAGCGCCGTAGCGACTCAGCTTGAAAACATGTCTGCGGGCTACGGCCTCGGCTCCCCCAGCGCTGAGCACCATGCGGAAGACGCAGAGTGAGTACCCGAGGGGCAGAGTGCCTGTCAGTGTGTGGGCGCAGCTCAGGGAGACCTTTTCCAGAATAGAGTGGACTCTCTCAAGGGGAGGGGTGGGACAGCGCACATCACCTCTTCTGATGCCCCCGGGAGAGCCCCGGGTTCCGTGTTTCCCACAGGGCTTTGTTCCATGTGGGAGTTCTGAGCAGACCCTTGCTGCAGGGCCACACACGCTGCACCTGGTCGCTCTGACACGGAGCCTGTGCCTTCTCCCCTAAGAAACCCCACATTTATAGCCCAGAGGCACCCCGCTTCATTATACAAGGAACAGGTGTCCTCAGTTTTCTAAGCTAGAACCTTGTTCTAAGGTTAAATCTTGTCAGGCTTGCTGGCATTCTTCATGAAAACCAGTCGGTGCAGGTAAAGATGCTCATTCAAGCAGAGCATCTCAAACAAGGATGTGCAGAAGAATGATGTAAGGAGCGTATTTAAAAATGCTGATTCCCCAGCCCCGATCTCGGAGATGCTGATGGGTGGTCCACAGCGGCTTCTCCAGGGAGGTTTTGCTGCAGACGGGCAGGAGTCCAGGCAGAGAAGCCATGCTTCGAGAAACGCTGCCTGAAGCTATTCCTCTCTCTACCACCGGGCCTGGTCACCAGTCGGTGCTCGATGAGTGCGTGACGGATCTGAAGGGTCTTTTGGAGGACGTGATGACCACAGCCAGCCCCAACTTTTCCTGCACGTTCCTCAACTTCAGTGACATCTTTGGGTTTGTTTTTCTTGAGTAAAGAAGGTTAAACTAAGCCCATTTTACTTTTTTCTCATTATAAAAGGAATGTATGCTATTAAAATATGACATAAAGATGAAAGTATAACACTTTCAAATTACAACGGCCCTTCCCTTAAAAAGCTCAGGGCCCTTACAGGAAGAGAGAGCACGTTTGGCGTCCTTGAGGTGCCCATGGGTTACAGAGACGCCCTTGTAATCCTGGTTCCTGTGCTGCGATTCCACAGCTCCTGGCAGGTTGGGAAACACTCGCATAAAAATTGAAAAAATCACTTATAATCCAAATGTTAACATTTGGAGATATATTTTTCACTAGTCTTCTATATCAGAGTAAATGAAACCCAATTGAAAATGTCAGATAAGTGGAGGCACCTCCATCTGATGTCTCCAGTTGACGGGGGAGCTGCGTTCCCCCCTCTCCCCAAGAGTGGGTCTCCAATTGTGAAGAGGCACAGTTGGGACCGTCTCATGTAGAACCCCCAAGGGCTCTACAGCAGTGGTTTTGGACGTCTAGGTTCCCATTTCAATATCCTGGGAAACGGGGGCTGTGTCTGAAAGAGGAAACACGATCAAGTTCATGTCCAGCCAGCGGGCCAGCACTGAGAATGTTTACACGGCCGGGACGTGGTGCCAGGTGGAGCCTGTTCATGACGTCATTACCACTCTGTCGCAGGAGTAATTCGTCATTATTTCAGCAGATGTTATACTGAGTGCCTTCCTAAGGCTGGACACTGCAAGTGCAGGGTCCTGAGGATTCAGACTTAGAAATGTAGGTGAAGGCGTTGCCCCAGTCCTCGGGGACTCCAGAGAACTGGAAACCCAGACCCATCAGTCCATGGTGTGAGAGTCGATACGTACAGGAGAGCCAAGTTCGTGAGAGCTGAGGAGGCACAGGGCCTGTGAGGCCGTGGGAGAGGGCAGGACTCATCAGGGAGTGCACCTGGGGGCACCAATGCTTAAGCTGAGTTTTAAAATAATTGGAAAAAGCAGGGATGGCATTCAAAAGAGTGAAGAATTTATGTAGCATGGACATTCAGCGATTACCGTGGATCCCTGCTATAAACAACTAGCGAGTCCGTCATCGGGCAGGTGGTGTCAGTGTGAACCAGCTGAAAACCAAGCCTGAACTGAGCCGGGCCAAACTGACGGGGGGAGAATGTTCTAGTCAGGCGGAACCACATCAGAGATTGCTCATGTCCCTCTTTTGCAAATTTCTCTAAATCCATGAATGGTGAGTTCATATTGGAGGCTCTGCCTCTTGGACATGCAGGATGCCACACAGCCAGGGGTCTGCCAGGGCCTAGATGCGAACCTCTGCCCACACGGGGACGACAGGGGCCAGGGTACCGGGCTTCCCCAGTTTCTCACCCTTCGCACCACCACACCTGGGACAAGACACCGGCCTTAGCTAAGCTTAGACTAACTGCTTGAGCCCACGTAGGTAATTTACGTTGTAGCCGTGTTGTTTCTGAGAGAGAAGACTTCCACACTGGACGAAGCCCTGGAAATCCAAATTCCCATTTGGAACAGTGGTTTTCATCCATTTACTTCACCTTGGTTTCTCTCTTCCCTCCGGGACTTCAGCTCTCATTCCGCAGTCATGATCCTGAGTTTGTGACAGTGACAGGCACAGTGCACAGTGTGGCGCATGCTCAGGTGACTGAGACTTAAGGAGTTCCTAGTCCAGTAGAGGAGGAAGACATCTCAGCAGTCCCCATACAGCACGAGAGTGCCACATGGAAATCTGGACCAGGTACACAGGAAGCACAGAGGACAATGTGCCCACTCTCCAAGGGGGTCAGGAAAGCATCTCATTGGAGGGGGGCTTAGAAGGGGAGTCCCCACCCCTGGTGTGGTGAGGGTAACAGACAGAAGAGGAGCAGCAGTCTACTGTGCTGGCAGGCTGCCCTCACCTGTTGTGGACAGAAGGCCCCCTGCAGACTGACCGTCTGCACCGAGCTAAGGTGGTGCCCTGCCTCTCTCCATGCACACTCTTCTAGGATGTCAGGACAGCTTCACTCAGCTGTAGACAGGAAGTTTAAGAGTTAAAAACTAGGGCCAGCCCCAGTGGCCTAGTGGTTAAGTTTGGCGTGCTTCGCTTCGGCTGCCCGGGTTTGGTTCCCAGGCGCGGACCTACACCACTCGTCTATCAGTGGCCGTGCTGTGGTGGTGACTCACACACACAAGAGAGGAAGATTGGCACAGATGTTAGCTCAGGGCGAATCTTCCTCAGCAGAAAAAAAAGTTAAAAACTAAGCATAAAGGGTACTTTTACAATTTCAGCATCATGACTTTATTTTTAATTAAAAAGCAATGAGTTTTATGAAAGAGAAACCCCTAAAAGTTCATGAATATATTGGTCATTTGTCTGGCATGATATGGGAAATTTAAAAGTAAGTTTCTAGATTGCTCTCTGAGAGTTTGATTTGATAAACTGACCTCCATCATTTCACAGTGTGAAAGTCTCTCTCAAATCTGTGTTCTTCCATTAAAATGAAATTCCCTCCAGTGTCTCTTCCTGAATTAAATGGCGTGCATTGTGTTTTCAGAACACCTCCACCTAAGATTATTACTTTGGAGAAAGGCTCTGAAGGATTGGGGTTTAGTATTGTAGGGGGTTATGGAAGTCCCCATGGAGACCTGCCAATTTATGTCAAGACTATATTTGCAAAGGTATTCTTTTCCTTTTTACTGTACTTTTTTTCTTTTTTAATCAAACCTAGGTGCGATTTTTTGAAGTGCTTTGCTGTGCTTTCCTTTGGCTATAGCTGGGTGTGTGCATGTGTACTTACTTGATTTGAATCTTCTAGGAAGTTCCTGCACCAGACATTGAAAGAAGACTTGTTTTATTATAGTGGAGTCACAAGAAGTGTAATTTTCTTTGGACCCTATTACAAAAGTAGACGCTGACGGATTTTAAAGAGTGTTTTCTTTTGGCAACGCAATGTGAGGAGTGGTACCGTGCTCTTTGGAAACTGGTCTTGGAAGACTTGTCCTGGGCTAGACCAAAGATGTGGCCTTCTCCCTTAAGAAAAGAGAACGGACCCCAGAGGGCTGTGGCGTAAAGCTTTGACCCAGCCCTGGCTCAGTGCAGCACTGGGCCGCCCGTCACCAAAAGCCTCAGGGTGCTGTTTAGCTTTCGGCAGTTTCTCTTTTCCAGTACGCTGCCACATGCTTTAGGATCAGCCCAATAGGTCACACTAAAACTGGATGATCGAGTGTTTTTTAGGAATTAAATGTTTCCATATATCCTGTTTAATGAATACCCAGGTTATGTGTACATTCCTACTGCTGCCTCTAGATGGCTCTTAGATAAGTTATTTTTAACTTCATTGTGATTTTTAAAGTTGGAATTTAGTTTTATTATACATTTTGAAGATCTCTGAAAAGTATTAGTATTGATATTACAGCTTTATTCCTCGTTGGTTTTATCACAGTCATTTATTCATTGATCCGATTGCTTCCTAGTGCTTTATTTTCCTAAGGAAATGAAGGTCTTCAAAAGAAGAAATAAGATAAGAGTCTGTCTCTTTCTAGAAAGCCATACTATACCCTACCCACAAATTGGCTCTCACCTGAGCAGATCCTGTCAGTGGGGCCTGCCCGTGACCCGACATGATCTGGGTCACGTGTGCTTTTGGAGCACGTTAGACCCCTGCAGATCGCCCACCTGTTCCCGTCCTGAGAGGTGCCGGTGAGAAGGCACGTTATCCCAGCACGCATCTGTCGACCTGCTGGTAGGCTAACGGGGAGCGGGCAGGTGAACCGGAACACTCCGGATGGCAGTGCTGCCCATCTGTATTCCCGCGGCAGGTAAACCACCTGCAGACCCTCCTTTTCTCAAGATGACACCATAAGTAGTTGTGATGATCGTTTTGGGGGGCATGATTAGACTCTGCTTTTAGAAGAGCCCACCGTGTAGTAAGGATAGTGGGAAGGCTGCAGACTCAGCCCCCACGTTTCAGCAAGTCCCTCCCGCCTACCTTGCCTCCGGAAAGCCCTCCAGAGTGTTTGTAGTCACCGCTCACTTCACGGCTGTGGGCCGAGCAGCTGTCATCGCAGAGAGGACCGGTTAACTACCAAGGCCTTTCAACCTGGGCCCAGAGGTCAGCAGGCTGCCCAGCTGTACCTGGCTACGCATTCACGTAGACGGGGGCCGGAGTCAGGCCCCTTTTGTTGGGGCGCCAGAACACACAGCTGGGAGTGAAATGGCCGTGCATTGCTGGTGGGTTTTTGAAAAGAAACCACCGTCATCTCCCAGTAGGACCCGAGCGGTGGGGTGGTGAATGGACTACGGCTCACACCACGTGCTCTCCCCAAAGGTCCCCATTGGAAGTGCTCACTTAGGAAGTCACATGGTCATATATCCTGAATATCCTTGGGATGTTTTATTTTTTAAGGAATAGACCTTTTTTGTAAAGTGAGGCACACCTAAAAATGGAAAGCCCCAAATTAACAAAAGGAAAAGTTCTAAAGCCCCACCTAATAATGGGGGCTTAGTTCAGTCTCAATAAAGGAGTATGCCAAGGCAAAAAATTGTTACCATTATTATTATCATTTAGATAGTTCTGCAGAGTTTGTTGTAATAAGATTTAGTTTGATGACTTTTTCTTCTTTTTTTGTTAGAGTAAACCAATATATCCAAATTTAAAACTTTTCTGTAGAGAATCAATAAACCAAAAACTAGCAAAAGAGTTTTTCTTTTTTTATGGTGAAGTCTTTCTAAAATGAATTCTGACACTAAGCCAAGCATTTCCTCCATCAGAATTCTGAAGATCTAGGACGTATAGGTGTATGTTTTTCACATTTTTTAACCCTGAACACATTCTTAAAAATACTTGTCTGTTCAGTTTTCTGGATCTCAGATATCCACAGGTGTGGATTTTTATGTGACCTTTTTGGTGCCCTAAACCTTTAGTAATTCTCTTGCTCAACTAAGAAATTAACTTGGCCCATCACAGTGTTTTTCCCCCAGAATATGAAGCGTCCCAGCACGTAGGGTGTGCAGGATTTGTGAGACTTAGCCACTCTGATTATCAGGCTGTCAGGACCTCCCAGTTTCTTTCAGGTGTTTGGTTGGAAACTTCAAAATCAAAGCAAACCTTAGCTCTTAGTCCCTTCAGCAGCCGAATTTTACCTTAAGCCAAGAGACTGGCCTCAAGACTTCAACAGCCCTGGAAGTTTAAGGAGCCTTTCAGAGCCTCCAGAATCTGAGAGCGTGGGTCTGACCATCACTAGATCTTTGTTTCATTATACCACCACCATCACTGAGTAAACTCAGCTGTCACACACTCATCCTTAGCACAGGCCAAGTGGATGGTAGATGCCTACGGGACAGCATCAGGGAGGGCTAAGTGACGAGCTGGGACACATGGCAGGTGTGCGTGGAGCCACGTTTCTGAGCTGATGGAGGCCTGTCTGTGAACCGTCCCATTCCTTCCTTCCCTACTTAGTCTGCAAACACCACGCTGAGAAAGCAGAAGACGTGCAGGTCAGGAAGTCATTGTCACTATGCCTGCACTAGAGCATGGCAGTGCCTGAACAGAGCACAAATCTTAGAAAGTTAACAAAGCATCCACGTTTGCATTATTGAAAATGAAAATTTGAAGAGCTTAACATGCTTTTCAAAAAACTACATGGATACCTGAGGTTTACTGAAGCGCTTAAATCTTAGTCTATAAAATCTGATAAAATCCAGTTTACCCAGCGATTCTGATTCTGTCCATTAGAGTTACCTGTTTAATCCTGAGTTAGTGCAGTTAACACACTTTCCTAAAAGAAAGAAGATTTGAGTGAAGTTGCGAGTTATTTAATTTTGCTGTTTTCCCCTAGTATAGACCTGGTTTTGAATATTCTTTATTACACTTATGTACAGGAATTCTAGATAATTCTCCCGCCACCTCAGGACCTCCCGCTGTGGGGGACACAAGTCCCTGGGGCATCAGCACCTCTTGGCTTCTGAGCGAGTCCCTCAAAGATTCGGTGCCTGTGGGCCTTAGTGTCCCCACTAGTTGGACATCATTTAAAGGACCCTCTGCACTAACTTTTCGAGGGATTTCCGCAGTTACCCCAACAGATGGAGAAAGCCGCCTGGGAATCATTTTCTAGGTCTTGTCTTCCCTTACCAGTCCAAAGCATTTCTAGTAATATCACAGCATTTTTAGATACTCAGCTTTAGGATGAAAAGGCCCACGTCTCACTTGCTTTGTGCCATTTTGAGGAACCAGGCGTGACTGAGTGTAGAGTGAAAGTAGTCATTCAGACACCTATTTAGATGACCAAAGATACATAAAGTTGGAGCTTTTGAATACGATACTGCAGAATTTCAGAGATGCTACACTTCTATGTATTTATATAGAGAACAGCTTTATTGAGATGAAATTCACAAGCCATACAGTTCACCCACCTAGAGGCTGCACTTCTTTTTGACAGATCTCCACAGTGCTGGTCGGTTAGTAATGCAGGGGACCCGAGATAATGATGGCGTCAGTGCCAGTACGACCAGTACCAGGTTCAGTCCTGCCGTTGTGTATGACGTTTCTGAACGTGACGTGATAGGACATTCACACTCCGTCCAGTACTGAATATTGAAATCAGGTCCTACTTGTGAAAAGAAATGTGAATATCAGTACTTTTCTACTAGTTTGTTGTTTCGACAGTGCATAATTATGGTTACCGTTTAACCATTTTCAAATAACGTATCCCACATTTTTCTTAATTTAAAAACACTGCCTAGAGTAACTTTAGTTGGTAGTTTTTAAGTTACTCTCTGAATACGCGCACCAGACACCAGTTAGAGGTGTTAGTGTTTATTTGGGTATCAGTCGATCCGCCCTGGGCTGACCTGGAATGTTTCTCGTTCGTAGGGGGCAGCTGCGGGTGACGGCCAGCTGAAGCGAGGAGATCAGATCGTAGCTGTTAATGGCGAGACTCTGGAGGGCGTTACTCATGAGCAAGCTGTGGCCATTCTAAAACGCCAGAGAGGGACTGTAGTCTTGGCCGTGCTGTCGTGAGCCCGGGTCCCGGTCACAGGACAGATGCTGCTGTAGAACATCCATGGCGGGACGGCGTTCCGAAAGAGGATGAGAAGCAGCCTGAAGTCCTCCTTTCTTCCTACACTCTGTCCTCCCTGCTCAGCAGGGATGGCTGGGGTCTCCTGTAAATCTCCCAAATCAACAGTCGCCTCCCTGATGTTTCCCAGCTTCTGTCACCTCTCGGTGAGGTTAATTTCTAAAACTTGAATGAGTCTTATCTGTTCTGCATTTAACATCGATGTTTATCAACTAGTAGTGACTGGTTCTGATGATGTTTGCCAAAACTGAGGTTAACCACCTCTCATTCCTTAATGCTCTTCTCTCCCATCCCTGCTCACACAGAGGCTCAGTGACAGCCTCGGTCTCGCCCACTGAACAGAAACAAATGTTAAGCAACTTGTCATCTCGCTCGTGATTTACTGATGCTAATTGTCTCCTCAGGCACACCAGAAACATTAGCAGTGTAATTAACTTACCAGTGATGCTCACGATGAGATACCAGATTCTCCTCTGGGAAATTACTGTGCTCTCTTCTGTACGACTTACAGTCAGATAAGTCTCAAATTTGTTTCTCTGGATAGATCTTTATAAGTCAGTCATTGGTGATTATGATGAGTCAATTTGCAGACTGTAATCTAAGAATTCTGAAAGGCTTTCTAATTGTTTTCTTAGCTACACAAATGCATACCACTGTGAAAATGCACCTTATTCTCAACAGGAACATGTCCTGAATCCTAACAATGCAAAACGATGTTTGATTCCGAGAAGTTCATCTGGAGTTGAGGGCGTCTCTGGAGGCAAGCTTCACTGCCACCCCTCAGTCCTGAGACGAGGAGGTGGAAGCTCCAGAGATCAGCAGGTTTTGCCTCAAGTCAGACGAGCTCTAGATGGCCTTGGCCTTGTGCAGAGTAGAGTGACAAATCTGAGTATGCTTCCCCTCGGCTGCACACCCATCAGTCTAGCAGCACAGACTGCAGGAACGTAGATGGAGTGACGTGCTTAGCCACAAAGGAACTGAGCAAATGAAGTGAGCCTAGGAATCAGTGCTAGAAACACTTAAATCATGTTTCCTGGTCTCCAGAGAGCATCCCATTTTTGAAGTTTTGCATGCTAAGAAGCAACTACAGCAGAAAGTACAAGTATAAGTTGGTTAGGGGCATTCTTATTCAGGTACTAGCAGGAAATGGAGGGAGATGCTTACCAGTGAATGCTGTGGGCTCTTCTGTAAAAAACATACCATGAAGGATGAGTACCAGCATCAGTAATAGAAGTAGTTTGGCATTATTTAACTAAAACACAATGCTGCAAGTGGTGCACAGTAATTATCAAAATGTAATGGCAGTATAGATTTTAATTGAGAATTATCTTTGAGTAGATGTAATCATGAAGTGCGTTAACTCTTGTTGGAATATTTTGTGGCTATTCCAAAGGTTAGAGTGCCTAAATTTTGTGTTGAAAACATGTTTCATGACTGCTGTTAAGTTTTCTGAAATAACACATGGCTTTTGGAATTTCTAATGTATCCAAGATACGTGGTGGTCTTAGGATCTTGTCTCAACACACGAGAAGCTATCAAACTCAGAACATTCTGTGTTAATTGTATCTGCAAGAACACCTCAGGCGGCCAAGAAGAAATGAAGCCCAAGTGAAACTTGAAAATGCACCTTAAAATATATATAAAATACTTTTGAAACGTGATTCTGCTTGATTGTGATGGAATGGCCATTAAATACACATTTTGAAATAATACATTGTTGTTGTGTTTCTTTACACATTATCCGTTTAGGTCATGCTACTACAAGCCTATTGACGAAGAAGGTGCGATGCTTTATACCCCCTGCTGCCATAGACTGACAGAACTAGTGCTTCTCTGCTCGTGTCACTAATAAATAATTGCCTTGCCAGAAACACTTTTTTGCATCAGAACTTTCTGACAAGCTAAGAGGACATAAAGATGGGAATGTGTGAAAGGAGTAGTTCTCTCATAGCCACACCTGTCGTCTTGGCCTCATCATTTGGGCCATTATGTGTAGTAATGTCATAACTGGAGTTAGCTTGAGAGGGACATAAACCAGGGAAAAAACTGCTGAATGTTTGTTTGTATAAGATGTTTCCAAAGAGTCTAAATGAATATAGTTGCCTAAGGAGCAAATGGAGTCTTATTATATATGAAAAAGTTTAATTTATGCATCTGATTTCTTTAGCCATTTTGTTCCCCAATAGGAAAAAAAAAATATCCAACCTTTCACAGAGTTTTCCAGTGTCCTATTAAAATCTGTGGTCCATTAATAGCTATCTCGTGTATTAATTGCCAACTGTGTTGTCAGGCATTAGAGTCGATGCTTTACAAAGGAGCCAGTGTAGTGGTTCAGAGGGCGCGTCCTGGCATCACACTCCCTGAGTTTGAATCTGACTTACTAGCCATGTGACCTTGTCCAAGTTATTTAAAATCACCCTTTGCTTTAGTTTCTTCAATTAGGAAGGGGTGGGGGTTGGGGGTTCTAAGCACTATAATGAGTAAAATCCAAGTAGAACCCTTAGTATAGTGCCTGGCTCCCAGTAAGTACTACATAAGTAAACATTAGCAGTAAACCTCTTATCCCGTTTACGGAGGTGGCCTGAAATTAGACACTCATGCTGATGATTCATGGTTTCAATCAGTAATGACCTTTTAAAAAAATATTTCTAAGGGTGGCTTAGCTCTGAACTGTTGCCCCAAATCAGGTGGCAAAGTGTGTGACTGGTTATAAAGACGTGGGCTGGAGGAACTAAAGCCTGTGCCATCAAAAGGCCACAAGTGAGCTGAAACCGGGGCTTCCGTGACCAGCCGTGCCCCTGGGATAGGGAGTAATGCCAAGGCCACGTGCCTGCCCTTCCACCTCTGGAACCAGGCAGGGCCCTTCAGTTACCATCACCCATTTGGTATGCACCTTAATTCCAGGAATTTGGAATTGCAAACTGCTGTTTGGGTTTTTTTTTTTTAATTGATGTCATAATGGTTTATCACATTGTGAAATTTTAGTTGTACATTATTGTTTGTCAGTCACCATATAAATGTGTCCCTTCACCCCTTGTGCCCACCCCTATTCCCTGGTAACCACCAAACTGTTCTCTCTGTCCGTGTGTTAGTTTATCTTCCACATATGAGTGAAATCATGCAAACTGCTGTTTTTTCACCCCAGCCACACTTCCCTTCACGCCCATCGGCTGTCAATTCAACCTCCCCCGACCAGATGATAAACTTTGAAAAGAGATTAGGTCACATCCATCTTCACGTTAATTCCATCCAGTATACTTTTCAAATACTGTATGTCCTATTCTGAGAAGTTTTATTTGGGTCTTTTTTTTTTTTTCCTATCTTCCATTTCCCTCCTCATGTTCAGGTTTTCCTTTACATCAGAGGTCAGCAAACTTTTGGTGTGAAGAACCAGATAATAAATACTTCCAGATTTGCAGCCCTTTGCAATCTTTGTCACAGCTACTCAACTTTGTCATTGTCACACGGACACAGCGATGGACAATGCATAAATGAATGAGCTTGAATGTGTTCCAGTAAAGCTTTATTTACAGACACGGGCAGGGGGCCACATTTGGCCCACAGGCTGTACTTTGTGCGTTATATACCGGAATATATTTTAAGACTGCTAGTATTCCACCATCTTTGATATTCCTGGGGCTCTTTCTATTGACTGGTTTATCTTTCCTACTTATGGATGGGTCTTATTTTTCTGCTTCTTTGCATGCCTGGTAATTTTTTATTGGATGCCATGCATTGTAAAGTTTGCATTGTTGGGTGGTGGATTCTGTTGTATTCCGTTAAATAGCAGTGGACTGTTCTTGCATGCGGTTGTTACTTGTGATCAGTTTGATCCTTTCAAGTCTTGTTTTTAGTCTTATTAGGGTGGGTCTAGTGCAGCCTTTAGTTTAAGGCTAATTTTGCCCCACATTTACGGCATTATTCTGGGAGTTCTACCCAATGCCTGTGTATTATGAGGTCTTTCCACTCTGACAGTTGGACACTACTCACTGCCCTGCCTGAACTCCAGGTGGCTCTTTCCTGGCCTTGAGAAGTTCTCTGTCACGCATGTGCAGATTAGTATTCCAACCAAGACTGCAGGGCACCCCCACCCCCAGGTCTCCATATGCCACTCTCTGGGCAGCTCCCTCCTGTCCAGTGCTGTGCCTCACAAATTCTAGCTATCTTGGCCTCCCTGAACTTGAACGTCTCTCCTCTACTCATGGGGTCTGGTTCCCCCTTCCTGAGCTGTGGCCTGGACACTGCCTCCTGGCAGTAAACTAGGCAGTTGTAGACCGTGCATTGTTTGCCTTCTTTCAGGGACCAAAATCCAGGGCTGCCTCTTGCCTGATGTCTGAAAACTGTTGTTTCATATATTACGTCCACTTTTCTAGTTGTTTACTACAGCAGGGGGGCAATTCCCGTAGCACTTAATTCTTCCTGGACAGAAGCAAAAGACCTTTATCCTTGATCTAATGAAAAGGATTTAAGATGCTAATGGGACCCACTTTCTCAGTGCGGTGATTCAATTTTCTGTAAGCATTTTGCACTTAAAGAAGCGCTATACCCATAAGGTCCTTGGTTTCTCCCAGCTTCGGGAATTGACGGCCCATTTCACTCAGTCCTTGGGATGCTTCCCCCACCCCTGCCCCCAGCCACCCCTGCCCGGGTGGTTTAAGAAGGACATCCCTTTTCAGATACACACTTTATCAGGATCACAGCAGGGAGATCACATAACATTGCCTGCCTTTCCTTACAGCGTTGGTTTCCAAAATTTCTAAGCAACTGAAACTTTTTGCCCCCAATTTAATATTTATAGTTTTCTATTAAAGTCAATCAGAATAGTGAGAATTTGGGGACTAAAATTTTAAATTTAGGTAATAGTTCCAGTTTTATGTCAGCCTAGTGCAAACATTGTTTTTTGACAACTTGACTCCCAATCCTCAGATTCTCTATATTTAAGTAAAGACAGAAAAAAACATTTTACTGTCTGCACATAAACTGAAATGTGGAAGAGCAGTGTGTGTGTGTGTGTGTGTGTGTGTGTGTGTGTGAGACAATGTGTAAAAGACTTTACGCTCCACCTGTTCTGGGCAGTGCTTCTCTTTCCGGTCACTTTACGGAGCACGTAGGCTGCTTTGGTCCTGGGTCCCTGAGATTTGCTGTGGAGTGTCAGGGCACATGCCAGGCAAAGTCATACAGGAGCAAACATTTCTTTGACCCTCTTCCTAGAATCAGATTTTTAGAAATGGCAGCAGTCTCAGCATTGGAATCTGTCCGCCCACCACCCCACTCCCATTTCTCAGGTGGGAGACACCTGCCCAGTCGCTCAGCTAATCTGTAGGCAGAAGAGTCTTCAATAAACCTCGCTGGGAAATTCACCAACTTAGCAAACTACTGTAGAGCACCCACGCGTGGCTTCTAAATTAGCTCGAATTTTCAAAAGCTTGTTTCAGTTCTCCCTAACTTAGCTTCACAACACAAGGCACTTACAAGATAAAAATAAAGGCTAGAAAACAAAGAAAAATAGACATATTTTTTGGATGTTGACAAAGAAGCCCTGGTCTGTCAACTCCCCATACACCTCTACATTCTGGGAAGAATTCCCAAGTCAGGACACCCAGGACTCCCTTGTGGCTGAGCATTCTTCTCGAGGTAGCCATAACTGATGACAGGGGTGGTGACAGCTCCTCCCACCTCATGTCTTGACCTGGCACGTGCCCAGCTCTCCTGGGAGAGTGGAAGAAATGGCGATGCGTAAAAGGTGCCAGCCATTGGGCTCCACTCGACTCCAGAGCCGTGACTCATTTTTCCAGGAACTTCAGGGTGGCTGCCTGAGAACAGGCTCCAATGGCCCCATCCCCTGAGGGACAGGGTTCACTTGTTTTAAAGGAAATTTCCTGTCTGACATTTTATTAACCAGGATCCTCCAGAGAACAGAACCAATAGAATGTATGTGTACATATATATATTTATTATAAGGAATTGGTTCATGCAATTATGGAAGCTGGCAAGTCCAAAATCTGCAGTGTGGGCTGGCAGGCTCATGTCCCAGGAGAGTCAATGGTGCAGGTGGAGAATTCCCTCTTGCTCGTGGAAGTCAGTGTGTTTGTTCTGTTCATGCCTTCAACTGATTGGGTGAGACCCACCCACATTATGGAGGGCAATCTGCTTACTCTAAGTCTACTGATTTAAATGTTAATCTCATCCAGAAACATCCTCAAAGTTGACACATAACAGTAACCACCACAGACATCATGGGACTTTGAACCGCAACTTCTCAAGGGATGGCCTCGCCTTAGGGTAAGCACAGAAGTGTTCTCTGTCCTTGTTCTCGACTTTTTTGCAGCCCCCGCCCCCCCACCCTGCCGTGTCCACAGCTGTGGTGCAGCCACCATCACCACTACCACCTCCCCAGACCCCCCAGGAGCAGAGGGCTTGAGGTCTTGCCTCCACCATCCCACCAGGGACCCCGAGGTATCTGCAGACTAGGTGGACTGTCACTGCGCTCGGGGCAAAGCCTGGACTCCGCACGTCTCTCAGGCCCTTCATGAGTTAGCTCCCATCCACATGTCCAGCAGGAGTATCACAGCAGTGTCACCAGATGCTGCCCGGGACAAGCCAAGCTCTGTTGCCTTAGGCCCCTGTGCACACTGCTCATCGGCACAGAGGGCAGTGCTACTCAAGGTACACAAAGTCACCTGGGAGAAATGCACATGTGTGCTCTGCCCTTGACCAACTGACTCAGAATCTCTGCGGTGGGGCCCAGAATCTGTGCGTTAACAGGCTCTCCAGCCGATCCTGATTCCCACTAAAGTTAGAGAACCACCAGGCCAGACCACCCTCCGCCTCCTTCGGTCTGTGGTCATTTACAATTGCCATGTTCTTTTTGGAGAAAACCGCGGCCTCTGCCTCCAGCGGCCGAGAGGAATGCAGGCCCGTTCCCCGACTGCCTCGCTACCTGACTTCTGTTACACCTGTATAAACTCTCATTGCCCCGCAGGCACAACACAGCCCCACCTGTCCAGAAAGGTCAGCCAGCTGCCCACTCTCTTTTTAGGCCGGTGGTTCTTAACGTTGGCTGTCCATTAAAATCACCTGGGGATATTTTAAATGCCCAGTGCCCAGGCTACACCCCAGACCAGTTGAATGGGAACTAAGGGGAGGGAGGGTAAGAGCCAAGAATTTTTTCTAAGCTCCCCAGGAGAATCTAATGTGTAGCCAGTTAAGGACGATTGTTTGAGGTCCTCCCCAAACACAGGCTTGAGAAATTGCGCTCCCAGCCGTTACAACAACTCCCAGACTTTCTGTCCCATCAGATAACAAACTCTTCCTGAAGGGGGTGGGGTGGAGGTGGGAGGGGAACGCAGAACTGAGTTGAGACCTGGAGGGCTCCTGGAGGTGCTGGTCTTCAGATCGTTAGGCCTTGTTTAAGCAAGCAGGTCCCTCACCTGTGGTACAGGTACCGGCCCATCTTTCTCCCAAGGACAGATCTTGAACAATTTCATTTCACTAATTCAAAAAGTCCCCGTAAGGTAATTAATGCACTCTTTAGTGTCACTTTGGATGACGGTGTTTGAAACCATCCAGGGAGTGTACGGTCCTTCAGAGGCTAATGATCCGTCTTGGGACATGGATTCCTAACCGGGGCGCAGCTCCAGTGTTAACTGTGCACCCTGGGGTGCCGAGTGAAGCCAGCTCACGTGCACATCGCACTACGTGTGTTACAGCATTTACAGATTTATAACAAATCTCCTTTGAAATGTCACTTCCTCGGGAGGCCTTCCCTGACCCCACAGACCCCACGCAGGGTAAGTTGCCGTCCCCTCCTTCGAGTCACCCAGGGCTCCCCTAGACGGCGGGAGAGCGGTGTCTGTTAAGGGGTCTGTGGTCCCGGCCGAGTCCTGAGACCCCGCAGGACGGAGACCCGGCGCACAGGGGAGCTCGGATATTCGGGCACTGAATCGCCCGGCCGCGCACCGTGCAGACACGGTGTTTTAAACTGTACTGCGGTTTTGCGCAAATACTGGGGGAACCCAATGAGTGTTCACAGCCCCTCGGGACAGTGTTGCTCACAGTTGTCCCCGTCGTTCCCAGAAGGGGGCAGAGGCCCCCGCGCGAGGTCACGCGGCCGCACTGCGGGGGCGGGCTTCGCGGAGCCGTCACGTGTCACGTGTGGCCGCCGGGCGGGGCGGGGGACAGGCCGGGCCTCTGTCCGGACGAGACGCAGTCGCGGCCCGCAGAGCCGCCCTGACCGCCGGCCTGCGGGGACCCGCGAGGATCTGACCCGGGCGGCGCGGGGCTCGGGCCCCCGCGCGCTGAGGACAGGACGCGTTCTCGCCGCGGCGACCCTCCTCCCGGCGCAGGATGGAGCCGGATCCGGCCCGGCCCGGCCCGCGCCCGGAGCTGCTCCCGGCGACTCTCCTCCCCGCTGGAGCGCAGGCGGCCGCGCGGGGACGCCCGAGGGACGCGCGGGTCGGGCGGGGGAGGGGGGACCGGGGAGATGAGGGGGGACGGGGAGGAAGGGGTACGGGGGGAGGGAGGACGAGGAAGAGGAAGGGGGCAGGGGGAGGAGGGCCGAGGGAGAGGAGGGGGACGGGGGTGATACCGAGGGAGGTCACGTGGGGGGACTGAGGCCAGGAGGGCGGCGGGCGAAGCCTGCAGGACCCCGTGCGGGCAGAGCACGGAGTGTGTGCGCGCGCACGGCCGGTTGTCACCTGCAGGAAGGGGGGCTGCGTCCTCACAGCTGTCGGTGGTCCGTCCTGACTCTGGCGGCTCTGTGGATCCGTTTGCCTTGCCCTGGACGCTGAGCAACGACCTGGAGATGTGAGCGTGTCAGGGCTTGGGCGTGCACCTCAGGCCTTAGGGCCCCTCCCCTCATCCTGCCCCCTTCCAGGACCCGCACGCCGGAGGAGTCTTGTTGCTGGAATTTATCATTTTGCTGTGCGGTTTAAATAAAAGTGCTACTGTAGGATGCACTCGGAAAGTGCTAGAAGGTGTATCAGTCATTAAAATTGATTTAAACATGTATGAGGTACGATAATACTGTTTCACTTACTCAGGTAACACTTATTAAGAGCTGACCGTGTTAGGTTCGGGAGACATGAAAGTGAAGACACATTCCCTGTTCTTGACGTGCTCGGTGGACAGGGGCGGCAGGTGAGGGAACAGTGGCTGCAGCGGGGGAGATGCTGCCCCGCTGGAGGGAGACCAGGTTAGAGGCAGGTGATGCAGCCGATAGAGGAGGCGCACGGGGCTGTGGGAGCTGCCTGTAGAGGCTGCAGGAGCAGTAAGAGGGAGCCAGGCGGCCCGCTGAAGGAGTGATGGGCCCGGTATGGCTTGCAGTCCAGGGATAAGAGCAGCATTTTCAAAGTGAGACTCGAGAATGGTGAGTTTAGCAAACTTCCAAGAGTCAAGCGTGACTGGAAGGTGGGATGTGAGAAGAGATGGGGAAGGAGACTTGACTGGGCAGACAGGCAGCGTCCAAGTCAGGAAGGACCCTCTAGGCCACTTGACTGAGCCTGGAAATATCCTTTCGGCATTCTGGAATCACTGAGATCATTTAATGTGGGGAGTTTTGTGATCAGATTTGCCCATTAAAGAAATCACTATAATAATAGAGTAAGAGCAAGATTTCTGGGGCTGGAAAATTTCAGATACCGGCACCAATGTTCTCATTATTCCTGCACTCCCCTGTGACAGCGGTTCACAAATAAGATGGGGGTAGAGGGGAGACAGACCTACGAACTGTGAACAGGGCGTGAGACTGAAAACATAACAGCTCTCAGAAAAGGGGCACATGGGTGAACCAGCCAGGTACAATCAGCCTCTCAGAGTTCATATTCTGCAGTCACAGTGCAGGAACCTACAAGAGGAAGGGAAGACCAAGGGCCACATCCAAGAAGCCTGCTGTGGGAAGCTGGATATTCAGTGGTGAAGAGACAGTCGTGGTGCCCCTCCTGCTTCTCAAGACGACAGGTCGCACTGCTTATTATTGTGGGGTTGGTATGGTTTTTAGAGATGGGAGAGAGGATAAGTTGGGAGGGGAGTGAGAATTATGCTGAAAAAAGGAATGGGATTTAAGCTGGTTGAACTCTGGTGGACACTCATTTCTGGGAGCTGGATTTTTGAGAGATCTTCTGTGATCCCCCAAAGTCTGTTCACCCCCAGTCTTCTCCATCTTAATAAACAGCTTCACATCCACCTCACTGGCCAAGTCACCCCCAACGTCTAAGCCACCCTCCAGAACTGCTGGCTGGACTCCTAATAACGCAGTCCATAGGAAGTCCCTTTTTCTCCATCCCCAGAGCCACCAGTCTGGGCCAGACCACCGTCACTTAATGTTAACAGTTCATGTTAGAACCACTTCCAACGGCTCTCCCAGTTTTCACTCTCTCAGTCCCCAATTCGTACCCCATGGAATCAAATGATCTTCTTGTGATGTGCATAGGCCCTTGTACCCTCCTCTTCATCCCTGCTTCAAAGCCTTCACGGACCCTGGAGTAAATCCAGTTTCTTGAACGTGGCCCAGAATGATCTGTTCTTACCAACATCTCCCTTGCTGTGGCGACCTCTCTCTCAGTTCCTCTTGCCACAAGCTCCTGCCCGCAGGGTCTGGCAAACTCCTCCTCATCCTTCAACTCCAGACTTGAATGTCACTTCCTCAGCGAGGCCGTTCATGATGCCACCATAATCTAATACCCTCTCCTTGTCCTGTTATTATTTCTATATTAGTGCTCGGTTCTTTGCCTTCATTACACTTTTACAGCATGTCATTATGTATTCATCTGTGTTTTTGTTTGTTTACTGTCTGCCTCCCCTGCTAGACTGCAGACCTAACAAAAAAGTTCGGACAGTGCACCTGGAGTTGGGCACCATGACTGTCTCTTCAGCACTGAATATCCAGCTTCTTGCACACTGCTTGCCAGATGGTAGTTGCTCAATTCACGTTAATTGAAAATATTAATTTTTTAAAATCCTTTTTGATCCTCCGGACTTATAATCCTTCCCTCCTGGTGTTACAGAGAGACATGACTGTTTAGTGGTTATCTGCATGGACTCTGGAGCAGGAGCACCGAGGTTCAAATCCTGGCTCTTGGGACTTTCGGCAGGTTACTCTGTGCCTTAGCCTCCTCATCTGTAAAGTGGGGATGATGGTGATAAGAATAATACTTCACAGGGTAACACAGCACAGGATGACTAAATGAGTTAACACCTGTGCAAAAGCAGAGCAGTGCTTGGTGCATGGTGAAATTAGCTGCTATGACTATACCTTGTTTTAGTGCGTGCATCATTTCTTTTTGGAATTGTTTTCAAATCTAGGTCACTCTCTGGGTCATGGATCACTGCTTGCTTCATGCCCATGGGGTCAAACACTTCCCGGCCAAGACAGCACTCGATAGCGTTGGGCTGAACTTGGTGTATTACATAACATTCAGTTATGAGAAATGTATATTATTTCTTTTTCTCACCATTATTCCAACCTCCTCATTAAAATTAGGCTAACAATGAATAACAAATCACCAAAATCCAAGATAATTTTTTTTTTAGCTTGGGTCAAAGGAGAGAGAAAAACGAAGAGCAGAAGTAGGACAGAACACCTGGAGAAGGAATATCTCTTGGGTTCCAAAATTCCATGAAATGTTTGGAAGGATGCTCTTCATTATTCTGATTGGAGACCGTTATGCTTGTAGAGGAATGGACTCCCTTCACCTATGCAACTCAGTGTTTTGGACGTTCTGGCCGCCGTATTAAATGTATTGAAACGGGAAACAGTGAGCTGGCAGTGGTATCAAGAATCCGTCCATCTGTGCCACAGTCCTTCCCATTACATCTAAGGAGATAATCAAGTCGTACACAAAGATTGTCGTAAGCGGATGATCATGCCAACACCACGCTACTATTTACAATAGTGAAAACAGCCGACAGGGGCCCTGAGAGCCGGCGTGGGAACAAATACCACTCGGCACAGCGCCATCCAGTGGAAAATGATGCAGCTACTACAAACCATATTTCCGAAGGAATTTTTGTGCTTGGGACACAAAACTAAAAAGAGATAAAAACAAGATTATAAAATGGTGCCTTTTTCTGGGATTATATGTGATTTTAATTTTCATCTTTCATATTTCTGTACTCCTCAAACTTTTACACTTTAATGAAAAAGTGTTTTCTTTCTTTTTTTCTTTGCTGAGGAAGACTGGCCCTGGGCTAACATCCATGCCCATCTTCCTCTACTTTATATGTGGGATGCTGCCACAGCGTGGCTTGATGAGCCATATGTAGGTCTGCACCTGGGATCTGAACCCGCAAACCCCGGGCCGTGGAAGCGGAGCATGTGAACTTAACCACTGCACCACCAGGCAGGCCCTAATCATAAAACAATTTTTAAAAACCCATTGTTCGTTTCATCTTGGCCTTCATCCTCCCATTGTTCCTGTTTCTCCGAGTGTGGTCCAGGAACAGTTGACGTCTGAATCCTGGGACGGGCAGACGCACCCTTAGGAATCAGAATCTGCATTTTAACCTGGCCCCTCAGGTGAGTCTTCGCTGAACGCACCCTGGAGTTCGCACAGCCTCAGGTTTAGCCACGAGGACAGAAGAGAAGAACCTGTGTTGAATATTAGCAAACAATGGGTCTTAAGAAAGCTACTCACACTCCTGGCCAGGAGATGGCGCTGGTTTTCCATCTACCCGATCCGTGCGCCCTTAGGAGGGAATCTTGTCCTGAAGAAATTGCTTGGTCTCATGACGTGAATCCAGAAGAGCATCCCCACCCGGAAATAAGCTGGAATCTTTAATATCAGGTGGGATGAGGCGTCCTGTCTCCACAGAAGCCGCTCTTCTCTAGAGAAAGATTAGTAGACGGGGCCGGTCCTCTGGGCTGGAGCAGGACTGCACCCCAAGGAAAGCTCTAACCACTCCCTTGTCTGACCTCAGCTGCCAAGTCAGGGGCAGCTCCTAGGACAGGGCCGCCTCTCTGGAATTCAGGAGCAGCAGCAGGGAAGGAAGGGGAGAGGTCTCGAGTAGCAGGGCAGTAGACGTGGGTGTATCAGGCTGCCTCGCCCGTTGACTGCACCCCACTGGGTCTCTTTCTTCACTTCTGCTTTGGGCCCTGGCATCAGCGGGAGCCACAGGCAGAGCCCACCGCCTTGGCACTCCACTGGGGAAGAGTCAGGCAGGTGTGGAGCACAGCGCCCACAAGATGTGCACAGTGTCTGTCCTGCAAGACTCCGCCCCTGCGACCGCTTCCAAGAACCCTCCCCAGCCCTCCCCCGCAAGCTGGCCAACAGCATCCTCTGCCATTCGCGGACCCACTGCTCACCTTTGTCTTTTACTTAACAGGTTGTGTTCAAGTTAATCTGTTTACAAGATCTGTCTTTCCCGGGAGATGCCACGCATCTACACGTCAGCAATAAACAGGGGGAAAATATCATTCACAATAGCAGTGAAAATAACTATTACCCAATAATAATATTAACCAAAGAAAAAAATGTGTAAGACTTAGAAAAAAAACTGCTAAAAGTTAAAACAGATGCTGATATTAGCAATATTAATAGCAAACATTTGTGGGGGGCTCCGTGCCCTAGGCAATATTCTAAGCACCTTTGCATGTTCTACTCCATTTCCTCAAGTCTAGGCGGTAGGCACCACAGTATTTCTTCTTTTACAGGAAACAGGTACAGAGAGGTTAAGTGACCTGCCTGATGAGATCTCACCTTCATCACTGGAAAG